>OX465296.1:38581003-39804629 GCA_949987735.1 Leucophora obtusa
CACAAAATATTCAAGAATCCTAGATTTTGAATATATAAACATATTTTCACTTTACCTGAATTGTATTTTGGCCACATTTATTTAGTAGAAATATCTATGATCAAGGTTTGGTTGGCTTCTTCGCTAAATCTTTCGTATAGTTTCGATAATTTTGCTAATGTAGTATGTTATGATTATATGAAGTACAGGGATACAGGAAAATATTTAACGGATACATTCTCGATTATGTTTAGATTTCCGACAAAAGTTTAGATTTTTGTCGACCAAAACAAACGTTACAATCATGTACTGTACTTTCAACACATACCGTAGTATTTGTGGATTTACTTCCGTGAAAAATCCGAATTCGCTTCATTTCTTGCAGATTTGCCTCTTTGTTTTTTTTTTGTTGCTAATTCACATGCTTGTTGAGTTTGGGTTCGTCATCTCACAATCGTAGCGTACCGAATTCGGGTTGTGAGTATAAACACAAACACTAATTGCAGAGATAGCGTATGGGTTTTTTGTATAAGGAATGTGTTTGTGTACTGTTTTCGAAGTAGTGCGGTGCGAAACGCTAAAGTACGGTTCGTTAGAATTTATTTTCATACTCTGGTTCTGACTATAAAACTGACCCTAAATGTGCGAATATATCAAAAAGTGAACCTTATTTTCAACATGTTCACATTTCTGACTAACATCCTAAAATCTATTAAAAGTAACGGGTCGCACGTTCGATATATTTTGTTTAACTGTGTAATTAATTGTTTTGAAATAACTTTAACTGCCTTGCAATTTGTAATCATGTGTTTTTCTCTTTCTTTTTTTACAGTTCAAACCACACAAAAATTAAAGTATTAAAATTCAAATTGAGCGAAAAAAGACTCAACCAAATTAATTTGTAAACAAATATTTATTTAGACACAAAAACAAAAAATTTTGCAATTAATTTGATTAAACTTTGGTAAATTTTTGCAATGGTAATGGTTAGTTCAGCGGTTTTAGGTGCTGCTGTTGGTAGTGGTTTGGCTCTATTGATGGCTGTTACTATAGTAATGTATCGTTATTATTTGTTGCGTAAACGTGGCAAAGAATGGGACGAATTGGATCGTTGGGAGGAGACACGTATAATGCGTAAATTACACCAAAAGGTAAGTTAAATATGTACATTATTTCTATACTACCCGAGTAAAAAAAATTATATATAATCATATGTGGCATATATTACAATATATAATTAGATATGTGGTTATGTATATCCATATATAATTATATATGACGTTTTTTCCGAAAAATTTTCCTTATATTATGCCATATATAATTTCATCTAATTAGATATCGGCCTTCATAATATTAGATATGGCATATATAATTATATATTACATAACATGGTTGATCTTATTGCATATATAGTTATATATAGAACTATATCTTAATATATATGGTGGCATTTTAGCAATATATAATTATATATGGTATCATTTAAACAATATATAATTATATATGGTGACAGTTAAACTAGATATTATCATATATTGTGCCATTTAAACAATATATGGTCATATATGGTACTTCATAAACAAAATCTTTAATTCAGTTCCAGATATGATAATATATGGTACTATATATAGTGCGATATATATTTATATATGGTGTTATTTAAGCTATATATTATCATATATGGTGCCATTCAAACCATATATTATCATATATGGTACCATTTAAACCATATATTATCATATATGGTGCAATTTCAACAATATATGCCCATATATGGTACCTCATGAACAATATTTTTAATACAGTTCCACATATGATAATATATGCTACCATATATAGTGCCATATATATTTATATATGGTGTTATTTAAACAATATATTACCATATATGGTGCCATTTAAACCATATATTATCTTATATGGTGCCATTTCAACAATATATGCTCATATATGGTACCTCATAAACAACATTTTTAATACAGTTCCAGATATGATAATATATGCTACTATATAGTGCCATATATGTTTATATATGCTGTTATTTAAGAAATATATAAACATATTTGGTGCCATTTAAACCATATATTGTCATATATGCCATTTCAACAATATATACTCATATATGGTACCTGATGAACGACATTTTTAATACAGATGCAGATATGATAATATATGCTACCATATATAGTACCATATACTTTGATATATCGTATCATTTAAACAACCCGAGGAAAAATAGTTACATATAGTCATATATGTGATTAATTTATATCTGTATAAATATACAGTTTCATCCGAAGAATGGCCCGATATATTTTTATCAATTGTTTATTAATTTTTATCTAAATGTATCAGTTTAGATCTGACCTGATTCAATTATGTGTTAATCAGATGATATTGTATCAGATTTTTATTCTCCCAGGTGAAAATGTTCATATGTGGTCATATATGGCAATATATATGGGTTCATATATGGGTTCGGATCCGAAATTTGAGGGTATATGGCCATATATGGTGATATATGAATGTTCATATAAAATTTTTTTTTTTTATTTTTTAATAAAAATATTGCTTTTTTTATTCAAATCAAATGTAAATATTATAATTCTATTCATACGTTACTGATGAATTTGTACATTTGAATCAAATTGAGAAATTATGAATTTTTAATGGACATACATAAACATTTTACTTCAAGTTTATAAATTATTTTATGACTGTTTTTTGATTATTTAATGATTGTTTATACACTAATAGAAAAAAGTGTGTAAAAATTTTAGTTAAAGCTACTAAAAATTAGTTCAAAATGAAAAACTGCTGAATTAGCACAGTATTTTTGCTAAGTATAAATAAGATAAGAACAGCAAAAATAAAACTGTTTAATATATTTACAAAATTTGAGTTATAATTGAGCTAAAGTTCAGTTATTAGAAAATAAAATTAAATTGTAGTAGTAGACAAAAAACCATCACATAAAATTTAAAATTTTCAAAATTCCTTTTTCGTTTTTAATGGAAATACAAATCTAGGCTTCTGAAATCCACAGTTTTATAGTTTTAGCAAATATTTCTGTTGGATTTATAAACTGCTATTTGCATTGAACAAAATTTAACAAACATTTTTTTAGATACAACAGTTTGTTTTAGCCATTTTTAGTTTACTAATATTTTGCAAAATTTTATGCAGATTTTCTAAATTTAGCAGTTTTATTTTTGCTGTTTTTATCTTACTGCAACATTTTCAATTGTATTTCAAAAATTTATTTCAGAAGTTATCAATTGTTTTTCAGATTTACCAATTGTATTTCAGAAATAATCAATTCATTTCCAGTTTTATAATTGCTTTTCAGAAATTATCAATTGATTTTTATATTTATCAATTGTATATCAGAAACTACCTATTGTATTTCAGAAATTTATTAATTGTATTTCAGAAATTCGCAACTGCATTTCAGAAATTATCAAATGTATTTTACAAATAATCAATTGTATTTCAGAAACTGGCATTTTAGAAATTGCCAACTGTATTTAAGAAATTATCAAATGTATTGTATTTCAATATTTTTTGAATCCGCTCACGTAATTACCCCCATGATAAAAAAATTTAAAACATTACCCATATATGGAATAATATATGAAGATATATGGAATATATGAACCAATATATGGACCAATAAATGCAGAATATTATCATATATGGATTCATACATTTGAATGTATTTACCCATATATGCTTCCATATATAACATATATGTTCATATATGATAATACATTAAACCATATATGCTCATACATGAGACCATATATGACAATATATGAACATATATGAACATTTTCACCTGGGCTGATACAATTTTATCGGTTTGATCGTAATTGGTTCAATTTTATATAAATAAAATATAATTGTATCCGACATTTACCTTATACAATTGTATCAAAGTTTTTAACTGATATCAGGTCAAAATTGGGAAATAACTATATAATTTTATATACAAATATATCTATTTGGACCTAAACTGATACCATGTAATATAAACCAATAAAATTGTATCAGGTCAAAAATCTGATACAATTTCATCTGATTAACACATAATTTAATCAGGTCAGATCTAAACTGATGCAATTATATAACAACTGATACAAATAAGAACTGATACAATTTTATTGGGCCATTTTTCGGATCAAATGGTATATGGATGAATCTAAGTTATATATTACCATATAAAGCTCCATATTGGTGCCATTTAAACAATATATTGTCATATATGGTGCCATCATATATGGTAACTCATCAGCAACTACAATATTAACTGTATTTCAGAAGCTATTAATTGTATTTTAGAAATTTTAAATGTATTTTAGAAATTATGGAATGTATTTCAGAAATTTATTAATTCTTTTCGTTTATTTAACCTTCTTTTTAAATTTTTAACTCTACTATTTTCTTGAGCTTAAGGTTTGGTTTTTATTTTTAAAAAGTTTTTTATTTTCAGAAAATAGTAGAGTTAGAAATTTATTAATTGTATTTCAGAAATAATCAAATCTATTTCAGAACTTGTTGATGGTTTATCATAGTTAATAGAGAAAAATTTCTAAATTACATTTCATAATTTCTGAAATACAGTTTGATAATTTCTGAAATACAGTTGTGAATTTCGGAAATACAATTAATAATTTCTGAAATACAATTGATAAAACTGAAATTCAATTGACTAGTTCTGAAATACAATTCATAAATCTGAAAAATAATTGATAAGTTCTGAAATACAATTGATAAAACTGAAATTCAATTGATTATTTCTGAAATACAATTGATAAATCTTAAAAACAATTGATACAATTGGAAATGGTGTAGAGCGTTAAAAATATGTAAATAAAATTATTTAAAAAAAAAAATTCAATTTAATAAAAAAAATATAATTTTATAAAAATATTTATAGATAATAAAATTATAATTTTATAAAAAGAAATTCTTTTGAATGGGGGAAATGTTTTTAGTTAATCTGTTATTTTTAAGTAAATGAATGTTATTTTAGTTTGACTCAAGATCATAAATTAATATCACTTTCTGTTTAAATTATTTTCAAATCAAAGAAAGATGATACAATTTTTACAAGTAAATTACAAAGAATAAAAATTATTGAAAACATTTCGATAAGACCAGCAAGGAGAATGCGCGTTTTTATAAAAAAAAATGCATAGCCGTGAAAGCTATCGAACTCGAGACCTTCTGAGTTTAAACCTTATTTTAACAAAATATTGTAATTTTTATAAAATCAGTGCTCTTCCAGTGTATTATTTTTTGAACTATTGTCAATATCTGTCTGGGATCTTATTTAATCCCAAATAAATGGAGATCTTACGTAGTACCCAAATATAATGCGGGATCTAATTTTAGCTGTCATTTTTCTGGATAGTTTTAGATGTCAATCTCCAAATATATTGCTGTTTCTAATTCGATCTGCAATTTATGGGATAAATTAAGATCCTACCAAATCTCCAAATATATCACTGGATTTAATTCGATCTGCAATTTATCGGAAAAGTTAAGATCTTACGCAATCCCGAAGTATATTACTGGATCTAATTTTATCTGTAATTTTTTGGATAAATTTAGATCTTACTTAATCCCCAAATATATTGCTGGATCTAATTTGATCTGCCAATTTTCTATTCAATTTATATCCAAGTTTATCCACAAATATATTGCTGGATCTAATTCGATCTGCCATTTTTCAGATAAATTTAGATCTAAGTTAATCCACAAATATATTGCTGGATCTAATTTGATCTGCCATTTTTCAGATCAATTTATATCTAAGTTTATCCACAAATATATTGCTGGATCTAATTCGATGTGCCATTTTTCGGATCAAATTAGATCTAAGTTTATCCCCAAATATATTGCTAGATCTAATTCGATCTGCCACTTTTTCGGATCAAATTAGATCTAAGTTTATACACAAATATGTTGCTGGATCTAATTCGATCTGCCAAAATTGAGATCAAATTAGATATAAGTTTATACACAAATATATAGCTGGATCTAATTGGATCCGCCATTTTTCGGATCAAATTAGATCTAAAAATATCCCCAAATATATAGCTGGATCCGCCAATTTTCGGATCAAAATAGATCTAGGTTTATCCCCAAAGATATCACTGGACCTCCCAATTTTGAGATATAACTTGATCTTAGTTTATCCCCATATATACAATGGGATCTAATACGATATGATTGGATACACCCAATTTTGAGATCTAATTGGATCAGCTAGATATTACAGCAGATCTTAAACAATATCAAATTGGATATAATTAGATATTGCGCGAGATCAATTTTTTTTACTCGGGCAACTACGATCAAACCTGACACCATTACATAAAAACCGATAAAATTGTATCAAGTCAAAAATCGGATACAATTTCATCTGATTAACACATAATTTAATCAGGTCAGATCTAAACTGCTACAATTAGAAAAAAAATTTATAAACAATTGATAAAAATATATCGGGCCATTCTTCGGATGAAACTGTATATTTATACAGATATAACTTAATCACATATATGACTATATGTAACTATTTTTATTCGGGTTGTTTAAATGATACGATATGTCAAAGTATATGGTATTATATATGGTAGCGTATTAAAAATGTTGTTCATTAGGTACCATATATTACCATATAATGTTGAAATAGCACCAAATATCATAATGTATGGTTTAAATGTCACCACATATGGTAATATATTGTTTAAATGATACCATATATCAATATATATTGCAGATAGTAGCATATATTATTATATCTGGAAATGTATTAAAAATGTTGTTCATGAGGTCCCATATATGAGCATATATTGTTGAAATGGCACCATATATGATAATATATGGTTTAAATGGCACCATATATGTATGCATAGCGCATGGTACGGGGACAGTTTTTCGATCAAGTGTTGAGTATGGAGACATTTGGTTAGTTTGGGGACTGTCCTCAAACTCTTGCTAGGTCCTGCGCATAGTATCAAGACATTTCTGAATCATATACAGATATGCTGTATATGAGTCAGAAATGTCGTGATACTATGAGCTAGACCTCCCAACTAAAAAAGTTTTAATATAGTCATATATTATCATATAAAAATTCGTATACTTATATATTGGAACATATATACCAAGATATAATTATATACAATTTTAAGAAATTATATCCTAAATATATAACTTTATCTTGTTATATATTGCACAACATATAGTGCAACATATTACAATATCCAATTATATATAAACCATTATATAGTTACATATGCCTCATATAATTATGTATAATTGTATCGAATTATATACCATTACATCTAGTTGGATATGATTATATTATATTTGATACATTTGGATGAGGACAAAATCTGGATAAAATTGTATCAAACCATATCTTATTCCATCAAATTAGATCTAATTGTGTGAAATTGGATCTAATTTGATCATAATGTGATCTAATTTGATACAATTATATGTTCTCATTTTTCGGATATAATTATATGTAATATCAAAGGTCATACAATTTTTGTAGTAGGGCTAGGAAGAGTTTGAGGACAGTCCCCAAACTATCGAAACGACGCAAATCGAATCACCTTTTTCTATATAAATGCACTGAAATTTAATTTATTGGGGAAAATATTCAAAACAAAGCAAAAAATTTTGTATTTTTGATAAAAAAAAAGTATGAATACATTTTTATTTATTTCATTTACTTCAACAAATGTTTATAATTATTATAAAGAAATAACAACCCGAGTAAAAAAAATTATATATAATCATATATGGCATATATTACAATATATAATTATACATGTCTTTATGTATATCCATATATAATTATATATGACGTTTTTCCACAAAATTTTTCCTTATATTATGCCATATATAATTTCATCTAATTAGATATCGGCCTTCATAATATTAGATTTGGCATATATAATTATATATTACATGACATGGTTGATCTTATTGCATATATAGTTATATATAGAACTATTTCTTAATATATATGGTGGCATTTTAGCAATATATAATTATACATGGTATCATTTAAAAAATATATAATTATATATGGTGACAGTTAAACTAGATATTATCATATATGGTGCCATTTAAACAATATATGGTCATATATGGTACCTCATTAACAAAATCTTTAATTCAGTTCCAGATATGATAATATATGGTACTATATATAGTGCGATATATATTTATATTTATATGGTGCTATTTAAGCAATATATTATCATATACGGTGACATTCAAACCATATATTATCATATATGGTGCCATTCAAACAATATATAGCCATATATGGTACCTCATGATGAAAATTTTAATACAGTTCCAGATATGATAATATATGATACTATATATAGTGCCATATATATTTATACATGGTGTTATTTAAGTAATATATTACTATATATGGTGCCATTTAAACCATATATTATCATAAATGGTGCCATTTCAACAATATATGCTCATATATGGGACCTCATGAACAACATTTTTAATACAGTTTCAGATATAATAATATATGCTACTATATATGGTGCAATATATATTGATATATGGTATCATTTAAACAATATATTACCATATGTGGTGACATTTAAACCATACATTGTGATATATGGTGCCATTTCAACAACAATTTTAATACAGTTCCAGATATGATAATATATGCCATATACTTTGATATATCGTATCATTTAAACAACCCGAATAAAAATAGTTACATATAGTCATATATGTGATTAAGTTATATCTGTATAAATATACAGTTTCATCCGAAGAATGGCCCGATATATTTTTATCAATTGTTTGTCAATTTTTATCTAAATGTATCAGTTTAGATCAGACCTGATTAAATTATGTGTTAATCAGATGAAATTGTATCAGATTTTTGACCTGATACAATTTTATCGGTTTGATCGTAATTGGTTCAATTTTATATAAATAAAATATAATTGTATCCGACATTTACCTTATACAATTGTATCAAAGTTTTAAACTGATATCAGGTCAAAATTGGGATATAACTATATAATTTTGTATACAAATATATCTATTTGGACCTAAACTGATACCATGTGATATAAACCAATAAAATTGTATCAGGTCAAAAATCTGATACAATTTCATCTGATTAACACATAATTTAATCACGTCAGATCTAAACTGATACAATAAGTTAAAAACTGATAAACAACTGATACAATTTTATCGGGCCATTTTTCGGATCAAATGGTACATGGATGACTCTAAGTTATATATTACCATATAAAGCTCCATATTATTTTTTTAAATAGGGAACATACCATATATGGTGCCATTTAAACAGTATATTGTCATATAATGTGCCATTTAAGCAATATATGGTCATAAATGGTAACTCAACTACAATATTAACTGTATTTCAGAAGCTATTAATTGCATTTCACAAATTTTAAATGTATTTCAGAAATTATGGAATGTATTTCAGAAATTATTAATTGTATTTCAGAAATAATCAAATCTATTTCAAAACTTGTTGATTGTTTATCATAGTTAATAGAGAAAAATTTCTAAATTACATTTCATAATTTCTGAAATACAATTGATAATTTCTGAAATACAGTTTGATAATTTCGGAAATACAATTAATAATTTCTGAAACAGAATTGATAAAACTGAACTTCAATTGACTAGTTCTGAAATACAATTCATAAATCTGAAAAATAATTGATAAGTTCTGAAATACAATTGATAAAACTGAAATTCAATTGATTATTTCTGAAATACAATTAATAAATCTTAAAAACAATTAATACAATTGACATGGTGTAGAGCGTTAAAAAGATGTAAATAAAATTATTTTATTCAAAGATTTCAATTTAATAAAAAAATAAATATATAATTTTATAAAAAAATTTATAGAAAAAAAAAATTTTAATTTTATAAAAAGATATTCATTTTGTAAAAAAATGCATATCGAACTCGAGACCTTCTGAGTTTAAACCTTATTTTAACAAAATATTGTAATTTTTATAAAATCAGTGCTCTGCTGGTGTATTATTTTTTGAACAGTTGGCAATATATGTCTGGGATCTTATTTAATCCCAAATAAATGGAGATCTTACGTAGTACCAAATATAATGCGGCATCTAATTTTATCTGTCATTTTTATGGATAGTTTTAGATGTCAATCCCAAAATATATTGCTGTTTCTAATTCTATCTGCCATTTTAATACCTAAATAAATTGCTGGATCTAATTCGATCTGCAATTTATAGGAAAAATTAAGATTTTACCAAATCACTAAATATATCACTGGATTCAATTCGATCTGCAACTTATTGAAAAAGTTAAGATCTTACGCAATCCCGAAATATATTACTGGATCTAATTTCATCTGTTATTTTTTTCATAAATTTAGATCTTACGTAATCCCCAAATATAATCCTCGATCTTATTCGATCTGCCGTTTTCCAGATAAAGTAGATACAACTTAATCCTAAAATATATATGTGACCTTCTCCGAGAAAAGGGACCTAGTGTGTGAAAATTAAGTTTTGAGAAGAACGCATTTAAAGTTTCATAACGCATTATCACTTTAAACACACCTTCAGTTGGGAGATGCGATTTGGTATGGTTAGGTGCCTCAACTCATTTCATCTTATTCTACAACCTTTTAGGTACCAGAATCCACTCTTAAGTCCAAACCCGTTTTTTGACACACTAGGTCCCTTTTCTTGGAGAAGGTCACATATACCTAGATCTACTTTTTCGTATAAATTTAGATCCAAGTTTATCCCCATATATATTGCTGGATCTAATTCGATCTGCCATTTTTCTGATAAATTTAGATCCAAGTTTATCCCCAAATATATTGCTGGATCTAATTTGATCTGCCAATGTTCGGATCAATTTATATCCAAGTTTATCCCCAAATATATTGCTGGATCTAATTCGATCAGGCATTTTTCTGATAAAGTTAGATCCAAGTTTATCCCCAAATATATTACTGGATCTAATTCGATCTGTCATTTTTCGTAACAAATTAGATCTAAGTTCATCCACAAATATATAGCTGGATCTAATTCGATCTGCCATTTTTCGAATCAAATTAGGTCTTACTAAATCCCAAAATATATTGCTGGATCTAATTTGATCTGCCAATTTTCTATTCAATTTATATCCAGGTTTATCCATAAATATATTGCTGGATCTAATTGGATCTGCCATTTTTCGGATAAATTTAGATCTAAGTTAATCCACAAATATATTGCTGGATCTAATTTGATCTGCCATTTTTCAGATCAATTTATATCTAAGTTTATCCACAAATATATTGCTGGATCTAATTCGATGTGCCATTTTTCGGATCAAATTAGATCTAAGTTTATCCCCAAATATATTGCTAGATCTAATTCGATCTGCCACTTTTTCGGATCAAATTAGATCTAAGTTTATACACAAATATATTGCTGGATCTAATTCGATCTGCCAAAATTGAGATCAAATTAGATATAAGTTTATCCACAAATATATAGCTGGATCTAATTGGATCCGCCATTTTTCGGATCAAATTAGATCTAAAAATATCCCCAAATATATAGCTGGATCCGCCAATTTTCGGATCAAAATAGATCTAGGTTTATCCCCAAAGATATCATTGGACCTCCCAATTTTGAGATATAACTTGATCTTAGTTTATCCCCATATATACAATGGGATCTAATACGATATGATTGGATACACCCAATTTTGAGATCTAATTGGATCAGCTAGATATTACAGCAGATCTTAAACAATATCAAATTGGATATGATTAGATATTGCGCGAGATCAATTTTTTTTACTCGGGTAAGTAGAAAATGGTGCATACAAAAATATAACAAAAATTGTGTATTTATAGTTAAGTGTTTGTAATCGTCGCATAGGATAATCGTAATTAATATTAGAATTAATTACTAAATTACTAAAGTAGTCTTTTTGTAAAGATGATTTTCTAGGAAGAAGAAGAAAACATTTTTATTGAAAAATTTAGCAGACACAAGGGAATCACCAGACTCCGCAGTTTCGTCTCACCCAAAGAGTCGTCAGTGATTACACATCAAACAATTCGTTCCGTTTACGTACCGTTTTCGGTCCGTTATAAACGGAATCCAACTCCGAATCCGTATACGGACTCGAAAACGGATCTTAAGTAACATCGAAACTGATTCGAATCCGTTGAAAGTCCGTCAATGAAGGACCGTTTACCGACCGTTATGTCGTGTAAAAAACTGACAAGTCAGTTGAAAGTCCGTCATTGATAAACCGTGTACGGACCGTTGCGTCGTGTAAAAAAACGGACAAGTCCGTTGAAAGCCCGTTAGTGAGTGACTAAAGTTTTCAAATGCCGATTCTGATCCTTATCCGTACCGTTTCTTTAAACAAAAACGTAATTTCTTATCTATTTAAATTGACTAATTTTGGGTATTAATTTTTTTCCTTTTTTATAGATTTATTAATATATTAATATTGATTACACTGTGAGACAAATGGTAGGGGTCAGTGATCGGGAAGGGTTCAAACTACCGGGGAAAGTTATATCGGTAAAAAAGAAGTTATACGTGTCCCGGCGTTTCGCTGGGTCAACCCTAGGAATCGAGATATATCGATTTGACCTTTGGTGGCCTTTTTTTGACATAACTCGAGAATCACTAGTCCGATTTTGCTCAAACAATTTAAAAAAAATTAAAAATTACAATTCCTTTAATCTGTTCATATAACGTTTTTCTATATACTCAACAGTTTTGCCGGTAAAAATAAATGTATGAAGAAAAAAATATTTTTTGCCTAAAATATTAAAAAAAAGTAATAAACAAAAGGTTACACAGTACAACAGCCAATCTGGGGGGTGAGAAATTCCAAGTCAGGGTGATGGTACTAGGTCAGTATAGTAAAACTCTCAAAGGGTTTGGCGTTCGTATGTGTCATTTTTTTTTATGACCTTTTAAATTTTTTCCTTATCTTGATGTTTTTTCGCTTAGTTGTTACATTTTGGCAAAAACGTAGTTTAACATAACTCGAGAACCACTTTTCCAATTTTGATGAAACAAATTTAGAAAAATTTAGAATTACAATTTCTTTAATCCGTTCATATAACGTTTTTCTCTTTAATCAACAGTTTTGCCGGTAAAAATAAATTTGTGGAGAAAAAAAAATATTTTTTTGCCTAAAAATTAAAAAATTTTTTTTTTAAATTCATAAAAAATCCAAAACGGAAAAAAGGATCAAGTGTTATTAATTTCATGTAAAGTCACATAACCTATAAACAAAATTTAACGCGTTCTGCTTTTATTTACAATTAAGTGAAGGTATCCCATTTTGACAAGAATATTGATATTTGTTTTTATTCAAAAAAGTGTCATTTATCGCCTTTTTCATAAATTTTCCCCAATAACTCCAGACTTCTGGCCATAAACTACTAAAAAAATTAAGTAAACATTTTTATAATTTTTTATTTTTATTTTATTTATTTATTTTTATTTATTTTAATAAATATTGCCTAGACTTTTTCGATGGTGGTTGTTCGGGACTAGTGGCATCGCATTCATCGCTATCATCAGTTTCTGAACAACACATAATGTCAATGTGTGACTCCACTGTTGGCCCTTCTGCATCTCCTGAAAATTCTTTATCATCAAGATCATCCTTGTCTTGCCACACTAACTTACTCCACCAGCAAATTTCCGCAATTATTGCACTCGGCGACTTTTTGCCTCTATATCTGTAAGTTTTTGTTTTATTAAAATGAGTTTGAAAAAATAAAAAATCAGTATTACCTCATTTCAAATGGCATAGCAACTTGATGATAGCGTTCACCTTGTTCATCAGATTCGGTAGCCAATTGTTTGCTGAAGTAGTCCAGATGATGATGTAAATAATGTATTTTCAAGGACATGTGGACACCAATTTCCGAGAATGCTCTTAACATCCTTGCGACAGAAACATCGTAGTTGTTAGAACGATGCTTTCCCAACAAGCCTTCTATTACTTCTTTGATTGCCTGCCATGCATTCAATTCAGCGTCAATCAAAATATTGTTGAATGCGTCACTTTTAATCAGCTTTCGTATATCTGGACCATTTAGTACGCCTGATTGGAAAAAATTAATTTGTTAAGATGGAAAATCATGGGAAATGAATGTGATATTATAACTTACCTTCTTTAATTTTACTTTCGCTGAGTCTCGGGTAAATTAGTTTCAAACACAAGAAAACTTCATCTCTTTTGGCGACAGTTTTGACAATGGAGGCAGCAATATCTTCTCCTTCGGCACTAGAGGCTCACGAATAATATTGGCCGTTTGTAACCTGCTGTGCTCTCTGAGTTTCCATCCGTGGCATGCATATTGGTCACCGGAAAATCGTGTGTCCCAATCGCACAAAAAGCACATATATTTTATATAGCCGCTTTGAAGACCGCAAAGCATTGCTACAACTTTTAAATCGCAGCATATGCGCCACATATGTTTGGCGTAGTTAACCATTTTTAAAATATTTTCCAGTGCATCATATGTTTCTTTCGTTTCTGTACTGTAGGCGATTGGAACTGAAGGGTTTTTATTGGTCTTATGCAGTAAAATCGCCTTCAAGCTGAGTTTTGAACTGTCAATAAATAATCTCCAGTCATCTGCTTCATATTTTATTTCCATTGCGTCCATCAATTTTCCTACATCCGGGCAATATGCAGAAGTTTTTTCATCATTCACAAGGAATAAACTTTGGAGTGTTGCCTGACGACTTCGATAAGCTGTGACTTTCACACCGGGTGCCAACAAATTGTTTGATTTCAAAATGGAAGCCAGCTCTTCCGATTTATGCTGTAACAAACATTTATTTTTACCGGCAAAACTGTTGAGTATATAGAAAAACGTTATATGAACAGATTAAAGGAATTGTAATTTTTAATTTTTTTAAAATTGTTTGAGCAAAATCGGACTAGTGGTTCTCGAGTTATGTCAAAAAAAGATATATCTCGATTCCTAGGGGTGACCCAGCGAAACGCCGGGACACGTATAACTTGTTTTTACCGATATAACATTTCCCGTTGGTTTCATCCCATCCCGATTTTGACTGTCGCATAGTTTTATTTATATTAACACTATATTTAGAACATCAGTTTACCTCTCTATCTAGTGCATCAATTCACGATAGTCACCCATAATAAAATCGATCATCTAGATCCAAATTCGCAAACTTTAGGTGTGTTCCACATCTTTACAGCGGGTTTCCAATCTACTCGAAGCAACAAAAATTTACACACCATTTTGGAAAACTTGCGGCCCTATGCTCCTTGCAGGAGTAAAAGGAACAAATATATATATTTTGGAAAACTTGGGTAGCCGCGTTAACGTACGTGGAACAGAGCATTTGTTACAAAAACTAACCATCTTACACAAACCATTGTAAAACACGCACTAAATTTCACTAATCTTACCTATCCAATCTGACCTATTCCAGCTACCGCCACCTATTTCTCGCCACAAAAGTATTTTTTCCAGACTAAAGGGTCGAGCTTTACTGCATGTTTATCTATCACGAACGAAAAGAATTTTTCGTTAAAATAACGAACGAAAACTGCCTTTCGGTTATTTATAACGAAAGACAATTTTTACCGAACGATAACATAAGCATATCAAATGTTCCTCATAATTTTGGTTCATATAAAACTGAGCAAATTGCCAGTTAAGTCAAAATCAGAAGATAACCATCTTGCTTTCGTTTAAAGAAAAATTATGAACCATATGCAATTTTTTGCAAAAAAAAAAATAATGAATACCAAGTACTCGTATATTTTTTATATTTTTACAATTATATACATGTATGCAAACCTTAAGGAACACATTCATTTTATGGCACTTACAAAAACAGTTCATTAAGTTGATTTTGATAAATAAAACGGTTTTTCGCGCTTAAACTTTTTAAATTCTTAGACTATTGCACTATTTTGGACGATATTAATGACTTTTTTATTTAGTTTAAATATTATTTTGTAAATATTCATTTTAAAAATTTTTTTTAAATGATTAATTTCAATAAATTTTAATATTTTTCATATTTTGTTTTGATTATTTATTTATAAAGATTTGTCAAAACAATAAAAAAGGGTTACCATCGATGAATATTTTAAGCAAAATGTTTAAGAAAACGTTGAACAATTAAAAAAAATTTTTTGGCAATCCTTTTATTTACAAAAACCAAATGAAATATAACGTAACACACGTAAGTCTAGGCGAAAAATTATAACCGTTTTACATAAACCAAATTTCTTACGTGATCGTTCGTTTCATTTTCGTTCGTTTAGTTTTCGTTACTTTTTATATAAACAGGCCGTTAGTTTTTAAGATAATTTAATTGTTTTTATTTTGAACACAAATTAAAATTTACTAAGTCCATATTTTACGGTACGGAAACGGAGCTAAAACTTATTGTGTTCGAAAATCCGATTACACGGTCCATTAATGTTCCGTATACGTACAAGCTTTGACGGATACGTGTATTACAGACTGTTAATGTGCCGTAAAATCCGGATTCATGATTTCGTACGTGCCGGAGAGTCCGTAAAAATGTTTCTTGGGTAGTTATGTGTCAATTGATCAAAGTATTTTTTTAAATGTTAATTTTTCTTTAAAAAATTGTTTATTTTTTTTTAAAGACTACATGTTATAACATATGTTTTCCTGAATTATCGCAGTGTAAAAAAACATTACCAGATATGTAGTTATGTATGTAACTACATACCTGCACCCAAAAAATTCCTTAGTTGATTATAACGAATATTTCAACTATCTAATAGGTGAAATACCCCTAACTAATATATAGTTGAATTAATTTAGTTGATGATAACTAAGTTTTGTAGATAAATATTAATAGAAATCAACTATATCATATAAAAAATAGTTAATCGACACTAAAGATGTCATTTTCTTTTAATTTGAAAGAAAAATTACAAACATTTTGACAAATCTTTTTATTTAAAATAGTTTCAAATGATATAAAACACTTCAAAAGGAAATACAATAAAACCAACAAAATTTAATATAAATAAGGATTTCAGAGACACACTTAAAACTAAGAAGTTTTTAAACTTCTTTTCAGCTTTTCTAGATTTATTTGTAACATGCGTGTTTTCAGGCAATTTTAGGACAAGACCTCGAAATTTAAAACATGACAGAGAGGATCCTTTTGGTGGCGTTTTTGTTCTTTATTTCGTCTTGATAAATTTTTCATTACATATTCCAAAATTTTATCTGCAAATCATAAAAAACACATTAGATATTAATTGTATATGGTTTAAAATATATATAAATAAGAACTTACCAAATCAATTACAATTTTACATTTCATCTTCTGTTTCTCATAAAAAAATATGTTTGTAAACTATTTTGACAACTTAAAATTAATTGAAATGTTACAGGGTAGCCAAATTTTTATTGATTTCAACGAAAACAGTAGTTGTTCTTGATTATGTTAGTTATTTACATATTTTTTAATTTCAACTAGATTTTGTTAACTATCTAACTATGGAATTTTATCGGTGTGGTAATGGTAACTAGTTACTTTTATTATTACATTTCTTATAACCTTTGTATGGAGATGTCGCGAAAAATAATGAGTTATGGTTACACACCAGCATACGAAAAATCAAAAAATATGTCGTTACCGAACATGGCACTCCATTATATTTGATAGATAAAAACATAATTGACCTGCTGCGCACAAGTCAGCTTACTCTCTAACATACAAAAAATCGAAAAATATGTGATTACATATATACTTACCAGTGTTGAAAAAATATTGAGTCTAAAAATAGATTTACAAAAAAATCGAGAACATTACTTTATGTTTGAAATAATGATAAAAATAAGTCATTATTAGTAATGCATTATCTTTTATTTGGAAATAATGGAAAAAGTAACTACCCGGTGAAAAATGTCCATATATGAACATTTATGGTTCAACCATATATGTATGGAGGCCCTATGCTCCTTATAGGAACAATGGGAATATATATATATATATATATTAGGGCGGGTCAAATTGTATGGATACAAATTTTTTGATATAGCGTACTCGATTTTTCGAAAGCTTTTAGCATGGGGAAAAAAAAGTTACACTACGACATATCAAAAACATCATTTTCGAGGCTCCCAAATTTAAATTTTTTGCAATTTTCTAATAAATCTAGATTAGCGCCATCTTGAGGTGGCTTTTTGAAACAACTAATAAAGTTGTAAACAATATAACATTACAACCTTTCCAGAAAGGTATTACTTATGAAAATCGGATAAAAAATGTGGCAACTAGAGGTAAAAGTATATAAGTAAAATTATTTTCTCCTTGTTGTCATCAACATCATTATCATCATTTCTCATCATTATCATCATTTCATCATCAAGCAGAAAATAATTTTACTTATATACTTTTACCACTAGTTGCCACATTTTTTATCCGATTTTCATAAGTAATACCTTTCTGTTGTTATATTGTTTACAGCTTTATTAGTTGTTTCAAAAATCCACCTCAAGATGGCGCCAATCTAGCATTTATTAGAAAATTGCAAAAAATTTAAATTTGGGAGCCTCGAAAATGATTTTTTTGATATGTCGTAGATGAACTTTTTTTTCCCCATGCTAAAAGCTTTCGAAAAATCGAGTACGCAATATCGATTGCCAAATCGACCCACCCTAATATATATATATATATGTATGGATCCGAAAAATGAGGTAACACCTAAGTATATGTTCATATATGGACATATATGAACATATAGATTTATTAAATATATGCGAATACATACGAACGTTGCTGTCCTTTATTATAAGGTTGTACGATAGATATAAATTTATGTATGACATTCAAATTAGGCGCTACATACGTTCCTTTTTTTATTCATGGCATTAAATATAATTCCATATTTATCCAAATATGAGTTCCTTTTACATATATGGAAAAATGTATTCTTCGAAATATGTTCATATACAAGTCCCTTTTGCATAAATTGAATAACATATACTTTCATATTTGTCCATATATGAGTGCCATTTCCATATATGAAATAACAGATGCTTCCATATATGTATGTATTTGAAATTGTTTCCATATATGGAATCACATATACTTCCATATATGTTCATATAAAATCCATATATGTTCATAAAAAATCCATATTTGTTCATATGTGTCCATACATAAACCATATATGAACATGTTTGAGCGTATATGAGCATTTTTCACCGGGTAGTTATTAGTAACTCATTATTATATCTTTTAAAGTAATGCAGAAAGTAAGTCGGTGTCATTATTGGTAGTCCAAAAAATAATGATATGTCATTGGCGTTTCTACACTGGAATGTTTAAATAGGAACAAGAAATATGATAAAATACTCTTGACAATTTAAAGTTTTCTTTCAATTATATCCAAAGCTCCAAAAAGCTGTTTTCACTTAAATAGTTTTTGGCTAAATACCCGAATAAAAAAAATTAATATGGCGCAATATCTAATCATATCCAATTTGATATTTTTTAATATCTGATGTAATATCTAGTTGATCATATTAGATCCTATTGAATACATGGGTGTAAAGTTAGATCAACTTATATCTCAATATTGGGAGGTCCAATGATATCTAAGTTTATGCTTGGGGATCTAATTTGATCCGAAAAATGGCAGATCCAATTAGATCCAGCAATATATTTTGGGATTAAGTTATATCTAATTTTAACTGAAAAATTTCAGATCGAATTAGGTACAGTAATATATTTGGGGATTGAGATCTAAACTAGCCTAAAAATGGGGGATAAAATTAGTCCCACAATATATTTGGGTACTAAATACGTAAGGCCTACATTTATTTGGGATAAATTACCTATTGGTTTTATAAAAGGAAATCGAAATTAAATTAATTTATGGTTTCTCAATAAATTTTTGGGCCAACCAGCATGGCTTACCATAAAAAAATTGGGTCATTTTGACACGATGCTCTCAAACAGGTTAATTGTGATTTTTTGTAGAAAATGCTTAATTATATTTTACAAATGTGGGATCATTTTGACCCCCATGTGCTCGTAAGGGTTAATTTCTATTTTTATATTACTATATATGAACTACTGTGCTGACAGTATTATTTGATCAAGTAAAGAAGTTTTGATATATCATTATACTACTTTATAAAATTGCGTGTGGTTACATATTACACAATATATCTTCATACAAAATCATATTACATTGTATAACGTTGTATATTAAATATATATTTCTTCATATTACACTTCAAGTAGTGCAATATATGATAATATCCAACTATATATCTATATGTCACCAAATATGTAATTATATGTGGCATATGACGTATAATTACATATTTTTATATACGAGTACATCAAATTGGATATATTTGTATTACATTATATATAATTTGATACATTTGAGTGGGGACAAAATTCGGATCAAACAAATTGTAGCTGTGTTTTCGACATAACTATATCCGTTAACTCACAAAAAAACTGAAAGTGCATATAAATGCGTTTAAGACGAAAACTAACACTTTCATTTTCGTACGCACGTTAACTTTCAACACGGATAATTAGCGACGTTGAAAACTCAACGTTTATATATTTTCACATCTAATGTACATTACGTAACTTATTCGCGGTATTTCCTAAAAACTTTTGCTGACGTACGTTCAATTATAACGAAACAATTATAAAAATAACCTGCTTGAAATTTTTTTATACTACAATCGATTTAACGTAGATTTGATTTAAATACTTAACGTTGATAGGAATGAGACAAAATACAGCTTGTATTAAACTATATCTTAATCAATTAAATTCTATCTAGTTTTATCAAATAATTATCTAATTGTATCAATTTAGATCTTATTAAGTCAATTTAGATATAATATGATGTTCTCATTTTTCAGATAAAAATATGTATAATACGATAAATCACAAAATATATTTTTTGCGTAGAAAATTTTGGTAAACAAAGGATTAACGTTGTCGGAGTTTAACAAGATTTTCGAAAAAAAATCTCTTTTATCTAAAATATTATCTAAATAATTTTCCAAAATCACACTTTTCTCTAAAATTTTTAAATTTAAAACGCCATCACTACTAAGTTAAAAGAGGGATATGTGTAATTTTCAGTAGAATTATTCTTTGAGGTGTATTTAAAAAAACTCTATGCGTTGATCACGTTTTTTTATTGAACAAATATTAAAAAATTCTAAATTAGAGTTTTGCAAATTTACAAAAAAAAATTTTTCATCTTTGGCCATACCTGGGACTAGGTTAGCATAATCCAAGAGAGATAAAAGCTTATGTCTGAATATTTATAAATCTTATAAGTGAAGAGTATAACATTGTAAGAGTAGAGATACAAACTTGCGGCTGCGGATTCCGCTGCGGAGAGAAAAAACAAATTAAATGACTGCCTCTGCGGTGACGGTTGTTATACCCTACACCACTATGTGGTCAGGGTATTATAAGTTTGTGCTGATGTTTGTAACACCAAAAAATATTGGTCCTAGACCCACCTTATAGTATACCGATCGGCTTAGAATTTTTTTTTATTTCGATTTAACGATGCCCGTCTGTCCGTCCGTCCGTCCGTCCGTCTGTCTGTCTGTCTGTCCATGCATTCTTGTGCGCACTCTACAGGTCGCAAATATTAAGATATTTTGATGAAACTTGGTACACCGACTTATGTCGGCCCAAGGACGACGCCTATTGATTTTGGTGAACATCGGTCCATGTTTAGACCTAGTGCCCATATAAGGGTCCTACCAAAATTATATTGTTTATACGCTGCAGGTCGCAAATATTACGATATTTTGATGAAATATGGTACACCGACTTATGTCGGCCGAAGGACGAAGCCTATTGATATTGGTGAACATCGGTCTATGTTTAGACCTAGTGCCCATATAAGGGTCTCCCCAAAATTATATTGTTTATACGCTGCAGGTCGCAAATATTAAGATATTTTGATGAAATTTGGTACACAGACCTACTTTGGCCCAAGGTCGAAGCCTATTGATTTTGGTGAACATCGGTGCATGTTTAGACCTAGTACCCATATAAGGGTCCCCCCAAAATTGGCTTGGTAACAAACTGCAGATCGCAAATATTAAGATATTTTAATGAAATTTGGTGCGCTGACTCACATTATAGAAAATTTGGACACAAGCCCCATTTTAACCAATTCGAATTTCGGATCCAAACATTAGTTGGCTTTTACCCAGACTGGTGTAGGGTATTCTATACTCGGCATGCCCGACTTCAACCTTTTTACTCGTTTTTATACATACATTCACACTTTCTTTACATGTATGTGTGTGTACATTTAGTGTCTGTGTGGAGAGCACCAAAGATGGAAAATGAGGTTTTTGTTTCAGTATAGAAAATTTTTTAATTTTTTAATTTTTTATATTTTTTTTCATTTTAACTTCGGAAAATATCTTTAAATTAAAATGATAGGCTAAATGCGTTCGAAACTAGTAATAATCATGAAAAACAATGATTTTTCAAAATAAAAGTTTAATCATTTCAACTTTTCCATCTCTGAACATCATCAAATATCGGGATTATTTTTTGAAAATATGGGAACACTGTAGTGGGAGTGAGAATAAAAATAGAGAAAACGCAGAGAAATTAAATTAAGTTTTAATTTAGAGAGAATCCGCAGTGCGTTTTTAATTGTCAAAAATCCATATAAAAAAATAAACGCAGAAAAAACCGCAAGGTTGTATCTCTACATTAAGTTTTTGAAAAAAAAAGCCCCGGGGAACGGGTTTCGAAGCAACTTAAGAATCGCCCTTACAACGAAGGGCTGGTCTAATTTTCAGTGTATTTTAACTTTCACCAAGCATAAAGGTGTTTTTACGGCATGCATTTAATTAAAAATACACTGAATCCAAAGTCGTAAGTAAAATCAACATAAAAATTTTGTTACTTTTTGATGAAACGAATTTTGAAAACAATATCTTTTTTATTTAAAATGATATTTTTTTTTTTGAAATCAACTATTTTTTTTTTTAAATGTACATACTTACCCAGCAAAATCTTTCATTACCAAATAAGTGGTTATATAATAGAAATTCATAGCTCCGCACAACTTATTTTTTGGCGTCTAAACTCATTATTTTTGTTTGGCGTGTGGTTTTTATAAGTAGTCACGCTTACCCGCTCGCTTACGAAAAAATGAGAAGTAAGTAGTTATGAGATTCTGAATAATAAGTGGTTACAAACATGCTTACAAAAAGTTGAATTATAAGTGGTTATCCGACTGCTTACTTGATGCTTCAGGAAATACATTCAGAGAAATTAAAGTTTTTGCTAGAATGTAATTTTAGAACTAGTCATAAAAATTTTAACACAAAACATTTACATGTATAAAATTTAACTTTGTAAAAAGTACTTATTTAAACTATTGCGAGTAAGTCATTATTTTTTATTTAACAGCAATGACTAGAATAGGCCGTTATTAGGAAGTCAATATTTTATATTGCAAAAGAATGCAAAAGGTAATGATATATCATTATTGGTAATGCAGACAGCAATGAGGTGTCATTACCAATATTTTGCTGGGTATTGTCGTTAAAAAGACTCTGCAAAGTAATTGTGGTTTTGATATATTTTTGTGCATTTATTAACAAAATTTAATTTGTTAACTCTAAAAAATTTTGTTAAAAAGGAAGTTAAATTAATTTGATAACATTTTTCTTCAGTTTGAAAAAAGTAGTAAATCTGTGGAAAAAAGGATAGTGTTATTAATTTTGTCGCGTCATTCCTCATGCTAGCAGGTGACAGACATTTGTAATAGTCGGAAATATCAATCAATATCATTAAGTGTTTTTTTTTTCAAAGTATTGATAATTAATAAATTCAGTGACTTGTAGTGAATTGTTAAGTGAATATTTATTAATTTTAATTAAAAAAAATTTGTATAATTTTAAACGTTTTCAATTAAATTGTAAATTTTAATTTCTCTCAATATTTTTTACATTTTATGGACTTCATTATAATAAAGACGTATATTGCATAAAATAAATTCTAATTTGGTAAAATATATTTAAAAAATAATGAAATATAAGTCCAAAAATTAATAATGAATCGATAAAATATTAATTAATTAAATAAATATGCATTGTTGAATTGAATAAACTGCGTTGGTAAAACAACAAAATAATTATTCAATTTGATTGAATATAATTGTTAACATAACTAATTTTTGTTACTACATTTGACGGTATTTTGTGAGACTAACACCACATCAAATAGTTATGTTTGATGGACAGGTTTTCCTAGTTGTGTAGTGATCATTAGATCGTACCTTAAAAAAAAATGTTCGCCGTACACCCTCCAATATGAAGTATTTTTGGAAGGCGATTTCAAAAACATTTTTTTTTGCCGAACGTTGTCGCCTTTTTTAATTTTTCGTTATAGCTTTGGCATTTATAGTCGGACTTTAAAGTGTGATATATCGATTATTAGCCTCCAATAAAAAATTTTTTAAAGGCTGGGTTTATCGAAAAACTTCCTTAGAAAAAGTTTAATGATTTTTTGCGAGCTTTAATTTCCTGATATTAGGGTGTTACATTTGGGTGGTAGCAACGGAGATCTGGTGGGTAAATACTAGAACGGGATACTTGAGGTCAATGGCCCTTAGCGCAAAATATTAGTCCCCTCAAGAGAAAATCATCGATGTATCATACTTTAAGATCCGACTGTAAATGCCAAAGATATAACGAAAAATTTAAAAAGGCGACCCCTACGTTCGGCAAAAAAAATTTTTTTCAAACTGCCTTGCAAAAATACTTCATATTAGAGGGTGTACGGCGTACTTTTTTTTGTAAGGTGGTACGGTCTAGTGATCATCCATTCATCAATTTAACATAGATTTTAGTTGATTTGACCGATGTTTTTGATTCAGTGTAGTTGCTCATATTTATTACAAAATACCATCTCAAATTAACTATAGAACCGTAGTTTATGGTGAAAAATGTCACAGATTCTTTGCAATAATTTAAGGCAAGATTTTTGTAATTATTTTTCGTTATTATTTATCATAACCAAGTACATAATATGTTTTTGACAGACTGACAAATTAAATTTAATTATAACAATAAAAAATAAAACCACTCAAAAAGTGACATCATCTTCAACTTGATTTTTTTAAACACTTAAAACCCCTAAATCTCTTAGGCTGGATAACACATTGTTTCATTAAAGTTTAACCTAAAGTTAAAATGAAAAATTTATATGGAAAACAAAAAGAAATGTGTCAGTTAAAGTCTAAGTTAGTAACTAACAGGATATTGTGGTAATAGGGGTTAGAATAGAAACTTTTATATCCAAATAAATGGTTATAAAATACAACAAAATTTTTTCTTTACTCATTGTCAGACATAAATTGCCAATGGTAAAA
The DNA here is from genome assembly GCA_949987735.1 of Leucophora obtusa. Taxonomy (NCBI): domain Eukaryota; kingdom Metazoa; phylum Arthropoda; class Insecta; order Diptera; family Anthomyiidae; genus Leucophora; species Leucophora obtusa. The sequence continues at coordinate 38,606,495 of OX465296.1, forward strand.
AATAAAGTATTGTCAAAAAATTGATTGCTAGTGGTACAACAATTATGATGCTGGCAAAGTATTGATTTAGAATGCTCTGATAACGTTAGTAAAATTTATCCTGAAAATACTGGATTTACAAAATTTACAACCGTAAAAATAGCAAAAACACTGGCAAAGTTTTGATTTATAATGCTTTCCCAACGTTATCAAAATGTGGTTTACATAATTTATAACCGTTTACGGAATAAAATTTATGTAAAGTACTGGTAAAGCACTTATTTGCAATACTTTACCAACGCTAAAAAAAGTGCTTTAGAAAATTTTCAAGCTTTTATGAAATAAATACTACACTATTAGAAAGACCTTTTTCATTAAAACTACTAAATATTAGTTAAAAATTATGTAGCAGAAAAAAACTGTTAAATTAACAGATTACTTTTGCTATATATTAGTAAGATAGAAACAGAAAAAATAAAACTGCAAAATATACAGGATTTTAGTAATATTTGATTTAAATTTTTGTTAATTTTTTTTTAAATAAAACTAAAATTCTGTAAATTTAACAGTTTTATTTTTGATGGTCTTGTCTTACAAGTATTTAGCAAAAAATTTAGCAGTCTTATATTCAAACTTGTTGTTGTTTTACATGTTAATTTGACTTACAAGACTGTTATTAAAATCAATAAAATGTTTATGCATTTGGATTTTCTGATTGTAAGTTTATTTAAATTAACTTGATAATTTCACTTATTTAAAACTGTTAAAAATAACTAACAAATGCAGTGTAAAAAACTAAGGAGACAAGAAATAACTGACAAAATTGTTACTCCAAAAAAATGTCCAACAAACTACTGGTTTTTTATTTATTTATGTTGCATAAAAATATTTATTCTTTGTTTAATGTAAAAACCAATCAATTAAAGTTTCTTTATTCCTTCTAAAACACTCATAACAAAATCTTTGAAATATATAATAACGGGAAAATTTTATTCTGGCATAGTTCTTTTAAATAAATTTCCAGTTTTAAGGGTTGTACCATTTGAGCCTTAAAATATCCTTCGTCTCAAGCAATAAAACAATATATTCCTTTAGGTTGTTGTCTTGGAAAAGTACACAACAAATTGGAATATCCAATTAGAATTTACTTTCTATAAAGGGGGAAGTTAATACGGAAAAATTGTAAAATTTAACCAATGCTACAACCAGTAGAATAACGGTTATTTTTAGGTTGCAAAAACAAATTTAAGGATATTAGTGGAGACAAAACAACTCCCAGAAATATGGACTTTTATTAAGAAGATTTAATTTAAACAGAGAATAGATAAAATGAGTTTCCATAATACTTTATATATTTTCATTAAATACACTAAGGCCCGGTTACTGAATGTCCAGTTAAAATTTAGCTGTCCAGTTAGCTCCTAACTGGTACTTTAGTTCAAACACTTTCTGTTATTTCCCATATAAAATTTTAATTCAACTGTCGGCTAAATTGTTACTGGACTTTCAGTAATCGGGTCTAAAGGAATTATATATTATTTTATAATTATCTAATATTTATATTAAATTTATAAAAAATTTATAGAATAAATGTTGGTTTTTAATTTTTATTCAAGAAAATAAAAATTGTTTTTTCGACCTTTTTATTGATAAATTAGAAATTTATTAATTGGAAATTGGAAATATAAGGAAATTGGCCTCAAACTGAATTAATAAATTTCTAATTAATCAATAAAAAGGTCGAAAAAACAATTTTTATTTTCTTGAATAAAAATTAAAAACCAACATTTTGACAACACTCACAGTACGGAGAAATGTTTTTTGCCTCTTCTTGTATTGACAAAGAAGTAGGTAAAAATAAAATTTGTATTTTATTTGTACCGACGTTACGAAATACAAAAACAAAAAACTTTCATAATATTTCAATTGTGGGTAATGTCTTTGCAGAAACTTCGAAAACATATTTTATTGTTTCCTCCATTCTCATTTGCTCCATTACATTTAATATGAGATTTTGATGTTTCAATTTGCATTGCACTATTGCCACCACTTTCTAAAGAAAACTGAAGAAGGGGACCTGGAAAATCCCCGAAACGATCGTCTTTTCATTCCTGAAAGTGTAGAGGTTTTTGAAAGCAAAAGCTCTGTGAAGCATTTGTTAAGGCACATCTACACGAGAGAGAAAACTGTTAGAGATAGAGCAAAAAACACCTCTAAATAGCTTAAATCCTTCACAATAGAGCTAATTAGAGGTGTTTTTTGCTCTATCTCTAGCAGTTTTCTCTTTCGTGTAGATGTGCCTTTAGGAGAATATCCTGATGAAGAAAAATAGCAGTTTTCGAAAAAAGTACTTATTATGTTAATTCATAATAAGGAAATTGGCCTCGAACTGAATTAATAAATTTCTAATTAAATTTATAGAATTTTAAGAATATTTTTAATTAGGATACAAACTTTTTTAATCCTTTTAGGGAGGGTAAAGCAAATATTTTCATCTAAATTTGACATTTATAACTATACACTAATAGAAAAAAGTCCGTAAAAAAATTAGTTAAAACTACTAAAAATTAGTTAAAAATGATGCTGCAGAAAAAAACTGCTAAATTAGCAGATTATTTTTGCTATATATTAGTAATATAGGAACAGCAATAATAAAACTGTTAAATATAAAGAATTTTAGTTATATTTGAGCTTAAAGTTTTGTAAATGGAGAATAGCAAATTAACCTGCTAAAATCAGCAAAAAGTTAAAGCTAAATAATTGGTAGCCTAAAAATTCACCAAAAAATTTTAAATTTTCGAAGTTTTTTTTTTCCATTTTTTTTAAATGCAAATAAAAATTAATGCTTTTGAAAACATCAGTTTACAATTTTTTAGTAAATATTTCTGCTGATTTTAGCAGAATAGACTGCTATTTGCATTCAACTAAATTTAGCTTAAAAATAGCAAACAATTTGTAGATTAATATTTTATTTTTGCTATTTTTAGTCTACAAATATTTAGCAAAATTTTCTGCAGATTTTTAGTACAATTTGCTATTTTCAATTAACTAAAAGTTAGCCTAAATATAACTAAAATTCTGTAAATTTAACAGTTTTAATTTTGCTGTTCTCATTTTACTTGTATTTAGTAAAAAAATCTGATAATTTTAGCAGTTTTTTCTGCAGCATCATTTTTAACTAATTTTTAGTAATTTTTAGTAACTTTTTCTGCTATTTTTACAGATTTATTTCTATGAGTGTAGTAAAGCACTAAACTTAGGATATTTTGAGATAACTTATCAAGTCTTAAAGATTTTGAGTAATGTTAAGGTTTAGTTCATTTTGTAAAGAAAAGTTTCATTATTTTAATGAAAAATTTCATTGGTTAAAAAAAATTGTGCTGCTACTCCCAGAGAATACTATTGGATAAGTTTCAATAAACACTTTCATTAAACCAATGAAATTTGTCTTCACAAAAGGAATGACAAATTTCTTAAATTTAAAGAAAAGCAAATTTTTAATGAGATTTCTTCATTGACGTTTTGAATCTTTTAATAAAAAGAGTCATTCCAAAAATTTTCAAAACAGGTTTCGGATATATATCAATTGTTATTCTTCAAATTAATCTCATGGCTTTTAAACATTACTACACTCACAATATTTGTTCCTTAAAATCTACCGAATATGTACCTACATTAAAACAATTGAAAATAAGTTAAAAAAGGACTACCAACTTTTCGTTTAAAACAATTGTAATTTGTCGTTTATTTTTAATTGTTAATTAATCAACTGGCAAAGTCGGTTAAAACAATATACTCTGATAAAAAAGTTTTTAAAATAATTTGTAAACAGTTTCCAATCGCACTATACTATTTTTATACTGATTATTAGTACAATTTTTATTTTTAGTAATCATTTTTGCTATTCTCTTATTACAAATTACGTATTTTTTTTACTAATTTTCGCTGCTGATTTCAGAAAAATATTTTACTAATTTTTCAAAACCGAGTGCTAAATTTAGTAGAAAAATATACTAATTTAAAAATATTTTTTTTTGATTTTTTACAATTCTTGTTTAGTTTATATTTGTTACTATTGATATATTCTTAGTTTAGAAATAACACCCATAAAATTTTATTGCATCTCCAATGCATAAAACGGCAATAACTGGAGAACCGTTTGCAATTTTGACTCCAAATTTCAAGTACGCTTGTTACAATCGAAAGAAAGAATTTTTTTTTTTTTTAGATTTTATAGTTTTTTTATTTTTTAGTACAATTTTTTGCTAATTTCAGCAGATTGATTTTAAATTACAGTTTACAGCAATTTACTGAAATTTAGTAGCTGCAACTAATTATTTATATTAATATCATTGTACTAAAATTATGATATTTAGAAGTTTTTTAACTGATTTTAGCAAATCGATTTTGAATTGCATTTTACATAAATTTTACTAAAATTTAGTAGCGGCTACTAATTTTATTGTACTACAGATCAGCAGACATGTGTTGCTAAAATTAGCAAAAAATACCGCTGGCCTCAAAACAGTTAAATTTCCCGTAATAACAGCAACATTTTCATTAGCCATTACAGACTTTTTTGGTTGAGTGTAGATTTTGCGTTTACTTTAAAATTAATTTTATTATAACAACTGATGGTTTTTAACAGAAAATTTTTATTGAATATTTTAACTTCAACCGAAAGTCCGTATTTTGTTTATTGAATGACTGATAGAAAAGGTTAAAAAAATATATTTCTTTGCAATTTAATTACTTATTCAATTGAAACAATTTACTGATTTACTTTTTAAACAACTGTTGAACTTTTACGGTAAAGTTATTGTGAGTGTATGATTTACAGCTGTTGACAACTAATTAGAAACGTTACTTTTACATTAGTGATTGATGGGAATTATTAAAAAAATTTGCGAAATTTACTGTTATATTTTCTCTCAAAAAATTTCCATGCTACACTCAAAATAATAAGTCTGTTGGCTGAACAGAAAAATTTGTTACTTTAACAAAATTTATTCCTGTTTTTTGGCTTAAAATAAAAGTTGTTGATTTTAACACTCTTTCTGTTAAATTTAACAAATCTAAAGCTGATTTATAGGAAGAAGAAGAAGAAAAATTTTTATTGAAAAATTTAACAGACACAAGGCCTCGTCAGAGGTTAGTTTATGTGTCAACTGATCAAAGTAATTTTTAATTAATTAGAAATTTAATAATAAATAATTTTTAATTGTTAATTTGTCTCTATATGAAAAACTTTTTGTGTATTGTTATGACCGGGGATTGAACTTGTAACCCTCTGCACAGGGCCCTCTAAATTTAAGTAAAAAAGAATGTATAAAACTACAGTTTTATCTGCAATTATACTGAATCGTAGAATTTATTCAAATTTAGGGTCTTGGGACCCTCCCCGGGCCTGAGGGCATATAAGGGCACTCCAGTGAAGCAAACTGGAGTGCTCTATCTCGCTTAGTTTTCGAGATATTGGCCATTTTATGAAGTGGAAAATTTTTATTAAAAATTTCTGAGGGTCCAAGGCCCCGCTAAGGTCCATCTTTTGGTAGTCGAAATTTTCGACAAATTTGGAAAGAAATAGCGTCGTCTTTAAAACTTCGGATACAATGGTGGCGCCACCTACCGGGTAATAACAGTAACATCAAAATATTATATTTTGTTTAATTTAACGAATGGGTTCTTAAAAATTAGTTTTAAATAAATTTGAAAATTAACACTCAAAATTAGTTAAAGTACTGAGGATTTTTAGTATTGTGTTAAATGAAGGTAACTAAAATATTTGCTTAAATCAGTGTTTCAACTAAAAATTTGTTAAAAATTAGTCAAATCGATTTGAAACCGCTTTGACAGATTTTTCTACTGACGTATTATTCTAAGTGTATTTAAAATATATCTGATGACATTTCGTTTTTAATTTGTTTAGAAAAATAACAATTATTTTGGATCTCTGTTTGGAACGATTACCGAAAGCTTTTTAACTTTGTCTCCTCTATTACATATTTAAATTCCATCGAAGTCTGAGGAACTATGGGGATAGTTTTCTTGTTGTTTAAAATTTAAGTTATTATGTTTAATACAAAGAAATGTTCTCAATTTTAAATCCTCTTAAAATTTTTATAAAGTAGCAACAATTTTTGATTTCAATTAGTTAAAAAAAAAATCCTTTTTACGCAAAACAAAACCAAAAATTCAAATGTCACTGTCAATTAACTTGACATGTTCTTTAGTTTAAACGCATACGAGTACTCGAGTAAACGCTTGCAAGTACTGTGTTAACGATGTTTTTGTATATTTAACAAATAAATGTTGCGGGTTTTCGAAACAAATAAGACACAATACAATATGGAAACATAAAGCCGCTGATATTTTGGTATTTATCCAATTAACCCTTAATAAATATTTTGTTGCTGTTATTTTTTAAAATAAATTCTATGACCAATGATAATATTGGTAACCCTTAATCTCTATTTTCCGTTGCCTGAAGCAGATCCTGTTTGTTTTTTTTTTGTTGTTATATTTGAAAAATCCGTGTGTGAACAATAGTCACATGGATTGTTGTTTTTTATTATCATTTCATTCATATTTTATGCTAGTTTAGTTTGGCAAATTAAAATTATATTTATATGCTTGAATGGAAACGAATAATGGGTAGGAATTGTGGAATGGGGAGTATAGAAAAAAGATGAAGTTTGAGAAATTCAAACGTGAAAACTTAAATAAGTTTTTTGTGAGCAAAATTTAAATTCAAGTTTCAAAAAGCTGTTTATATCGGAAAGGGAAATGTTTGGCAAACCACATATTACCAAATAATGAATAGCCCTAGGATGTCATGCTTTACTTTACACCTTACTTAATTTTACAGGCGATGAGCCTCTAGGTAATGGAGGTAATAAAGAAAATGGTTCCATATACAGTGATGTGCCATAAAATAGAGCCATTCAAGTTTTTTTCTAATTTTATTCTCGTTGCATTTATTTTTAAAGATCAAAATAGTGGATGAATTCGCCCAAAGATGCGAGGATATAGTTCAGAAAATTACGTAGAATTTTAACGTGACGTCTGTTTTTTATTTTGTTTCTTGTTTTAAGTAGGCGTGGCTTTTAATGAAAAATAAGCGATGTCGACCTTCTATCAAATTACATAGTAAAATTTTACGAGTACTGATCAGTTCTGAAAAAGCTGTATATTTTTGGAATTCCTATAAAATTTCGTTAAGTCTTGAATTATTTTTTTCTACAAATGGCCGCCAGACTTAAAATGACAGTGCCTTAAACATGACCAAATTTTTCTTTGTTTTTAGCGATTTTAAAATAATCTTAACAAAACTGAAATTTAAACACGGAATGCTTTATACTATAACGTAAAAAAAGGCCTGACTGATTTGTAATATAGCGGTAAGTAAAGAATAAGCCCATTCACTTTAAAGTTTCAGTGTTGTTAACTTTATTTTAAAATCGCTAAAAACAAATCAAATTCTGGTCATTAGAGCGTACCACCTTACAGGCAACAAAAAAAATGTGCGCCGTACACCCTCCAATATGAAGTATTTTTGCAAGGAGGTTTCAAAAATTTTTTTTTTATTTTTTTATGCCGAACGTAGGGGTCGCCATTTTACATTTTTCGTTATATCTTTGGTATTTACAGTCGGATCTTAAATCGAGGTTTTTCTCTCGAGGAGACCAGTGTTTTGCTCTAACGACATTTTGACCTCAAGTATCCCGTTCTAGTAGTTACCCACCAGACCCCAGTTGCTACCATCCTAATGTACCACCCTAATGTCAGAGAATTAAAGCTCGCAAAAAATCATTAAACTTTTGCTAAGGAAGTTTTTCGCTAAACCCAGTAGAAATTTTTTTTAGATATTGGTTGCCGAACGTAGGGGTCGCCTTTTTTAATTGGATTTTTACTATATAGGAAAACACTGGTCTCCTCGAGGCAAAAAAATCGATATATCACACTTTAAAATCCGATTTTAAATGCCAAAGCTATAACAAAAAATTAAAAAAGGCGGCCCCTACGGTCGGCAAAAAAAAAAATAAAAAAATTTAAAATCGCCTTCCAAAAATACATTATATTGGAGGGTATATGGTGAACTTTTTTTTTTTGATGTACGGTCTACTGGTCATGTTTAATGCAGTGTAATTTTAAGTCTGGAGACCATTTGTAGATAAAGATAATGCAGGATTTAAGGAAATTTTATAGAATTTCCAAAAATATACAGTTTGTATAGATCCGATCAGTGCTCGCTAAATTTTACTATGTAATTTGATAGAAGGTCGATATCGCTTATTTTTCAATAAAAGCCACGCCTACTTGAAACAAGTAACAAAATAAAAAACAGACGTCACGTTAAAATTCTATATAATTTTCTGAACTATCTCCTCGCATTTTTGGGCGAATTTATCCACTATTTTGATCTTTAAAAATAAAGGCAACGAGAATAAATTTAGAAAAAAACTTGAATGGCTCTATTTTATGGCACATCATTGTATGGTTAGTGGGTTAGGAAAAGTAATTAGTGTCTCCAAAACGGTTAACCGAAAAATCTAATTTTTCAAAATATTGGTTTCTTGCCAATTGGCTAACCTAAAATAAGAAATTTTGGTTAACCGAAATCCATTTTTTCTCGGTTCATCGGTTCTTTTAATACAATTTATACCTACAGTTGCGAGCATAAAAAATGCAACGCTACGCTAAATCATCTAAGTATGCTTTGATTTCTTCTAATGGTTTTTTATTTGCGCTTATCTTTTGTTAATATATTCGTTGATGTGTATTTTCATATTTTAAGTAGTTTGAGTTGCATTTATTTATGTGAATTAGTTTTTACGATCTTATTTTGAAACTACCCAGTCAGAAATCGCCAGTGGTACAAAAAATCAAGCACTGGCATACCACTGGGTAACCACGGTGTTAAAAATAAATGACTGGCACAACACTCATTTGGAACGCTTTGCCAGCGTTAGCAAAAAGCGTTTTGCCAGTATTTGTTTTACAAAAATTTCGGTGGTTTATAAAAAAAACCACTGGAAAATAATTGGCTTAGAGTGATATGCCAAGGTTTGCAACCAGTGGTTATCCAGTGCTACCTAGCCAATGCTACCAGGGGTATAAAAATCCATTCACTGGTAGACCAATGATTTTATAAAAATGCTGACGCTTCGTTAAAAAATGTTTGTAGTCAGAAGGTTCCGAGTTCAAATCCGGTTGCAAGCTAAAAATTTTTTTTTGTTTTTCTTAATTAAAATTTTTTTTTGTTTTATAAAATTAATTTTTTTGTTTGTGGGAAAGCTCCGTCAAGACCAACTTTTGCCCTCCCAATGCAGGCATACTAGTTACAAAAAATTGTTTGTCAGTACTAGCATTTTGGCACAGCCAGTAGTTGTCCAGCTATTATCACTCATTTATGTGTTTACCCATCAAATATTATATGTCTCTTTAGCTCAGTGGGTATAGCAATCGTCTGCCAATCTGACGGCCTGGGTTCAAATCACGGCAGGACCAAAAAAAATACATATGAAATTTTTTAAAATTTTATTTTTGAAAATATATTTCCAGACCACCTATTTATTGGTTTTGCCAGCGTTTTGCCAACGTTAAAAATTTTGTTCCTCCAGCACTTTTCCGGCGCTTGCTGAACAGCCGGTTCTTTTGTCAAATGATGTTATCATTTTGGGAATGGGAAAGCACTTTTTGCTCGTACTTCTACCAACTGTTAAAGTGCTTTACCACCACTTTCCCGTTTGTATTTTTTTGACTGGGTAATTGCAAAAAATCTCTCCTACAAGTTGTCGCAATAACTTTTTTTGCACAATTTTAATTTTTTTGTGGTAACGGAGTTTACATTTTCACAAGCAAAAGATATAACAAAAAAATGCGTACACTCTCAAAACAATTCCGTTGTGACAACCGAATTTTTTCCAACCGAATTCGTTCGGTTGCTGCAACGTCGTAATTCGGTTGCCTCAACCGAATTCAGTTGTGACAGCCGATAATTCGATTGCCGCAACCGAATTGAAATCGAATTCGGTTGCCACAACTGAATTCGGTTGGGGCAACCAAATTACGAGGTTGCAGCAACCGAATCAATTCGGTTGGCAAAAACTTCGGTTTCCACAACGGAATTGTTCTGAGAGTGTACGTATTTTCTTCAATTTATTAGTTTTTTGTATTTGGGTTTTCAACATGCTTTTCAATAATATACAATTTGTGTTTATCAAATTGGCGGTTTCGCGAATAAAAATACAATTCATTCCGCGAAAAAATTTTTTATTTTTTTTTAATTTTGTATTTCTGGTCCTTTTGAATGCTTTTCAAAAATATAAAATTTTTTAAATCCAATCAGCGGTTCCGAAGTTACAAAATAATATATTAAAAGCATAACATTTCGCGATCAAAAAATCCTAAATTGTGTAAAAAAAATTTAATTTGTCAAATTAATGTCAGTAATAGCTCGAAATATTGATTCCAAACCAATGAAATAAAAAATTAATCGTTTTTCTCTTCAGCAGTTTAGGGTAAAAAACTGATAACTTTTTTTGATTTGACGCAAAATTATTAGTTGAATCATGTTTTGACGCATAAATATTAGTTGAATCACCTCTGTTTATCGTTATTTTAAAATATTTTAAACATTTACCTAAATTTTTTTAAATGCAATCTGATGCAAACAATTTTTGTTACGGAGTTTACAGTAACGGAGTCTACATTTGGTTACTTTTTTCGTTTTCTTTCAAAAGGGCTTTGTCAGAATTTTCTTTCCGAAACAAAGTCGTATGATGCCTGCAAGGTGAATCCAAATATGACATTGTTTTTCTCACTCTTTAAATAGTTTGGTGTAAAAATTAGGAACGGAGTTTACAACATTTTTTCAAATCTTATTAAAGACATCCTTTTTCATCTCGAGAATGTTACATACTGCAGAAAAATTTCAAGTCTGTTATATTAGATAATTATTAACAGTCCAGCGATCATTTGAGTGAAAATAACATTATACTTTTCGCAATATAATTAATAGATTTTTCGTCATAATTTTATCAAAAATTATGACGAAAAATCGTTACAGAGTTAAAGTCGTGTTAGCATAGATATACGAACAAGTTTGTAAAATGTATTAATTTTTGCTAAAAACGTTACCTTTCCTCTTCATAAAAATTCTTACAGTTAGTGTTTAGCTTTATTGGTTATTAAAATATAAGCTATTAAAGTTAAAAAACCTTATGAGTTACTGGTTACGGAGTTTACATTTGGCCTATAAAATTGGTCACAAATTTTATGTATTAACCAAAAATCATTCAGATTGTTATGAATTTTGTAAAACAGGTGACAATGCGCTGATATATATCGAAATATATAACTCAAATGTAATCCATGCATTAGAAATTAGCTGGTTACATGGTTTTTATCAAATTTTTTGATAACACCCATATATTTTATCGCTGCTGTTTACCGTCGTTTTTGAAAAAAAAAAAAATTTAAAGCAACAAAAAAGAATAAAAAAGGAATAATTTAACAAAAGTATGGGTAAACGTGCACTTCATCGCAAGTTACTCTGGGGCCCTCTAGGAGCTAAAACCGGTACGTCTAAGCTCAAAATAATACGTCTGTTGGCTGGACAGAAAATTTTGTTACTTTAACAAAATTTATTCCTGGTTTTTGGCTTAATATGAAATTTGTTGATTTTTGTTAAATTTAACAAATCTAAATTTAAGTAAAAAAATTGTAAAACTACAGATTTATTTGTAATTATACTAAGTTGTAAAATTTGTTCAAATTTAGGGTCTCGGGACCTTTCCCGGTCCTAGTCCATATAATCTAAGGGCATGTAAGAGCACTCGCAAGGAGCAAATATTTTGTCCGTTTTGCTCTATCTGGTTTAGTTTTTCGAGATATCGGCCATTTTATGAAGTGGAAAATTTTTATTAAAAATTTTCGAGGGTTCAAGGGCCCGCCAAGGTCTATTGCTGAATAGAGATAACGTCTGGAGGGAAAGATATAGCGCCATCTTTAAATCTACGGATACACTGATGGCGCCATCTAAAGTTTTGAAAATTAGTTAAAGTACTGAAGATTTTTAGTATAATGTTAAGTGAATATAACTAAAATCTTTGTTTAAATCAGTGTTTCAACTAAAAATTTGTTAAAAATTTTTCTACTGACGTATTATTTTAAGTGCACCACTCTCCAGTCAGAGATTGTCAACGGTAAAAAATCAATGCAACGCTAGAATAATGATATTATAAAAATTAGTAGGTTCCGGTTTCAAATCCGATTGCAGGAAAAAAAAATTTTGGATTTTATTAATTTAAAAAATTTTTTTGTTTCAAAAACCTGATTTTTTATTTGTGGAAAAGTTACTTTAACACTAACTTTTTTGTTTTCGCAACGTTGAAATATTAGTTCCAACAAAAAAATCTATCCAGATTGGTTTTGCCAGTGTTTTTCAAATGTTTAAAATTTAAATTTCCCCACTTCTTTTCCGGCGTTTTTTGAACAGTCAGTCCTTTATAATTCTGGTAACGAGAAAGCACTTTTTGCTATTACTTTTACCAAGAAGGATATATAACTAGGAGATGCAATCGCACATCGGACCGGACATCGGACAGAAAATGATTTTAGAATTGTCAGACAACATTTTGGCGTTGTCTGACGAGGTCATAATTTTCTGTCCGATCCGATGTGCGATCCGATAGCGATTGTATCTCCTAGTTATAAGTATATGCTTCTTGCTTTTACCACCTGTTAAAGTGCCTTGTCATTAGGGTTTTTCTTTTCCCGGACTTTTTCATTTCCCGGGACAGCGGGATTTTTTTCAGTATTTCCCGGGATCCCGGGAATTCCCGCTCGTTAGAAAATATTTAAATTCGACATATGTTGTACTTTAATAACTCGATTTCTGTTAAAAGAGTCCTAAAAAGTTCACCTTTTGGTTGTACCCTTGAGAAAATGTGCTTAATATATTCTAGATCAATTCGTTTAACAATCTAAATCGTGAATTAATATTTAGGTAATATACATATTTATATAGAAGGCCGTTTTAGTTTTAACAACTCTTAAAAATATATTAACTAAATATTAATTGGCGGTTTAAACGGTTAAAGGAATTGATATAGAATAAGTGAAAGACACGAGTATTTTATTTTCATCCCTTTTTTCAGGATATATTGGAATAGTTAATGAGTGCGAACTTATGTATGTCGGACCAGTTTTATAATCAGAACTCAGATCGATTTGTTGCTTAAATATTTCTTAAATATGAAATCCAGAAATTTCTAGTATGTTTTATTTTAGGCAAATTCGCCTAAATCGTTTTATAAAAATAGACACTAAAACATTATTAAATAGTTTCTTAACTTTAATTAGTTTTCTTGAATAGACATTTTTTATGCCACAGCTACTTAAAAAGGAATTTTAGAATTTTCACATTTAGTGGCATTTTAAATTAACATATAAAAAATCGAAAATAATTTGAAAAAGCATCTGATGGATTATTTTGAAAACAAATAATATTTAAAAAATACAATTGAAATAATGGAATATCAATTAAACTTTAAATGAAATTATTTTAAGTTAAAGAAACTCAAAATACTTATGTCAATTGAAAATACGAAAATATTACCAATTTTTTAATTTTAATGCCTAGTTTTTGGAGGTATTTGGAACTGAAATAATGATGTTGGAATATTGTATAAGGCTGGTTTACAGTATAAGATTTTCGGTACGATTTTACTTCAGTATACATGCAAAACTTATAGGCAGTGTTGCAAAATCTTTCCGAAAATCTTATAGTGTAAATCAGCCTATACAAATATTGCTTTATTTGAACAAATATCCTCATTTTAAAGAAAAAAGTTGTTTCCGAAATATGTACAAGTATTTTTGTTGGTAAACTTGGTAATGGCCAAATTCAACTGCCATCTGAAAACAATTTGGCCTAATTCAGTTTATTAAATTTTAAATCGTATTTCTTTAATTTTAAATATTTTTTGTTTAAATTAGTTTAAAAAATCAATGCTTTAAATTTAAATAATGCTTCCAAAATTGTATTAATACTAGCTAAAACTTCTGTAAAAGAATAAAAAAAATCCCGCACAAAATTCCCGGGATTGCGGGATCCGAAAAAGGGCGGGATTCCCGGGAATTCCCGGGATTCCGGACATAAACCCTACTTGTCATCGATTTCCCGTTTGTATTTTTGTGACTGGTCAAATTTAGAGTCGAAAAAATAAAAAGATGATAAGCTAAAAAAAATTTAATAACTGAATTATTTTTATGGTTTTGCAAACGAATTTCGGCATGTAACTCGCAAATGTTCATTTTGCCGACGGCAATCCTATTAGTTCTAAAGCATTAAACACATAGACGACTGCAGCTACACGACTACAGCCTGTCAAAAATAAAATACACACGTTTATATGAAAACGATTATTTTGACACCAACACAGCTACATGGCTATACGAATACTTTTGCCGCTGTAGTCAACTTAGGATAATTTCTATTTTTGTTGGCTACAAAACAAAAATAGTGTTGACAATATAACAAAATATGTAAAACAGGACAATTTTTCCCGCTAGAGGCGAAATAAAATCGTTAGTTCTGACTAGAAAATCACCGTTTTGGAACACTGAAGAAACAGCTGTTTATATTTTACAATTGTTTAAAGGTTTCATTAATTTATATTTGGAAATAACTTTATTGTGATGTTTTGTAAAAAAAATGGATCTTACAAAATTAACAAAATATTCCTCAGCCATTATTTTAGAAGCACAAACCAAAAAAGATTAATATTTATCAAAATGTCAAATATTTAGGAATATCTGTTTACATGTTGCTGTCGTTTTCAAAAAAATTAAGTAGCTGACTACACGACTACAATTGCAGCCAGCAGCATTTGTAGTCGTGTAGTCGTGTAGCTGCAGTCGTCTATGTGTTTAATGCATAAAGCTACAAAACTAGATGAACTATTTTCGGTATGTTTCTTTATTTTGCTGATATACTCATAAGAAAACGTTAGTAGAAAAATTAATGAACCCTTTAGTAATCCAACTTTGCAAGTTCTTAATTAATTTTTAGTTCAAAGTGCACAAAAAAATTATTAACCTAAAATATGTAATTGATGATTTGTTTAAAATACAATTTATTTTTCAACAAATATTTAATTAAATTAGTTAAATATTTTAATTGTTTCAATCAATCGTATACAATTTTTTGTAATTAATACTATCATTTGCGTGATTGGTTCAAAATCAATTAAAAAATTAATTGATATTGTATTATTAATTTCATAATTGAGACTAGTTTTTAATTTTGTGTGCATAGGATTTTAATTAAAAAGTTTGCTATTCTGACATGACAAGATAGTAAATTTTTTGTTACTATTTTTTGCAGAATATATTTACTAACTTTTTAGAATCGATTTACTGATTTTAGCAATTTTTTTTGTTAAATAAAAAAAATTAATTCTGATGATCAAAAACAGCAGGTGGCATTGTAATATTTTATTAAGTTATACATATTCTGTTTAATATACGGTGTTCTGTTCCGTTCTTTATTTTCGTATTTTTCGAGATTGTATCAGTACCCTACGGGGAACGAGGAGTCAATTGCCCTCCAAGGATCTATCCCGTGACCGGTCAACCGAAGACATATTACTAAATTAGAACAAATATGAACTAAAGAGAATGAATTGATTTTCTAAGTATTTTCTGATCCGTTATTTTGACTGTTGCTTTTAAAAACTTGACCGATACCGAAATAAAAAACAAAATTCGCGGCGCATTTTTAAAAAGATATTTTTATTTATTTTACTCTTTTATTTATTTTTAGCTTTATTTTTTTACGATTTACTTATTTTAACTTGTTTTAGTTTTAACAATTCGTATTTCATTTAAATTTTCTTTTTAACTTAAGGGGAATTTTTTAAATTTTTATTTATATTATCAGTTTTTTTCTAATTTTAAATTGATTTTTTTTAATTATGGCCAACGCAAAAAACGAGTCAACTGCCATTAAAGGACCTATCCCATGACCGGTCAATCGTGGGCATGTTGTGTGTGTATTAATGTTGTTTTCTTCTCTATTTTTTTTTATTTGCTTGTAGTGTTTGTTTTTTTTTTTTATTTGATCAGAAACGAAAAATATATAACTTTAACATCAGCCAGCCAATATGTACAAGCAACATTAGCTCAGACGGCAGAGCGTTTTCCTTACAAGCAGAAGGTTGTGTTATCGAGCCCTACTTTGACGCCAAGTAGATTATTTTAAATTCTTAATTTTTTATTAGTTTATTTGAAAAGCTATTTTTAGACACACCACCTTACTTTTCACAAGTGTCTAAACTGTAGCAATTGGTCATTTCCAATGACAATGCCATGTTAAGCGGCGAATACATTCAGGAACATTGAGTAGCAAACAAAAAATATCAAAAAATTGCACGAATGTCAACACGAACATTAACATACACAAATCAACATTCGGTAAAAAATTTACATTTTTTAACGAATGTGTATTCCCTGCTTTAAAGTGACGTGTCTCTTTCAAACAAAAAGACCAATTAAAGACCGGTCTACAGTGCTTTGTCCCATGACTAAAAAAAAAAAAATTGTGTCTCCGATTTCGACGAAAAATTTTTTTTTTGTATATATACTTAAATTACTTAATATTGTAAATATTATCCTTTCTGGTTAACTCATTCTGTCTACACTAGAGGTCGCTAAAGTCGCTAAATTTTTAACATAGAATGTAATGAGAAAAGATGAATTTTTTGGATCCTACAAAAAAAAATTGGTAAAAATTAATTTTTAGAGGTATCTTTAAAATTTTTCTTTTTTTTAATATCTGAATGTATTCGAATCAACAAAAAATAATTAAATTGTAAAAAATCTAAAATTAACATATAAAATTAATCTTTAAATTTTTACAATATTTTAGCTGGAAGCCTAAAAATATCAAAAGTTAAATGGAACTTTAAAAAAAATTATGTTAATTGATTTTAAAATTTTTAAATTTTTTGTTATCCCATGTGAAAATCGAAATATATATGAACATACATGATCATACATTGGCTCGTATGTGATTATGCACGGGCATACATAGTCATATACGTACATGCATAGTTCAATGTATGATCATACATGATCTCATATATTTCCATATACCTTTGGATCCGAAATTTGAGGGTATTATATTAATAATTATTAGCGAAAATCGAAAGCACGTAACTACATACTTGTTGCTTGAAAATTGTAACTAACACATATTTATTTCTATTGAATTTTATTTATTCATAGTAGGATTTGAATTTTTATATTTCACTAGCGGATAGTGCTACTACGCTCCCCTCCCCTCTTAGTCCTATTTTCTCATAATTATAGTTTGAAATTTTTACTTTGTTAATTATAATAAATTTTTCTTTTTGAGATCCCAC
Organism: Leucophora obtusa; assembly: GCA_949987735.1. NCBI lineage: Eukaryota > Metazoa > Arthropoda > Insecta > Diptera > Anthomyiidae > Leucophora > Leucophora obtusa. The sequence continues at coordinate 38,623,906 of OX465296.1, forward strand.
AGTCAATATGATTCGTGTATTAGCGTATGATCCCTCTGGAGTAATTTATTTTAAATTAAGTGCAACAGATGAGTTTAAGGAATTTCCACAAAGAATTGGAAACAAATTAAAAGCGTTTGAAACTTTGAAGTTGCATTTACAAAGAATAAAAATTTTAAGCAAAAAATGGCAACATCTTCAGGACCTTAAACCATTTCTTCCACCCGATTGTCATTATTATTACAATGAAATTCCATTTGAGAAGTAAAGGTTTAATTTTTTCCTTTATTTGTATTGTAGTTATTGTTGTTAATTATCTTTTGCTTTTGTAAATCATTTTTTATTTTCATATTTAAAAAAAAATAATAAATATATAAAGCGATATATTAAATAACAAGAGAACGACTTCTTTTATTCTACATTTTATGAATGCAAAACAAAATTTTCCTTGAAACTTAAAAAAAATTCATTGTAGTTACGTGTTTTTGTTTAAGAAAATACGAGTTCAAAAGCGCATAACTAACTTAACTCTTTGAAACATTAATAAATTATTACTTTTATTCCAGAAATGAATTAATCAGTCTATATTTAGAAAATCTGCGATATTTGATTACCAAAACTCCATTTATTTTTCAATATATAACATTTTTTGTTTCTCCTGTAAAATAGTAAAAATGTTAGTTACGTGGTTTTGCATTTCAGCTAACGATATATTTAATGTTTTAATTAAATTACCAGCTTATAACAAAAACAAAAAACTATCTTTGAACTTTGGGAGCAAATTCACTAACTATCACCGCAAAAAACACTACGGGGAACATTTTTGTGGAACATTCTAACCCTCTAACTCTTCAATGAAAGGGAATTTGTTGGCCCCTTTTTAAAAAAGGACAAAAAAGACCCGTAAGTTGAAGAGTTAGAGGGTTAAAATGTTCCAAACAATTTTTTCTCGAAGTGTTTTACATAAGTTCTCTGAACACATCCTATACCTAAAATGGACGATTCCCATGGTTTATCCCTAAAATCCAGGTTTGTGGGACATTTGAGAGCCAATTCTGAATAAGTACGAAATTAACCCTTAAACACGTTTTAAGGTCTTACTTATTACTGGCACTGAAGTTAAAATTTCAATGCTGATGTATTAAAAGACTTATAGTAGAATTTCATGACAAATATTTTTGCGGAAAATTTTAACCCACTAACTCTTCAACTTACGGGTCATTTTTGTCCGTTTTTAAAATGGGCCAAAAAAAGTCCATTTAATTGAAGAGCTAGAAGATTAAAATGTTCCACAAAAATATTCCCCGTAGTGTTCTACATAAGTCCGCTAAACATATCCTATACCTAAAATGGAGAATTCACATGGTTTCCTATTTTAATCCAATTTAATTTTTTTTATTTTAAAAAAATCATTTAAAATGCATTTTTTATGACAGGCATTATTTTTTTTATTAATGAATCGATTTGACCTTATATCAATTCACGTGCTAAATTTCATGGCAATCGGATAATTTTTACAGGTTTTATAAAGATTTTAAGATAAAGAATATATGGAAGGACTAAGAGTCCTTGCTTCGATTTTGATAAAAATTGACACAAATGTTTCCAGTTTTATGTGTATAATATAATATTTTTAAATTTCAGGACGTATGGGAGGTGAGCGTGTCCTTGGCCCAATATTTCCAAAAATTTAAATTTTTCTTAACTAAGGGGTTCTATGTCCGTGTACCAAATTTCAAAACTCTGTATCCACTCCTTCTATTTTTGTCCAATCTTTATATGGGATCAAAGCACTGTGCGGTCCCTGCCCCCTTGGGACCTATCCTGCGTGTCACTTTGGATGGAGTGAGCATGCCGTATTAGGCTTACTTTCATTTGTTGGGGTGTTATTTTATTTTTATACCCAACACTAATAAGTGGACAGGGTGTAATAAGTTTTTCCCATTGTTAGTAGAAAAAATCATCGCAACCAGGGGAAAGAGTGTTAGAGGGTCAACTTTACAAATCCCAAAATGTAATTTAATAGTTTTGTTGACAATTATTTAATCCTCCTAAAAACCACAAATATTGACAATTTTTCTTATAAAATAAACAATAAATTGAAACAGGTCCTTAAAACCCACCAATCATTGTGGTCAGTACTACATACACAAACTGGACATATTCCCTTTTTTATTATTTAGCTCATAAAATAAAATTTTATTTAATTGCGACATTTTTTTTAAGCATTTTAAAAAATTCCTTAAAAAAAAAAGAAGACAATTAAAACCAACCCAGTCACAAATAACTTTCTAAAATATGTACTTTTGTTTAATGTTTAACAATACAATGAAATATGAAACAAATATAATTTTTGTGAATGAAAAGGTACTTAAAACTATGAATGGACTTGAATCAATGAAAGAAAAAAGCAAAAACAATGGTCAATGAAAACAGACAATGAGAAAGAAAAAAAAAATGAAACTATTACAATATAACTGCAATATCACTGCAAGTGCATTTGTTTTCCTTAAAAATTCTAAAAACTCAAAATAAGAAGGATCCTTTCTTAAGATGATCCTGCAATGATCTTTGGTGTCCTTTTGTTATTAATCTAACTCACTTTTTTCGCAATTGTTTTAATTTTTTTACTGAAGTTTTCTTTTCCCTCAAGATCCTTTATTTGTTTTGAAATCATTGTTTTTTATTGTAGTTTTTTTGTAATAAATTGATCCTTTTTTAAAGGTCGGCTTTTTGGTTTTGATGTTTTTGTATTTTTAGTTTTGAAATTTTGGGTGATCTTCTTTCGATATTTAAGTTTTTATTTGTAATTAAAATTATTAATGATTTTAGTTGTTAAAGTGACAATTTTTTCAGGTTTATTGCGCATGTACTCGTAATGCAGGGAACAATTGTTAGATTTTATTTTGGAATATATTGTTTTTTTTAGTAAAATAACATTAAAAAAATTTTTTATGAACTGGTTGCCTTTGAATCTCTTCTAGAATAGGTGTTTTTACCACCGGTTCCGTGGAACAGGTTCTAGAACTGATTCCTGGAAGTCAAAATGGAAGGTCTCACTGTCGCAGAACCGGTTCTATTACTGGTTCTAGAACCGGTTGCAAAGCAACCTGTTCTAGTTTGGAAGAACATAACCTGTTGCTTTTGGGACAAACTCAAAAAAAATCAAAGATGATAGAACATAAATTAGAACAGGTTGCATGCAAGAACAAGTTGTTCTACAACCGGTTCTTTGCATCCGACAATTTTGCTGGGTAGGTCTTCTTGCAATTATAAATGTGAAATATTTTTAAACAATACTACACCCGTTGAAACTGTTAAAACAAATATGATGTACATTTTTAAAATCGCTAAAAAAATTTCCCGAAATGTAATGAAACTATTTCTAATTCATACGTTTTTAATTTCGAATCTTGGCTCAAGAAAAGGCTGCAGGAATGAAGTACATACTTGTGAAAGGTAGCCAGTAAAATCGAAGAGATAGGGTGAGAAACGATACGATAAGAAATATAGTCTGAAAGCGAAGTCCATCGATATTAATATAGATAAGTGTAAGCTCCGTCAGTTTGGCCATATGAAAAAAATGGAAGCCTTAAAAACTCTTAAGCGAGACTTCGGAACGAAATCCATAGGAACGAGCCCAAGAACTATAAAACGTTTGACTTGGTCGGACTCGATGAACAAGGTTCTTGAAAACAACAATCTGGACAATAGAAGAACCAGAAGTGCATCCCCAAATCAAAGCTAATGGAAAGCGTTTGTTGTACCTCTTCACTGCAATGTAGAAGAGGTCAAGAATAATTTAGTCTTTTTTTAAGATTTATGAAAATTTTAAATTCACGAACAAAAATATGCCGCAAGAGAAGCGGCTGGTGGATTTTTCCTTTTTATCTCATTTCTAAATTCAGTTTCAAATTGCAGTAACTTTAAACTTGTATTGATATCAATTCCAAAACACCGTGATCGGTAAGTAAATATTTCACTACAAATGCATTTTTTTTTTGCAAAATTTGCCCGAAATGCAGTTAACTACACTAACAGAAAAAGTGTGTAATAATTTAATTAAAACTATTAAAAATTAGTTCAAAATTACTTGCAGAAAAAAGTGCTGAAATTAGCAGATTATTTTTGTTAAATATTAGTAGATATGAATAGCAAAAATCAAACTGTTAAATATCCAGAATTCCAATTATAAGTAGTTGAGTTAAATTTTAGTTAACAGAAAATAACAACTAAAAAGTCATAAAAAAATTTTAAGAACACTACGTGGACAGGGTATAATAAGTTTGTGCTAATGTTTGTAACACCAAAAAATATTGGACCTAGACCCAGGTTTTAGTACACCGACTAAGAATCACTTTTTGTTTCGATTTAATGATCCATGTCCATTAGACCGTACCACCATACAGGCAAAAAAAAGTGCGCCGTACACCCTCCAATATTAAGTATTTTTGCAAGGCAATTTCAAAATATTTTGTTTTTGCCGAACGTAGGGGTCACCATTTAACATTTTTCGTTATATCTTTGGTATTTACAGTCGGATCTTAAAGTATGAGACATCGATGTTTTTCTCTCGAGGAGACCAGTGTGTTGCTCTAAGTGCCATTGACCTCAAGTATCCTGTTCTAGTAGTTACCCACTAGATCTCAGTTGCTACCACCCTAATGTACAACCCTAATGTACAACCCTAATGTACAACCCTAATGTACAACCCTAATGTACCACCGTTATATCAGAAAATTAAAGCTCGGAAAAAATCATTAAACATTTGCTTATGAAGTTTTTCGATAAACCCAGTAGAAACTTTTTTAATTTTTTGGTTGCCGAACGTAGGGGTCTCCTTTTTAATATTTTTTTCATTGGATTTTACCTTTATAGCAAAACACTGGTCTCCTCGAGGCAAAAAAAATTGATATATCACACCGATAAATCTGACTTTAAATGCCGAAGCTATAGCGAAAAATTAGAAATGGCGACCCCTATGTTCGGCAAAAATTTTTTTTAAACTGCCTTGTAAAAATTCTTCATATTGGAGGGTGTTCGGCGAACTTTTTTTTGCGGTATGGTCTAATGTCCATGTATTATTGTGCGCACGCTACAATTCGTAAATATTAAGATATTTTGATCAAATTTGGTAGACTGACTTATTTCCACCCAAGGACGAAGCCTTTGGATTTTGGTTAAAATTGGCCCATGGTTAGACCTAGTGCCCATATAAAGGTTTCGCCAAAATGACATTGTTCACACCCTAGAGGTCGCAAACACGATATTAATGAAATTTGGTACACGGATTCCCATGGACACATGAATAAAGCCTATTGGTTCTATATGGCATCGGTATTGTTTAGACCGCATAAAGGAACCCCAAAATATGGCCATTTTCGGACGCTACAGATCGAAAATATTAAGATAAATATTCTGATGAAATTGGGTACACCGAGTTACATCAGGCCATGCATGAAATCTATTCATTATGGTTAAAATCGGTCCATGTTTAGACCTAGTGCCCATAAGGTCCCTCTAAAATTGGCTTCTTCGCACTCTATAGGAGGCTTATACGAAGATATTTTGATGAAGGGCGAAGCCTATTGATATCGCTTAAAATGGATCCATGTTTAGACCTAGTGTCATGATGGAATATTACGGCTTCATGTCTGGTTGGATATTGCGGGCGTTTTTCCGACAATGCTCGCTTCAAACGAATCCATTGTGTTCGGTACAAGTCACCTGTGATCGTCTGGTCCGATTTCAGGAGCTCATAATGGAGAGGACCCGTCTGGTCCCACCAAATACAGAACATTACTTTGGCACCATGGATGGCTTTGGCCATTTGATTTGACTGGTTGGCCAGGCTTCACATACGATTTATTTCGCTTCGGGTTGTCTGAATAGATCCTTTTTTAATCGCCAGTAATGATTCAAGCAGCGTTTCGGACATGCAAAATCGTCTTTTAGCGTCTTTCGGCTTCAACTTGTTTTTTTTTTTTGGATGAATCCTGCTGTTTGCAGATATTTTGAATTTGCTGCTTGAGTAACTCCCAATGATTTTGCAAGTTCTTCTTGAATTTGACAACAATATTCATCGAGCAGTGCCTCCTATTCATTATCATCGAAATTTTTTGGCTGATCTGGGCGAGTTTTGTCTTCCGTGTACACTTAAAATAATACGTCAGTAGAAAAGTCTGTCAAACCGGTTTCAAATCGAATTGACTAATTTTTAACAAATTTTTAGTTGAAACACTGATTTAAAGATTTATCTATCATTATTTAACACTTTAGTATTGTGTTAAATAATGATAGCTAATCCATCAGTACGTTAAGTAATTTTGTGTGTTAATTTTCAAAATTATTTAAAACTAATTTTTAAGAACCCATTCGTTCAATTTTACAAAATTTATTGTTAAAATATAATATTTTCATGTTACTATTATTACCCGGTAGATGGTGCCATCAGTGTATCCGAAGTCCCTCCCGATTTTTTAAAATGGCACATATCTCGAAAACTAAGAGAGATAGAGCAAAATTGATGAAATTTCGACTACCCCTAACCGTATAATACTCCAGCGAAAGGGGTTATCCAAAAATGGACATTAGAGGGGGCCTTGGACCCTCGAAAATTTTAAATAAAAATCTTCCACTTCATAAAATGGCCCATATCTCGAAAACTAAGCGAGATAGAGCAAAACGGACAAACTGTTTGCTCCACTGGAGTGCCCTTATATGCCCTCACGTGATATGGACTAGGCCCGGGGAGGGTCCCGAGACCCTGAATTTGAATAAATTCTATGACTCAATATAATTGCAGATAAAACTGTAGTTTTACAAATTTTTTACTTAAATTTAGATTTGTTAAATTTAACAAAAGAATTTGTTAAAATCAACAAATTTTATTTTAAGCCAAAAAACAGGAATAAATTTAGTTAAAGTAACAAATTTTTCTGTTCAGAAAACAGACTTAATATTTTGAGTGTACTTATTATATTTTTGTGTCTCTGCTATCAATATGACATAGAGATGGCGCTATATTCTATTTTTTTTTTATTATACAATCGTAAAATAGCTTCCCAGTCAGAAATCGCTAGTGGTATAAAAAATCAAGTACTGGCATACCACTGGGTAACCATGGTGTTGAAAATAAAGGACTGGGAGAACACTCATTTGGGACGCTTTGCCAGCGCTTTCAAAAAGCCAGAAAAATACAAACGGGAAAGCGATGGCAAAGCACTTTAACAGGTAGTACAAGTAGGTACTGGCAAAAAGTACTTTCCCATTCCCAAAATGATAACATCATTAGACAAAAGGACCGGCTGTTCAAAAAGGGCTGGAAAAGCCCTGGGGAACAAAATTTTTGAACGTTGGCAAAACCAATAAATGGGTGGTCTGGAAAATATATTTTCCAAAATAAAATTTAAAAAAAGTTCATATGTACCCAGTGTAGAAACGGTAATGACATATCATTACTTTTTGGACTACCAGTAATGACACCCACTTTCTTTCTCCATTATTTTGAAACATATAATAATGAGTTACCAATAAATACTTACTTTTTTCATTATTTCAAAATAAAAAATGATGTATTACCAATAATCACTTATTTTTATCATTATTTCAAATAGAAAGTAATTTTCTAGATTTTTTTGAAAATTTTTTAAAATCTATTTTTAGACTCATTATTTTTTCAACACTGGTAAGGATACATGTAACCACATATTTTTTGATTTTTTGTATGTTGGCGAGTAAGTGGACTTGTGTGCAGCAGGTTAATTATGATTTTATCTATCAAACATTACATGTGGATATAGCTCAGATGGTAGAGCTATTGACTGGCAACCTGGAGTCCCAGGTTCAATTCCCGCACGAAAAAATTTTATTAAAAAAAATTTTTACATTAAAAAAATATTTTTTTTTTATAAAACTCATTTTTTTGAAAATCTATTTTTAGAATCATTATTTTAGCCAATACTGGTAAGCACATAGGGAACGACATATTTTTTGATTTTTCGTATGCTGGTGTGTAACTCATTATTTTTCGCGACAACGCCATATAAAGGTAATAAGAAATGTAATAATAAAAGTAACTAGTTACCATTACCAAAGTATGTAGTTACATAACCACATATCTGGTAATGCTTTTCTACACTGGGTATTTTTTTGGTCCTGCCGCGATTTGAACCCAGGCCGTCAGATTGGCAGACGATTGCTCTACCCACTGAGCTAACGACACATGTAATACCTGGTGGCTAAACACATAAATGAGTGATAATATCTGGACAACTACTATATATACTAGGGCGGGTCGATTTAATAATCGCCCATGGCTCAGTGAAAATCGTATTCTAGGGATCAAAATAAGAAACTTTGCCGAAGGAACCATACCTCTAAAACGAATTCTACTACCCCCAACTGTTGACTTTTGTCCCGTAGGGTCAAGTTTTGAAAAATCCCACTTTGACCCATTTAGAGTGCCCCAATCGAGTCCAAATGTATGACCGACCCCCACTAACTTTGGAGGGCCGATCCACCCATGCCAGTGGTACACCCCCTGGAACTCCCCTGGGGGGTTCCCCATACAAACATTTTAAAAAATCACCATTTTTGGCACTTTATTTTATTATTTTTTATTTATTTTATTTATTTTTATTATTTTATTTATTTTTTCTCTTTAGAAATTTATTTAGTCAGAACATATGTAAATGAAAAAATTAATTTAACTTAGTAATAGAAAAGAAAATAAAAAAAATTACTGTTTGAAGTCTTTTTTGCTTTCAAGTCTGGGCATTTTTTCTTTTCTATTACTAAGTTAAATTAATTTTTTCATTTACATATGTTCTGACTAAATAAATTTCTAAGGAGAAAAAATAAATAAAATAATAAAAATAAATAAAATAAATAAAAAATAATAAAATAAAGTGCCAAAAATGGTGATTTTTTAAAATGTTTGTATGGGGAACCCCCCAGGGGAGTTCCAGGGGGTGTACCACTGGCATGGGTGGATCGGCCCTCCAAAGTTAGTGGGGGTCGGTCATACATTTGGACTCGATTGGGGCACTCTAAATGGGTCAAAGTGGGATTTTTCAAAACTTGACCCTACGGGACAAAAGTCAACAGTTAGGGGTAGTAGAATTCGTTTTAGAGGTATGGTTCCTTCGGCAAAGTTTCTTATTTTGATCCCTAGAATACGATTTTCCCTGAGCCATGGGCGATTTTTTTGCCTCCCCACAAATCGACCCAGCCTAATATATACCCAGCAAAATCTTTCATTACCAAATAAGTGGTTATATAATAGAAATTCATAGCTCCGCACAACTTATTTTTTTGGCGTCTAAACTCATTATTTTTGTTTGGCGTGGTCGTTTTTATAAGTAGTCACGCTTACCCGCTCGCTTAAGAAAAAATGAGAAGTAAGTAGTTATGAGATTCTGAATAATAAGTGGTTACAAACATGCTTAGAAAAAGTTGAATTATAAGTGGTTATCCGACTGCTTACTTGATTCTTAGAAATAAGGAGTTTCACAAATACTATTAGCTTCAGGAAATACCCAGTAGCAAATGGTCGAACTAGTTCTAAAAAGTACTAGTTTTTTGACTAGTAACTATAAAACTAGTTCTCAAAATAACCATTTTGAACCAGTTGTGAACTAGTTTAATACGATATATGTAGGGACTGTAAAACAAATTAACTAAATTAAAATGCGAGATTTGAAATTCTCATTTTGTTTACATATGTACAAAACATCAGAGTTTTCAAATAAACACTTACATTTTTTTTTACTGTGAATTTACTTGAGGTGCAAATCAACTGGTAAAGTTCTAGTACCAAAGAGTCACTCCGGAACTAATTTGGTAAATTTCTCATAAGTACCAGTACAGCTCCCTGTTTTTATTCTTAAAATGCCCACACACTAGGAAACATGGTTGACGGAACAAAAAATATCAAAAAATTTTGTAAACACGAATTGCACGATCTCAACACGCACACACACACACAAACGCACTCACACATTCACAAAAAATGCTCTCTTTTTTAAGAATGTTCCCTAGTGTGTGGGCAGCTTTAAAACAATCATTTTGAACGATTTGTGTATCTATTAATTTTATTGAAACAATGCGAGACTATTTCGAAAGATTAAATTTAAATAAGAGTTTTAAAGTTCTAATTTTGTTCACATTTGTTTTTAATAATATAATCTGAGTTTGCGAATAAACACTAAAATATTTGATTGCGATTGGAAATCATAAACACAAAATATTTTAGATTTCATTTGGTAAATGGACCTAATTATCTCACCCGACTAAAAAAGTTTTCATATAATCTTATATGATTTGATATTATTATAAATGTTTATATGCGTCGCTTTATATAACCATATACATTTATATTAACACTTTGGTTTTATAAATATGTTTGATATGACGTTATAATAATCATACGCGATTTGGTCTCTATTCATATATTAAAAGATCTGCGATATAGTTTATATATAATTATATATAATGGCTTATAAACTTCTATAAACAATCTTATATGAAAATATATAACATGACATGATATCTAATTATACAAAATTTTATAAAGTTTAATTGCACTATAACAATGAAGAAATCAAACTTAGAAAGAGTTTTTTTTTTATTTTTTAAGAAAGACACATTTTATAAGAAATTCCAAGGGTCATATGCATAATCACTTTTTAAATTTATAAGTGACTTATAAAACAAATTTTTCATACAAAATTCATTTTATAAAAGTGTTATAAGGTTTTAAAATTATTATGCATAGGCACTTAAAACTCTAAACTAGAAAAAGTTGTTCCGATAAATTTTTGTAAAGTTGAGTTAAACCGAAAATTTACTTTGTCAGCTATTTCCAAGTTTATTAGCATACATTTTTCTAAACAACTTTTTCTCGTTTTGAATTTTGCTTTTTATTCAAATTCAGTTACAAATTGCGTTATTCTAAGTTTAAGGACAATTTGCGTCCTAAAAACGTCCTAAATCGCATTCAATCCTCATTTCCATCAATACCAAAGATCGACCAATACCCACTTTGTTAGCCAAACTGTTCTGTCGGCCATTAGTATTTAATATGAATGAAAATAAGTGATCTCAACAATATTTACTGAAATTTTATTTGAAAATTTTTATAAAATTATATGTATTTATATATAATTTAATGCAATTAGATAGACCCATTTTTCGGATCAAATTGTATCAGGTTAGATAACATGCTTATATCGTTTGATATACTTATATATTCCAATATTCGGATCAAATTAGATATGCACATATATATGGGTTTATATATGATTATATAACATCTTTTTTAGTCAGGCAGTAAGGAAACTATCGGTCTCATCTACGTTTCATCAAAGCCTTTGATTTTTATCTATATAATTTAGGTCTTTACCAACTGGTACAGTACTATTTCCAAAGAGTCACTTTGGAACTGGTTCCGCGAGTGTCAGATTAGTACCAGTTTTTCTCCCTATTTTTCGCCCTTAAATTGTAATTTCCAAACTAGTTCTACAACTAGTACCAAAGTGGGAGTTTGGCGACAATTGTCCCCATCCCTATGACATCTCCATGTTAAATTCTACAGTTATTTGTATGGAGAGGCGGTAGAACTCGTACTAGTTGCCTGGTTAAAATAAACTAGTACATAACTGGTTCTAATCTAGTATTTTTTGCTACTGGGTACATATATTAAAGAGATATTAAAGTTTTTGCTAGTATGTAATTTTAGTACTAGTCATAAAAATTTTAACACAAAACATATTTACATGTAATAAATATAAATGTATAAAATTTAACTATGTAAATAGTACTTATTTAAACTATTGCGAGTAAGTCATTATTTTATATTTAAAAGCAATGACTACAATAGGCCGTTATTAGGAAATCATTATTTTATATTACAAAGTAATGCAAAAGGTAATGATATATCATTATTGGTAATGCAGACAGCAATGAGGTGTCATTACCAATATTTTGCTGGGTATATATATATATTCGTGCCTTTTACTCCTGCAAGGAGCATAGGGGCGCAACTACTGGCTGTCATTATTTCACACATCCCACATAAGTATTGATATATCACAATATTCGTAACGTATTACTTTAGGTTTATAAGTAAAACCAAGGTCTAACCCATTACCAAGGTTTTGCTGGGATGTTAACAGTTAACTCAAATATAACTAAAATTCTGTAAATTTAGGAGATTAATTTTTCTGCTCTTATTTTCAAAGCAAAACCGTGGTAGTGGCTTGGACCTCTTTCACGCATGGCTTGGCAATGGGTACGCCTTTACTCTTTGTTTTACTTTGAAACCTAAAGTAATAAGTTACTAATATGGGAAGTATGAAATAATGAGTTACTGACATAGCGATATATCACTACTTATTTGGGTGATATAAAATAATTCATTACTGATATTGTGTAATATTGTTCTTATTTGTAATGAGTTTAAAGGCATTACTGGTAATGTACTATTTTATATCCTATATGTAACCAATGAATTACCTACTAATGTGTAATGACTTATTTTACTCTCTACAAGTATGTACACATTTTAAAAGCTATTGCTAACGACTGAATTTAATATGACAAGTAACAACTTATTTCAGTAATTTCGTCGTAATGACTAATTTCAGTTTATACCGCTAAGCTTTAGGCAACCACTTACCTCTAATAACACCTCCATTTTGAAATAATGTGTTATTTGAACTTAAAATTTTCGGTTTCTTATTCCATTTCCCTTTACCTGGTAATATAAGGTTTTGCTGGGTTAATAGTATTTAACAAACAATCTGCTAATTTTAGCAGTTTTTCTGCTATTTTTAAAAGTTTATTTTATAAGTTATAGTATGTATTTTAGCTATTCCAGTTTTCAATCCCCAAAAAACGCTGTCAACATCAGGGCTGCCAGATAATTTTTATGAGAAATCGGCACTTTTCCCAAAAAAATCGGCATTTTCGGCACTTGGATTTAAAAAAATCGGCAAAACATCAGCACAATTAAAAATTAAGTATTACTTAAATAAGTAATACTTAATTTACTTTTCCTAAAAAAATATATATAAAAAGGACATTTCAGTGTAAAATAAAATGATTTACACTGAAATTACATTAAATAATTAAACAAATTAAAAAAAAACAGTTTTTGAGATAAATTAAATTATAACAGGAAAAATGTTAATTCAGATATTAACTTATGTCAATACTACATAAATTAGTTCCACAATTTTTAAAGATATTTTTTTTCTGACTCTGGTGTATGGGTAACTAAAGATTGAAAAAGATAATTTTATTTTCAGTCAATTCGCATAAAAAAGTTTTGTTTTTATGTATCAGAGAATAATTTATAATTACTTTAAATCAATGATTCGACTTTGAATAAAGTGAGATATTGATTTAGTATAATTTATATTGATTTAATTTTGATTTGATTAAATAATTTGTATAAATCAAATTAGCCATTTTTACTTGAAATCATTTCTTAAAATTGAAGCAATTTACTTGATTCTATAAAATGAGTCAACGAAAATCTAACTGACTTTTTGATAAGATATTGATTGAATAAATTATGATATAATTTAATCAATAAAATGATTAAATGATGCGAATAGAATTAAGGAATTATGTTTTTAAAAGTCTGCCATACACCTTGCAATAATACGCAAATATTATTACCCATATATCGTCGTCTGGCTTTCATATTGCAATAACTTTATAATACAAAAATTGCAGTTTGACATACAATCAAATTAATTTTTGCACAATATCAAAAGTTACACAAGAACATTTCTTGGTGTACTTTTAGCTTTCAATTATTAAATTTCAGATTCATTTAGTAAAATAAAAAAATTCTTTAAGAATTTCAAAGAAAGAATTATTTTCTTATGTATTAATATGCACAATGGGTCATATGAATAAAACTTAGCAATTACTTCGAAGTAATGGCTTTTAACTCCAAATTTACCAATTGGCTGGTAGAATAGCATGAAATATAAACGAAAATAAAAAAAAATTAAATTTCTAGTCTACTCCCAAGCAGACTACACTGATAGAATTTTGTGCATAGTATTAATGAATTTGTTCATTAATCCAATGATTTTTTTCATTGAAAAGTCCTCAAAGAACGCGTTCATTAAATCAATGAAACGTATTCATTAAATGAAAACTAATTGAAAAAAAATATTTTTTTTGGCGTAACTTTTTTATTTATTGTTTATTTTATTAATTTTTATTTGTACATATATTTCTTTTTTATTTTTATAACGTTTTCGACATCTCCCTGAACTAGACATGAACCCGTAATCACCAGAATGTAAACATTACCGCTTTACCGATTCATCTAAATAGCCAAAATAAAATGATGTAATTATTTGGACTTTTATATTTAAATAATTTCAGTTTGCAACCCTAGCGTTCATTATTGGAACATATATCTATTTTAGTAATTAGCAAATTCAAAACCCTTATAAAAATTATAGCATATCTTATGGGTTAGTTGAAAATATATAATGAAAAAATTCATGTAGTTAATGAATTTTTCATTAATATAATGAAAAATTTTCATTAACTCAATGAATTAAGATTAATGAAATCGATTCATTAATAGTATGAACGAAAATTCTATCAGTGTAGATTTGTGAAGTAATTGCTTAAAAACCTTGTATTTCCCCCTATTAGTAATATCTATTTTTTATTCATACGAGCCAATAAATCACAAAATTTTCGTTTTTGAATTAAAAAAATAAATCGGCATTTTTGGACTAAAAATCGCCAAATCGGGATTTTGCATATTTTTCAATAAAAAATCGTCAAAATTTCGAAAAATCGGCAATTCTGGCAGCCCTGGTCAACATGCGTTTTTATTCCCGTTTTTAATACTATTTAAAACATTTCTGATTTGCATCGTTTTATAATTGAAAGCCCTATTAAAATAGTTTGTATCTCCTTTCATTTCTAACTTATCAATCATTATAAAAGTCCACCTTTTATTTCACCCTTATATAAGCTTAAACAAAAACATTGTTTTCTTTACTGATGTATATGAAATTCCCATTAAGTATACGGAATGTTTTCAAAATCCATTAAATACAATTACAACATTTTAATAAGTTAACAATGTTTAAAAAACACTTTATCAATCATCAAAATAACAAACAGCAAACAACAACGACCAACAGAAAAACCAAAATACAAATATGAATATCAAATAAAATAAAACAACAACAAATTTAATGAGAGAATATGAAAAGAAACTGAAATAAAAAGGATGTTAATAAAAACCCAATGTCAATATAACTTTCAAGTATCAGTTTTTTTTATTATTCGAAAATAACAAAATTCCAGAAAATGTTAAATAAAAGAAATCCCCTTATAATCATTATTAAACATATGGAAATTAATAATAGTCATAATGTAGCACGAGTTTTGTTTTCCGATAGAAAAGAAAGAAAAACTCAGATTTCAACCCCTCTTCAACACTCACTCATACGTACATAAGATCTTTTAAAAAGAAACACATGCTTATTATTTTTAATAATGACGCCTGCCGCCATGTTGCAATATTGTTGTATATGTACGTACGTACGTATAAGTTATCTTTGAGCGTGATAAACATTTTATACATTTGTAGCAAACATTTAATTTAATAATGGCTGCTACATTTTTGTCAATTATATGATTATTTATATGCAGCTCGTACCATTCATCCATTGTTCTTCATAGTTTTTCTCGATCTGATCGAAAAATGTTCTTTGGTTTTTTCCTAATTTTAACAATGAATCTAAAAATTCATTGCATTGAAATTTTACATTATTTTAATATTGGTAGTATTCATTACCTTGTTGTTTTGGTTTCAGTCAGATAGTTTTTTGTTTTATAAATTTTTATTGAATTTTGATAGCGTATCGAATAATTTATGTGTGTTTTTCATGGCTGCTTTATCGTATAGTTTGAAAGGTTTTTATGAAAACGTTGTTTTCCCATACAAAAAAAAAAAAAAATGAGGGTGAGATTTGTTGAAAATTTGTCACAGTTTTGGGCTTAACTAGAGATTTATTTTATTAGGGAGTATTTACCATCAAGTACGTGTTGATAGAAAACTTATTTATATAAAATTGCTAAAGTTTTTCATTTAAAATCTAATGAAATAAATATTTGGTGGTTGCAATAGTAACTAATGAATGATCTATTAGATTAATCTTATTCTTGGATGACAACTCAAAAAAGTTTGGTTCACATAACGAGTGTTTGTAAAAATAAAAAAAAAAACTATTCTTGCGAATGATGATTTAAGTTTTTGGTATTTTGTAATAAAAACAAATTAACAGAACTTTATTAAAAGTCCGTTAAAATCTGGCTGATTTATTAATTTGCATATTATTATTTGTCAAAAGTCATTTTTGTAAAATTACAGATGTATTTTTTTCAGTGTATGCAATGAGTTTTACTTACTTCGTGGCACTACAAAATATTCCCCAGTCCCGTAAAATATTGTAAAACTCAAGATCCCTCTGACTTCAGTATTGCTCGATCACATCCGGTTTTCAAAATTGCAAACAAAATATTCGGATATAATTGTTAATTTACTATTGCCAAAAATTCCTACTTTTAAGGGCTTAAGCACCGTAAGTTGTTTTTCACGTTAAAAAAATTTACTCGAACTTTAAAGGCTTCAAACTGCAATTTAAATTATAAAAATTAAAATTTTTTTAATTTTATAACAAAGGCACAATCAAATATATACACAAAATGTCACTTTTTCATCAGAAATTTAATAGTCTTGTACATTAAATTTGCGTGAAAACTCTACACACTTTTCACGTGAAACTGATTATCGTGAAAAACAATTTTTTTTATATGAAGTATAACAGCTTTTTTCACGTGAAATCGAAACAACTTACGGTGCTTTAAGAAAAAATTTATGATGTACTACTCAAAAAAATTTCAGTACCTAATAGGTACTAATTACTAAAATAAAAATAATAAGCACACGGAGAGAAGAGATATGGTTATAATATGAATACTGCAACAAAGCTATGTTTCCTACTGCCATAAATGGTTGTTGCAATCAAATTATTAATAAATTAATCATACTTTACACAGAGACAACAGATTCGTGCTTACAAACGAATTTATTGCCAATCGAACGGTTCGATTGCGGTGACCGAATTTATTAGTTGTGGCAACTGAATATCAATAGAGTAAATAGTAATTTGATAATGGCAACAGAATTTCTATTACCTCAACAATATTTCGGTAGTCACAACTGAAAAATTCTGTGGTCACAACCGAAGCATTCGATTGGCAATAAATTCGGTTGTAAGCACGTATCTGTTTTCTGAGTGTATAACCAATTTATTAATAATATATAATCTTCCTTTCCTTTCGATTACCATGTTTTTCCCTCATCTACAAACATATATTATCTGGACAGCCATATTCCTCTCTTCAAATTACAATAATATTATTATCTGAATTAAGAGAGATAATGTTCACAATCATTGGTATAATTTCGACAGTTTATTTTTTTATGAGCGTAAGCGATCACTTAGCGGTATTATTGTTTGAGATTTTGTGAAAAAAGCAGTCAAATTAAATAATATATATATATTAAATAAAAAGATATAAAAAATATAAAAACAACTTATTGATATTTCTTTTAATAGTGACATTATTTGTGGAATAACGAGTACAGTCTACCCAAGAAGTCTTGGCAAAATGTAGATTCTCAAGCAACCTATAAATAAAATTATTGTTTATTGTCCACTGAAATGTTTAGTGTTATAAATTAAGTAAAAAGTTTTAAAAAAGTGATTTAATTTTTTATACTCAATTAGTAAAAATATTGTGCTCATAATATATTGATAATGATCATAATATGATTACGAAATTTTCTATATTAACATAATATGATCACTGGGATTATATTATGATCTTTAGGAAAATATTGGATCTTTAGAAGCATATGATGGCAATACTTTTCTACGGATACTAACATATTTTATGACATATTAACATAAATTATATTTATTATACATAAGTGTTAACAGAAATCAATTTTAATTATTTAAATGTGTTTTTAATTCAGCTTCAAGAGAATGCTGGGGATATACTTACTATACCTAGTGTCTTGACATGCAATAAAACAACAGCAAGCAATTGTAAAAATAATTTCATCGCAAGTAAAGACACTTAATTTCAATATTATTGGCATATCATGATATCGTTGATATGCAAGCGGCTTTTGCCATGATGTCTGCCAACAAATATCACTTTTAGTTTTCATTTTAATCTAACACTCAAAAAACAATTTACATTTTAGTAAACAAGAACGGGTAAAGTATAATTATTAATTACTTTTAAAAAAAATTTATTGTTAATAAAATTTTGTGTTTTTCGAAGAAAAAACTATAATATTTCTTAGGCATGAAATGGTCAAGTGTTCTCCACTACAGTGCAATTGATATAATTTTGACGTGTCTCTGAAATCGTGTTGACGATTCACATCATATAATTTATTGCATTTCAAAACACCGGAATAATTTCTTGCCCATAATTTCTTACTGCCAAGTATTCTCCACTACAGCGCAATTCATATAATTTTTACGTTCCCCAGAAATCTTTTTAACAATTCACATCATATAATTCATCGCAATATTTTGGAATTATAATGTTATTATGATAAAAAAATATATTTCATAACATAATTGTCACAATCAAAGACACAAAAATATATAATGCTCTTCGAATATGCCTAGTCAGAAATCGCCAGTGGTATAAAAAATCAAGCACTGGCAGACGGTCCTTTTGTCTAATGATGTTATCATTTTGGGAATGGGAAAGCACTTTTTGACAGTACTTGTACCACCTGTTAAAGTGCTTTGCCACCGCTTTCCCGTTTGTATTTATTTTTCTGACTGGGTGGTTATCCCAACCAAGTTTTTTCTTTGCGTGCAGTAAAATTAGGGTGTACTTTTTTATGTTAGACCAACATTCAAGGGATGACCCTACTAAAGCAGTGCATTGTGTTGGTATGCTAATGAAATCGCAATAATGCCTTGAAAACTAATTACAATAGAGGAAAAAACATTTGTTTCGTTCCCCGTTTCATTTCATTTCGTTCCCTGCGGCAAGTGTTCCAATTTCTCTTGTTCCCCGTTCCATTCCGTATCGTTGCGATTTGCACCAACTTTCCAATTCATTGTCGGAGTGTGTTAATTATCAAGTAAATTGTGAAAAAACTTAAAATGTCACCCTGTTAAAAAAAATGTCACTATTTATAGAAACGGATCCATCGGAAGCTCTACATGATCTGGCCTGGGTGTGTAAATACTTGAAAGGAGCAAAAATTTTGTCGGTTTTGCGCTATCTTACTTAGTTTTCGAGATACGGGCCATTTTAAAAAATCGCCATTTTACAAAATGGACTATGTCACGAAAATTAAGCGAGATAGAGCAAAACGGGTAAAATTTTCTATTATTCACATGAAGTACGTCCGAGAGCGATCCCCAGGAATATATTTTTATAAAACAGCCACAAGGTGACACGATTTTTTTTTCCAATTTATGTAATAATATAAATAGAATAATACGATAATACGAATTTCTTTCCCCGTTTGATTCCATTTCGTTCCCTACGGCACATGTTCCAATTTCACTCGTTCCCCATTTCATTCCATATCGCTCCGATTTGCACCGATGTTCTAATCCATTATCGGAGTGTGTTAATTTGTGTAATCACGTAATTGTCAAAAACAAAAATTAAAAATGTCACCCTGGATCCGTCGGGAGCTCTTTTGAACCTGGCTTATTTGTATTATAGGAGTGTATTAGTACTCCGCCGGAGCAAAAGCTGTGTCCGTTTTGCATTGGCAATTTTTTAAAATGGCCATTTGCAAGCTCGGCAATGATTACAAAATATTTAAAGTGACGTTTAGTAATGCCAATTTTTTCTTCTAATTGAGGCATTAGTAATCGTAATGAATTAATTATACAAAGTTAATTTGTCCAAATAATTAATTAGTCCCATGTATGGTTGGAATTAGGAAAATAGGTTATGGGCAGAAGGAAAGAGGCAGTAGTGTTTGTGAATATTTGATTTAAATTTTCCATCTTCGGTCCGATTTAGGTGGTATAAATAGTAAGTAAATCGGATGGAGTGAAGTACTTCTTGCACCGACGTAGATAATCTAGACACTTGAATGCTTCTTTCGACACCTGAAAAACATGCTTATTCCAACAGACATCACACTGAATTTTCAGCTCCAGAACATCAAGAGTATCCGATTCCTTAACACCGATATCACCCATATGTACAGATGGCAGTTTTGACCCCACAGCCCTATGGGTTAACATAAGGCATTGCGTCTTGCGTACACCTTATTAGCATGACCCCACGCAGAGATTGAAGAAAGGTCACGATTTAGTGTGTCATTCATAATTTGCCTTTTGCCCCCAATATCCTTAAGGCTTGGAGACTGGGCGCAAATCTCCAATCTCCACCACAATCGAGGAATAATATTTGACAAATGTTGCTGTCATCTGCGAAAGAGTCGATAGGCCCAGTGTAGAAAATCATTACCAGATATGTGGTTATGTAACTACATATTTGGTAATGGTAACTACTTACTTTTGTTATTACATTTCTTATTACCTTTATATGGCGATGTCGCGAAAAATAATGAGTTGTCGTTACACACCAGCATACGAAAAACCAAAAAATATATCGTTACCTATGTGCTTACCAGTACTGACAAAAATAATGAGTCTAAAAATAGATTTTCAAAAAAATAAATTATATAAAAAAAAATATTTTTTATTGTGTTTTTTTAAAAAAAAATTTGCTGGTTCGGGAATCGAACCTGGGTCTACAGAATGCCAGTCAACACCTCTTCCATCTGAGCTATATCGACATGTAATATTTAATAGATAAAAACATAATTGACCTACTGCACACAAGTAAGCTTACTCGCCAACATACAAAAAATCAAAAAATATGTGGTTACATATATCCTTACCAGTGTTTAAAAAATATTGAGTCTAAAAATAGATTTCAAAAAATTAAAAAAAAAATCTAAAAAATTATTTTCTATTTGAAATAATGATAAAAATAAGTCATTATCAGTAACTCATTATTATATGTTTTAAAATAATGCAGAAGGTAAGTGGGTGTCAATACTGGTACTCCAAAAAATAATGATATGTCATTACCGTTTCTACACTGGGGGGTTGAAAGTTTGACCAAAAAGATCATTGAGAAAGATACGAAAAAGGGAAGGAGAAAAAGAGAACCCTGAGGTATCCCCGAATTCAGCTGAAACTCGTAGAATGAGACCCCATCTATAACAACATGAATAGTGCGGTCTCTGCTCGAAATAAAACGAGCGAAGACATTACAGACATCAAAAGCAATAAGCTTTGATATAAGCTCTTATATTATCCCTACTGGAAATTTTAACAAACTTTTACATGGCGTTGTCATAGGAGGCGGAAATTGACCCCTTGTGACATGTCACAAGACAAATCCCAGGACAGGTCCCTGAACTTTGATTTTTATGAGAGTTCCTGTCTAGGATTTGTCTTGTGACATGTCACAAGGGGTCAATTTCCCCCTCCTATAACAACGCCATGTAAAAGTGACCAGTTTATTTCATATAAAGGGGCCAGTTCGGTGACAGTTTGTTAAAATTTCCCGTAGGGATCCTACTGAAACCAACAGAAATACAAACTCGGTAAACGGGAACTTGAAAATCTGCACAGAGGAAACAGAGGTTCATTGTGACAACAGATTTTTATCAACGTAATGGTTTGGTTGGAGCTACTTATATATTTGTTTGTGGAAACATACATTTGGTTAATACAAAAAAATTTTGCTAGATAGAATGAATATATTTAAAATGTGCCAGGAAAACATTTTATTGCGACAACCGAATAAATGGGATGCTGCAACCAAAAGAGTTAGTTGGCAAGGAATTCGGTTATAACAATGAATCTATTTTCTCTAATAATATTTTTTTGCAGTACGTTACTTAGATATGTATTAATAATAAGCATCATCACTGCGACTTAGCTGGGAATTGATTTGTTTTCTCTGTGTAAAAGATTTACA
The DNA here is from genome assembly GCA_949987735.1 of Leucophora obtusa. NCBI lineage: Eukaryota > Metazoa > Arthropoda > Insecta > Diptera > Anthomyiidae > Leucophora > Leucophora obtusa. The sequence continues at coordinate 38,646,001 of OX465296.1, forward strand.
AAATTTACAGCCATTTCTATTGGTGTAAGTGACAAATTTTTTCAAATATTTTCCAAGAAGATAATAATATGATATTTTCTATTCGGGGTATGGCATCACCAAAAATATAAGTTATAAAAATATCTTTATCACTAGATGGCACTTTGTTCAAAAATTGACAAATTTTCATTAAGTAGGTTTAAGGTTAAGAAGAAGAATAAATATTTTTCTCAAAGTTATAGACACATTATTAATTTGCAAATCAGACTAGATCTAGTTTCTGCCTTTTTTATGGACATGCTTCATCAGTGATTTTCCATTAAATTGTATTATTGTTTATATTTTATTGTCAGATTGTCTCTATATGATAATTTACTCTCAGAAGTGATCAAAAAGACATACAAACATTCTACTTTAGATTTTTTGTTTATCTTCTTATCTCCTCTCTGTCACTTTTTCCACAAATGTTACCACACGGACGTATGGTTTTTACGTACAAGTGCAGGCAATTTGTGTATATCGGAGACGGACTGCCAGCAGGGCATTTTTATTTTCCTTGTAAAGTGTTGTTTTTTCAAACGCGTCATATAGACCAAATGCAATTAATATTGTAATTAATATAATTTTTTATTGAAATTTAAATAATAACAAACAATCATCACCAAAAACAAAAGTTATAACGATATTGTTATCACTAGGTGGCACTTTGTTAAAAAAATTGACAATTTTCTTTTTTTATTTGAATTGAAATAATAAAAAACAAAAAACAAAAAAAAAAACAAACGGATATTTAAAATATTATTGTTCGAATATATTTCGCGCTTGGTTTTTCTTATATTGCGCAGTTTTTAGCAATTTTGGAGTTTTATGGTCTAATTTATAAACTTTTACAACAGCCCTATTTCAGGATTTTAAGCTAATTTGTGAAAAACAGTATTCATATTTGCTTAATAACGGAAAAAATAATATAGGTTTATAGTCGATACTCATTAACTTTAAACCTATTATAAAGTTTGGAGCGAGGAAACCACCATTTAATTGCTAATTATTTTATTTTCAGGCATGAAATGATTTATTAAAGTCATCCCATCCCTAGAATATGTGGCTTCCAACAACTTGCATCCATCCAACTGAAAAAGCTACAACAATTGCGTAGCCAACGACCTTTTTCTAAAAAAATTCTAAGAAAATGTAAAAATAAAATTAAAAAGAAAAACAAAACAATAGTGATGTACATATTGTCAAAACATTATACGAAATTAGATTACTTTTGTATGCTTCAAATAATATGTTAAAAAAAATTACTTTTTTACACTCATTTCCATTGATTTGTTTTATAAATAAAAAAAAATGTTTTTAATGGCTTTTAAATTTTTCTTAGCACATCATTAGTTCTCTAATTTAAGAAAATACATTTTCACTTCCGATTACCGAGTCAATCGTTTACTAAATTTGTACATCACTTGCGACTTATTTGAGAGAATAGAGAAAATAAACCATAGTGTTGCCAGAATCAAATCGAAAAATTAATTTATAGTTAAAATACGATTATGAATCAAGATTTCTAATAACTCTTTATTAAGTGAAATATGTACTTTAACTATAGCAAGCTTCAAATACCAAATAATTTTTTTTTATGAATTACCACATTAAAGTGTAGCCTGAGCTGATACTAAACTGATTCTGAATAGTTGCTCAGGTAATACTAAATTTGAGCGCCCCTACCGGTAAGTAGTGTAAGTTCTGATTTCTTATCTCTATAATTTATAGTCTGTGCAAACAACAAAACAAAAAAAACAAATGGATATTTCAAATTTTATTATTTGAATATATTCCGCGCTTGTTTTTTCCTTATTTTGAGCAATTTTCAGCAGTTTTTGAGTTTTTAAATATAGGCTCAGCTGATAATAAATAGTTGCTCAGGTAATACTAAATTTCAGCGCCCTCTACCGGTGAGTAGTCTAGGTTTTGATTTCCTACTTATCTCTATAATTAATAGTTTGTTAAATTAGATAACTATATGTATAATTTAGTGATTCATATAATTTATTGTCAATTTCTAGAAACACTGAGGATGTCATTCAACGAATAACGAAATATCGGTGATATATGTATATAAAATAATAATTTAATATTAAAAACTAAATGACCTCGAGTTCAATTATTTAATAAATTCATCAATTTCAAAGGTCGAATATTACTTCAAAATTTATAAATGTATTTTCTGCAGGCACCCGATATTAATACTTTTAAAACGTTTTATTTTGTTTTTTCCTCAATAAAAAAAAATCACTTGTGTACAAATGAATTTATTTTTCTTGATGGATATTTTGTTTTCATCAATTTTTTTATTTTTTGTTTTCTTTTCGAAAACAAAATTTTAAAAATATCCGTACTGATATTTTCAGGAAAGTTGAGAATTATTTTTATTTTGTACTGAGGAAAAAACAAAAAAAAAAAGGTTTTTTTTGTATTGAGGAAAAAACAAAATAAAACGTTTTAAAACGTTTTTTTTTTAGTTTTTTCTGATTACAATTACATATAAATTTTGTAAAAATTCTTAAAACAACATTCATATAGACATATTTCTGCATCCAATGATATAAACCTTTGCGTTATTAAAAAGTAATAAAAATTTCCGCCGAAAAGACTTCTACAAAGCATGATAATCAGCGATTAACATTCTGCAAGCAAATATATTGATGCAAAACTATTCCTTTTTGCAAATTTTTTTGTCGTGATTTTTTGTTTTTGCAATCTAACTAGCTAATTTTGGTATAGGATATATGTATTATAGTCCCTAGATTATGGATTTTAAAGAACCCCACTTAAAAAATTGCAAACCAATGGCGGAACGCGAAAAAAAACTTTATGGTACAAAAAATGAATTAAAAATTGTTATCAGAAATTTACAGTCTGCAAACAAATACACTGATGCAAAAAATTTTCTTTTCGGAAAATTTTTTTCGCGAATTTTTTTTGCAAACTAACCACCAAACTTTTATATGAGAATATTGGTATTATAGTCCCAAGATTATGAATTTTAAAAATCCGCACTTAAAAAATTGCAAAAAAAATCGCGGAACGCGAAAAAAAGCTTTTTGGTACAAAAAATAAATTTAAAAACTCAGTCAGCGATTTACATTCTGCAAACGAATATGTTGATGCAGAAATTTTCCTTTTTGCAAAACTTATTTTTCGCGAAATTTTTTGCGTACGAACTACCAAACTTTGGCATAAGATATGGGTATCATAGTCCCAAATTTATGAATTTTAAAAAATCGCATTCAAAATTTTTTAAACTTAATCAGCGATTAACATTCTGCTATACATATGTTACATACATATACATATGTATATTGATGCAAAACTATTCCTTTTTGTAAAATTTTTTTTCCCAATTTTTTTTGTTTTTGCAATCTAACCAGTCCCTGGTTGTGAGTTAAAAAAAACCGCTCTTAAAAATTTGCAAAATAATGGCGGAACGCGAAAAAAGCTTTATGGTACAAAAAATAAATTAAAAAACTCAGTCAGCGATTTACATTCTTCAAAAGAATATGTTGATGGAAAAATGTTCCTTTTTGGTAAATTTTTTTTCGCGAAACTTTTTGCATACTAACCACCAAACTTCGGCATAAGATATGGGAATTATTGTCCTAAGGTTAAAAATTTAAAAAAACCGCACTCAAAAAATTGCAAAATATTGGCGGAATGCGAAAAAAGCCTTTATGATACAAAAAAATAGTTAAGAAACCTAATCAGCAATTTATATTCTGCAAAAGAATACATTAATGGAAAAAAATTTTTTTTTGCAAATTTTTTTTGGCAATTTTTTTTTTGCGAACTAATTACCAAACTTTGGTATGAGATATGGGTATTATGGTCCCTAGATTATAAATTTTAAAAATCTGCACTTAAAAAATTACGAATTAATGGCGGAATGCGAAAAAGGTTTCTTGGTGCAAAAATTTAATTAGAAAACTTATACAGCGATTTCATTCCGAAAATGAATAATATTAGTGCAAAATGCTGGTCAATTGGCAAACATTTTAGCAAAAAAAAAAAATATTTGCAATATATGTTTGTATGTATATACCGCTCAACAGTTCACTCTAGGATATTATATGATTTTCTACAGATTTGAAACCAAAAACCATAATAATCTCCACCATAAAAATAAAACAAATATTTTAAAATTCTATTCATATTTTTGTACTTAGTACAAAGATGAAAAACAAAAAAAAAAACGTTTTTTAAAACTTTTTAAAAAGTTTTATTTTTTTATCAATTTTTTTATCTTTGATATTTATACCTAAAGATATTTTTCGAATTTCAACTTGAGGGATATTTTTGTTATACCCTACACCACTATGTGGTCAGGGTATTATAAGTTTGTGCTGATGTTTGTAACACCAAAAAATATTGGTCGTAGACCCACCTTATAGTATACCGATCGGTTCAGAATTTTTTTTTTATTTCGATTTAACGATGTCCGTCTGTCCGTCCGTCCGTCTGTCTGTCTGTCCATGCAATCTTGTGCGCACTCTACAGGTCGCAACTATTAAGATATTTTGATGAAATTTGGTACGCGGACCTATGTTGGCGCAAGGACGAACAAGTTTGATTTTGGTGAACATCGGTCCATGTTTAGACCTAGTGCCCATATAAGGGTCCTACCAAAATTATATTGTTTATACGCTGCAGGTCGTAAATCTTAAAATATTTTGACGAAATTTGGTACACATACCTATATTAGCCCAATAACGCAGCCTATTGATTTTGGTGAACATCGGTCCATGTTTAGACCTAGTGCCCATATAAGGGTCCTACCAAAATTATACTGTTTATACGCTGCAGGTCGTAAATATTAAGATATTTTGATGAAATTTGGTACACAGACCTATAACGCCCAATAACGCAGCCTATTGATTTTGGTGAACATCGGTCTATGTTTAGACCTAGTGCCCATATAAGGGTCCTACCAAAATTATAATGTTTATACGCTGCAGGTCGCAAATATTAAGATATTTTGATGAAATTTGGTACACAGACCTATATTGGCCCAATAACTTAGCCTATTGATTTTGGTGAACATCGGTCTATGTTTAGACCTAGTGCCCATATAAGGGTCCTACCAAAATTATAATGTTTATACGCTGCAGGTCGCAAATATTAAGATATTTTGATGAAATTTGGTACATAGACCTATGTTGGCCCAAGGACGAAGCCTATTGATTTTGGTGAACATCGGTCCATGTTTAGAACTAGTGCCTATATAAGGGTCCCCCCAAAATTGGCTTGGTTACAAACTGCAGGTCGCAAATATTAAGATATTTTAATGAAATTTGGTGCGCTGACTCACATTATAGAAAATTTTGACATAAGCCCCATTTTAACCCATTCGAATTTCGGATCCAAACAATACACCAGACTGGTGTAGGGTATTGTATAGTCGGCATGCCCGACTTTAACCTTATTACTCGTTTTAAAGTACATTTGAAATTTTTTGTTTTCGATTGAGAAATAAAAACATTTTGAACTTTAGTGATATTTATTTTTGATAAAAACAAAAAAAAAAAAAGTTTTCTGGTGCCTGATTTTCTGCTATAATTTTCACAATTTTATCATCTGGCACATAAAAACAATTCGTTTTAAAGTTTTAATCATTTTGGAAAAAATTAAAACAAACTTTGTACAAAAAACCATAAAAAATCTATAGGAAACAAATTCGTGCAAAAATCAAGATTTTTTGCGTATGATGAAAAAGATCATAAATTTGTTGGTAAATGGATTATGTATGCAGGGATTCTTTTTCAGAATTTAATTTGATAATGAAAAAGAAATAAATCGTTTGTTTTGTGGCGGAGAGTTTATTTATCGATTTCGCCTTTCTATCCTCCAGGTGATACATTGCTTTCGTATTGCCTAGGATAAGTGTTGATCCCGACGGAGAAAACTTCCGCAATACGATATTGATATTGCCGGCAATAAATGTTATCTTCCAGGCGCTATGATAGGGCAATCTTCTTCTGTCGTTGTTCCTATTATATGAAACGTTCTTCTATCAGAAGGTCTAGAACCTTGAACTTTTTATAAAGGCATATGTGCTCAGTACATGAAACTTTTTCTATCCCAGTGTAGAAACGGTAATGACAAATCATTATTTTTTGGACTACCAGTAATGACACCGCCTTAGTTTTTTCATTAGTTTAAAACATATAATATTGAATTACTAATAACTAGTTACTTGTTCCACCATTTCAAAATAAAAATAATGCGTTACCAATAACGACTTATTTTTATCATTATTTCAAATAGAAAGTTATTTCCTAGATATTTTTGTAAATTTTTTTAAAATCTATTTTTAGACTCGATATTTTTTCAACACTGGTAAGGATATATGTAACCACATATTTTTTGATTTTTTGTATGTTGGCGTGTAAGCTGACTTGTGCGCAGCAGGTCAGTTATGTTTTTATCTATCAAACATTACATGTTAAGTTAGCTCAGATGGTAGAGCTATTCACTGGACCCAGGTTCAATTCCCGCACGAGCAAATTTTATTAAAAAAAATTTCATGCTAAAAAAAAATAATTTCTTTTATAAAACTTATTTTTTGAAAATATATTTTTAGACTTATTATTTTTGTCAATACTGAAAAGCACATATTTTTTAATTTTTCGTATGATGATGTGTAATTCATCATAACTCATTATTTTGCGCGACATCGCCATACAAAAGTAATAAGAAATGTAATAAGAAAAATAACTAGTTATCATTGCCAAGTATTTAGTTACATAACCACATATCTGGTTATGATTTTCTACACTGGGATAAATCCAAGGCTCATAATCTAATGCTTTTTCAATAGGAAAAAGTGGTCAGAAACTTTCAAACTCTCCATGGGCTTTACAAAAAAAAAATCATCCAAAAATCCCAAGGATTTTGAAGAGATTTTCTATAGAAAACTAATTGGACTTTCAAAGCTTTTTCTACAGAAAACCCCTAAGATTGTCATGGCTTTTCCCTGTAAAAGAACAATGAGATCCTGAGGACTTCTTTCTATACAAAAATTCTTAGGTTTGGAGTAGGTTCTCCTAAATAAAAACTATGAGATTCTGAACACATTCCAACATAAAACAATTAGATTCTGATGACTTTAAGACATTTCCTTTATAAAGGCGTTTTTTTATATGTAAAATTGCCCAGTATGGAAGACTTTTCCTGTAGGAAAATGTAGTGAGGCTGATTCAGAATCTGAGACTTTTATTTGTTTCAAGTATTTTGTTAATAAAATATTAAAAAAAAAAAATAATAATAATTTTACTCTTTTATCTTCGGATGGTAAAACGTAGTTAATTTACGGATAATTTATGAAAATTTTTACTTATTTTCAATGTAAATTTACAAAAAATTTTGTGTAATTAACGTATGCATCATGTGTGTAATTAACTTACGAATCATGTGTGTATTTTTTGTAGTCACTGACAGTAAATTTACCATATTTATAGTAGCAGTTCAGTTTCCTACTACAAGTTTGGTAAATTTAAACAAATTTTAACTAGAGTGTATAATATTTCATCTTAATTTAGTAAATGTCATATTTATGCAATTTTATGCAATAATCTTATGTATATTGACAAACTATTGAAAAAGAAAAATTCAAAGAATTTGTATTAAATTTTATCTATTGTCAAGTATTACAAAATATATAAGAAGTAAATCCATTTAAAAGATTGACAAATAAGGATTTTCTTTCTTTTTAAACAATATCCCTAAGCTGTGCTTGATCCTTATGACTTTTATTCTTACAGTAATGAATGACATTTTTTTTTTGTTAAACGAACAAGACGCCTAACTGTCTGGCATAACAATATTCCTAGAAATTTTGGCGGTAAAAATTTTGTTTCTTGTTGTTTATTTGTCAATCGCATTTTAAACAGATTTGATTTTATTGTTTTTTTTTTGTATGTTTTTCTAGTTGTTTTTGTACTTTTATAAGAATTTTATTTTTTGATAATTGTTCTTTTGTGACTTTTAAATCAATGAGAAACTGAGTATTGAATTAAACACAAAAAGTAAATCCTCGTGTTCGATCATTTTCTGGTGAATGTGTGTTAAATGAATGTAATAAAGGACACACCGGATTTTTTTAAGAGAAAATATGGTGTGTTTTTATTGTTGCCTATAAGTATGTTAAGTGGTAATAAAATCTTGTTAATTGTGTAATTTAAACAATACTCCAACAAACACGAAAATTTGTCAAGGAGGTGGGTCCTTAAAGTCTCCCTTTAGATACCTCAAACTAATGACGTTTATAAGTAGGTACTTAACACATTTTAATGTCGAATTTATATTATTTTTAAAAGATTTTTGTTTGAAAGAAATTATAATAAATTGCCATGATCCTTTTTATGGCTATTGAAAAATTAATGAATGAATATTTTATATTCTTAAGATATTTTTTATACAAAATATTCTATTTTTTTACAGCTGTTTTAATTCTTGGCAAAATTTTATTGTATACATTTATTCTATAATGTTTCTTATTGCACGCCTGCTTGAAGCGTGCTTGGTACCTGCCCTTTGCAATATGGTCAATTGATCTAAAAATTTTTAGTTTTCTTCAATTGTTTTTTTTACTTATAATTCCTATTTCTTGCTCTTAAGTACTTCATAGTTTTCCTTTTTTTGTCGGCAACTTCCGTTTTTGTTTAAGCCTAATATTTCCTTGTAAATTTTTCTTTTACAATCGATTAATTTTTTACAAATAAAATTTATTCTTTTCCAAGTTTTAAGGTGTTATATGAGCAATTGTTTTTACTTTCCTTTTAACAATTTGGTTTAAATATAATCCTACACGTGTAGTTTATTCCTTAGAAATTAAGTAAATAAATAACAATACAAAATCTACATACAATGGGCAGACAATTCATTATAAATCTTTGAATGAAACTCAAATTATGAATACAATAATATTTCAGTTAAATATTTAATTTAATAAGCATATTCTTAAACATTTGTATACTCTGCGACACTCTGTGGAATTATTTTATTTATTTTTAAAAATTCAATTTAAACGAATAAATATAAATATTAATTAAAAAAAAAATAAATAAAAAAGAAAATTAGAAACATTGGTTCCGCCCGGATTTAAACCAGCGATCATATGTATTGAAAAAAAATGTATTAATCACTTCTTATGATCACTTTAAGATCAATACTGCTTTACAAGTAGTAAATAAGTGATTTTTTTGATGTTGTTTAGAATTACTTCTAAAAAACTGTAACAAAATACTAATAGATACTGTGGAAGTAATGAAGGAAGTGATTTTTTTAAGTTGTTCAGAATTACTTTTAAAAAAGCAGTAAAATACTTTAAGAAAAATGTGCAGTTAAAAATAGAAAAAAAGGTTAAACAAACGACAAGAATTTTATTTTTAAATTTAAAAATGAAAATAGTTTTTTCGACCTTTAATTCTTCAATGAAAAATTTATTTATTCTTGTTCGAGGTTAAATATTTCCTTCCCTACTAAAAAAAAAGATGTGACTTATAATTATATCAAATTAGATCGCATTATGATCATTAAGATCTAATTTGACACAATTAGATCTAATTTGATGGAACAAGATATGGTTTGATACAATTTTATCCGGATTTTGTCCTCATACAAATGTATCAAATATAATATAATCATATCCAACTAGATATAATGATATATAATTCGATACAATTAAACATAATTATATGAGGCATATGTAACAGAGATCAGCAATGAGTAGTAAAAAAGTGAGTAGAGTTGAATCATGATTCATGATATATTATACTTATACGCATTTATACTTATTCAAATGTTGTTATACCGGAAAATGTAGAGGCTGTTATGGTGACGACATTAGAGAGCCGTGCGAAATTGCCCAGACTTGAAAGCAAAAAAGACTTCAAATAGTAATTTTTTTTATTTTCTTTTCTATTACTAAGTTAAATTAATTTTTTCATTTACATATGTTCTGACTAAATAAATTTCTAAGGAGAAAAAATAAATAAAATAATAAAAATAAATAAAATAAATAAAAAATAATAAAATAAAGTGCCAAAAATGGTGATTTTTTAAAATGTTTGTATGGGGAACCCCCGAGGGGAGTTCCAGGGGGTGTGCCACTGGCATGGGTGGATCGGCCCTGCAAAGTTAGTGGGGGTCGGTCATACATTTGGACTCGATTGGGGCACTCTAAATGGGTCAAAGTGGGATTTTTCAAAACTTGACCCTACGGGACAAAAGTCAACAGTTGGGGGGTAGTAGAATTCGTTTTAGAGGTATGGTTCCTTCGGCAAAGTTTCTTATTTTGATCCCTAGAATACGAGCCATGGGCGATTATTAAATCGACCCTCCCTAATATACACTCATAAAAAAAGCGCGTACAAAAAGTTCAAAATTCTGCTAAAATAACAGGAAATAGTACCTGTATTTGTGCCAGCAGAGTTTTCAATGAAGTTGAGAATTACAGTCTCCTAAATTTTGGTAAGCTAAATTTTACACACTGCTAAATACACAGACAATTCTAGTTAACTTAGCTAAGAAATTTGAGCCAAATTCAACAGAAACATTACCGGATTTAACTGCAAATTTCTGCTAAAATGTCGCTTACAGTCTTGGTTTTTGGGCTCTATGGATCTGTCCCGAGACAGGGAGAGGTGGCTTATAAAGATTGATAAGTTCAGAGTATCGAATTTTTGTCCATTTTGCTCGCTCTCGCTTAGTTTCCGAAAAATAAGCCATTTTGTGATTATACAATAAAAAATTATGAAAATATAGCGCCATCTCTATGTGATATTGATTGCAGAGACACAAAACTATAAACTTTGGGAAATAATTGGGGTTTAAATTAGCTGAAAAATTAGTAAAATTAAGAAACATAAATTACTAAAAATTAGAATAAAAAGTTAGTTCAAATACGGATGAAAGTAATTGTTATGCTAAATGGGATTTAAAAAAATATTAGTTAGAAAAAATAACAGAAAAAATTAGTTCATTTGGGCCAGAACGCGTTTAACAGACTTTTGCACTAACTTTTTTTTATAAGTGTACAATAAAATTATATTTACCAGATCCACCATTTCCCGGATCAAATCATATATGGCTTAATATAAGTATATATAAAAATATATTATTAGATCCGAAAAATGGTGGATCTGGTTAATAGAATTTTATATAACTAAATATATTTTTATATAATATGACAATGCTCAACGATATATAAATCTATAAAATCATAAATGGTTATTAGAGTGGGGCGATTTGTATGGACAAAAATGTTTTGATATTGTGCCATCGATTTTTGGATAGCTTTTGGCATGAGGAAAAAAAATTCCACTACGACAGTTGTTTCAAAAAGCCACCGCAAGATGGCGCTAATCTAGCATTTATTAGAAAATTGCAAAAATCGAAATTCGGGAACCTCGAAGATGATTTTTTTGATATGTCGTAGTGGAATTTTTTGCTCAGTACAATCCCAAGAATCAGAAACGCGAAGCGCCCATTAAGATGTTCAAATCGCCCCACCCTAATGGTTATATAAAAAATATTTTTACTCGGTGCAACAAATGCATGGAAGTGTTAATGTTATTTCTCACGGAAAAAAATGATCAATATTTAAATTCGGATTCTTCCTAAAACAGGAAAATGGTAATTTAAATACCCATATTACAAAATCTTACTTATAGCTCAGGATAGTAGTCATAAACAAGTAGATATTTTTTTGTAAAATAGAGGACACCTTAGCCTATGTCAGTAGTCCTATCCTTTCCCCACCTGTATATGAAAACTAATTTACAGTACCTCTTACCTGAATTTAGCTAGAATTTTACTAAGATTACTTTGGGTGTTTAAATACCCAATAGGCAGAGATAATTTAGAAACATTTTAGTATCCAACTAAACAGCAAAAGTATTTTAAAATAATTTAAAATTCATAAACTTAATACCAAAAATTCAAATACAATACAAAAGCTTTACGCGCCAAATTTACAATTCATTGCAAAACTGAAACAACCAAAACTTCTAAATAAGCATGAAGCATAAAATTTTTAATGAATTAAAAACGTAATAAGACAATAAGATCCAAGGGATCAAAAAAAGGCATCATGCCAATAGCAAAATGAAAAAAAAAACTAACTATGAATGAAAAATCTATTGCAATATAAAAGAATAGAAAAATTTCCCTAAATAAACAGATAAAAAAGTCTGTTAACAGTCTAATATGGAAGTCGTAGTACCTGCTTATTGAAACTTGTCTAAGGGCGGAGCATAAAATGTACTTTTAAACAATTACAAATCATTAACAAATATGTGAGTGTGCATGTGTGTGTGTGTGTTAAATATTACAACAATTTGCCAGAGTATTGACAATAAAAGGACTCTGGTAAGATATGGTAGAAAACAATGGTGGAATTGGTTGAACTTCTTTTTTTTAATGAATAGCAACAACAACCCTCAAATTATAATTTGTTGTGGTAGGAAGTTGGAAGGCATAATACAACAACTATTGCATAGTAAGGGTAGTTTCGAAATAAAATATAATTAAGGGAGGCCGGAGTATATAAACTAGGATCTACCAGGCAAAGAGCATTAGTTCACATTTAACAGTGATCGTTTAAACAACTCTTGTTATTAGGAAAGTTTTTCAAATTCTTGCATTTTTTAACAATTTTACGAAAATGTCTCGTTCATTTTTAATGGATTCTTTACTAAGCGATACAATGCCTCTGCGAAAAAAGGATACATTGGGATCACCTACAGCTGCCTCAACTATGACTGCTTCAACAGCAGCTCATGCGGCGGCGGCAGCTGCAGCAGCAGCTATGTTACCAAATATACCAATGTTGCCTTATCCAGCCAGTTATGTTAGCAACTATTTGTTTTCATTGGGAATTCAACAACAACAACAACAGCAACAACAACAAGCAGCAGCAGTCGCTGCTGCTGCAGCATTGCAACAACAAGGTTATCATCCCTATGCCTCATTAATGTCACAAAAACGTAAATTATCAGCAACATTTGAAGCATATGCAACAAATCCGCATACCGTTTCATCTCACTTACCTCCCACAACGGTAACATATGGTTCTATTTTATCCTTGGGAGATAACGCTTATTGTACTTCACCTTCAGCTTCATCCTCTACCTCAACCATGGATTATCCTTGCATAGATGAACAGCAAAGTAAAATATACAAACATGATTCTTCATGTTCTCCATCATCATCACCTTTAAAGAATACTCATCCTTCTTCAACCACCAGCACTACTTCCTCAACTACTTCTTTATCTTCCTCATCTCATACAAATTTGGATATTACTCCTGTTGTATCGGATTATGCCGATTCAAGTAAACGTATACGCACTGCTTTCTCCTCAACTCAACTTTTGGAATTAGAGCGTGAATTTTCCATGAATGCTTATCTTTCACGCCTGAGACGTATTGAAATTGCTAATCGTTTAAGACTTTCCGAGAAACAAGTGAAAATATGGTTCCAAAATCGACGTGTTAAACAAAAAAAGGGTCCCGATTCTCCCACCTTTAACGGGTCAAGCAATAGTCCTTCTCAATCTCCTGTCTACGAGGAAGTCTCACCTTCAAAATATTCTGATTCAAATTTTATTAAACATGAACATTAATATTTGTTTTTTCGTCTTTGTGCAAAATTGTATATAGAAATCTGTATAAATTGTATTTTTTAAATTGCTTAAAATTTTTCAGGTTATGTAGTTTTTAAAAACTAGAAAGTTTATATTGTATTTTTTATGTTTTAGTATAAGAAATGTTTAAATATATTAAAAATCATTTATGAAAATTTAAATTTTTACAGTGTTTCTTTAAAATTTTGTAACTTTTGAAAAAAGAAAAGCCGACGGCTTTTGTAAATGTTAGAAGGATGTCCCTTTAATTTTAATAATATAACAACCATTTCTTTAATTACAGTGTGTTTTTTAAATAAAAATGTAAAAATTAATTCAACTGCTCCGCAAATTAACCTAATATTTCTCCCTTAACCATCTTATGCCCAAGGCCGCTAAAAAGCGGTCTTCAGATCTTAAGGGGGGTAACAACAGCATTTTAAAGGGCATATTTGAACGGTTGTCAGAAATTCAATTAACAATATTTTTAATAATTTATTTTTTTATTTCAAAATCATGATATTGTAGTATTTCCAAAAAATAACAGTTTTATATTTTCCCAGCCAAAATCGCCCGAGTAGCCACTTTATAACTGGCAAAATCGGCTGCCACTGGGTAGCCTTCGTTAATTATCGGAAAATAAAAGCGTAAAGTGGTTCTTAATCTCAGATAAATTCTCTAGTCATTATCGTGGCCAGATTTTTATTTAAAAAATTTTTTTTTTGAACAAAGTTGCCACACAAACTTAAAAATTCCTAAAAAGGAAAGAAAAAAACCGGATCGAAATCGGTTAACCCGCCTTGGCTGTACAGTGGCAGTCGATTTTGAACTCAGGGTTGTGGGAAAACGCGTTTAAAGTTGAAAATTAATTTTACGCTAAGAAAACAGCAAAATTTTAAAAAACTATGTATGAACAAAATTTATATCTCGCAATTCTTTAAATGTGCACCGAATTTGGGAGGAATCGGATAAAAAGTATTTTATATATTAACCCAAATATTCTTAAAAACGATGGTAGAGAATTTATTAAACATTTCATTTCGATCAAAATATTTTATTTCGTACATTTTTTAATTTGTTTGGTATTTGTTTTTTTTTTATACACATTGATTACTTTTATGGGTTATAAAAAGTCATCAGTACCTGCCTCATATAACGTGCTTTCGCCCGCCATCGAGGAATCGTCATTGGCTTTTCTTTAAAGACTGCGTGCAATTCTTACATCTGCGTGCAATTCTTACATGATGTAGTTTTCCTTTTTTTTCAGCTGTATTATGCGAAATAAGATTTATAATAAAGATAATAAAGAAAATAATAAAAAAGGCTCCCAAAAAATTTTGTGTAAAAATTTAATGCATAGAATATTACTTTGTGACTAAAATATATTTTACAAAAAAACATGTGGATATTTTATTTCTTCGAATTTTTTATTGATATTTTCTGAGCATATACTGATACTCTTCAGTACTGCTCTATCCAAATAAAATATAAAAAAATTCCAAAACAAAATTTTTCCTAGAGTCGATACCCCCCTTAAATAGTTTTTGGTTAAATAACAATTTTTTATAAAAGCAACGACACAAAACACAATTTACTACCTTTTTTGCCTTCAAACATTTGTGGTACCATGAATGGTTTTCAGGCGAGAAAGATGTGAAGTGAAAATTTCGTAAATTTGAAAAAAAATTGACTTTAAAACAGAAAAAAATATTTGAAAAATCGGCAAAAATACTTTTACGATCTGGTATACATTATTGCTAATAACAAAGCTAGTTTAGAGTCTCCACTTGTAAAATGAGTAACAATTTCTTCTCCAAGACTCTCAAGATAATATGTTTTAGGAATATTTCTCTAACTCAGAAACTAGCTGATTTTTTTGAAATTAAGCACAAATTTAATGCTCAGAGCTAGTAGTAAGCAAAACTTCGTAAGAATTTATTGGTATTTAGTGCCAAATTCGCCAAACTTCGTAATTTTCGAAAAGCGAAAATAGCCATAACTTCTTAAATAACAACACCGGATCAACAATTTTTGGTACCAATAGAGAAAAAATATGCCATTTTCCAACTGAAATTCTGCTACATCTATTAAAATAGGTTGACGCAACTGAATATTGGTTATCATAACAAAATTCGGTTTATACAACTGAATTTTAGTTGCAATACCCAAAATATTTAGCAATCACATTCCAATATGGTTTCACCAACCGAATTTATTGGTTGTACCAACCAAAATAGGCTTAGCAATTCGGTTGAAATTTTTTTTCCCTGTGTATATGTAATTTTATTTTACTTATAGTGTTATTTAAAGTAAAAACCGAAGTTATTTGACTATTGGATTTCTTGATTCGTCTTTAAACTTTATTGCGCTATATCGCCTAAATAAAGCGATAAATTCAAATTTTAATATCTGTTCCATAGTAGATTTTCAATGCTAAATATATAGTTTAAATATTATCGCAATCAGAAGAAAGAGCATTAGAGGGTTAATAAAGATTTTAGTTTCCTAAATCGAAATTGTTCATGTAAGTGTGAATTTTAAGGAAATCGTGGTTGAAAACTAAAAAACAAAAACAACTAAACGACTTTTTGAAACTGCACAGTAACTAATATTTACTTTCAAAAGTCGACTTTTGGCTTTTCAAGTTTTATTACAAGATAACATGAAAGTTTGATCTACCAGCGCCAAATGATGTAGTAGGTGTTTTACTACAAGTATACTAACCGAGGACTATCAATTAGCCTTGGAATTATCCGTGGAGGGCAAAAAGTCAAAAATTTACGAAGTAGGGAAATAAAATGAAATTGGATGTTGCTTACTGGGGTAATGGAAAATTGTGAACTGACTTTAGTGTCTAATAGCCTTAGGTATTATTGATGTAGTCCGGTGATCACTAACCTGAGATTTAAGTATGATTTGATGATATGGGTATTAGAACAAATGAAATATCTCAAATTTATTTTCATGGGGATAAACTTTAATTGCCTTAAAAGAATTAAATGTGCTAAAATCCAAAATATATTTAACAAATTGTGAACAATAATTGAAAGCATGTATATCCCTATCCGGATTTCATTCTTGCCTAAGGAAATCGCCAGGAGAAGAAGTTTTTAGAACTTCTATAAAAATTTATTAGATTAAATCAAGGTTGATTACCGTTATCGTTCTAATACAGTTATCGTTAAAATACCGTTTCGAATTGAATACCCTTACCAATACATCTAAAAAATTTTCAAAATAATAGCCGCTTTTTCTAATCACTTGGATTTAATAAATCCAAAAAGTAGTTCTAAAAGTGCTCAACAGATGGGGTTAGATTCTCCCTATTTTAAAAAGAATTTTCTGTCCGACACTTCTTTCCCGCTAATTTTTAATACCGAATTCGATAATGAAGGATTTTACTTTAACTTTTAATTTTTAATTATATTTTTTATAAAACAGCGATAAACAGTCTGCCTTTTCAGTTTTATCATTTCAATTTATATTTTTACACAATTGAAATATTCCACTGCAATATTTAATATTCACTAATTGGATTTAATGAAATTACTTACAGTAGAGTGAAAAATTGCCATTTCTATTTCATCTATTTCTCCATGTCCAAGATGAAAAATATGTATTTGGTGAGGTGTAGTTTTTTTTTTCTAAACATATTTCATACAAAAAATTTTAAGAAAAACTTTTTATTTGTTAGTTTTGCAATTTTTTGTTTCTCTTTTAATTTTTATTCGTATTTTTTTCTGACATTAAATTAACAGAGTGTTTCACATATTTGTGCTTTTATTGTTATACTTGGCTTTTATTGTTACATGTAAACCCAGACAAATAAATCCAGCTTTTTTTTGGATTTAATAAATCCACTTTTTGTATGAAAAATTCTAAATCCAGGCGATTAAAAAAAACGCTTAATAACTTATTAAAACTACCCGCATCGAATTTATAGCTGATAATCAGTATTTTTAACACTTCAAATTAAAAAATAGGCTGATATTTTTTATTTTTATATGTTTTTACCGTGATTTATAATAACGGTATACCGTTACCGAAACAGCCTTAAATACCGTTAGCGAAACAAACAACTTTCGATACCCTTACCGTTATTCGTTTCGGTAACCAACCTTGGATTAAATTAAAAACTCAATAAGAATTTCTTGTTCTCGTATCGAAGTAAAAACAAACACTACAACAAAAAATTTACCACAATTTGCTTTGACAAATCCAGCAGTATATTGACATCTATGAGTGTTCCAGTGTAGAAAATCATTACCAGATATGTGGTTATATAACTAAATAAATAGTCCTGGTAACTACAGGACTGTTGTTATTACATTTCTTATTACTTTTTTATGACGATGTCGCTCAAAATAGTGAGTTATGCTTACACACCAGCACACGGAAAACCCAAAAACTTATGTAAAACACTACGAGAAATATTTTTGTGGAACATTTTAACTCTCTAACTCTTCAATTAAAGGGACTTTTTTGGCCCCTTTTAAAAAGGGATAAAAAAAACCCCAAAAGTTGAAGAGTTAGACGGTTAAAATGTTCCACAAAAATATTCCCCATAGTTTTTTACATAAGTTCGCTGAACATATTCTATACTTCAAATGGAAGGTTCATAATGTTTCCCCCTAAAATCCAGGTTTGTTGGACATTTGAGCGCCAATTCTGAAAAAGTACGAGATTAGCCCTTAAACACATTTTAAGTTTTAACTTTTTTCTGGCATTTAAGATAAACTTTTAACTTTGATGTCTTCAGAGACTTATAGTAGAATTTCATGACAAATAGTTTTGTGGAATATTTTAATACTCAGTGTTCTTAACTCGGAATGATTGACTTAAACTTTTTATTGAATATGATACAGGTTATGTTACACAAGGCATCAAAAATATCGCACTAAGTTCCGAAATATTCTCAAAGATCAGACATAAATGCCAGAATTACGGTTTCAAATAATATTTTAAAATCCTGTGGTATGTTTACCGACTGGTTTGCCTAAAATAAAAATTTTTTATTGCCTTGGGCGGATTTTTCTCATTGGGTAATACCCTCTGGCTAATACCCATTTGTATTATTGGGATTATGACGAAAGTTTTTCGTACATACTCCCAAAATCGGATGCTGGGATAATATCCGGGAACCTAATATATAATTCATTATCGCTTGGTTTAAAAAATGTATCCAGAAAACAGATCCGTGCTGGCAAATTTATTGCCAATCGAAAGGTTCAATTGCAGCAGCGATGTTTTGCAGTTGTGACTACCGAATTATTAGTGAGGTATCTAAAATTCTGTTACCACCCTAACCGAAGGCATATTACTAAATTTGTACAAATATGAACCAAAGAGAATGAATTAATTTTCTAAGTATTTTCTGATTCGTTACTTTCACTGTTGCTTTTAAAAAACTTGACCGATACCGAAATAAAAAACAAAATTCGCGGCATATTTTTAAAATTTTTTTTTATTTATTTTACTCTTTTATTTATTTTACTCTTTTCTTTATTTTACTCTTTTATTTATTTTGAACTTTATTTTTTTACGATTTGCTTATTTTAGCTCTTATTTTAAATTTTTATAATTCTTTGCTAAAAAATTTGAAGTTTTGTATTTTCAGCGTTTTTTAATGTTAAAGCTTTTTTTTTAACAATTGTTATTTCATTAAATTTTCTTTTTAACTTAAGGGCAATTTTTAAAATTTTTATTTATATTATCAGAGTTTTTGAGGTAATTTTCTAATTTTTAATTGATTTTTTAATTTATTTATGGCCAACGCAAAAAACGAGTCAACTGCCATTAAAGGACCTATCCCGTGACCGGTCAATCGGGGGAATACTGAAGGCACAGGGAATACTGATTTCTTTGTGTATGAGTGCCATAAAACAATGCAGAAAAAAGTGAGCTATAATATGGACCACTGCATTATGTATGTATATGAATTACAAAAGAAAGTCAATTATGCACAAAAAAAATAATTTTAAACCGATAATTGTTATAACAAAAAATATTCAAATCCATGCATACATATTTCTAAATAACTACATATTGACAAATAGCTAAAAAAAAGACATACAATTGTCAGCTTAAAATATTTCACACATCTCTTTTAATTTGTGTTTGAAATAAATAGAACGGATATTAAATTGTCTATGCGTATGTCTATATTTTGTATGAAATTACATTAATCCGACAGGCATTACTAAAATCTTAAGGATAAGCCAAAGTAATTGTTATCGTTAGTAGTTAAATACTTCCGTATGAGTTTGAAATTATTTATAACAGGAACTGAATTTATTCTTATTATGAATAAAGAGAATATTTATTGAAAATTAATTTAATACAAATCATGTTAAAGTGTGAAATTAGAAAATAAATCTCCCCAAAATATAAAAAAATAGAAGAGGAATAAATTAATATATATTTGTCATATGGATAAATTTTATTCCTACAATATTTGAAAAATTTAATGGACATAAGCAAATTAAACTCAGACTGCCGCAAGATCGTTCCATCCAAGGACTTGTCAGTTATCAGTTTTTGTGTCAATTGTTCAATGTATTTTGAAATGTTTAGGTTGGCTAACTTATTTATCTAAAATAATGCTTATTTTAACACTATTGAGAGTTATTTTGATGAAAATATTACTCTTCGTTAAGGTAGTGAAGTTGGTCTTTAACCTTAACTACGAAACAAATTTGCATTAAAATAAGTCTGGATAGTATTAAATTGAATGTACTTTTGATAAGTTAGCCGATCTAAATTGCGTGACCTTGAAGCCCGGTTGCCAGTAATAGCTCTACCATCTGAGCTATATCCACATGTAATGTTTGATAGATAAAAACATAATTAACTTGCTGTGCACAAGTCAGTTTACTCGCCAACATACAAAAAATTAAGAAATATATGGTTACATATATCATTACCAGTGTTGAAAAAATATTGAATCTAAAAATAGATTTAAAAAAAAATTACAAAAAAATCTAGAACATTATATTATTTTTGAAATAATGACAAAAATAAGTCATTATTTGTAATACATTATTATTTATTTTGAAATAATGAAAAAACTAAGTACCCAGTGTAGAAACGGTAATGACATATCATTATTTTTTGGACTACCAGTAATGACACCCACTTACCTTCTGTATTATTTTAAAACATATAATAATGAGTTACTTATAATTACTTATTTTTATCATTATTTCAAATAGAAAATAACTTTTTAGATTTTTTTGAAAATTTTTTGAAATCTATTTTTAGACTCAATATTTTTTAAACACTGGTAAGGATATATGTAACCACATATTTTTTGATTTTTTGTATGTTGGCGAGTAAGCTAACTTGTGTGCAGCAGTTCAATTGTGTTTTTATCTATTAAATATTACATGTCGATATAGCTCAGATGGTAGAGCTGTTGACTGGCAATCTGTAGACCCAGGTTCGATTCCCGCACCAGCAAATTTTATTTAAAAAAAAAAAATACAATAAAAAATATTTTTTTTTATGTAATTTATTTTTTAGAAAATCTATTTTTAGACTCAGTATTTTTGTCAGTACTGGTAAGCACATAGGTAACGATATATTTTTTGATTTTTCGTATGCTGGTGTGTAACGGCAACTCATTATTTTTCGCGACATCGCCATATAAAGGTAATAAGAAATGTAATAACAAAAGTAACTAGTTACCATTACCAAGTATGTAGTTACATAACCACATATCTGGTAATAATTTTCTACACTGGGTATTTATTAGTAACTCATTATATATTTTAAAATAATGCAGAAAGTAAGTACGTGTCATTACTGGTAGTCCGAAAAATAATGAAAAGTCATTACCGTTTCTACACTGGGGGGTATCGAGTATTTGTCTTTTTTTTGTTACTCGATACTCAAAACTACTACGCGATACTTTGCGATACTTTCAGAGTTGAGAGTTGATCTGCTAAAAGAAAAAAATCAAAAAAGAAATATCCAAAAGGTGATGTTAAAAACTATGCAAATCGTATCGAATATTTGGTAAACAAATTTAAAAATATTTTTCTAAATTTAAAGTATACTGAAGGTAAACATTTTCAAAATTTTCAGAAAATTTCAAATTTGAAAACTGTTAAAAGTATCGAGTATCCAAATAAAAATATCGAGTAGTATCGAGTATTGAAAAGTAACCGAATTTACCAGCACTAACTTGAAGGACTATCTTTGAATGAAATACACAGCTGCGATGAGTAGGGTGGACCCCAAATGTGCCTTTGGGTATAAAAATACACCATGCAAAAAATTAGGGTGACCGTATAACAGGAACATGTGCCGCATCGGCCCTGTTTAAAATACGATTTACAAGGCGAAAAGTTACTTTTTGGCTTTTTTGAAAATACTGGCTCTTAAATAACTATATTTTCTGGTGATGTGTAAAAATCCAAAATCGGTTAGAAAATACTTAAGTAATTGAAATTTCCTTGGACCGTTGTAGGGTTAAAATGATATAAATTATAAATATCGTAAAAAATAAAATATTTTTTTCAAAAATTTACATACACAAATACTTAGATGTAAATTTTTGTCTCTCTTGGGTTATGATAACCTACACATTTCTCTAGAAACCATAAAAAAAATCAAAATTAACTCCTTTCTTCACATTTTTTAAACAACACAAAAAAATTATGTAGAAACCATAAATTCTATATAAATTTTTTATCTCACCAGCGTTATTTAACATTAAAAGTGGGTCAGTTTGACACCATGCTTTCAAACAGGTTAATTTGGATTTTTTTATAGAAAATGCTTAATTAAAGATTTTTATATCAATTTTGTGTCAAATAGCACTTTTTTATATTTCAAAAATTTGGGGTCATTTTGACCCCATGTACCTATAAGGGTTAATTTCTATTTTTTTTATTACTATGTATAAAATTTGGTGTTAACTGTATGTATACTTTTCTGTGCCTTAAATATTGTTTTTTTATTTTTTCGTTAATAAATAATGTATAATTAACAATATTTTGATAGTTTTCTGTTATTGTTCATAGATTAATTTCATACGGAATAGATTTTTCCCTTACAACTTGCATACATTCTGTAAAACAAGAATTTTCAGGGCGTGTGTATACTTTTCTGTGCCACTGTAATTCATTGTTTTCTCTCCTATTTAGCTTTCTGTTGGTGTCTTTACTTAGAAGTGATCAAACACATACATATACAAACAATCTATTTTTAGATGTTTGTTTATCTTCCAATCTCCTCCGTGTCTCCTTTTTCGAAAATGTTGCCACACTGACGTATAGTTTTTACGTTCAAGAGTAGCCAACTTGCGTATATTGGAGATGGTTTGCCACAGGGCATTTCATAATGCATTTTGGTAAAGTGTTCGTTTTAACGTCATAAAAATTTTCAAACAAAATTTCTCATCTTATTAATATTTAATACTATGTTTAGATACAAAATTTGATCTCGTAGAAGTCGGATTAACTGCTTAATCAATCACTGAAAAAGTTGATTAGTGATTTTTTATAGTATTATTGTCAGAACAACGAACGAGAAAAATGTTTCTTATTAATATTTGATAAACCGTTAACATACAAAATTTAATCTCGTGAAAGTTGGATTTTTAATATCGTTATTATTACTAAATAACTCTATTCATACTACTAATTGTATGCAACGCTGTCACACACAAAGTCAGATAAAAATTAACGTTAAGATGCTGCCAATATAATTGCAAATTTTGGCACTGCCTTCGGTTTTAAGCTTTAAATTCTCTTTAAAGACTGCGAATTTTGTCTGATTGAAATAATCCGTAATAAGAAAAAATTAAGAAAAAACATATTTCGCGAAAAAGGTTTAAAATTTCTAAACAAAAAATGTTTGGTAATTTTAGATTTTCGATTAGAAAGCGCAGCCTGATAGTCAATTCTAATTTGGTCAATTTTAATGTATATTAAAATGTTTCTACCCTTGCGGCATTCGAAATTTCTTCAAAATCCTAGTTACCATTTATATACCATTAATCATTTGTTTTAACTAGGTGGCCTTTCTTTATGATCACTTGAAAAACCGCAAATTAGCAACTTTTTTAATAAATACTGTTAAATCATCAATTTCAATAATTAATCAATACGCACTAAAAATAAGTCTTAAAAATTCTTAAAGTTCCCACGACACTTAAAACTGTCAAAGTACTTAAAAATTTAAACTGTCAAAACCTATAGAAATTCAAGATAAATTTTCTCCAAGATTTTAAATTTTCTTCGGTTTAATGATTCGACAGAAAAACAAATTTTAATCAATGTTTAAAATCTTTTAAACCTAGAATATATGACAAATTAAAAATTTGCTAATTCAGGTTGTTCAAAGCAAAATTAAATTGAGCATAAAAAGTAACTTTCCTTTAAAGAAATCTACAAAAAAATATAGCTTGTACTGTTTTTTGTAAGGAAAATAACCGAAAAATTAAGGATTCCCTTGTGTGTGTGTTTTTTTTTTTTTTGTGCAATGGGTAATAAACACAATTGCACCTACTCCTACAGATCTTAAGCATTTCTTTTTCATTTCACAAACTCAATGACACAGTCGGTGATTTTACAATGAAAATTTCAATTCATTTCACCAAACCTTCTACCTGCCCATTTTGATATCATATTGAGTTTAACAAATTGCAAAATAAAATTACTTTAGATTTTGTGTTTTTTTAATGCTGTTACCTCAAGTGTTGTCCACTTAAATTCAAGTTGTTTGAGTAGGTTGGAGATGCTTGTCTTTTGAGTACCAGGTTTTTGTATCTTCAATTGGCTGTGTAAACTCATTCATTAAAATTCAAGTGTTATATTTGCCAAAAACAAAACTGCTGTAGCTTGACAGGGATTCCTGCTGTTTATAGTTAGTGTTTATTTGGAAGATCAATACTGATATTTATTTTTGATATTGTAGTATTATAGTTAAGATCTAAGAGATCATAAACGTTTTACAAGGTGAAAAGTAACCTTTTAGAAACAGTTTATATAAATTAGATTTTTCAGCAATTAAATGATTTTAACTGCAAATGAATGTGTAAATATTTTAAAAGTTATATGAGAGTATATTTTAATGATCGTTAATTTTGTTGTGATTGATATGAACACGCCTTGGATGTTTTATAATTAAATCATTAATTAAAGCTACTTGAAAAGATTTTCTTGAAATCCAATAGAAATACAACATTTACTGAATTTAACTAATACTTGTAGTAAGTCAGTTAAAAAAAATGTGAGACGGATGTTAATACACATTAAAGCAATTGAAAAGCAGTTAAAAAGGGGTCTACTTACTTTTCGAATAAAATAATTATATTTTGTTGTTTATTTTAATTCTGAATTAGCTGACAAAATCCGTAAAAACAAAAAATTTCCCTTTATTTTAATTTTAACTAATATTACCAGTTATCTCACATGTTCCTGAATTAGGGAAATATCGGTTTTCAATGCAACAGTTGGCGCCGATTTTGTTCTGAAAATAGTAGGGACCAATGTTGCCAGAAAAGCTTTAGCTGACATCCCCATTTTAGTAGTTGAAAGCCCCAAAAATCATTTTAATTTAAGCAAACCCCACTTTAAAAGAAAAATATAGAAGCAAAGTTCGCATCGCTCTTAACTCCAGGAAATTATTCAGAAATGACTCAGAAAAGTAAATAAATAAAATCGGATATTATAGAAAAAACTTTTATTTTTTTCACTTGACTTTAAGTTCAAACCTTTATTTAAATTTCGAAAGTAAAAAATTTTTTTTGTTATAACAACGACACAATCACAATAAACCTGAAAAGCCACTTTTCCACCAGGAACAAAATAGTCTTGTACGTATATTAAATTTGCGAGAAAACAAATTCTACACTCACAATATTTTATCTTTAAAAACAACCTAAAGTACATATTAAATTAATTGAAAACCAGGGTTGGCAGCCAATACCGCCAAAATACCGTTATCGATTCAAAACCCTTTCAAATGACTACCATTAACCCTAAAATACCGTTACCGAAATACCCAGAATACCGTTATCCTTAAAACACCGTTACCGAAAAAACTGAAATACCGTTATCCTTAAAATACCGATACCGAAATACATGAAATATCAATATCCTTAAAATACCGTTACCGAAACAAATGAAATATTGTTATCCCTAAAATACCGTTACCGTCATTTTTAATTTTCTGCTTCTGGTAATTTCACGTGGTTGTTGAGAATTTTTCGTATTTTAAGTTGATAAATTGGTTCTGTTTTTAATCCCGTTTGTTTTTTGTAAAAAAAAAATATGGAATGCATCGAAATAACTGACTACCGTTACCCCTAAAATACCGTTACCGATATAACTGAAATACCGTTATCCTTAAAATACCGTTACCAAAATAACCCAAATATCGTTATCCTTAAAATACCGTTACCGAAATAACTCAAATACCGTTATCCTTAAAATACCGATACCGAAATAAGTGAAATAGCGTTACCCTTAAAATACCGTTACCGAAATAACCTAAAATATCGTTACCCTAACGATAACCGCATTCGTTTCGGTTACCATCCATGTTGAAAACACAATTAAAAAAGGACTACTGATTTTTCATTATATTCAAACCATTTTGGTATTTATTTTCAAGCATTGTTTAAACAATTCATAAAAGAAATAAAAATAATTGAAAAGTCTGTTAAAGCAGTCATCAATTTTTAACTGACAAAACGTAAAAAAAACGATTTTGTGGTTTGTTTTTCATATTTGAAAGTTTTTTTTTTTGTTCGAATTTTCAAAACAATACACACACAACACACACATTCATATTTTTATTGGCTATGTTTGTGTGTGTGAGCAAAGAATTTCTTGTAATTTGAATTGAAATAACTATTTTAACAAAAAAGAAAAACGAAAATATTTGAATTTTTTGTTTTAAAACAGAAAACAACGAAATTATTTAAATTATTTTTTCTAAAAATAGAAAATTAAAAATATAACATTTGACTGAAAATATCAACTCCTACAGACGATGTTTTGTGGTTTGTTTTTTATTGACTGATAAAAAAATTAAACAATATGTTTCAATGTATTTTAATTGATTCTTCAATTGAAAACAATCTTTACATATTATTTTTCAAATAAGCCTCAATCGTTTATGGAAAATATATTGTGAGTGTACATAATTTTCACGTAAAACTCATTATTCAAGAAACAAAATCCAGAATGTTGTATGATATTCTTGGTAAAAGAAAGTTATGTATTGGACAATGAGGCATATGTTAAAGCATACTTTAGCTCACTGTCAGGTAAAGAATTCTCTATACTGCAACAGAGGAACTTTCAGCTTTCCAAACATCAAAACTCAGAAAAGTTTGTGGGTAGCAGACTTGTGTTGTTCGTGAACGAACTAGTTCAATTGAACTAGTCACTCAATTGATCGAAAGATCTAGTTCACTTCTAATCGTTCTTCTAGTTCAAGCGTTCATTGTATTGCCTTTGGCCGGGGATAATTATATTTCTTTTTATTAATTAATAATATTTTCTACACTAAACATTTTTCTTTTATTCTTAAAATTCTTAATTTGTCTGATATATTATATCCTTGTTAACTAAAAGACGAGCTATATGAATTTGCAACCTACTCAAAATTGCCAAACGAATGATCGAAAAAATTGTTTTTTTAACGATTGAACGAAATTGTGAAATAGCAATTGAACTAGAAGATCGAACTAGTTCTTTACAAAAAAATTGAACTAGTCGGTAGAATCTACTGAAAATGATAGTTATAACAAAGGTATTCGCAGTTAAAAAGGCGACAAAGGTATTTACTTTTAAAATAACTAAAAACGTTGTTATTTTTAACTGTTGAAAAATAACTGACAATAGCATCAAGAATAACTTACAATGTCGAAAAATTAACTGAAAAGTTTTTAATACAAAAATATTAAAACAACTAACAAAATGAGTAAAAACTACTGTTTTTTCAGTAAATTCTTTTGGTATTATAAAAGTATATTTTATTTATTTTTTTTTCTATGAATTTTCTATTTGTGAAATAGTTAACAAAAATAACTGTTTACTATAAAAAATACTCTTTTGGCAGTTGTTTATTATGGTATTAAAAATAACTGCTTTAAACAATTGCTACGTAATTAAAGTACTTTTCATTAGTTGTTTTCTAACAGTGGTTTTGTATTTTTCCATAGAAAAACAATTGCACTCAAAATAGTTTGTAATTTAAATTAACTGAAAATGTAATTTAAAATAAATGAAAAATCACTTGAAACCCGGTCTAGTAACTTTTCATTTAAATCAAAAGCACTTTTGATTTATATTTAAATGTTAATAAATTAACTACAAAATGCTTAAAAAGCAATGATTTATTTCGTTTTTTTCACTTTCGAAAAATGAACTACTAAATGATATTGAGTTTATTTCGTTTTTTTAACTGACCTAAAAATCTAAAAGGGTTTTTTTGCAAAACATTTTAAATTAAAATATTAACTATAACAGAAAATCCGTATTTATATGTAATTTATTTTTTAAATAAAAGACAAAAAAAATTTGAAAAATTGATCTCTTTACATTTTAACTGTATAATCATTTAAAAATAAATTTACGAATAACTTTTTAAATAAATTACAGTCAGTTACTGTAATAATATTTTCAGTGTGTAATTACCAGGGTAGCGACTTTCATGCAAATGCATGTTTGTAGTCATTAATACTAAAATGATTTTGACCAAATACTTTGCCGAATCAAAAAATTTGCAACAAAATGGCATCGGGTTACTACAGGCACTATTAATGGAGGTGTTTGCCGGAAAGATTGCTTAAAGAAAATACATATACAGTATAACTCTCTTAATACGAACTCGTTTTTTAAGACGAATTCTCGGTTAATACGAACTAAATTAGAAATCCCGAAGTTTTGGCAACAATTTCAATATAAAAAACTTCGGTTAATACGAACTCGCTTAAGACGAACACTCGGTTAAAACGAACTGTTTGTGATGGTCCCACAAACAAATTTCTATATAATTTTCCACTTTTAATACGAACTTTACAAAATTCGACAATTTTTTATATATTTTTTTTTTGTTTTCTGACAAATTTTAAACCGAACACAGACATTTTTTCTTAAATATATTCCAAACAATATATTTAGGAAACCAAATGAAAAAATTGTAAAATTTTTAAAGTTCTTTCAAGGAAATTTAAATATTTTGTGGATAATTACAATATTTTAAATAAATTTTACCCCGGTTAGTACGAACCTCGCTTACAACGAACTAATTAATCTAGTTCCCTGAAGTTCATCTTAAGCGAGTTTTACTGTACGATTGCTAGAAGCTCCAATGGGAGTGATGTAATTATATTATTTATAAGTACATTAACTAAAATAAAAAATAAAAAAAAAAATAAAAAACTGTCCCATTCATTTAAAACCACACAGGTTCAATCATATTTTGGCCCGACTTAGCATCGAGGTGATACATTCGATCAAAGTTCTCAGACTGTTGATCGCAAATTTTAAGGGCCGATGTTGATTTTGAATAAAACACAAATTATTTAGGAAATTATTGTCATTTCTTTTTATATGATAATATTGGTATGGTTCAATTATGTATGGAACAAAGTATCGGCCAAATGGTCGCCGCAACCTCGGCGGCACACCTCCATCCGATGGTCCAAATTTTCGATGACGCTGAAGAATAATTGAGGTTCTATGCCGTTAATGTGCCGAATTATCTCATCCTTTAGTTCTTGAATTGTTGCTGACTTATCGTCGTATACCTTTTCTTTCAAAAAATCCCAAAGAAAGAAGTCCAACGGTGTCAAATCACATGATCTTGGCGGCCAATTGACATCGCCACCACGTGAGATAACACGGCCATTGAATTTCTCGCGCAAAAGAGCCATTGTTTCGTTGGCTGTGTGGCAAGTGGCACCATCCTGTTGAAACCACATATCGTCCAGGTCCACATTCTCAATTTCTGGCCACAAGAAGTCCGTTATAGCGAACACCATTCACGGTAACTGCTTGGCCAACCTCATTTTCGAAGAAGTACGGCCCGATGACGCCGCCATCCCATAAACCGCACCAAACACAAAAACAGATATTTTCACATTTCCTACAGACCCGATTTGCTGAAATTTGTGCACAATTCTCCCGATTTTGGACACATATGGTCGATTATGCTGACCAAAGAAATCACGAAGTGCACGAAATGCATTTTGATTTGAACGCCCATTTTCATAATAAGCCTGAATAACTTTAACGCGATGCTCGATTGTGTATCTTTCCATGGTTCAAATTGAGTTAGTCTGAAATTAACCACCCTTTATAAAGATATTTTAGTGAAGTTCAGTACGCTGACTCATATGGAACCAAGCCTATTGATTTTAGCTACCAAAAAACTGAATTTTCGATTCCTAATAGTAAGTCCTAATTATGTATATTTGTTTGTGGTTTTGTTTTTACAAATCTTGATTTCAAAAATTCAAATCATGTACACACCTTCTTTAGAATGTTTAAAAAAAATTTTTTTTAAACTATAATTTTTGCCTTTTTTACAAAACAAATCCAAAATCAATTATTCCCTTAAGACAAACTGCAATTAATTCATGGTCACTGCGAAGCACAAATTTTGTAAATTTCAAGTGCAAAATTTTAAACAAATAGAACAAAAAATAAGCAGACCACACCCGCAGACAAAGGCAGTGTTTTTGAAAAATTCTATATAAATTTGGCGACAACTTGTCTAGCATAGACAACGAACATTTAGTCAATTGTATTGTTGAAAACGGTTTTCACAATTCTCGTCCTTATTGTCTTTGGAAAATTTTGAATTTTTGAGCACCTGTGATTGTTTCAAAGATTTTAAGCATGTTGAATAGATAAAATTTAAAACGAATGATATTTTAACAAGTCTAAAACTAAACTGTGTTTTACGAACACAAAAGGTTTATGGATGGGAATTTCCCAACCTTGACTCTATAAGCTAGCACTCCCTTATACACACTAACTACTTGGAAATTGATCTCTACTTCTCTCGCTCAACTTCTTTTACGATCCTTTTTTGTTTCATTGTTAATCATATTATTCATTGATTTTGCAATTCCTTTGTTTTCCCAAAACAATTCATTCATTAAAACGTAACGAAATGTTTTTAGTTTAGTCTTTCTTTTGTCTACGTAGTCTTCTCTCAAGTATTAGACTCTTGAAATTTTGAGTACACTTATGAGTAGGTACTTGCTGAATGCAGTTGTATTTCGAGAGTTTAACACTTCAAATTGAAGAGGATCTCCTTTGGGTGTCTGCTTTCATTCATCAAGTATTTGTTCATTGTCTTTCCTCATTTATGTTATTTGTTGCAATTGAAAATTACTCAGCGGGGGCGTGCGCTATAGTAATACCTCTATGGGCTGTTTGGTATGTTAAGGAATTTTAAATTATTGCAAGAAAGGATAATTTACTGTAAAATTTTACATCTGGCTAGAGATGAGGTAAACAAATGTTTAAGATATTCTTAGTAAACGAAATATGTTTAGAATATGTCTCAAGGGCCTAGTTGAAAATAAATTGAGAAAAATTTATTACATACAGATCGAATTGAAAAGTCTTTGGGATACAAAAATATAGAATATAGTCCTGATTCGTTAGTGATTGTTATATGCAGGCACGTAGCTACGGGAGGGGCTAGAGCCCCCTTCCCCCGAATTGATTTGATAAATTTTAAAATGTGACACAGTATGTCGAAAATTATAATATTTATTTTTTTAACTTAATACATACCCAGTCAGAAAAATACAAACGGGAAAGCGGTGGCAAAGCACTTTAACAGGTGGTACAAGTACTGGCAAAAAGTGCTTTCCCATTCTCAAAATGATAACATGATTAGACAAAAGGACCGGCTGTTCAAAAAGCGCCGGAAAAGCACTGGAGGAACAAAATTTTTAAACGTTGGCAAAACGCTGGCAAAACCAATAAATAGGTGGTCTGGAAATATATTTTCCAAAATAAAATTTAAAAAAAGTTCATATCTATTTTTTTTGTCCTGCCGTGATTTGAACCCAGGCCGTCAGATTGGCAGACGATTGCTCTACCCACTGAGCTAACGAGACATGTAATATTTGATAGCTAAACACATAAATGAGTGATAATCGCTGGACAACTACTGGCTGTGCCAAAATGCTAGTACTGGCAAACAATTTTTTGTAGTTAGTATGCTAGTGTTGGGAGGGCAAAAAAAAAGTTGGTCTTGAAGGAGCTTTCCCACAAACAAAAAAATTGATTTTATAAAACAAAAAAAATTTTAAATTAAAAAAAATCCAAAAAAAATTTTTTGCTTGCAACCGGATTTGAACTCGGAAACTTCTGACTACAAACATTTTTAACGAAGCGTCAGCATTTTTATACAATCATTGGTCTACCAGTGAATTGATTTTTGTACGCCTGGTAGCATTGGCTAGGTAGCACTGGATAACCACTGGTTTTTTTTATAAACCACAGAAATTTTTGTAAAACAAATACTGGTAAAACGCTTTTTACAAACGCTGGCTAAGCGTCCCAAATGAGTGTTCTGCCAGTGATTTATTTTTAACACCGTGGTTACCCAGTGGTATGCCAGTGCTTGATTTTTTGTACCACTGGCGATTTCTGACTGGGTAAATATATATTTTTTGTTGAGACCAAATAGGAAATGAAGTTCCTGAAGTTTTTATAAATAAAATAGACTAATTGCGAAAACGGTTTTCTAAAACATTTTTTAAACTATTTTGTGTTCATAGAGACTGCCCAGTCAGAAAAATACAAACGGGAAAGCGGTAGCAAAGCACTTTAACAGGTGGTACAAGTACTGGCAAAAAGTGCTTTTCCATTCCCAAAATGATAACACCATTAGACAAAAGGACCTGCTGTTCAAAAAGCGCCGGAAAAGCACTGGAGGAACAAAATTTTTAAACGTTGGCAAAACGCTGGCAAAACCAATAAATAGGTGGTCTAGAAATATATTTTCCAAAATAAAATTTAAAAAAGTTCATATGTATTTTTTTTTGGTCCTGCCGTGATTTGAACCTAGGCCGTCAGATTGGCAGACGATTGCTCTACCCACTGAGCTAACGAGACATATAATATTTATTGGCTAAACACATAAATGAGTGATAATAGCTGGACAACTACTGGCTGTGCCAAAATGCTAGTACTGACAAACAATTTTTTGTAACTAGTATGCCAGTGTTGGGTGGGCGAAAAAAACGTTGGTCTTGAAAGAGCTTTCCCACAATCAAAAAAATTGATTTTATAAAACAAAAAAAAATTTAAATTAAAAAAAATCCAAAAAAAAATGTTTTGCTTGCAACCGGATTTGAACTCGGAACCTTCCGACTACAAACATTTTTTAACGAAGCGTCAGCATTTTTATAAAATCAATGGTTTTTTTTGAATTGATTTTTGTACGCCTGGTAGCATTGGCTAGGTAGCACTGGATAACCACTGGTTGCAAACCTTGGCAAATCACTCTAAGTCAATTCTTTGCCAGTGGTTTTTTTTATAAACCGCCGAAATTTTTGTAAAACAAATACTGGTAAAACGCTTTTCGCAAACGCTGGCAAAGCGTCCCAAATGAGTGTTCTGCCAGTCATTTATTTTTAGTACCGTGGTTACCCAGTGGTATGCCAGTGCTTGATTTTTTGTACCACTGGCGATTTCTGACTGGGTGTTTTCGTTTATGGATTTTCTATAAAAATCCTAAATGGCTATGTACATATGTATGTGCATAATTCGACAAATTAGTTGCCACCCTTTTTTAAGGTTTTAATGTAAAAACTAAAAAATACAATAATAAAATTATGAACTGACCACGAAAAAGCGCACTTTCGGAAAAACAATAAATTTATTCTGAAAGTGACTTAAGTATATAAATTCGGATTTGTCGAAATAAGTTTCTTTCAGTATATTTAACGTTCAGTTTTAGAAGATCATAAAAAATGATCGTCGCAGGCAGTCACAATGTTTCTAACGCGAAATGAAAGTACACTGTTTCTAAAACAAAACCCTCAAAAAGTTTTACAAATCTAGCTCGGATTTTAATTTGATGGTCATTTGAATCATGTGTCTATTTTAGACTTGGGCATTCTAGTTCATTTTGGTGACCGCTCTTCCTAGTTCAATTTGTTGTAAAGATCTAGTTCGCTCTTCTAGATCAATCGCTCTTTGACAATTTCATTCAATTGTTCATAAAACAATTTTTCCGATCGTTCGTTTTAATTATAAAAGATATAAAATTCAGACAAATTAAGAATGTTTAGTGTAAAATACGTTTCTTAATTAATTAAAAAGTAATAAATTTACCCGACCAAAGGTAATAAAATGAACCATTCAACTAAAAGAGCGATTAGAAGTGAACTAGGTATTTCGATCAATTGAGTGACTAGTTCAATTGAACTAGCTCGTTTACGAACGACACAAGTCTAGTCTGTTTTAACGGCGTTCACGGCACAAAGACGTGCTTACAGTTGCTAATTTTTATTTAGACTATTTGCTATTTTTCTGAGCAGTTTGCTCGATATCGGTCTACCGGTTTAGAAGTTGCGGTTAAAATTGTGACCACACCGCGAAATTTACTCTACAAAATGAAACATTTGGTGCAAAAATAGAACCTCAAATGACTAGAATTGGGTATTACACAGAAAAAAAGTAGGCACCAACAATGTAATTTGTAAAACAAAACATATTTTTTTTAAATTGAAATTTTATTTCTACCAATTTTATTTCTTGAAAATGTTTATAAATTGTTACTTTTTACATAAAAATTGTTTAAAAATAAAACATCAAACTAACAAAAAAATAAAAAAAATTATTTTGATATATTTAGTTAGAATATTCTTCCACCTCAAGTCCACCTGGCTTTAAAAATTCTATTGTTGGGTTTGTTTTAAAGTTTTTATACCCCACACCACTACGTGTAGAGGGTATAATAGATTTGTGCTGATGTTTGTTACACCAAAAAATATTGGACCTGGCCCACCTTTTGGTATACCGATTGACTAAGACTCACTTTTTGTTTCGATTAATCGATGTCCGTCCGTCTGTCGGTCTGTCCATGCATTCTTGTGCGCACTCTACAGTCAAATATTAAGATATTTTGATGAAATGGTACACCGACCTATGTCGGTCCAAGGGCAAAGCCTATAGATTTTGGTTAAAATCGGTCCATGTTTAGACCTTTTGCCCATATAAGGTCTTGTTTACACTCTGCAGGTCGCAAATACTAAGATATTTCAATGAAATTTGCTTCGCTTACTCAAATGGTACCAAGGACCGATTCTAGATAGGATCGCTCCATATTTGGACCTATCTCCCATATGGGCTATATTTTCGATTTTCTCTTCTTTTATCATTTTATAGAAAATTTTGACACAAGTCGATTTTAACACATTCGAATTTCGGATCCAAACATTAGTTGGTTTTTAATCAGACTGATGTCGGGTATTATATAGTCGGCATGCCCAACTTTAACGTTTTTTTCTCGTTTTTTTTTTTTTATTTACAACAACGGTATAAGGTGTTTAATAGACTGACCTTTATTTGAAAAGTTGCTCCGAATCCCGCTCACCGGGCTTATTTTGTGAGGTTACTGGAAAAAGTAATCCAGAAAATATTTCAGCTCAATCGAAGAATTTTTAAACTATCCCTGGCCCTTAAAAATTTTGAAATACGATTTACAAGGCGAAAATATTATTAATTATTATGAAAATCATGAAATAAATTTAATATTTGTTTTAAGAACTTATAATATTATACTGTAGTTTTATTTCCCAGATCTATAATTTTTAGATATACATTTTTTTCTCTCTTGGATTATGCAAGCTTTCTCCCAGATATAGCCAGAGTTGGGATTTTTTGTTTTTTGTAAATTTGCAAAACTCAAATTTTTAGTTTTTTAAAATTTGGTTCAACAAAATATAAAACGAGTTTTAACTACACCTGAGAGAATAATTCTATTAAAAATTACACATCTCCCTCTTTTAACTCAATAGTGACGACGTTTTATATTTGAAAATTTTAGAGAAAAATGTGATTTTGGCCAATAATTTAGGAAATAATATTCATTTTTATTTTTTTGCTAACTATAACAAAATCATTTCGGATTTTTTTTTTTAACTCAGATAAAAGAAATTGTTTTCCAAAAATTTCGTAAAACTCCGACAACGTTAACATTAACGAAAAAATCAGAAAAGGCTCCTGTGGAAAAAAAATCCTGGCTACGTACTTGCTTATATGGCAAAAATTTTATATAATTGCTGAATAACGGATTAAAAAGGCCACTAAACGATTTTTACCCAAAGTCAAATAGGGTTACTTTATTTATTTCTTTTTGTAACGAACATTGCAGATCTAATATGTTTTTAAAATCGCTCGAGATTTTCCCTCAAAATTTTCGCCTCAAATTTTCCAATTTTCGTCAAAAATGGACAGATAATATTCAAATTTTTTTTGTGCAGAATTTATTCAGAACTCTCCAGAAAAAATGTTAACTTTCTACAATAAAGTTGACCGTTTTAGCCCATGCCAAAAAAACCTATTTAACCGATTTTTGCTCAAAGCCAAATAGTGTTAAAATATATATATTTTTTTTTTGATCGAAGGTTAATAACCGTGAAAATTTGCCCTTTATTATAAACATTAAAGTTTTCAATTTGTTTTCAAATCAGATGATAGAAATTAATTTCTTTTCTGGAGAGTTTTGAATGTATCCTACACAAAAAATTGGCAATAATTAATTTGCAAGCCTAATTTTTATTTTGGCCATTTTCAACCGATTTTTAAAAATATTAAACCTGCAATGTCAATATTTCACTCCCGAAAAAAAAAACAAAAAACTAACCCTATAACCCAGGCCTTCAGTTCTCAAGGGTTGATGATGTTGTGCGTGATTTTTTTCTCAAATAAGCGGTAATGAATAAATTTAATACAATGAAGATTTTAAAGTGATTAATTTAATATAAAAAAAAATTATTGTGATCAAAAAGAAAAATATTTGATGTAATATTTAGGTTGTTCACAAGGGAATTTGTATGGGCTTTTATTTATGAGTGTGTTTTATTAAATATATCTTAGAGTATAACTGAAATAAATAAAAAATTTGAGGTATCTCTTAGGCCAGTTTAAGTGTGCAGCAGTTTTATTTTAGTTATTTTCAAGGAATAGCGTTTTTGTCACTTTTTGGGTTAAAATAATTGTTTACATTATACATTTTTAGAAAGAGCAATCAATAAGGTTTTTCACAAGGGGTGTGCTATTTGTTGTATCGTTGCATCGTCCTAACAAAAAACAGAGTTAGTAGGTTGAAGGTTAAGAAGAAGAATAAACCTTCCTCAAAAGTTATAAACACATTAAATTTGCAAATCAGACTAGATCTAGTTTCTGCATTTTTATGGACAGGATTCATCAGTGATCTTCCATTAAATTGTATTATTGTTTATATTTTTATTGTCAGATTGCCTCTATATGAATAATTTCAGAAGTGATCAAACAGACATATACAAACATTCTACTTCAGATTTTCTCTGTTTATCTTCTTATTTCCTCCGTGTCACCTTTTCACAAATATTGCCACATTGACGTATGGTTTGTACGTACAAGTGCAGGCAATTTGTGTATATTGGAGACGGACAGCCAACAGGGCATTGTTTATTTTTTTATTTTGTTGAGAGTTGTTTAAAATTAAATTGAAAAAATACAACATTTGAGAATAGCACGATGCAAAATTTAGATAGTAAGGGTGATAAATTACTAAAATTTAGGATGCAAAGTTAGTTCAAATGCGGATGAAAGTAATTGTTATGCTAAATGGGATTTACAAAAATATTAGTTCAATCCTAAATTTTAAGACAGAATAACAAAAAAATCAGTTCATTTGCCCCATAACGCGTTTAACAGACTTTTGTACTAACTTTTTTTTATAAGTTTAGTGAAATTTGCAGCAGAGCAGTGTATTCAATCGATTAATTGTTGTTCGATTAATGGAACGAGTTTGGTCAACAATTTAAAAGGTCCAAATTACGAATATCGAATAATTTAATATGATTAACCGATTAATCGAATATATTTCTATTATTAAAATTAATTGTTAGTCGAAATTTGGATATTTTAAATGTATACTAAAGACACAAAACTTATTTATAAAAGTGTGAAAAATAATTTCCTATAGGTTTGTACCTGCCCGAATTTCATTTCTAAGGAAATCATCAGGGGAAATATTTGTTTCATTAATATACAAACTTAATGAGAACTTCTTATTTTCATCTAGGAGCGTTACCTATCAACGAAAAATCAAAAAAGAACAAAAAACTCTTACAATTTGCTTTTTTATCTTCCAAAATACTACTCTGTTGGTTTTGCAGATCTAGGTCAATTTTTAATATTTTTTTTAAGATTTTATAAATTTTGACATTAATATCCAGTGTTATAAAACTTGTTTAGTGAGCATATTATTCGACTTTATAAAGCCCAAATTAAAAGAAAAATAAATTATATTTACAGCATATACAGAAGTTGTTTTAAAATACAATTTAAAAACTAAAGGCAAACATACATTTATATATATATATATATTCCCATCGTTCCTATAAGGAGCATAGGGCCTCAACAAATTTCTTCCATTCGGATCTGTCGATCGCAATGCTTTTGATTTCGGGCCAGGTTTTTCGCATTTTACTAGCTTCGGTTTGGATTTGTCTGCGCCATGTATGAGCTGGTCGACCTTGTCTGCGGCTTCCCTGTGGGTTCCATTCGATAGCATTTCTAGCAATATCTGATGGTCCTTTACGGATGGTGTGCCCAATCCAGTTCCACTTTCGTTTTCGAATTTCTACGGCTATTGGTGTTTGTCGAGTTTCAAACCACAAGTTTTTATTCGAGATGGTGTGTGGCCAAAAAACACGTAGTTTTCTACGAAGACATTTGTTTGCAAACACTTGTAGTGACTGGATATTCGTTATTAATCAAAAAGGGACTTGTGTTTTCTGACCGAATTCTCATAACCCTTGTCTTGCTGATGTTAATTTTTAGCCCAGCTTTTGTTGATATTTCCGATAGTTTCTGAAGCTTCATTGACATATCAGAATAGCTGTGGGAGAGGAGGCAGATATCATCTGCATACTCTAGATCCTCTAACCTTTCGTGGAGCCCCCAAACAATATCTCGGTTTTCGATCATTGCTTGACTCATACCAATATCTAGCATGATATTGAACAGTAGTGGTGACATTACACACCCTTGGCGAACTCCTGTGCCGACCTCGATATTGCGAGAAAGCAGGGCATCGTGTAGAATCCGACAGCAAGCCCCTTGATATAGGCTTTTGATTATTTGAATCAGTTTCAGTGGCACGCCTTTACATTCAAGAGCTTTCCAGATAATATTGTGGGCTAGAGTGTTGAATGCTTTCTCAAAGTCAATAAATATAAGGTATAATGGAGATCTCAATTCGACTGATTGTTCCACGATTATTCTTAATAATTTAATATGGTCAATACATGACATATATGCCTGTTGTTTTCCTAGAGTTGGCAACAAGTTGTCTGAAATTCCCCTGGTAATGACATGGGTTAATACTTTATTTATCATACTAAGTAGTGTGATTCCTCGCCAGTTGTTTCGGTTCGTTAAATCGCCTTTTTTTGGAATCTTTATTATTATGCCTTCCCTAAGTGTCTCTGGTACCATTTCCGTCTCCCAAATATCTACAATAATTGGAGAAATGAGTTCAGCGCTTGTCTGGGGATTTGTCTTAAGGAGTTCCGGGGAAATATTGTCACTTCCAGGGCTTTTGTTATTTTTCAGAGATTTAATGACATCCACTATTTCGGAAATAAGAGGGGGAGACGTATTTACATCAAGTTGGGTGTTGTGATTGTGGCAGTAACATATAGACAGATCATTTTCTGGCCGTTACGAGAGCATCTCGGAATAGTGTTCAGCCCAGAGCTCGAGTTGGTCATCCTTGGATGTGACGAGTGTGCCTGCCTTTATGGGTTTCTCGGAGACTGAGGTGGAGGTATGTGAGAACTTCTTTACTAGCCTGTGTAAGTCGCTGGTACGGTTTGTTTCAGCCGCTGCTTGAGCTTCGAGAGCAATACCATTTGTCCAAGCTCTTTTGTCTCTACGGGCACATTGCTTAACTTGCCGGTCTAATGTGGAATGTTGCATCCGTAGGGTGGCTTTAGAAGTGCGTGTTTCTGCAGAGTTGAGTGCTGCTTTGAGTTCCTTTCTCTCCTCAACTAATTCCCATGTTCCATCTGATAGCCAGTCTTTACGCTTTTGTTCCTTGAAGCCGATATGTTCCGAGGTAGCATCTATGAAGATATTTTCTAAATTCCTCCAGTCTTTGCGTTGGTTACCAGAAGTTGCCGATAGTGATTCGCTCAGCGCTTGTGTGTAGTTCGATGCGACCGAGGGGATTTTCAGTCTTCTAACATCGAATTTTTTTGCCACGGAGGGAGTTTTGCCCC
The DNA here is from genome assembly GCA_949987735.1 of Leucophora obtusa. Lineage (NCBI taxonomy): Eukaryota > Metazoa > Arthropoda > Insecta > Diptera > Anthomyiidae > Leucophora > Leucophora obtusa. The sequence continues at coordinate 38,686,152 of OX465296.1, forward strand.
TAATTGCGGCTAGCTTTAAACGGATACTCCCTATGAGTAGGTGATGATCGCTAGCTATGTCAGCGCCTCTTTTATTTCGAACATCCAGTAATGAGCCGCGCCATTTCCGGGAGATGGTAATGTGATCTATTTGGTTCTCCGTGAAGTGGTCAGGAGATACCCATGTTACTTTGTGTGCCGGTTTGTTTGGAAACAAAGTCCCGCCAATCACCAAGTTGTTAGCTGTGCACATATTTATAAATAGGTCTCCATAGGTCGCTTTTTCGGCCCAATCCATGTTCACCCATTGTGCTGCCCAAGCCACTGTTGTTTGCACCTACTTGAGCATTAAAGTCGCCCAAGACGACGAGAATATCACCACGGTTGGAGGATGTGATTGCACGATCGAGGAGACTATAGGGCATAGTCGGAGACTTCAGTGGGAGCATAACATTGAATACATGTAACATTCCGGGCACGTGTACGAAATCTGGCAGTAATTATTCTGTCGGAAATGGGCTTCCAGCAAATAAAGGCTTTCCGTGCCTCCTTAGAGAGCAAAAATCCTACGTCCTCAGAAGCTGGCTTCCCAGAGTATAGGATGTGTAACCCATGTGTTGTTGTATGTTCCCCTGAATCTGGCCACCTCATTTCGCTTATTCCCAGAAAAAGTAAATTGTAGCTGATAAATTCATTGCAAAGCTGGGCTAGGCGTGATGGTTCAGATAGGATCCTAACATTCCATGTTCCAAATCTTGTCCGGGTTTTCATGCTAAAGGTCGTCATCAAAGGATCAGATCGTTTCATTTGTTCTCCATTTGTCCCGGTTTCTGTAATCATTTTGGTTTAAGATGAAGTAGCTGATTAGGCTTCCGCATCCGATCCTGGTGCTGGGATTGCCAGCTGCATCCAGGCATGCTGTGGGTGAAGTTTTTTTTCAAAGGGAGAGTTTCCGTTCATCCTTCTACTTCCCGAGAAGCTGACTAAAGTCAAGCCATTCGGGCTTGACTTTCAGAATGCTCTCCTACTTACCTAAAACTTCAATTTAAAATTTGACATTTAGGTTACTTAGCTGCCTTCTGACTTTAGCTTGCCTTGAACGGGTGTTCAAAAGCCATTGCCCGGGGAATACCTAGCATAAGCCGGAGGTAGTGAGCTGCATTGACAGTACAACGTACAGGCAAACATACACGTTCAATATTATTGATCAATGTTTTTAAAATCAACCAATCAGAAAAAAGTATTTAAAAATAAAATGTTCTGATTGGTTGATTTTTAAAAAATTTATCAATAATATTGAACGTGTATGTCCTACTTAAAACAAAGAAATTTACAAATAAGTTTTTATGTTAACAAGATTATAATTAAAATTATTCTTTATTGAGTTCTAAATAATTTTTAATGAAATATAAATAACTTTTCATACATACGAGTTTTTCAGAAACTAATTGAAACTCTCTTTGGAACAATTTTGACGAAATTAACGACAAAGCAATTTTTTAATACCTTACGAAATGCAAAGGCAGGGGGAAAATATCCAGTGTTGCCTACTCCAGAAGGCAGAAAAGCACTGAGAGCATTGTAAAAACGGATAAAAAGGATAAAAATTCACCAAATATGCACGAATGTAATTTTTTAAAAAATTTAAGTTTAGAATTTTAAAATGCATTTTGGTGTTGTAAAAATGTGTAAAACAAGGCTATAAAAATTCCAAAAAAGGGGTAAAAAGCACCAAAATAATATTTCAAAATTTTAAAGTTTATATATAACGAAGTTTTGACTGAAAATTGTATAAAAACGCTGTGCGAAAAGGAATGTTTAATGTATTTTTTATGAAATTTATATTGTTTTTTCATCTTTTAAACAAAAATTAAGGAGAATTCCAATAAAACGCGAACAAAAACCAGAAATATAAGTTTTATAAAAAGCACTAAAAGCACTTTCTAGAATTGAAAAAAGCAATGTAAATACCCGTTTTTAATAACGGGTATTTGTGAAATATAACCGGGTACGGAGAGGTAAAAAGCACTAGAAAATACCCGAAAAGCACCAAAATGGCAACACTGCAAATATCTATACTTAACAGAATTCCTCTCTACATTTGAGTTTTTTATGTGCTCAATCAGGGATGATAAATGGGATTTTCAAAATAGTACCAACTTGATTAAAAAATGGTACTTTTTCGACCTCCATAGTACCAAAAAATATTTTTTGTATTCTACACCACTTCTTGGGTGTATTGAGTTGGTGCTTATGATGTCGGTTCATCTGTCCGTACAAAATGAACGATCGATCCTTATAATCAAACTACAGGTCACATTTTAAAAGATAATTTGACAAAATTTGGTACATAAGTTTCTACTGCATCGATTACTAACGCTATTGAGAAAGGTTAGAATCGGTCCATGTTTTGACTTAGTAATCATGAAGTGGTCCTATCTGATATTGAATGTATTGGTATTTAATGGTATATCCCAATCAAAGCAATTTTATTTGATTTCTTTCACCGGACTTATTTAATTTTATTCGATAGTGAGGTAGTGATCATTCCGGGCAAAGACCAAATTTGGCTCAGTTCCTCCCGGCTCTTTTTTACAGCGTTTTGTAAAAGTCCGAAAAATTAAAAACCCGAAAAAATCAAGATAATTGTTTTTGCTTTATCTCGCTAACTGTCAAGCCGTTATTTACAACTCGGAAACTAGAATATTAGACGTAATAGATAGCATAAGCCCGGAAATACGGTCCCTTCCACAATCGGAAAAATCGATATTTGACCTTGTTAAATGCGTTTCTATAGAATTATTTGGTATGAAATATAATAACTTTGTGCTGACGTTTGATTCAGATTTTTGTTTGAATGAAGTCCCTGAAAGTCGTATTCAATTTCGTTGGAAGATTAAAATTATTTTAAAGGGATTTAATCAATTCAGTTTATTTGATTTATTCAACTATTAAATTAAGTACCACCTCAATTAACATAACCCTCGATGAACGCAACTTCTTAGTTATCACAACAATTTAAATTTACGATTATTACGGATATTTTTAAATCATAAATACTAACCCCTCAATTCATAAATACTTTGTAAAGTTAAAGCAGGTTTACAAGACGTCATTTTCATACAAAATTTGTTCAATAAACCTCCTATAATTTTACAAAGCGTTTATGAATTTAGGGGTAAATTTTCGAAAAATTTTAATTCACCTTATTTTTAATATTTTTGTGTACATATTTTAATAATTTGTTTCATTGAATTATTTACGTATTTGAAACTCCGATAGTTAATATGTTCATTTTACATACAATATTTGGTATGAAAATTAAAAAAAAAAAACATGAAAATTTGTAAATAGTACTAAATGAGTCATGGGAGTACCATATTACTTTTGAGGTTCTAATAGTACCATAAAAAGTACTATAGTACTAACTTTATCATCCCTGTGCTCAATACATTCGAAGGAGAAAAGAATTAAAATGAGAGTTGTTGTCTTCTTAGTTAACTAATTGAATTTATTAAATAGCGCTACGTTTACGTCTGGCTAATCCAGGCTTAACTTTGTGAAATGTAAAATTTACAATTAAAATCTGCATAGTGATTCTGTTCTATGGAAAAATTTTAATGTATGATAGAGAGGACAGAAAATATACAAATTTTGACAAAATATGATTTTAATTAATACATTGTTTTATTTTTATGAATTTTAGAAGAGTTACTGAAATTATTTTTGTTTGTTTTTTAAATAAAATTATTAAAAATACAACAAAATTTGCATATTATTTTACATACAATTTTGTTCCACACTCAGGGATTTATATAGGTAAAATGAACTACAAATGACGGTTAAAATAACTGCATTTGAAGTTAAAAAGGTGTAGACTACATTTGCATTTAAATCAACTGCAATGTGAAGTTATTTTTAAGTGTTAAAAATCAACTGACAAATATAGTAAAAACAACTACAAATGCAATTAAAACAACAAACATGCAAATTATTGTAAAACTGTATAAACAACTGCAAATGTAGTTAAAATAACACAAATAAAAATTATTGTAAATTTTTTTCAATTTAGTAAAAACAAATTTATATAAATACACTTAATTTTATTCTCAAATAAATTTAAAATTGAGAAAACAAAATTTACACTTGATGAAATAATTGTTTGAAAGGAAAATATCCCAGAAATTGATGATGGTACAAAAAACTAAGTACTCTCAAAGCATTGTCTATAACAAAAATTAAACGTTTTGAGAACGTTTAGAAATATCATCTTTAAAATGCTTTGATAATGTTTTTTAACAAATTTTACAACTGTTGATTAAAAGAAAGAAAATAATTTTTATTACTTTTGAAATCCCAGCCAGCAAAATTTGGATATTTTTTGAGGGTTCTTATTCTATGAGTCAAAAATTAGTCAAATAAAACACATTTTTTTGAAATTTTCATCAAAATTATGAGCTAAAAAAGAGCCACATTATTAAAATCAAAAGATGGTTCAGAAATGACTCAGAAATGTAAACAAATTTTAATATTTTGTGAACAATTCAAAAAACGCTCAAAACAAGATTAATTTTTGAGCCTTCGAATTTTTTAAAATAATTTTTTGAGTCATTTTTGAATCAAAAAAGAATGCTCTTTTGGATGAACCACTGTCATACTAAAAATTTTAACTTTTAATACTATTTTTTGAGATTTTTGTTTTTTATTCATTTTTGGGCTTGTTTGCTGACTGGGATGTTTTGTTACATTTATTTATGTAAGTTAGCGTCTTGACGAGACATCGATTTGTTCAACCAACAAACAATTTCTTGTTCGCCCATGAATTTGTCTCATGTGGGCCACTCTTGTTCATGTTTTGTTCTTCTTCAGTCAACGTTGTCAGCACAATTGTTCTCACAATTATGTGCAACATCAACCACGATGCCAGATCTAATTTTTACTTAGTAGCATTACTAAAAACTAAAGAAGATAAAATAAAATGAATAAAATGTTAAGAAAAAGTAAATAATTTGCATTATTATTGAATTTAATGCAATTTACTTTTTATTATTGGAAAAAAATTAGTGAAAAACACATGGAAAACATGAAAATAAATTACATAGTTTCATTTGTGACCTACTCCAACAAAAAACAAAAAATAATGAATTGTCTGACATTACGTATTCTCAACCCAAAACAAACGGACAAATTTTTTCCCGTTATTCTGCCGACAATTAGTTTTTGGGCAAAAAAATCAATGTCTCGTCAAGACTCAGAGTAAAAGGGGAAAGCAATGGATTCATTATAAAATGTTGTAAGAATGCATTTAGCTTCCACTATATGTATACCTATTTCAGTGTTGTTTTCATCTAAATTTCAAACATTAGGCCCGTTCCTTTACGAACCCGCGGGCTCCCAATCTTACCTATTGTATCAAAAACTAGTCGCTGGTTGGCTGCAAGCAAAAGGTCGTCAGAACCCTACACCAACAAAAAATTTAACACATCTACATTTCTCTTAATATCCTATAATCTTTGAACTTACCCAGCCAGCAAACAAGCCAAAAAATGAATCAAAAAAGCTCAAAAAATATTATTAAAAATTAAAATTTTTGTATGAAAGTGGTTCATCCAAAAGAGCATTCTTTTTTGATTAAAAAAATGACTAAAAAAAAGATTTAGAAAAATTCGAAAGGCTCAAAAATTAATCAATTTTTTGAGCCTTTTTTGAATTGTTCACAAAATATTCAAATTTGTTTACATTTCTGAACCATCTTTTGGATTTAACAATTTGGCTCAAATTTTTGTGCTTTTATGATTCGTTTTAGAAGGCTTATATTTTCGTCCAAAATATGAGCAATTTTCGACAAAAAATTTGAAAATTTCAAAAAAATGTGTTTTATTTGAGTAAGTTTTGAATCGTAGAATAAGAACCCTCAAAAAAGTATCCAAACTTTGCTGGCTGGGTAATCATTTAATACTAATTTAAGTTCTAATTAAATATACATATAAAAAAAATAATTAAGAAATGTTTTTTAAGTACTAAGAAATTACTCTATTTTTTGTATTTATAGTACTGGAAAATTGCTCTACTTTTCGTTTTTAAAATTCTCGGAAGACACTCCACTTTTGTATTAATGCACTTTAAAATCACTTTATTTTTAGTTTTTCTAATGTTTTGAAAACGTTCTATAAACAAAAATTCTAACGCTTTAAAATCACATTATTTTTTGCTTTTGCAACGTTTCCAAAATACTTTAAATATAAAATGAGACCGTAGATCATGGTTATCATTTTAGTGTTCTGAGAACATTATAAAACCCAAAAATATGTTGCTTATACCACGCTTCAACCACCATATAAAGTGCTTTCAGAACGCTTTTATGTTTGTCAATTTCTGTCTGGGTATTGCTTGTTTGGCTTCCTTTTTTTATCCAGGTAGAAAGTGATGAATATATTAAAGAGCTGAAAGAAAATAAATACAATATTTTTTAATATTCCCGTAAATAAATATATTTTCTATATTATAAAACTTACCTTATTATTATATGTAATTCTTTAATAAAATAACCTTTTCCCTTATTATGCGTCTTCACTCTTTAGCGTTGTTTTATAACTAAAGATACTAGAGAAAACATGTTCTTCTCATATTCTTTTACTAGAAATTTTTAAACAAGCGCCATATTATTTTTGTGTGCTTCGTACGCACATACATACTTGAAAGTTGAAGTATTTGTAACAAAATTCTAAACAAGTGTTACTACAATGAACTGGTTTTTGTAGTTTTTTTTAAAAAAAGAACTGTCAAAAAAATTTAAAAATTTTTCTCTAAGTAAATTAACAGCAATTGTATTTAAATAACTGCAACCGCATTACTACACAAATAACTGTCATGTAGTAACTGCAGAACTTTTCTGAGTGCATTAATCGATTCCTTTTCAAATTCTTTTCGATTCAACCATTAAAAACCAAACAATTATTTGCACGTTTAATCGATTAAAATAAAAAGTCTGTCATGTTTGTAATTTTAGGCTAAACATTTAAATTTAATTTTTTTATAACAATACGACAACTATTTTCTATGATAGCAAAATCAAAAGTGTTTCTTTATTTTTTTATTTTCTAAAACTAATATCACAAAGTAACTTTTCTTTTTTTAATTTTTAGCAACAAATACTTTGCAAGTCGATAGAATACCCTATGCAGAACCCACTTGCAAAACATTTTAACCATTAAAACGCACGGAGTACATCATAATAGTTATATGTTCTACGAAAAATTCCCGATAAAACTACATTGTCGTTATCGGAAGACTGAATTTAGCTCAAAGAAACTTTTGCACTGGGTTTGAGTTTTGTTTCGAATTTATTCATTCATTCAACAATGTTTTTTAAGTGTATTGTACTTTTTCTAATTTTACGGTTCTTTCAATGTTTTTTCAAAAAAAAAAAAACTTTCTAGAATATACGTGTTGTGTGGATGAAAATATCTAGCTTTAAAAAACGTTCGATAATAACTATTCAAAAGTTTCGATATTAATATTTTAATTCATTAGACTTTTTTTATTAGAACATTTAAAAATCTTATTTTCCATCCCTTATTATTATACTCGTATTATTTTGAAGCTATTTTGGAAATTCAAAAGTTCTGCTGTTAACGGAAAGTTATATGTGTATCCACCGATAAAACTTTCTAAACATGTTAAAAAAGCTTAAAAGTATGCTAAGTATTTACAGTTTACAGAAAGCCTTAAAATATGCAATTATTTCATATAAATAATAAGCTTTTAAAGTATTTTGAAAAAGCTTTATAATACTAAAGACAAAATTCCGTTAAATCAAATACAACAAACAATAGCCGGTTTTTCTAATCACTTGGATTTAATAAATCCAAAAAGTATTTCTAAAAGTGCTCAACAGATGGGGTTAGATTTTTCCTATTTTAAAAAAATTTTCTGTCCGACACTTCTTTCACCCTAATTTTTAGTACCGAATTCGATGATGAAGGATTCTACTTTAACTTTTAATTCATAATTATATTTTACATAAAACAGCGATAAACAGTCTGCCTATTCAGTTTTATCACTTCAATTTATATTTTTACACAATTGAAAAATTCCATTGCAATATTTAATATTCACTAATTGGATTTAATTAAATTACTTACTGTAGAGTGAAAAATTGCCATTTCTATTTGAGCTATTTCTCCATGTCCAAGATAAAAAAATATGTATTTGGTGAGGTGCAGTTTTTTTTCTAAACATATTTCATAAAAAAAAATTTAAGAAAAATCTTTTATTTGTTAGTTTTTCAATTTTTTTGTTTCTCTTTTAATTTTCATTCGTATTTTTTTCTGACATTAAATTAATAGGCTGTTTCATATATTTGTGCTTTTATTGTGGATTTATTAAATCCAGTTTTTTTTGGATTTAATAAATCCATTTTTTGTATAAAAAATTCTAAATCCAGGTGATTAAAAAACACGCTAAATATTAAAGCAATTCTTTTCCTATATTTGTACACAAAATTTTTGCTTTTTGGTTTCAGTTAAAAAGAGCCCTGCAGAAATTATATGTACAATATTACTAAGATTAAAACAGAGAGAAAAACTTTGTTAAATTTAGAAAATTTTCCTCATATTTCTGTTTTTTTTTTAATTAATTGCCAACGACAATTAATTCTGCTGAAATCAGACACAGCAAAAAGAAATTGTTATGTTTGCAAAATTTTAGTGACATTTAAATTAAATTTGGTTGAAAGCAAATAAAATCAATAGAAATATTTGCTTAAAAATGTAGACTATTGATTTCAGAATGGTTGATTTTTCTTCACACTAAACAAAACTCAAAAATTAAAATTTTTTGTTATCCCAGCTAAAAATCGACATATATGCATCCATGCAGGTTAAATGTATGTTTATTAGACCGTACCTAAAAAAAAAGTTCGCCGTACACTCTCCAATATGAAGTATTTTTGCAAGGTAATTTCAAAAAAAAAATTTTTTTTTTTGGCCGAACGTAGGGGTCGCCTTTTTCAATTTTTCGTTATAGCTTCGGCATTTAAAATCGGATTTTAAAGTGTGATATATCGATTTTCTTGCCTCGAGTATACCAGCGTTTTGCTATAAAGGAAAAATCCAATGAAAAAAATTTAAAAAGGCAACCTTACGTTCGACAACCAATATATAAAAAAAATTCTACTGGGTTTATCGAAAAACTTCATTAGCAAAAGTTTAATGATTTTTTGCGAGCTTTAATTTTCTGACATTAGGGTGGTGCTTTAGGGTCGTAGTAACTGAGATCTGGTGGCTAACTACTAGAATGGGATACTTGAGGTCAATGGCCCTCGAGAGAAAAACACTGGTCTCCTCGAGAGAAAAAGATCGATGTATCATACTGTAAGATCCGACTGTAAATGCCAAAGATATAACGGAAAATGTAAAATCGCGACCCCTACGTTGGGCAAAACAAATAAATTTTTTTTTGAAACCTCCTTGCAAAAATACTTCATATTGGAGGGTGTACGGCGAATTTTTTTTTTTTTTTGCCTGTAAGGTGGTACGCTCTAATGTTCATGCATGACCATAAACATGCATTCATGACCACAGATGGTTACATAAATCTCCATACATGAATCATATATGAACATACGTGTGAATTAACGAAAATTGAGGTAATATTTACATGTATGATCATTAGAGCGTACCGCCTTACAGGCAAAAAAAAAGTGCGCCGTACACCCTCCAATATGAAGTATTTTTGCAAGGAGGTTTCAAAAAAAATTTTTTTATTTTTTTTTTGCCGAACGTAGGGGTCGCCATTTTACATTTTTCATTATATCTTTGGTATTTGCAGTGGGATCTTAAAGGATGATACATCGATGTTTTTCTCTCGAGGATACCAGTATTTTGCTCTAAGGACATTTTGACCTCAAGTATCCCGTTCTAGTAGTTACCACCAGATCTCAGTTGCTACAACCCTAATGTACCGCCCTAATGTCAGAAAATTAAAGCTCGCAAAAAATCATTAAACTTTTGCCAAGGAAGTTTTTCGCTAAACCCAGTAGAAATTTTTTTTATATATTGGTTGCCGAACGTAGGGGTCGCCTTTTTAAATTTTTTTTAATTGGATTTTTCCTTTATAGCAAAACACTGGTCTCTTCGAGGCAAAAAAATCGATATATCGCACTTTCAAATCCGATTTTAAATGCCGAAGCTATAACGAAAAATTGAAAAAGGCGATCTCTACGGTCGGCAAAAAAAATTTTTTTTTTTTGAAATCGCCTTCCAAAAGTACATCATATTGGAGGGTGTACGGCGAACTTTTTTTTTAGGTACGGTCTAATGATCATGCATGTTCATGCATGTACACATATGTAGATATTACCTCAAATTTCGTTAATGCACACGTATGATCATATATGATCATAAATTATTTTCTATTTGAAATAATGATAAAAATAAGTCATTACCAGTAACTCATTATTATATGTTTTAAAATAATGCAGAAGGTAAGTGGGTGTCATTACTGGTAGTCTAAAAAATAATGATATGTCATTACAGTTTCTACACTGGGATGTATTGAGATTTATGTATCCATGTATGGTCATGAATGCATATTTATGAGCATGCACGTACTAGGGATACCGATCCCGAAATCCCGATCCCGAAAATCCCGGGATTTTCAGGATTTAGAAATCCCGAAATCCCGGGATTGGCCTAGAAAAAATCCCGGGATTTCCGATTTCATTATTTGGCATATTTTATCTCTTTTTTCTCTTTGTTTTCATTGTTATATTCGACCTAAATCACATAAATCTAATATCTTATTAAACGTTATTAAAGAACTAATTTTTCCCATTCATAAATAATAGATTAAGGTGTCTATTCCTACGAAAAGTCTGTGACTCTTAGTTATGACTGTATTCCCCATGTATTTGTTGTTGCAAAGTCTTAATAAATTATATTTATTCAAATTTTTGTTTGAAAACTTCAAAAAAATTAAGACCTGGTATCGATACAATCATAACATTGACAAATATAATTTGAATTTTTTGAATTTTATTGTTGTTTTGTATGAAAAGTTATGACTCTCAGTCTTAAAAATACGCTTAAGACGGTCACAATGAGTCACAGGTAGGAATAGGCACCTAAAATAGATTAGAGATTAAATAAATCTGAATAAAAACCGTAATAATTTAAAAACTTTTATTCAGTTGTGGAACTTTTTAAAATCGTAATTTAGCTTTAAGGGACATGTTTTTATTTATTTTATTGATGATTTGCTAACTTCATGCAAAATAATTTTGTCGACTAAAAACAGCAAATTTTTGTTAATTTAAAAAATCAAACAATCTGCCTTATTTGCATTCAACTAATTTTAGCCAAATATAAGTAAAAATTTATAGATATAGCAGTGTTTTAGCTACACTCTAAAAAACGTTTGTAAATTTACTACTATAAAATGGGTAAAATTTTGTTTAATTTTACGAAAATTCGGTAAATATAAACAAAAAATGCGTAAACTTTTTTTGTACACACTTTCATACGCAATAATACACACACAAAGTATTTTTAGACATTATGTGCTTATAAATAAACACATTGTGCCTAAAATTACTATTGTTTTGTTAAATAAAATTTTTACGCACAAAGTTGGTAAATATACTATCCAATAATAGTAATAAATACTCTGACATTTCAAATTGGAAAAAATTTAAAAAAAATTATAAATAATAAAAAGAAAAAGCGAAAACGGATTATTTTTTGTGAATTACAACATTTCCACAAACACATTAGAGTCTGGAAATAGCAACATAAGCTTGAAATTGTTTTTGGTAATTATTATTAACGCATGTGGTAGTCTAAACCTCATTTCAAAATTGAAAACGCCGTAAGAGAGACACGGCCTACGCAGGAATTACTGGGTGCAATAACTCCTGCTCAACAAAATGCCTTCTTTTCAAGGGAGGCATTCAACCAACAACCGTCAACAATAACGGGAGAAAACGCCGTAACAGAGATACGGCCTAGGTAAAACAACTGGGTGCGATGACTCCTGCTCAACAAAATGCCTTCTTTGAAAGGGAGGCAGTAACCGTCAACAATAACGGGAGAAAACGCCTTAAGAGAGATATGGCCTACGCAGGAACAACTGACTGCAATGACTCCTGCTCAACAAAATGCTTTCTTTGCAAGTTAGGCAGTACTCAATGAATACTGACTTTGTTGAGCAGGAGTCATTGCACTCAGTTGTTCCTGCGTAGGCAATATCTCTCTTAAGGCGTTTTCTCCCGTTATTGTTGACGGTTACTGCCTCCCTTTCAAAGAAGGCATTTTGTTGAGCAGGAGTCATCGCACCCATTCAATAGTTATAACAAATTTTTATATGAATTTTATACAAATGCCCTAAGATCCCAAAAGGACTAATTTGGACATAAACGATTATAAGAGAATGACTCGGATATTATTATTAATAAAATACGTACTAAAAATTAATTTGTTATTTTATTTAAAAAAAATTTTGGGTGGTGCTTAAAGTTAGCACACCGGTTGTAAATGTACGCATTATATTTTATTTTTACGCACTTTCTGTGGATTTTTGCCCATTTTTTGTGGATTTTTACGCATTTTATGCGTACATTTACACGTGAAACGTTCTTTTTTACACACAAATTTAGTAAATTAACACACTAATTTCAAAATTTCATTTAATTTTTACGCACTTTCAATGTAAAATTACAAATTATTTGTGCACCAACTTAAACACAATGTGCGTATTTTTTTCAATTACGCCCATAGAGTAAATTTACCCAATTTATAGTAGGAGTTCAGTTTCCTACTATAAGTTGGGTAAATTTCAACAGAATTTAATTAGAGTGTACTTTTGGTGAAAAAGTTTCTTCAGAGGTAAACTGCAATTTGCTTAAATTTAAGTCATTAGTATATTTCTTATATTTCGGAAATTTAACAATTATTTGGTAAACAAGTTCTGTTGATTTCAGTAGTTTTAATCGCGGAACTTTTTTGCTAATTTTTGGTAACATTTTCTGCTATTTTTACATATTTATTTCAATGAGTGTAGTTTCTGTTTAAAGTCAGATTCACAATGCTGTAGTACTGCACTCTGAGTGTATTTTGTTTCCTTCTTTTTTGCACTTATATATTTTTTGTATCATGCTATCTCTATTTTACACCCTCAACTCTGCAGCGTGGAGTACTCCATCATTGTGAATCCGGCTTAATTTGTTTATTTCTTCATACTACAAGAAATAATAAGTAGATTTATAATGAATTATTTAAATTTTTAGGGTTTATTTCACCTATTTACTTTTAAAATTAAAAATATGATGAAACAAGAAAATCCCAAAACCCCGAAAAATCCCGAAATCCCGAAAAATCCCGGGATCCCGAAAAATCCCGGGATCCCGAAAAATCATTACCGTTTCTACACTGGGATATGTCGATTTTTAGCTAGGATGTTTTCAATATATAATACTAAAAAAAGATTTTTCTGATTTTAGCAATTTTTTCTCAAGGTCCCTTTTAAACAAATTTCTGTACCAATAAATTTTATAGACTTGTTTATATTAGTGAAAAGTTCTTATTCCAATTTTTTTTTAACTTTTTGTTTGGTTTGAAACTTTTCCAATTAATATGCAATTTTTCAATACAAACTTTAAACTGTTTAAATGAAAAGCAAATCTAATATTTAAACTAAGGAGTGTAATCTTTCAAATCTGGAAATTTTGTAAGAAAAAAACAACAACTAAATAAATATTTATTTTTACTTTTATTATTTTGTCTGATAAATAAGAGTATTAAAAGTATATAAGAACAATAAAATATTCATTTCATTTTGTGGTCCACTCCGATCTTAGTTTTTTTCCGAATGCCTTCCATTAAGTGTTTGACAGTGCTGTTTGTTATTGCTTTGGATACAACTTTCCACTTTTTTTCAAAATCTTTTATATAATAAGCAGTCTGTTTGGTCTTCTTTAACTTCGCTTTTATTAGAGTCCAATACCTTTCAATTGGTCGACATTGTGGAACATTTGGTGGGTTCATGTCTTTTTCAACAAATTTAATATTATTAGCTCTGAGCAGATTTAAGGTAATTGAAGCATAGTGAGCTGAGCCAAATCAGGCCAGAATAGAGTAGATCTACCGTGTTTTTTAGAAATCGTATTAATCTTATTTTTAGGCGCTCTTCCCTGTACACATCTCCGTTAATTGTACCTGTTGTTATATATGAAGATGTCTTTTCGCCGCATTGGCAAATTCCACGCCAAACGGGATACTTCAAACCCAACTTTTCAATGCCGATAGATGTTTCAAAATAACGTTTCAGGACTGGATCTACCGTACTTCTTGCCATTTTCAAATCTTTTGAAATAAAATGTACTTCTCGGTATGGATTTTCATTACATTTGTCGATAATTAATTTTCGTCGTTCCAATTGATTCATAATTGCTGAAAAAGTATCCCTCAAAGGAATCAAAATGTTATGTTGACACAATTTTATGAAGTTACTGAATATTTTCCTATAAAGTTTTTCATTTTAGTTTTAATGATTTGGAGCATAGCCTACTTTAAAATTTCCAGATTTGAAAGATTACACTCCTTATTAGGCTTAATAATTCTAAATATCGTATTATATTTTGAAGAAAAACATTTCAGGTATTGCTCAAAGCAATCGTAAACAATAGTATGTTTTTGAGAAGACTATCTTCATGACAATAATATATTTTTGCATAAAATTTATAAAGTTTCGTTGTAATTCAGCCAATAAAAACTTTCATTAAATCAATGCAATTTTTATTAAAATTTAACCAACAATTTTTTTTTAGTTATAAAAAGTTTTATACAATAAACAACAGTTGAATTAAAAAATTTAATTCTATTAATGTAGGGAATTTAATTGTATTTAATTGTTTATTTTGTTAGGGAAAGATTTATTGATTTCCAGAAAATTGTCATTAACAACATTGGCCAATAATTCTAACTGGGTGCAGAATATGCTCAAATAATATTTAAATTAAAAAAAGAAGTCCAAAAGTAATGTTATACATTAACTAACTCAAACAACCCCGGAAGCTATGCTACAAACATTGAATGTTATCCATACCAGCCACATAACATTAACCTTATTTAACAAACTTATAAATACTCGCAATATGACTTAAGGGCTAACACCTATGTAGAAAACTAGAAAAAGAAAAAGCGTTGCTGATTTGTTGTTATTTTATTATTTTTTTTTAATTTGAATTTCTACCAATATTGATATAAATAAAATTATACAATAAAGTTTTTTATCACAAAAAAGTGCTTTTAAATGGCGGACCTACAGTGTTGTTTTTCTAAAATAACAACTCAAAAAGTTTTGGATCTTTATGAAATTTACGAGGTATCTAGAACACTTAATTAAGCAGGGAAGTATGTATGTTTTTTTTAATAAGTGTTCCAAAAACTGTGCTGAGTTGGAAATATTTTTATAAGTTATTATTATTATTATTTTTTTCCAAAAAAGACGTTGCATTTTTTATAGGTTAGTCAATTTATTAAAAATTATTATTTCGAATAAAATGCTACTCCTCAGATTTAGGTCTAGTAAATACAAAAGAAAATTGATGTATTGATTTTTAGTTGTAAAACTATGGCTCTATGCTGAGCTTATACTTAAGCTCTTGGTCAGGCATCCTGAAAAAAAATTTATGAAAAAAAACTGTTTGTTTTGTACTTGCTAATATATGCAATAAAGCAATACATACTACTTTTCGTTTGTAGAATTTTGTAAAAAACCAAAATATATCAAGAACAATTCGCAACTGAAGTTGTTTTGATATGTAGGTGTCACCCCTTCAACAATTAAACGCGAAATGTTAGATTCCATAATCCACTTGTAAGCAATTTATTATAAAAAAAATAATCACCTTTCAAAAATCTTAAAAAGGCACGCAATGTAGTCTACCCTTCAAGGTGTAGACGCTCTTTAGAAATCAATAAAAACAACATTGTGTAAAAAGTTATAAAAAAAATTACCGTATTATTATTTTTTGTGATTATTATATGAGAGTCATCCCGAAAATTAATACGAAACCATAGAAGTAAATAAAACAGTAAATAAAGTACTATTCGTATTTCGCATATCAAAATGTGCACCCAAAAAAAAATTTACAACATAGGAGAAAATAAAAAAGATCGCCAAAATTTTAAAAAATTGGAAATAAATTTTAAAAAATCGCCAAATTAAAAAAAAAAATGCAAAATCGTCAAAAATTTTAAAAATCGCCAAAAGTGAAAAAATCGGCAAAATTGAAAAATCGTCAAAAATTAAAAAAATCGTCAAAATTTAAAAACTCGCCTAATTGTTTACTATTAACATGGATTTATGTTGTAGGTTAAAAATAATTAGAATATGCATTTAAAATTTAAAATTAACGGTTAATTGTCGTTCAATAAATCTATGATTCAGAGTTGAATAGAACCACCTTCGATGCTTTAAGAATTAAAGTTCAAATCTAAAATAGTAACAGAGGATAAAAATAGCATTGTTAAAATTTTCTTGATGTTAGTCTAATTGAGTTGTGTTTACGGTAGCTTATTGGTTTCGAATTCAATGTAAGTAGACCATCATCAATTATTACCACACAAAGGCATGGAGACTGAAGATGGAACTTTAGCGGTACCCGAAAATTCGTATCCTATCCTGCTGGCCTTATCGAATTTTGTTATTCTCTGTAGTTTAGTATTGCGATCTCAAATCTAACAGGAACAATTTATTTACCAATTAAAAGATCAACTATACAACTATACAAATTTAAAAAAAAAACTCAAAAATTTTAAAAATGTAACCAAAACGAGTAAAAAGGTTAAAGTCGGCCATGCCGACTATACAATACCCTACACCAGTCTGGTTAAAAGCCAACTAATGTTTGGATCCGAAATTCAAATGGGTTAAAATGGGACTTGTGTCAAAATTTTCTATAATGTGAGTCAGCGAACCAAATTTCATTAAAATATCTTAATATTTGCGACCTGCAGTTTGTAACCAAGCCAATTTTGGGGGGACCCTTATATGGGCACTAGGTCTAAACATGGACCGGTGTTAACCAAAATCAATACGCTTCGTCCTTGGGCTGACATAGGTCGGTGTACCAATTTTCATCAAAATATCTTAATATTTGCGACCTGCAGCATATAAACAATATAATTTTGGGGGGACCTTTATATGGGCACTAGGTCTAAACATGGACCGATGTTCACCGAAATCAATAGGCTTCGTCCTTGGGCCAACATAGGTCTGTGTACCAAATTTCATCAAAATATCTTAATATTTGCAACCTGCAGCGTATAAACAATATAATTTTGGTAGGACCCTTATATGGGCAATAGGTCTAAACATGAAACGCTGTTAACCAAAATCAATAGGCTTCGTCCATGGGCCAACATAGGTCTGTGTACCAAATTTCATCAAAATATCTTAATATTTGCAACCTGCAGCGTATAAACAATATAATTTTGGGGCACCCTTATAGGGGCACTAGGTCTAAACATGGACCGGTGTTAACCAAAATCAGTAGGCTTCGTCCTTGGCCTGATATAGGTCGGTGTACTAAATTTCATCAAAATATCTTAATATTTGCGACCTGCAGCGTATAAACAATATAATTTTGGTAGGACCCTTATATGGGCACAAGGTCTAAACATCGACCGATATTCACCAAAATCAATAGGCTTCGTCCTTGGGCCGACATAAGTCGGTGTACCAAGTTTCATCAAAATATCTTAATATTTCCGACCTGTAGAGTGCGCACAAGAATGCATGGACAGACAGACGGACGGACGGACAGACGGACGTCGTTAAATCGAAATAAAAAAAATTCTGAGCCGATCGGTATACTATAAGGTGAGTCTAGGACCAATATTTTTTGGTTTGGCAAACATCAGCACAAACTTATAATACCCTGACCACGTAGTGGTGCAGGGTATAATTAAATAAAATCAATAAAATTGGATGATATTTACAAAATCGGGTGAAAAATCGTCAAAATCTATTTGTCGAATTTGTTTTTTCACAGATAACTCATAATGACTTTCTTGTTCTAAAGCCTTTGTCGGTTTTCATGTATCTCATTTAGTTTTCAAGATACAGGTAATATCGCAAAAAACCGCTTTTCTCTCTAGGAGGCTTAATTTTTAAGAAAAATATCTCAATCAGATCTAATGAGATCCCCAGGAAAATTTTCTGTTCGAAAGAATCGGTTGTAGAATAGCTACTTTTCATTCACAACCCCTTCTACAATCGATTCTAACAAAGATTCTTTTTGCTTGAAATTGTCCCAAAATCAACCCCTTCTATAGCTCCAAAGTGGAACCGGTTGCTCTAGAATCAGTTCTGGAACTAGTTTTGAAACTGATTCTACGTCAACCACACCTTCCATATAGGATCCCAGGAACTGGTTCAGGAACCAGTTCTATGGAATCGTTTGCAGTGGAACCAGTTGTAGAATGGGTGTGTTTGGCTACCGATTGTAAAAAATTTTCCTTGGTCTGGTCAGGACTGATCCTTTCTATGCGGGTTATAAATATAAAATTTCGGTTCAGAAACTTATATGTAAGTATTCGCTATTTTATTAAGTTTTATCAAGTACATACACTCAAAAAAATAAGTTAGTAGAAAAATTAGTAAAACGTATTGTATGTCAAGTGCCCTTTATAAATAGTATTTATAATATTTATTTAAGGATAATGTGTTTTCTTAAGAATAAAGGATTATTTAATCTTTTAATAAAATTTTAATGCTTCTGCATTGGTTTCCAAATTCGGACTGACTACTGATCTTTGGTACAAGTGTTATATAATTAAAAATAAAGAATCAGTAATTGGTGTGATCATGATTGTGCATGCCTTCCTTAGTAACAAAAAACAAGAACGCATTTAGCAACCAAACAACAGTACAAAACTGGGCATGCAGAATCATGATCTACGCTTGGTAACAAATAGATTAACATGATCATTTATCTTATATACACTCAAAAAAATAAGTTAGTAGAGAAGTTAGTAAAACGTTTTGTATATCAAGTGTACTAGTTTTCAGCAATTTTTTTGCTGAAATTCCGTTTTCAGCAAAAAATTTAGTTATATTTTTTTAGCACTAAACTAATTTTAAACTAATGTTTTACTAATTTATTTTGCTACAAAAATTGTGCTGATAACCGCATGCATAGCGTGGACGACAACCAGATAGACAAGATGTAGATGTCGCAGCTTGTCTGGAAACGGAAATGACAAAAAAAAAGAAAAACAACTCTACACATATTCTATATTTAAATTTTCAGCAAATAAATTAACTAAAGTAAAATTTCGCTACAAGTTTTTTGAGTTTGTTTCAGTCTACTAATATTCAGCAAAAAGTTTAGTGATTTTAACAAGGATTTTTTTCATTTGCAGTCGACTAAATGTTAGCAAAACTTTTGCTGAAGATTACTATTTTTTTGGTAAAAATCAGTTCGCTGATTTTCAGCAAACCTTTTGCTGAAATTACCAACTTTTTTGCAAGCACGCTCCTGACTAAAAATTTGCTGACACAGCAACATTTTTTGCTGACTTTACTGACTTTTTTTTTTTAGTGTAGTAGACTAAATATATAATTTTTTTCCATTTTTTTTTAATGCAATTAAAAATCTAGTCTCTTGAAATCTGCAGTTTACTATTTTTTTTTTGCAAATATTTCTGTTGATTTTAGCAGGATATATTGCTATTTGCATTATATCCTGCAAAATTTGCAAATAAATTTAACTAAAAAATTACAAAAATTTGGTAGATTTTGCAGTTTCTTTTTGGTGTTTTTAGTCAACTAGTAGTTTATAGTATAATTTTTCCTTTTTAATTAACTAAAAGTTAAGTGAAATATAACTAGAATTCTGTAAATTTAACAGTTTTCTTTCATCTTCAATAAGGTCCATCACTGGGCCAATGTGACGCGCAAAATTGAAAGGGACCTAAGGGTAAAAACCGGTTTTGTTCAGGAGAGCCATTTTAAAGATTTAAATACATGTATCTTTGGTGTACCATCACTGATCGTGTTGGTATTGGTCTCATTTGAAAGCGACACATCTCATGACGTCAGGAACGTGTTGGTCAACCTTGAAAACGCGCGTAGGTCGTCCCTACCTCTTGTTTTGTGTAGTTGGTTTTTACTGTTTTCTACCTAGCGCGCTGTTTCCATGAGTTTGATACCAGTTTTGCTCGCGGTTTTTCGAATCCAGCTTTATTTTCTGAAATTATTAATTGTGAATTATAATAAATACTCATTTATAATTCTTTTAAATCGTGAATATCACTCTGTTAGTACGAACATTTTTTCACATAACCTTATTATGTTATTCGCGAAAATAATTTAAAACTGATAACATCCTTACTGTTTGTTTTAGGATGAAATGGTGGACGAATCCCTTTCTATTTGCGCTTAGAATCGTCGACTTCACTTTCATAAAACGCGCATATCTCTGGGAGGGAACACTTTTGGGGCATGGGATCGGTCTCATTCGATGCTCAGATGTTGTCCACATAAAAAAAAAAATTGATTTTTTACCCTTAGGTCTCTTTCTCTATGCGCTGTCACATATACTGAAGTTCATTGAATTATCTTCAGAATTGCAACATAAAGTTTAATTACAAGGATACATGAATGAATAAATATCACTAAATCGATTCAAAAAGTGATTTTTAGTCGATCGTTATTCTATAAGTTGGGTCTACGACTATTTGATAGTTAAAAAGCATCAGCTCAAATTCAATATTTTTTACCTTCCTCAGGAATGATTTCGAATCTGCAAATGTTGCGATACGTTGAATATGAAAACATACACTAACAAAATTAATAATATCCTCCTTAAATCAGTATAGCATTATCAAAGTTAATTTAAAAAAATGTTATTTCTCTTACGTGTAAAATGTGCTTTTAGGGGTTGTACTCGCATATGACACACAAAAAATAATTGCTTGTTATTTTTTGTTTTTCTTACAAATAAAGTATTTTTTTCCTATATATTTATGTAGTCAAGCAATTTATTATAACTTGTTGCTCATTTACTTTACTTATGTTGGTTTAAGGTTTTCAATGTCGTTGTTTGCGAACAAAAATAAAGCAAAAATAAAAGTAAAGAAAAAAGAGGCAAAAAAAATAAAAAAACTTTTGTGTAAAGGAACTACTAATGTGTAATAGGTTTTACTTGCAGCAGAATTACAAAAGTTTGAGTTTATTACAAATTCATAGAAGTTTAGGAGGGTAACTAAACTGTTGCATACTTTTAGGCTTTAAAAAGTCATATATTATAAGTATGCCATTGTGTATATGCAAACAAGTGTAAACAGTCTGGAGGTCATTTATTTGCAACAAAAAATTTTTCTTTTTAAAGCTTCATTTACACACTTAACATCCCTGTCCATTCATATCTACTATTTCCCAGTATTCGGATACGCCATGTAATTTTCAAAAGAAAATTTACAAAAATTTAACAAATCATATCTCCAATTCTGGGTAATAGTAGATAATCGACGTGTGAATTGCCCTTACAGTAATAAATATTTGCAAAAAACAATTTTTCTTACAATCAGTGGTGTCGGAGTATTTGTACATAAAAACTACAAACACATTTTTACAGAGAAAAATACTTTATGGAAAATAAAATTATTAAAAAAAATTATTACAAGAAAATTTAACGAGGGGAATGTTTAGTTGATATCTTATTTTGGTAAATGAATGTTCTTTAGTTTGACTCTAGATCATAAATTAATATCACTTTCTGTTTAAATTATTTTCAAATTAATGAAAGATGAAACAATTTTTACAAGTAAATTACAAAGAATAAATTTTTTTAAAGAATTCGATAAGGCCAGCAAGACAGACTACGTATTTTCGGCTTTCGCTACAAAGCCATCAACAGTGTCATTCGCCTTGAATGGGTTAACAATTGATAATTGTCTACTTATGTGACAGTTGAAAGTAAATCGAATTTGTTATCAACAACTCAACTTAGACTAATATCAATGAAATCTAACAATGCTTTTTTTATCCTTTTGTTATTATTACTCTTTTTTTGCTTTGAACCTTAATTCTTAAGATATCTCAGATGATTCTATTTAACTCTGTGTATGATAACCACAGATTTTTTTTAACTTTATTTTTAGATAAAATTATTTTTTTAATTATAGTCTACTTTATTGATTCTAAAAATTTCAAATATATTGCCTGGCTTTTATCAAAAATTATGGTTACACAGAAAAAAAACGAAGGCACCAACAAAGGAATTTGTGGGCGCTGTGGTGTAATGGTTAGCGCGTTGGACTGTTACACGTGAGGTTGCGGGTTCGAGCCCCAACCAAGGCAACAATATGTATGAGTTTTTTCTATCCCTCATACATATCGCAGCGTCCTCCTTCGGTGTTACCATAGCACTTAACCCCACCGAAGTAAAATAATATAACAGTGCTATGAACTAAAAAGCTTCAACAAAGTTCGCCAACTCACCATCAGATGGCGCGCAACAACCCAGTGTAGAAACGGTAATGACATATCATTATTTTTTGGAGTACCAGTAATGACACCCACTTACCTTCTGCATTATTTTAAAACATATAATAATGAGTTACTGATAATGACTTATTTTTATCATTATTTCAAATAGAAAATAAATTTTTAGATTTTTTTGAACATTTTTGAAATCTATTTTTAGACTCAATATTTTTTAAACACTGGTAAGGATATATGTAACCACATATTTTTGATTTTTTGTATGTTGGCGTGTAAGCTTAGTTGTGTGCAGCAGGTCAATTATGTTTTTATCTATTAAATATTACATGTCAATATAGCTCAGATGGAAGAGCTGTTGACTGGCAATCTGTGGACCCAGGTTCGATTCCCGCACCAGCAAATTTTATTAAAAAAAAAATACAATAAAAAATATTTTTTTTTATATAATATATTTTTTTGAAAATCTATTTTTAGACTCATTATTTTTGTCAGTACTGGTAAGCACATAGGTAACGATATATTCTTTGATTTTTCGTATGCTGGTGTGTAACGACAACTCATTATTTTTCGCGACATCGCCACAATAAGAAATGTAATAACAAAAGTAACTAGTTACCGTTACCAAGTATGTAGTTACATAACCACATATCTGGTAATGATTTTCTACACTGGGAACTGTTCTAAAAAAATATTCAACATCTCGCGCAATTACAGTGTTGCCATATTTGAAGCCCTTCATCTTTCACCACCTTTCACTTCTTCTCTCTCCCCTTTCCAAAGGAAGCAACACGTTAATTAATAGGAAGAATTTCCTGAGTGTTGCTTCACTTTATAAAAAAAAAATAAAAATACAAACGCTTATTTTTTATTGAATTCGACAACAATTTTCCGGTTCGAAATGTTTGTATTTAAATTGTTATTATAGCCTACACCACTACGTGGACGGAATATAATAATAAATTTGTGCTGATGTTCGCAATACCAAAACTATTGTTATACCGATCGACTCGGAATCACTTTTGTTTCGATGTCCATTGTGCGCCCGCTACAGGTTGCAAATATTAAGATATTTTGATGAAATTTTTTATCTGCCGGAACTTTCTGTCACGTAAGTTTTTTTCCCACCATTGCACTGTGGGCCAGCATCATAGAATTTTGGACAAAACTAGAATATTGTGTATATGAGACTAAAAGATATCACAAAGGGGTTTTTGGTTGTTGGTGATCACGAATTTGATATACAAAGTATAAAATTCAAAATGGCGGATCCAAGATGGCGGCCATTAATGTTTAGTTTTTATTATATTGTTTAGTTTCAATTATATAGGTCTAGGATCCGCTGATTAAAAATCTGAAATTAAAATTTTGAAATTCAAAATGGTGGATGCAATATGGCGACAAACAATTTATCCACTAAATTCCTTATGTCGCCTGATTTACTTAAAATTTCCACCAGGGGAAGTTTTTGAATAGCAGATTATGAATATGAATCCAAATTTTAAAAATTCAACATGGCGGATCCAATATGGCAGCCTTAAATTTAAAATTGTTATGTGTTGGAAAATAAATTACACTGTACAAAGAAAAAGGTTCTGATGAAAACTAATTCTGGCAGAGGGACCAAAGAAAAATATAAGTGTATCGGCGTTCTAAAAGTTTTCGTCTGGCCCTATGTTTTTGGGGGGTTAAAATTTCCCCTCTTTTGAAAATGTTTATTGTGAATCGGCATAGGAAATAATGTGAATCTTCAATTTTAGGTATAGGATATGTTCAGCGAACTTATGTAAAACACTACGAGGGACATTTTTTTGGAACATTTTAACGCTCTAACTCTGCAATTAAAGGGTCTCTTTTGGCCCATTTTGAAAAGTGTCAAAAAAGACCCATAAGTTGAAGAGTTAGAGGATTTGCCAAAAAATTGTAAAAATTGCTGTTTTTAAAAGGCACGATTTTTATTTTTATTTAGAAAAAAAATCGAAAAAAAAACTTCGAAAATTTTAAATTTTTTGGCGATTTTTTAGGCTACTAATTATTTAGCAAAATTGTTTGCTGTTTTTCAATAAGAGCGCTACAAAAGTTTTTGTAAATAAGACAAAAACCGTTTTGGATATCAATGAAATTCTTTATTCCTGTGAAAGAACGTTCGATGCCATTATGTATGGAAATCCATCTCCTTTGCATGGCCACCACGGGCACGCTTGCAGAAGTCCCAATTTTTGACGGTTTTCAAGCATAAATCGGCCGATACTGCTGCAATTTCACGTTCGATATTCGTACGATCGCTGGCTTGTTAACAAAGACCATAGATTTGACGTAGCCCCACAGGAAAGAGTCAAACGGCGTCAAATCGCACGACCGAGGCGGCCAATCGACTGGACCATTTCGAGGGATAACACGTTCCCCAAACTTGGGGTTATCATTGAACGGTAGCGATTCCCATTCACTGTAAAGTGCCGGTCTTGATCATTACGGAAGAAGTACGGCCCAATGACACCGCCGGCCCATAAACCGCACCAAACCGTAATTTTTTCGGGATGCAATGATGACTCATGGAGTACTGTCTGACCAATAACGTATATTTTGTTTATTGACGAAGCCATTCAGCCAGAAATGAGCCTCATCGCTGAAGATGATTTGTCGATGAAAATCCGAATCATTTTCAAGTTGTTGCTCAGCCCAATTCACGAACATACGACCCTTCTGGTGGTCAAGTGGCTTCAGTTCTTGCGTCAATTTGATCTTGTAAGGATGTAGGCCAAGATCTTTTCGCAAAATTCGCCACAACGACGTCACAGAGATGCCCAACGCTTGAGAACGACGTGTGAGAGACACATTTGGGCTTTCTTCAACTGAAGCCTCAGCGGCAGCAATATTTTCGACACTACGGGCACTTCTTTGTCTCACTGGCACGGGAACATTTTGTACTGTGCCTGTGGATTCAAATTTTTCCACTAGACGCTCAATTGTTGATCTGCTAGGACGATTATGACGACCATAAATTGGACTTAGCGCTCTTAACGTTGAGGCCACTGACTGTGAATTTCGGTAGTAAATTTTAATAATTTCAACTCGTTGTTGGCTCGTATATCTTTCCATCATGAAATGGCAAACCTTACTGAAGAGAAATGTCAAAAGAGCGGCAAGAAATATGGCGTCGTTTACTGTCCCTGTCTTTCTACTTTTGTAGCGTCCCTGTTGAAAAACCCTAAATATACTAAAATTCTGTATATTTAACAGTGTTATTTTTGCTGTTCCTATATTACTAATATATAGCAAAAATAATCTGCTAATTTAGCAGTTTTCTTCTGCAGCATCATTTTTAAATAATTTTTAGTAGTTTTATTTAAATTTTTTACGGACTTTTTGCAATTCAGGTAATATTAATTGAAATATAGAAATCACGAACTAAGATAGGTATTATGTTTTCTGAATTTTAATTGTTATTTTCCGAATTTAAATTGATGATTTCTGAATTGCAAAAACTGTAGTGAATATTCCACAGTCTGGTTTAAATACATTCATGCAGGCTTTTAGTATGAACATTAGAAATATTTTGTTTTATTATATATTCTGTGAATACATCAGCCAGTCCAAAAGCATATACTTTGGACCAGGCGCATCAAAAACTAATAGAAAAAAGTCTGTAAAAATTTTCGATAAAACTACTAAAAATTATTTAAAAATTACCTTAAGAAAAATGCTGAAATTAGCAACAGCTAAAACAGAATTTTAGTTATATATGAGTTAAATTTTTTATATAATAGAAAATAACAACTTAAAATCCGGAAAAAATTTTGCTAAATAAGAAGTGAGCTCATAAAAATGTTAACACACATAAAGTTAAATAAAAAACGAATCACTGAATTTTAAGACTTCAAACCAGATTTTTATTAAATGAAATTTAATACAAAATCAAACAAAAAAAAACCGCATGGAATTCTAATCACTATGAACAAAGTTATCCACTTTTTCCGGAAACCCTCCCGTTAAGGCTTTTATGGTAGTTTCTGTCACCTTTTTAGAGCAGGTGGTCCAAATCTTGCATGTCCTGGGAGACCTTTTTTATATCTCCACTGGCCTGAGCTCTGGGCAGTTTAGTGGATTCGCCTCTCTTGGTACAAAAACCACATTATTACCATTATACCACTCCAGCGCTTTCTTGCTGTAGTGACAAGATACTAAATCGGGGCAAAAGTAAGTGGATACATTGTGCTGACTCAAAAATGGAAGAAGTCTCTTCTGCAAACACTCCTTGATATAAATTTCGCTGTTTATAGAGCCAGAGTCACAAATAACTGGCTTCTTTCACCGCAGCTACATATGGCTTGCCATACTAGGAATTTCTTAGGGAATTTCGTTTCCTTTTTCGAGCTAAATTTTTCCGCAACATTTCCTCGAACATCGGAAACATAAAATTCTTGACCAGGGAGCTGCGAAAAATCAGCCAGGACATAAGTTTCGTCGTCCATTAGACAACAGTTGTATTTTTGTATGAAATTTGATTTCAATTTTCCAGCTCTGGTTTTGGCCTCCAAATTTTTAAAAGCGTTTCTATCGGAAACTTTTTGAACTTTGTAGGACTTTAGTCCTGCCTTACGTTTCAGTTTACGTACAAAAAAGTCCGAGAATTGGGCTAACCGAGCTGTTTTTCTGTCAGATGTGTTAGGAGCTCTCTAAAGGATGCTTTTAACTTTATATTATGCCTTACCAATGTTACGATAACCAGTCGTTGTTCCTGTTCCCGACTTCAATTGTTAGGTGTTCCAGATACATTTTTACCACTTTTAAAACTGTTTGGCGGCATACCTTTGTCTCTTTGGCAATTTTTTTGTATGTCCATGTTTGGTTTTGTTGAAAATATTTAATTATTTTTGAACGCACTTTTCTTTCATCGTTCATTGTGTAAAAACTTGCAAATTAAAAGTCATGATGTAAATTAATTTATTAACTGACATATTTTTAAAATGTAAATTGTCGAAAAAAAATATGAGAAGCTTTAAACCAAAGTTATAGGCAAAAATGTGTGTTAATATTTTTATGATCTCACTCCTTAATTAGTAGACTATAAAGTTGTTTTTAGATTTAACTTAAAAATAACAAAAAATTTTTAGATATAACAGTTTGTTATTTTTAGTCTACTAATATTTAGCAAAATTTTCTGCAGATTTTACAATATAATTTCTCATTTCCAATTAACTTAAAGTTAAATTAAATATAAGTAAAGCTCTACAAATTTAACACTTTTATAGTAAAGTGTTGTTTTTTCAAACGCGTCGTCATTAATATGTATTTTTATTAATTCTAATTTAGTAGGTTTGAGGTTAAGAAGAATAAACCTTCCTCAAAAGTTATAAACACATTAAATTTGCAAATCAGACTAGATCTAGTTTCTGCCTTTTTATGGACATGCTTCATCAGTGATCTTCCATTAAATTGTATTATTGTTATATTTTTATTGTCAGATTGTCTCTATATGAATAATTTCAGAAGTGTTCAATCAGACATATACAAACATTCTACTTCAGATTTTATCTGTTTATCTTCTTATTTCCTCCGTGTCACCTTTTCACAAATACTGCCACATTGACGTATGGTTTGTACGTACAAGTGCAGGCAATTTGTGTATATTGGAGACGGACAGCCAACAGGGCATTTTTACTTTTCATAGTAAAGTGTTGTTTTTTCAAACGCGTCGTATAGACCAAATACAATTAATATTGTCATTAATATGTATTTTTTTTAATTCTAATTTAGTAGGTTTGAGGTTAGGAAGAAGAATAAACCTTCCTCAAAAGTTATAAACACATTACATTTGCAAATCAGACTAGATCTAGTTTCTGCCTTTTTATGGACAGGCTTCATCAGTGATCTTCCACATTTATATTTGCTGCTTTATTTTACCAGTATTTAGCAAATGAACTTGCTAATTTCAGCAGTTTTTTTCCGCAAGGTCATTTTTAATGTAATTTTTAACGGTCGAACATTTTATGTACATGGAAAGACTGACGGACGCATATCGCCAACTTGACTCATAAAGTCATTCTGATTCGATCGGTATATGTGAGTCTACAAATATCAGTACAAACTCCATATTCGCTCCCAGTACTATAGAGTCGTGCAGCATTAAATTGTGTTACAGGTAAGGAATATACATTACAAAGTAATGCAAGCACTTAAAATAATACGTCAGTAGAAATATCTGTCAAACCGGTTTCAAATCGATTTGACTAATTTTTAACAAACTTTTAGTTGAAACACTGATTTAAGCAAAGATTTTAGTTATCTTCGTTTAACGCAATACTAAAAATCCTCAAAAATTTAACCAATTTTGAGTGTTAATTTTCAAAATTATTTAAAACTAATTTTTAAGCTCCCATTCGTTAATTTTACAAAATTTATTGTTAATATATAATACCCGGTAGATGGCGCCACCAATGTATCCGAAGTTTCAACGATGGCACTTTTTCTTTTCCTCCCGATTTTTTAAAATACCCCATAGCTCGAAAACTAAGAGAGGTAGAGCAAAATTGATGAAAATTTCGACTACCCAAACCATGGAATACCCAATTGAAAAGGGGTTATCTCTATCCAAAAATGGACCTTGGCGGGGTCTGGGACCCTCGGAAATTTTTAATAAAAATTTTCCACTTCATAAAATGGCCCATATCTCGAAAACTAAGCGAGATAGAGCAAAACGGACAAAATGTTTGCTCCATTGGAGTGCCCTTATATGCCCTCACATAATATGGACTTGGCCCGGAGACCCTAAATTTGGATAAATTCTACGACTCAGCATAATTACAGATAAAATTGTAGTTTTACAAATTTTTAACTTAAATTTAGATTTGTTAAATTTAATAAAAAATAGTATTAAAATCAAGAAATTTTATTTTAAGCTAACAGAGGTATTATTTTAAGTGTGAGTTTATCGCACCCATAACCACAGTTATCATGTGCTGTTTTCTACAAAATTAAAATAAAATAAATTACTATATAATAATTATATTTTTTGTTACATACTTTAAGGAATATAGCTTAATGTAAATACAAATTTTCTTGATTATTTACTCTAACATAATTTATAATTTAGATAAACTTTTACCTTAAAAGAAAGCATATGTTGGGGGAAAAAACACAACAAAATAATGCTCTTTTTGTTCTCTTCTCCAATTTTAACATGTACATGTTTTTTAATTTCCTCTTTATCCTATAATTTCGTATTAAGTAACAAAATTTAGAATTTTGTTGTTGCTTTCTTTATCCCAATTTTAATACTACACTTGAACCTATCAGTGTTATTGCCATTTATGTTTTTCTCTACACTTTCAAGGTGAAAGTGAAGTTTTTTCTTTTGGTTTATGAAGTTCTGTCTGTGGAAATGTATGTTAAATTGTATACAGAAGTGCTGAAGTATGTGTGTCCGTGTATATGTGCTTAAGTGCGTGTGTGTGAGTGTGTTAAAAAAGCTTTGCTAACGCCTACGTCAATCTGCTTGGAAAGAAAAAGCTTTCTTTTTTTTCTTTGTTTTTCTATTGTTTAAATTACATTGTAGTTACATGTGGATACCAAGTCAATGACATTTTTAATGTATTATAAATTCTTTTTCTCTTCTATATCTTCAAAACATAGGAAATTGGGTTTAATATTTAATTTACTTTATAATCCGCCTAAAAGTATGCTAAACAGATTACAAAAATAGAAAATAGTTTTAATTAACTTTAAACAAGACAAACTTTCGATGTTATCCACATAAGATAATGCTATTTTTTTAGTAAAGTCTTGTTTTTTCAAACGCGTCACATAGACCAAATTCAATTAAAATTGTAATTAATTTTTATCATTTTTATGAATTTTAATTAAGTAGGTTTGAGGTGAAGAAGAAGAATAAACATTTTTTTCGAAGTTATAAACACATTATTAATTTGCAAATCAGACTATATATAGTTTCTGCCTTTTTTTCTATATGGACAGGCTTCATCAGTGATTTTCCATTGAATTGTATTATTGTTTATATTTTATTGTCAGATTGTCTATATGATAATTTTTTCAACAACCTGTCGGCTGTAAACTTTATAATTTTTGTAGATAATTTTAATAGGCTATTGGCCTAAAACTAAAAATCATTTTATGTATAAGAAGTTCAACATGACAATGTAGTTGCGATATTTGTTAATGAAGTCTGATTTTTTTAATATATCATAATCTGCGAGAAAAGGTGGTTCTGGTGTTTCTCATAAACTAATGAAGATAGATAATAGAAACTTGACATATAGCTTCGTTTTATTACGAGAAGTGAACCAACCAAAGGATTTTTGGTTATTCGAATGTTTAGGGGATAAACCGGGGATGAGAAGTTAAAAAAATCGATCTTTGAACTTCTTTTTTGGTGGATAGGAGGGGGAGGAAGGCAAACATATTACATATTTTTTTCTAATTTGAGGACTCTTAATAAGAATCTGAAGTCAAAATAACGATACATCCGCAAACAAAAGGTCGGTAGTGAAAGGGTTAAAGATGGCGTTCCATAGTTCCCATTGACTCTATGTACCGCATAAAATCCTTTTGTCCAAACTTTTAAGATTGCTGAAATTTCGATTGTCTGGGCTGCATTAACTTAACTTTTATGCTACCAAATCTCCTCTTTGAATTTTTCCTGCAAGCACCATTTTTGCGATTTTTACAATTTCGCTACTTTTCTGAAATGAATATTTTCAGCAATATTTATTATTCAGAGATTGTGTCTACACCCATAGAAATAAACCTGTAAAAATAGCAGAAAAATCAACTAACATTAGTTAAAAATGAACTTGCAGAAAAAAATGCTGAAATTAACAAATATTTCTTTGCCAAATAGCAGTTTACAGAATTTCAATTATATTTCAGTTAGCTTTTAGGTAATTGAAAAGGACAAATTATACTGTAAAACCTGCAAAAAATTTTCCTAAATATTAGTAGACTGAAAATAGCTAAAACGAACTGTTATATCTATACGAGAAAACCCAAAAATATTTGTCATGAAATTCTCCCAGCAAAAATAAATGGGATGACTTCTAAATGAATCACTTCCTTCATTACATCACAAAGAATTACTCCCTTAGGAATGGGTTTTAAACAACATCTAATGCTGCAACAAATATATGCTAGTCAGAAGTTCTTTTTCATGCGTAATAAGAAGTTAATATTTTGTATGGGGGTTGCATAGGAACGTGCTGGCACAGAAATCAGAGGGCGTGTTCGAATCCCACCAGGTAGAACAAAATTTTTTGTAACTTTTTTTTACGCAATTAATAATTTTTTGTAGTTTTCACTGTAAAACTTTTATTTTTTTCTATTTTGTACACTCAAAAGTTAATTTTTGAAACGATTTAAATTTTTTTTAATTTTCTATTAATTTTTAATGAAATTTTATGGAAATATAAGAGTTCTAAATAAATATGTAATTCTTCAAATATTTTTCGTTAAAATACCTAGGAAAATTTTCTGTTCCTAAGAATCGGTTGTAGAATAACTACTTTTCAATCACAACCCCTTCTACTGTCCATTCTAACAACGATTCTTTTTGTTTGAAATTGTCCCAAAAGCAACCCCTTCTATAGCTCCAAAGTGGAACCGGTTGCTCTAGAATCAGTTCTGGAACTAGTTCTGGAACTAATTCTACATCACCCACAACTTCCATATAGGATCCCAGGAACTAGTTCCGGAACCAGTTCCATGGAATCGGTTGCAGTGGAACCAGTTGTAGAATGGGTGTGGTTTGTTACCGATTGTAAAAATTTTTCCTGGGTACGAAAAAGGTAAATATTACAATTTTGTTTGTATTTAAAAAATTGTAATTTAAAAAATCC
This sequence comes from Leucophora obtusa, assembly GCA_949987735.1. NCBI lineage: Eukaryota > Metazoa > Arthropoda > Insecta > Diptera > Anthomyiidae > Leucophora > Leucophora obtusa. The sequence continues at coordinate 38,718,488 of OX465296.1, forward strand.
ATTTTGATAAAATTTTTACTAAATATATTTAGAAACTAACTATAACAGAAAAAAAATGCTGTAAACATTTTAGTTAGAACTAGTAAAAATAAGTTAAAAATTACCTTGCAGAAAAAAACTATTTTTTATCTACTAATATGCTGTAAATTTTTTCCGGATTTTATCAAGGTAATTCGTAATAAAAGTTCACTTAAATGTAACCAAAATTTTGTAAATTTAACAGTTTTATTTTTCCTTCTTATCTTACTAGTATTTAGCAAAAAACAATATGCTAATATCAGCAATTTTTTTGCAAGGTAATTTTTAGTAGCTTTTTCTCCTATTTTTACAGCTTTATCTCTGAGTGTATTATTTTTATAAAAAAAAACACTTAAAACAGCTTAAATGTGTTTAATGGCTAATTTCGTACTTATTCAGATTTGGCGCTTAAATGTTACACGAATGTAGATTTTTGAGGGTTAGTTTGTATGAGAAAAATTTTTTACATAAAATTTCACTATAAGTTACCTTACAAAAGAAAGATATATACATTAGACCGTACCACCTTACAGAAAAAAAGTGCACGGTACACCTTCAAATATAAAGTATTTTTGCAAGGCAATTCCAAAAAAAAAAAATTTTTTTGCCGAACGTAGGGGGACGCCTTTTTTAATTTTTTGTTATAGCTTCGGCATTTAAAGTCGAATTTTAAAGTGTGATATATCGATTTTTTTCCTCGAGAAGACTAGTGTTTTGGTATAAAGGAAAAATTAAATGAAAAAAAAATTAAAAAGGTGATCCCTACGTTTGGCAACAGAAAATAAAAAATTTTCTGCTGGATTTATCGAAAAACTTCCTTAGCAAAAGTTTAATAATTTTTTGCGAGCTTTAATTTTCGGACATTAGGTGATACATTTGGGTGGTACATTAGGGTTGTTAGCAACTGAAATCGGGTGGGTAAAAACTAGAACGGGATACCTGAGGTCAATGGTCCTTACAGCAAAACATTGGTCTCCTCGATAGAAAAACATCGATGTATCATACTTTAAGATCCGACTGTAAATGCCAAAGATATAACGAAAAATGTAAAATGGAGACCCTAAGTTCGGCAAAAAAAAAAAAATTTTTTTTTTGAAACCTCTTTGCAAAAATAATTTATATTGGACGGTGTACGGCGAACTTTTTTTTGAGGTACGGTCTAATATACACATATGTATATGTATATATGTATGTATATAATATCTGTTAGGAAAAAAAAAAAAAAAAATTTGGGTATTTTCGCCAGCAATGTTTTGTTATATTTTTCTTCAAGCTCGGATTATTTTAACAACTTTTTCTGCTAGGTAATTTTTAACTAACTAACTTAGCCTTTTCTACTAAGTACAGAATTGGGAAAGGCGATTTGAAGAAATATTTTTCACTTCGTATTCGCGTGTAGGAGGCGAATATACTTTTAGAGGAAGTCTGTCAAAAAAGTCGATATTTGTTGATTATAAATGTAATTATTTGTTGAGAGTCTTTTGTTATTGCTGTTTTCTATACTACAGGGGTGGCAAGAATTTTTTCGCTGCATGCCAGAAGCGGAAAAATTTTGTTTCTAAAAAAATCTCGCGTGCAACCTTAATTGTATTTTAGCTTTAGTATATAAGATTTGATAAACTAATTGTTAGTTCACTGTTGTGAAGATTCAATAAATAAAATTATGAAAAAAAACCTTGTTGTCTTTTAACAACTACAATTAAGGTTTTTTTTTTTTAATTTTTAAAATTTTGAAAATTTCTCTTAAAAATATCATCGCAGACATATTTATAAGCGCTATGGATAACCCCCATGATATAACCCCCAAAGGGAAAAATTAAATAACATCCGAGAAATGACGTAATAATGTTTGACGGTTATTTAATTTTTGTGGTTTTATTTAATCTTTAAATATTGAGATTATTTCATTATGAAAAAATCCCCAATGAAATAAAATTAAAACAGTTTGAACACTATTGCCTTTTCATTTTTTGGGGGGTTATTCCATTTTTGGTTGTTATTTCATATTGTTAAAAAAATTATTGGGCGCCATTTAATATGTAAGAAACTAGTTGAAAAATGTGCTTCGGGCAAAACTTAGATTTTGTTTAAATAAATCGCGCGACGTTTATCATCATAATAAGGAATAAAAAGCGAATATTATGGATTTGAACAGAGAAATTTCTATTTCAGATGAAATGGCTCTGCGAAACACGATCAAAACAAAATTTCAAATTCCAACAAGGGGGTTATTTCATTAGGAATCCTATTTTCAGCCTTTATTTCATTGAGGTTTATTTCATAACACGTATTTTCCCTTTAAAAAAACTTAATTTTTTAGATCCAATTTTATTACAAGTTGTTTTCCATTTTTGGTCCATTTTCTGGTACTTTTTATTTCTTCGATTCTGAGACATTTTCTCATCGAAATATTTAAATTTCTTTCAATCTAGAATTTGAGAAATTTTCCCAGAATTTTCTGATAATCGAATTTGTGAGTTCATATTTCTTTAAACAAAATATGGTGGCAATACAGAGTTTTATTCATTTTAAAAGACCATTTACAAGCTCTATGAAAAATTTCACCATTATGGAGTTAAATCACACATTTTTGTAGAGAAATTTAACATTTAACTGAATTTTTTGCTGGTCTTGTAGTAGTTTAAATTTTTTGAAAATATCCAACAAAACGTCGCGTGCCACCTAAAATCCACTCGGGTGCCACTACTGACACGCGTGTCATAGTTTTGCCAGCCCTGCTATAATATGTACTATATTATGAAATTATGATTGCATATTTTTTCATTTAATAATTGAATTTTAGTTTTTTTTTAAGTTTTCATTGTTTTGAAATTAATGAAAGTCCGCAAGAAATTAGGTAATGGCCCGTGGGGACGTATTTGCCTACCCAGGTAGAAATTGTCGACGTTGCAACAAAAATTGTACTGGGAGAGCACGGTTTTTTACGAAATTCCGGTACTACTTAAAGCGTGCATTGCCAGTACATGTATAACCGTCTCCAATACCTGGCCGACATTGTGCCGTTTGTATTTTTCTACCTGGGTATGTGTGATATTACTTTATAGTTAGAACTTCACCTATATATATCGGAGGCTTGCCTGCATATGATGTCAATAAAATATCTTAAAACAAATTTTTTAACAGTTTTTTCGCTGTCCTGAAAACTTGTTAAAAAACACATAGCACGACGATATCAAGCCGACGATATACTTAAAAGCAAATTACTCTGATGTTTCGTTCTCCGTTCCATTCCATTTCATTTTATTTGCCTAATATTGCAATTCCACTTGGTCCCCGTGCCAAACCATTTTGTTTCCCAATTTTAGTGTTCCAATTCCACTAGTTCCCTGTTCTATTGCATTTCGTTCCCACTTTCTAGTTTTTCAACTCCACTCGTTCCCCGTTCCATTCCATTTGGTTGCACTTGTCAAGTGTTTTAATTCCACTCGTTCCCAGTTCCATTCTATTTCATTTCTCAATTTCATTGTTCTAGTTCCAATAGTTCCCTGTTCCGTTGTATTTCGGTCCACGTTCAAGTCGTAAAATTTGTTCAAATTAAGGTCTCAGGACCCTCCCCGGCCCTAGTCCTTACCATTTAAAGTCATGTAAGGGCACTCCAATGGAGCAAACATTTTATTCCTTTTACTCCATCTCGCTTAGTTTTCGAGATATGGACCATTTTATGAAGTGGAACATTTTTGTTAGAAATCTCCGAGGGTCCAAGGCCCCACCATGGTCCATTTTTGGATAGAGATAGCCCCTTTCGATGGAGAATTATATGTTTAGGAGTAGTACAAAAATCAACTAAAAATTTGTTAAGAATAAGTCAAATCGATTTGAAACCCATTTGACAGATTTTTCTACTGACGTATTATTTTAAGTGTAGGTATGGTTAAGTATTGACAAATTTTGCATATAATTTTAATATATTATTTTTTATAATTTAATGGAATTTGGAAAATGATGGAGTTTTTGATGGGCAATTTAAAAAAATATACATTTTTTAGTTCAAAACTAGTTTTGAATTTTCAGTGTGGTAGAAAACCGAACTTATCCAAAAATACGCCTTTTTTAATTTTCTATTTTAGAAAAAAGGTCGGATGTTTTTCTTTTCACGCAGAATATTTTATAGTATTATCCGGTTTCGTTATGGAGAAAGTATTCTTTAAATATTGCAAGTCGCAAATATTCAGTATGTATAGAAATGTTTCTTATAAAATATTTATGTATATTAGGGCGACGATATACCAAATTGCTCAAGCGTATTGGTTTTTAAGAACCATTTCAAGGAACATTTTCTTCAAAACCATAACATAAAACTACAAAATTTTCTGTGTGGTGGAAAAAATCTCAGACTATTTTATAAAACAAAAAAATTTTGGCCGATTTTAAAATAAATTGAGTTTATTATTACACTAAAAATTCAGAACTAGTTCTGAATTTAAAAAAAATTACTATTACTTTTTTTGTTTTGAATCGACATAGTCAAAATTCCAGCATTTTTGATATTCCATTAAATTATAATAAATAATAAATTAAAAGTAAACATATTTTAAATACTTAAAATATTCAATCACGCCTACTCCGCCCAACTTTTTGAAAAATTTGAAAAGTTGCTCCAATTTTTATTCGAACACCAGTGCGTATGATAGTTATAAATTTTTGTATATCAATCATACGCCTTAGTACATTTCTTCTACTCCATATAGAAATTGCCACCTAAACGAAAGAATATATTACTAGCATCAAATTATAACATTCGTGGTCGTAATTTTTATATCAAATATTACTTAAGCAACAATTTTTAAACAAAATATCTTACTTAAATAATATTTAAGACAAAAACGGTTTTTAGTGCTGACTATAAAACGGGCCCTTAAAGTATTAAGGCAAAGTTTATTCGACCAGAGGTGCTGTTGTTTAGCTCTAGATTGGATATGAGACTAAAACTTTTGTCTTAGGGTTTTTATTATTTTAAATAAAACGCGAAGACTTTAATTAGTTTTTATAAGTTATAATTTTATTTAACAATTTTTTTAATGTCCTTTATAAATAGTATTTATAATATTTATTTAAGGATAATGTGTTTTCTTAAGAATAAAGGATTATTTAATCTTTTCATTAAATTTTAATGCTTCTGCATTGGTTTCCAAATTCGGACTGACTACTGATCATTGGTATAAGTGTTATTTAATTAAAAATAAAGAATCAGTAATAGGTGTGATCATGATTGTGCATGCCTTCCTTAGTAACAAAAAACAAGAACGCATTTAGCAACCAAACAACAGTACAAAACTGGGCATGCAGAATCATGATCTACGCTTGGTAACAAATAGATAAACATGATCACTTACTTATCTTATATACGCTATGTGCGTATGTAAGTAAACAAGATTGTGCATGTTTTAACACGATTATTGTTTACATGCAGTTTCATGCTACTTCTCTTACATACGCATTGTGTGTATGTAAGAAAGTATGCATGATTGTGCATGTTTCATCGGAAATTATTAATGCTTGGTAACAATAAACTTAATATAAAAATAAGCTACAGATCTAAATAAATTCTTAAAACAAATATTGTAGTAATAAGGGTATTCAAATAATATTGTACATGTTTATATATACATATAACTACTAAGCAGCAGTCTCGTTCGAACAAATTCGCTCTATTACTTATGACATTATTTAGCTACTAGCTTGTGCGTAACATTGCTTTTTTGAGCGCTAATAGCTCACAGCCATTTTGAGCATGGAATGCAAATATGTTCTTATGTATTCCAGCGTATTAAATATGAAAATCGAATTAAAATTTTTTAGATTTTTGTAGCAGACAGTTTAATTATTTACGAGTTTTAAAATGTTTTGATGAAATTTGCTACACCGACTTATATCGGCCCAGGGCCTATTGATTTTGGATAAAATCGTTTAATGTTTAGACCTAGTGCACATGTAAAAGTCCGCAAATGTGTGAAAAAGGTGACAAAGAGCAGATAAGAAGATAAACAAAAAATCTAAAGTAGAATGTTTGTTTTTCTGTTTGATTACTTCTGAGAGTAAATTATCATATAGAGACAATCTGATAATAAAATATAAACAATAAATAAATAAAAAATTTAATGGAAAATCACTGATGAAGCCTGTCCATAAAAAAGGCAGAAACTTCATCTAGTCTGATTTGCAAATTTAATGTGTTTATAACTTTTGAAGAAAAGGTTTATTCTTCTTCTTAACCTCAAACCTACTGAACGAAAATATTACATTTTAGCATTTTTTTTTAAATTGATATTTAAAATTTTAATAGTTTTGTAAAAATAAATATTTAAATTTATTATTGTTCTTTAATTTATTTGCAGGTATGTTTTGTATGCAATTATTGTGACTTTTAAAATACAAATCTAAGGTAATAAAATATTATATACAAAATTTAGATAAATAAACAATGTTTTCAATCAACAATATGAACTATTTGTCTTTTACATCATCAATTTATGTAAACGTTTCGCCAAATATGACACTTTTCGTTAAATATTTATTTACCAACAGCACAACAGGTTTTCTTTGCTGTTTTCATTTGTTGCAATTCAAATACATGAATCTTATATTTTTTATATTATAAGCCTAAAACTATGCAACAGCTGTTAAAAAGAAAAATAAATTCAATTAAAATAAACTTTTTCTACAATAAATATACACACATGCATAAGAGACTGCTCTCTTTAACTCACACACATACACACACGTGTTATAGAATTTCAATTCAAATGAAATTGGCAACAAGTTGTGAAAAAGCTTTTTTTTCGTTTTGTCTGTTCTCCTTTAGCATTTTCGTACAATTTCAATGTCATACGCAAAAAATAAAAGGAAATAAAAAATACTGAAAATATACACATACATTTACAGCAAATGAGACATATGGATTTTAAGGACAGACATAAATAAATGTATTTATTACATAGAGAGAATTTTATTGGACGATTTTTCATGAAATGATTTTCTTCATAAAATTAATGAAAATTTTATTGAATTTAATTTTCTATTCCTATAAAAAGTCTGTGACTGTAGTTCTATTGTGATTGTTGTTTCAAAATCACAATAACAGTCTGGTGATTCCCTTGTCTTTGTTAAATTTATCAATTAAAATATTTTCTTCTTCCTGTAAAATTAACTTTAGATACAATAAATTATATTATTAAAATTTTTCTTTGAAAACTTAGTCAAAATTACGATGTGGTATCAACACAATCATAACACTGACAAATTAAAATTTATTTTTCTGAATTTAATTGCTGTTAGGTATGGACAGATGAGACTTTCAATTTTAAAAATAGTCTTAGTCTTATGGCAATCACAAACTGCCACAATAAAAGAATCTTCGTAATTTGAATGAAACTTTCTTTAAATGAAATTTTTTTAGTAAACGTATGAAACTTTTAGTATTTTTTTTTATATTTCATGAAAAACTGCATTAATTTAATGAAAAACGTCAATGGACGAGGAATTCCAGCGAAACTTTTTTGCAGTTAGTTCCCTCAGTGTACAAGAAATACACAAATACATACAAACATTTTATAAACACATACAATAAAATATTATGATTACAAGAAAATTAGAGATGGTAAATAAAATATTCAATTTGACAACTTTTTATATGCACCACAGTACTATTTGGGAAGCGGGTCAAATTTGGAGTGATAAGAATTTCAATTAACAGTGCATTGAATATAGTGAAATATATGATGATAGAAACAAGAAATGGGTTTAAGTCAAGTATCGACACACTTTTTACCACATAATGTAGGTTATAAATATATAACGGCGCGTTTAAAAATTTCAAATCCCGCTTTTCCCAATTTGGGAACAGATTGGGCTTCTCAAATATATACTGTGTGTTGTGCTATATATTCTAGTTTCCGAATTCGTATGTTATGTACAAATCGGCTCAACACTTTTCGAGTTTATAATGACGATTGTGAATCTTTCAGGAGGTTTGGGGTTTTTTTGCGGTCTTTAAATTCTATACATCGAGCTTTTGGCTTTCGCCAGTATCAGGCATCCAAATATTGGTATATCAGTTAGATATCACACTCTACTTTCCCAATTGGTATAATTCATTTAGAAATCTTATGCAGTATATGGACGTATTTGATGCAAAAACAATTGCTTTATGATTTTGTAAGAAATTTTAACGACCATAACCTTGATAACGTTTTTTCAAATTTTTCAAATAAAACTGTAATTCTTTTTTTTTGTATAGTAACTTCTTGTTCATCGCATAAATTAAAGAAATGTTCTTTCATTATTTGAGACAAAACACCATTATGGCCTTTTTCTTGCAAATAAATTTCTACGAGATTTTTTTAAATGAACTTAGCCATTTCTTTAAATATAATTAATAATTGTAATATGTAAAATGTCGATTACACCGTTTGAATAGTTGTAAGTTACTAATTTATTGAAAATATATTTCATTAAATACTAAACATAAATTTTTTAAAAATAATCTATTAACAACAACAAGTGTGTTGTACTTAAATAAACTAGTTTTCAGAACAATTAGAAAAGATTAAAAAATATTAAAATTTATTATTATTGATACAAGCAATAATAAAGAAAACTAATAATATCTACTGATAATGGGTGTTTAATTCAAAATGACAAACAATAATACACATAATAAATAAACTTTTAAGCCACTTAAAAAAAATATTACCCATTTTTATTGCAATATAAAATCAAATTAAAAATAAAAAACATAAGAGAAACAAATAAAAAAAAGTTATTTAGTAGGTTTGAGGTTAAGAAGAAGAATAATCATTTTCTTCAAAAGTTATGAACACATTAAATTTGTAAATCAGACTAGATCCAGTTTCTGCCTTTTTCTATGGACAGGCTTCATCAGTGATTTTCCATTAAATTGTATTATTGTTTATATTTTTATTGTCAGACATTTACAAACATTCTACTTTAGATTTTTTTTGTTTATCTTCTTATTTCCTCCGTGTCACCTTTTCGCAATTGTTGCCACACTGACGTATGGTTTTTACGTACAAGTGCAGGCAATTTGTGTATATTGGAGACGGACTGTCAACTATTATATAAACTTTTTTAAGTTATTTCTGGTATAATAAAAAAAAACCCTTTTTTGAGTTTCTAATTAAAATCGCTCATCCCTGTTAAAAATCGACATATATGTATCCATTCATGGACATGTGTGAACTCACACATGCTGGTATATGAAGTCATACAAATTCATACATGTCCATATACTTCCATATAGGATTCATATGTGTTCATATGTATTCATACGTGATCATACATGAACATATTACCACAATTTTCGTCAATGTACACACATGATCATTAAGGTGGACCTTGAAATGAAATTTTTGCGATATTTTGGTAGATGAGGGCTCTATTCCGTGCCTTTTTGAAAAAAAATGACAATGCCGAAAAAAAAAATTAAAAAAAAAAAAAATTAGGGGTTGCGCACGAGCCGAGAAAAAGGTCCACTTTGCCAAAATTAGGGGGGAAATTGCCATAGGTCATCAGGGGTCACCCGTAGGGGGGAAGAATGTATGGCCGACCCCCATTAACTTTTTACCGCCAACATTTTCCCCCAAGCCACCCACCCCCTAGCTCCTCCCCTTAGGGGGGTCACCATACAAAAATGGAGGTTGCTCAGTATTTTCGAAAAACACCATAGGTCATCAGGGGTCACCCCTAGGGGGGCAAAATATATGACCGACCCCCATTAACTTTTCATCCCCAACATCTTTTCCGAACAAACTTACCCTCTATCTCCACTCCTTGAGGGACTCCCCATACAAAAATAAAAGAAGCTGTAATTGAGTAGTACTACTAAGCACTTTTAATATAATATAGTCAAATTAACATATTTTTGTTCGCTGATGGGTATTTCTTGCGGTAAGAATCGATAACATGTAGTAAATACTGTTTCTCTTCTTCGCCTTGACACAGTATTCTATTATAATCTTGTATCATTTTTACTCCTCTTTCGGCAGTGTCGTTCACAACGCGCAAGTTATTTACAATTCTACGACCTTCTTGATAGTCTGCGCGAGATTTCCAGGTTGCTGGATTTGCTAGAATGAAATCTTGCGATATTCCAAATCGTACAAATAAATTTTTGGTATTATGAGAGACGAAGTTGCTCAAGTCTTTAGCCAAGAATTCCTCATTCACATCTTTGAATTTCACCTCGATTTTTTTAACGCTGGTGCTTTTGATTACGACGCGAGGAGCTGGGGGAACCGGGTCGTCTTCTTCATCTTCTTCACCTTCTTCGTCTTCTTCGTCTTCTTCATCTTCTTCACCTTCGTCATTCTCCTTTTCTAGCAATGCTTGGGCCATTTTGGCCTTCAACTCATTTGAAACCTTGTCATCGAAAAAGGCAAGGGCTATGTGCTCATCGGCGAGATACCATAGGTGACCGATAAATTTCTTTATCATTACCCGAGATAAATCCTGGTCAACGGACTTGTACTCGACGATGTCCTTCAAAAACTTCCAATCTTGATTCGGCGCCTCAGCTGCTCGAGAAGAACCAAACCATGCCTTGACGTAAAGTCGCACCACAAAAATACAAACGTGTCGAATACCATTCAATTCACATACAGATAAGTGAAAAGTTCTCCGAAACAAAAACATCTTGAGGCTGTAAATGGCTTTTGCCATCCATCGAGCATGGGAAACGGGTCCTGGAGCTCGGAAATGGTAATTCTCAAGTTTTTCACCCAGAAACAAAAGAATTAATTGTAGCATTTCTTTGTAGTCATCGCGAGGGTGTTTCTCCTTCAATTGATCTAAGCAAAACTCCTTTATGCCGACTTGCATTGCCACAGGAATTTTTCTGACGACTTGATCGTCTATCAAGCCAGAATGGAATGGTTTAACCTTTACAGCGTCCCATTCCTGTTTGAAACGGTCAAAGCAAGGAACGCCTGGTGCACTGGTCTTTCCCATTTTTGTCTCAAAAACTTCCCTTAGCACCAGTTCGTATACGTGGTGTCTGCAAGGTAAATATAAGATTTCTCTCTCCAACAGCCGCTCAAGAGCAACTGCGGCTCCGGAGAATGGGCCACTGTTCGTTGATGTCGTGTCGAAAGAAAGTCCTTGTATTCGATGTGTCATATGCCAAGATGCCAACAGTTGATAAACGGCATGTGCTATTCTCCGGCCTTTTCCTTTCCCATCTTCTACTTTGGGAACTCCAAGAAGTTGTTCTTTTTCTCCGTACGAGACAATTACCGGTAGACGGTCCACCTTCTTTGTACCCACAAAATCCAAAAGCATTTTGCCATCCCAATGGACTACGAAGGATTTAGCTGCGACAAGCTGGAGATAAATGAAACGCGTTGAAGAATAAGAATTCTGAATGAGAGCAAATAAATCTATGCGATCTTACTTCTGGATTGTCTTTCACATAACTCAGCATGTTCTCTCGATTTGAACGCCGACATCTCCGAAGCGACGTACGGTTTATTGTGTATTGTTGAGGATCGCGTCCAAATGCTTCTGCCGCCGCTATCATAATGCCGACCGCGTCTCGGTCAGTCACTTTGCACTTGTCCAAAGCTGATAGGACTCGTTCAGTAAAACATTGTTTGTAACCTCTTATGTCACCAACATTTGATGGGCCAGCTTCTGCCGGGAAGTTTTCGTCCTGTCTCCCATTATCATCGCTTGAATCACTGCTTGAGAATTTAACCACTGCAATTGAAAGAATTTCATTTGAATATAAACATTGGACGAACACACAAAGCGCGAAATAACTTACCGCCTTTAGCGAACTGATCTCTACTAGATTCCGTTGCACGTTTGCGTCGCAACTCTTCTTGTTCTTCGCGCTCAGCTTTTCTTTTCCTCGTTCGAGTATCAGTAGCGTCCACACCTCCCATAGTTCCTGGCCGGCCATCTTCTCTTTGCTTTAGCAGAAACTCAATGTCTTCGGTATTTGTCATTTTCTCAAGGGCGTTGGCGTGTGCGATGTCGAAAAGATTATCCAAGCTATCAGAAAACTTATTCTCTTTTTCTCTAGTGGACTCAGTCTTTCTGTGAGATGACTTTCTTAAAGCATCCCACTCATCGTGCAGCGCAGCTATTTTTCTTGTAACATCTCCTCTGGCTTTCGTCGGAATAGCTGCTTGGCGCCAAAAAATCATCACTGCGTCCGCGACTATAACCGCACTATTTTTCTTCGACATGTTTCGTTTGCGAATGTTGAAGAAATGCATTCTTAGCACTTGCTTCTTCGACGGTAATTTGTTCCCCGTAATATTCATGCTTGGATAACCAATCAAAAAAATATCGTCGCGCGATCTAAGTTGTGTTGTCATCTTAACTTTGGTGGAATATTGGTGGAATTTCTGTAAAAAAATCAAAAAAAATCAAAAAAATCTCGATATTGTGCAACTGTAAATACATAGATTTTCAGTATTTTTGTATGGGGAGTCCCTCAAGGAGTGGAGATAGAGGGTAAGTTTGTTCGGAAAAGATGTTGGGGATGAAAAGTTAATGGGGGTCGGTCATATATTTTGCCCCCCTAGGGGTGACCCCTGATGACCTATGGTGTTTTTCGAAAATACTGAGCAACCTCCATTTTTGTATGGTGACCCCCCTAAGGGGAGGAGCTAGGGGGTGGGTGGCTTGGGGGAAAATGTTGGCGGTAAAAAGTTAATGGGGGTCGGCCATACATTCTTCCCCCCTACGGGTGACCCCTGATGACCTATGGCAATTTCCCCCCTAATTTTGGCAAAGTGGACCTTTTTCTCGGCTCGTGCGCAACCCCTATTTTTTTTTTTTTTTAATTTTTTTTTTCGGCATTGTCATTTTTTTTCAAAAAGGCACGGAATAGAGCCCTCATCTACCAAAATATCGACACAAGGTCCACCCTAATGATCATGTATGGAAACATATGAAAATGTATGATCATGTATGTAAATATTACCTCACATTTCGTTAATGCACACATATGATCATATATGGAAATTCATATGAGCATATATGAATCATTCATGCACACATATGAATCATATGTGCTCATACATAATCGATTTTCAACAGGGATTTTATTTTTTTCGACTCTTATCATTAATTGAAGGCGTAATTCTAAATATTTTCTTATATATATTTTATTAAAGAAATCTTGGGTTTAATTATCACATTAGTAAAGTTTTCATTTTAATTTAGCTCAAAATAAAGTCGTAGGATTTTTTGTGGTTGTATCTTTAAAGGTACAGTGAGCATTTAAGGGTTAACCTAAAAGTAAAACCGCAACGAAAATAAATAAGCTACTGAAGGTGGAAAATAAATTCCAAGTAGATTTCTTTTTAAATCATTGACTATAACTTTACCTATAATTTAGCTCAAAATAAAGTCGTAGGATTTTTTGTGGTTGTATCTTTAAAGGTACAGTGAGCATTTAAGGGTTAACCTAAAAGTAAAACCGCAACGAAAATAAATAAGCTACTGAAGGTGGAAAATAAATTCCAAGTAGATTTCTTTTTAAATCATTGACTATAACTTTACCTATAATTTTATTGTTAATATAGCAAGAATATATTTAATGCAAAATTAAACAAAATTTTTCCGAAGTTAATATCTCTGAAAACAAAAAATATATGAGCATTTGAACTGTGGCAAAATCTAAAAAAAATAATAACTTTTTAAAAAAGTTATTTTGGAATACCCTTTCACTGTGAAATAGTAAGAATTTAGTCTTGATTTTTTTTTTGTTTCCATAGGTTCTAAGGTGTCTATTTCAAAATGACCCTACGGGAAATTTTAACAAACTGTCACCGAACTGGCCCCTTTATATGAAATAGACTGGTCACTTTTACATGGCGTTGTCGTAGGAGGGGGAAATTGACCCCTTGTGACAAATCCTAGGACAGATTACTGAACTCTCATAAAAAACAAAGTTCAGGGACCTGTCCTGGGATTTGTCACAAGGGGTCAATTTCCCCCTCCTATGACAACGCCATGTAAAAGTGACCAGTCTATTTCATATAAAGGGGCCAGTTCGGCGACAGTTTGTTAAAATTTCCCGTAAGGTTTTTTTAACACTCTTATCTGCTTGCTTTTTCATTACGAGTTTTTGCAGCATTCAATACGCCTTTTGTATCTCTTCTTTCGGATATGAGGTTCCAAGTGACGTCAGGGATTCATCGAATTCATAATGTGCGAATATTTTTATTTTTTTTTTCAATTACACACATATAGTAAATTTACCCAGAATTTAATTAGAGTGTAATTAATTTACGCATCATGTGTTTAATTTTTTCATTTACGCACTGGGAGTAAATTTACCCTATATAAAAAAGGAGTTCAGTTTCCTACTCTAAGTTAAGTAAAGTTAAACAAAAAAGTTTCGTAAAAATTTTAGTTAAAACTACTAAAAATTAGTTAAAAATTTCATAATGCTTTTGCTAAATATTAGTAGGAACAGCAAAAATAAAGCAGTTAAATATACAGAATTTTAGTTATATTTTAGTTAAATTGTAGTTAATAGAAAATAACAACTTAACCTACTAAAATCAGCCAAAAAGTTTGTTAAATAATTAGTTGACTAAAAAATCACAAGAAAATGTAAAATATTCAAAGTTTTTTTTCTGCTGTTTTTACGGGTATATTTCTATGAAGGTACCCAGGTAGAAAAATACAATCGGCACAATGTTGGCCCGGTATTGGAGGCGGTAGTACATGTACTGGCAATGCGTCGGATTTTTAACGTTCACTGTACTGGCATGTTGTCGAATTGATAACACCAATAAACGCTTGACCGTAGTTATTTCCCAACGTTGGCGCAGGCTTGGGATTTTATTTTTTTGGTATTATCCCAGTATATTTAATAACAAATTTAGTAGTTTGCTAGAACTTTACTGTCCTCTTAGTGTACATCACAGATTTTTAATGTATTCTTTCGAAACATCACAAGAAAAGAATGGCGATGTCTCTCTTACATAAATAATTGTGTAATAGATGTAAAAATACGTAAGATTTATAAAATTGTTAATTTTAATAAATTAAAAAAAGCTCGTTAATTTTCAGAAAACAGTACTGGCCAAGCACGTTTTAAGCACGTTTTTGTTGTAACGTCGGCAATTTCTACCTGGGTATGTTCATATATATGTCCATTTTCACATGGTTCATTAGAAAAAAAATTGCAAATACTAAAAGTTTCTTTTTTTAACATAATAAAAGTACTTTTGAGACAATGTTATCATCAGTTCCTTGCAAAAGTTATTACAAAAAACTCTCTTCTTTCGGTTTTTACATGACATACCACTGGGTTACAACAACTTGTTGGTTTGGTGCCGTCAAACTTTTTTGTTGTTATATATTTTGTGTGTATGAATATTTTGCCACACTTCAATATATATTAACTTTTACTAATACAAAGGCAAAACAAAACAAAAAATGCCAAGTAATACAACAAAAAACTCCTATAACTGTATGTTAAATATTTGCGCAAGAGTTTTCAATGTATCAGTAGTTAACGTGTCGTGGTGAATGAAGTTTAGTCGCAAACGAACAACAAAACTTAAAATAGAAAATAAAAAGTAACGGACTTTTTAAAAAACTCTAGATACATTTAAGAAAACTTATAATTAATACAAATAACAAAAATATTAAAGTTAAAAAAGGAAATATATTTAATACCAATTTTATAAACATTTTTTATAAAAATTCTATAAAGGACTTTTTAAAAAGGACTTCGAAAAAAAAAGTGAATAAATTAAAACTTCAAGTGTGTGTAATTTTGTATATATTTTTTGTGTATAGATAGTAATCAAGATTCTTTTGTATTGAAAATAAAACAGAAAAAAATCCCAAAAAGCTTTTCCTTAGTTTACTGTTTAAAAGGAACATAAATAACAAATGATACCACAAAGTACAAAATTTGCTAAAATTTGTATTCATCAAAGTTTCGTATTTGTAATTAAAATTTATAAGTCATTTTACAGTAAGTGAGTTTTAGTAAAAGCTTAAACTTATAATCCTTAAAATGGGCAACAGTATATGATATCAACTAAGAAAATGTATAATAAGAACATAAATTTTGAATTTGTTTTTCTTAGTAAATTTGGTAAAATTTTGTACAAATAAATAATTACATGTGTTTAGTATATTTAAGTTAATCAGGATTAAATTGACTGTAAATTATACACATTAATTTGAAAATTATTAAAAAATTACGAGGAATTTATTTAACGTTAAAAGTATGCAATTTGTTGGAAGCTCGAAAAAATATGCAACAGTTTAAAAAAAAAATCTACTATATATCTCTCAAGACATCAAAGTTGAAAATTTAACTTCAATGTCAGAAATAAGTCAAAACTTAAAATTTGTCACGTACTTATTCAGAATTGGTGCTCAAATGACTAACACACCTGGATTTTAGGGGGAAACCATGTGGATCTTCCATTTTAGGTATAGGGTATGTTCAGCGAACTTATGTAAAATAGTAAGAGGAATATTTTTGTGGAACATTTTAACCCTCTAACTCTTCAACTTACGGGTCTTTTTTGTCCCTTTTTAAAAAGCTGCCTAAAAAGTCCCTTTAATAGAAGAGTTAGAGGGTTAAAATGTTCTATAAAACTGTTCGCTGTAGTTTTCTATATAAGCTCGCTGAACACATTCTATACCTAAAATGGAAGATTCATATGGTTTCCGATTCACAAACATTTGAAAAAGGCGGGAAACTTTAACCCCCCCTAAAATAAAATTCCGATGCGTTCTTTCAAAACGCCTACTAAAGTACATTTTTTCCTCTACCAGAATCCATTATTAGAACCCCGTTATTTTGGAAAAAGTTCGAAATTATTTTACGGTGTAATTCAAATTAACTTTAGTCAAATAAAAACAAATTATGGTAACATGTGATATCAGCGCGTAGAAAAATATTGTTACAAATACAACTTCATAAAGCTTCTGATATAATCATAATATGTTTATAATGATCACAATATATTCTTATATTCTCAGTGATTATATTATGGTAATGTAGAAAATTGTGTGATAATTTAGGATCATATTATGACAGTTAGGAACAGGTTATGAACACTTTTGGCATTTTTACATTTTTTTTTTTAATTTTGTATTTTTTTTTCAATTTTACTGTCGCACAAAACTAACATCTGTCACTCTCCTTACTATAGACGCTCCTGAACAATATTTTTTCTATGTGAAAAAAATTTTAAATTTGCAATAAAAAATTTTGAAAACTAGCAAAAAAATTTTTCTTAAATACTAGTACAGTGAGAACAGCAAAAAAAAGACTGTTAAATTTACAGAATTTTAGTGATATTTAGTTAATTGAACATGACAAATTTTACTACAGAAAACTGCAGAAAAATTGGCAAAAACAAACTGTTATATCTGCAAAATTTTTGTCATATTTAAATTAAATTTAGTTGAATGCAAATAGCAGACTATCCTGCTAAAATCAACAATAATATTTCCTAAAAAAATAGTAAACTGCTGATTTCAGAAGCATTGATTTATATTTGCAATAAAAAAAAAACGAAAAGTAACTTTGAAAATTTTAAATTTTTCATTGATTTTTTAGCTCAAGTTTTTATTTCTTATTAACAGATATTTAACTCGAATATAACTAAAATTCTGTATGTTTGATAGTCTTATTTTTACTGTTCCTATCTTGCTAATGTATAGCAAAACTAATATGCTAATTTCAGCAGTTCTTTTTTGTAGTTTTAACTAAAATTTTTATATCGAGAAACGGAATCAAAAACAGAATATTTTCATTAACTGTAATCCATTCCTAACTTAATTTTTTCAAAAATGGTCAGTGTATCAAACCAATAATAAGCTGACGATATGATTTTGTTAAATATTAGTAAAACAAGAAAAGAAAACTGTTAAATTTACAAGACTTTAGTTCTATTGGAGTTTACTTTTAGTTAGTTGAAAAAATTTGCAACAAATTTTTCGGATTTCTAGAGAGCAACAGGGATGTGAGACAGCAGGTTGTGAAAGCAAGTCTCCAAGCAGACGCAAGTGACTGATTCTTCACAGGCTTTACGGGAGGTGACCTTACTCTCTTCTCCGAACATTTTTTGCAAGTGACATGGAACGGCACACGTTTCTGTCACAGTCGATTCCTGTTGATAATTTTCAGAGCGAAAGGGGAAGTAAGCATACATAGAGGACATTCGCACTTATGGGGTTCCTCTAGGAGTGATCTGGGATGGCAACTCCACCGGATACTTCTCAGACCCCACACCGGTTTTGATACCGCAGTCCACCACCATTAGTCTTGAATCAGAATTGCCTTTGCCATGTCTATGTATTAGCGACATCACACAGTGTGATATTAAATACATGAAGAGCTTTGAAGAATTAATTCCTTAATTCAATTTTTCAATTCTGAATGAAAAATTCGATGAATCAGTTCACAAAGCACCATATATTGAATGGAATTGATTCATATTTGTTTTCGTTCGATTTATTTTGTTACGAATTAATTCAATTACTATAGTTCTTTTTATTAAATCAAATGAATTAATTCACTGGTGAACGCGTTCAATATTATAAATCGAACGGCAAAAAAGTGAATTAATTCCTTACTGAATTAATTCACCACTGAATTCATTCAATTTCATTTTCATTCAGTGAATTAAAAAAAAATAAAATTACATTCAGTGTATTAAAAAAAATAAAATTACGTTCAGTGAATTAAAAAAAAAATACGTTCATTGAACTCAAGCCTGTTTTCTGCCGTTCAGTAGAAGAAAACATTTATTTACAAATAAAATTCGCAACTAAGCAATTTTACAGCGTTTGCTAGTAAAAATAAACAAATTACATATATACATACCGCAGCCCGCTACGTTGTTAGCGTGCCTTCAAGGTTAAGGGGGGGGGGGCTGCGCCCCCCACAATTTTTATTAAATTCGTTTTTTTATTTAAAGTACAGTTTTTATAATAAAAGCCTTCACCCAGCCACCACAAATAAATAATTCTGCACAACAATGGGTTTAAAATAAATAAATATTTGATCACTTTTTCTCATGAAAGTGAATTGTTAGTAATGAATCCATAATAAATTGCAATATACGTGTGTATGTTAAGATAATTTGGTAAAGTGCGAACTAACCAAAACTTAGGTAGATAGACCCGTAAGTAGTTTTGTTCATTTGTGTTTTGAATGAAAATAAATAACGTAAAGCAGGGTTGGAAAGCATTTTATAATATTAAAAATAGCGGGCAAAGCTACGTTGTTAGCGTGTCTTAAAGTTTTTTTTAAATTCCAGTTTATGTAAAGGTAGACCTGGCAATTCAAGTAAATTCACAAATTCAGTTGGAAAATTTACTGCGTCGGTTTCTTCCACCGGTGCTTCGTTACATGAAGTTTAAATATCGGAATATATAAGTTCCATTCCTTTTCTAAGGTTTTTTCTCTTTCAGAAAATTTGTTTAACTTTTTGGAGAGTATGTTTCAATGCTACATAAGTTTCATATTCGGTTGATAGTATTTGAAGAGGTAATTCCCTCTTCCAATCCATTTGCATTGTCTATAATTTCAATTCCACTCGTTCAACGTTTATATCCATTTCATTCCACTTGTGTAGTGTTTCAATTCCACTCGTTTCCTATTTAGTTTCTTAATTTTAGTGTTTCATATACACTTGTTCTTTAAGTTTTAGGTTTCTAGCTAAAGACGCAGACGTTAAGGGGGGGGGGGGCAATTTTCCCCTTTTGAACCATCATTTTTACCACGTTCCTGTCCAAAGTCCTAGAAATGCCTTGTCGATAAGTTAGCCCATACTCCAAGGAAAACATATTATATATTACAGGTTTCTAGCCAAGGGTTCGGTTAGGCCATCAAGGGGGAGAATTATTCCGTTTTTACCCCTCCCGGTAGGAATTTCCAAAAATTCCGTCTTAGAGGACGTCTGCGTTGGAGGAGGAACCTACTACATACATAATTTTAGGTCTCTATATCCAGCAGTTTGGCCAGGCCGTCAAGGGGGAAGTTTTTTCCCTTTTTACCCCTCCCGGTATGAATTTCCAAAAATACCATCTTAGGGGACGTCAACGTTGGAGAAGGAACCCAATTTAAGATCCCTTGTTCCAGCAGTTTGGCCAGGCCGTTAAGGGGGAGACTTTTCCTGTTTTTGACCCTACCTGTAGAAATTTCCAAAAATCTCATCTTAGCGGATGTCTACAATAGAGGAGGAACTTTAATACCAAATTTCAACTTCCTACCTCCAGCGGTTTGGGCAGGCCTTTAAGCGGCACTTTTCGCTTCATTAATCCCCATTTTTGCAATGTCCCTGTCCAAAAAGCACCTTCCCGGTAAGTGAGCACATACTCCAAGTAAGATATGTTTTACATTTCAGGTTTGTAGCCAACTTTTACTATTTGTGCCCCTCTCGGTAGGAATTTCCGAAAATCCATCGACAGGGAATTCCAGCTTCCTAGTTCCAGCAGTTTGAGCAGGCTGAGAGGAACCTAAGTACCGAATTTCAGCTTCCTAGTTCCAGCAGTTTGGACAGGTCGTTAAGGGGCAACTTTCCCTTTTTGAGCCCCCATTTTATAACGACCCTGTCCAAAATTCAAAAAAGTATCTTTCTAATAAGTTAGCCCTCACTCCAGGGACCCACATTTTAAGCTTCAGGTTTCTAGCCGAAGGGGTTTTTACCGGCCCCCAAGGTGAGGCTTTTCTTCTTTTTGCCCCTCCCTTTAGGAATTTACAAAAATTCCGTCTTCGCGGCTATCTGCGATGGATGAGGAACATTCATACCAAATTTCAACTGCATTGCCTAAGCGGTTTGGGCAGGCCGTTAGTGGGGACATTTTTCCCTTTCAACCACCATTTTTACTATGTTCCTGTTCCAAAATACAAAAATTACGTTGCCGGTGAGTTAGTCCTACTCCAAGGAATACATATTTAAAATTTTAGGTTGGCCAAAAGGGATTGGGCAAGCCATCAGGAGGAGACTTTTACCTTATTTCCCCTCCCGATAGGAATTTCAAAAATTCCGTCTAAGCGGACGCCTACACAGAAGGAGGAACTCACATTCCGAGTTTCCTTTTGGGATATCCTGTAGGGAATTCCAAAAATACAAACTTAGTCGATGTCTACTACAGTGGAGGAACCTTTATACCAAATTTCAACTTCTTACCTCCAGTGGTTTGGGCAGGCACTTTTCCAATTTGTGAGACTGTTTGTGGGGAGACTTTTCCCCTGTTTGCCCGTTCCGGTAGGTATTTCCAAAAATCCCGTCTTAGAGCACGTCTATGCCGAATATCAAGAAACCTTGTTTTAGTGGAGATATCCGTGGGGGGAGGAAAAAAAGTAGTTTTTTTGAAATTATATATTATTTTAAATGGTACTTTTTGGAAAAACGAAATTTTTTGGAAAAAGATACTTTGTTTTTACAAAGTACTTTATTTGTACTTTTTTTGGAAAAGGTATTTTTTTTAAAAAAGGTGTTTTTTTTTTGGAAAAATGTATGTTTTTTGGAAAAAGGTCTTTTTTTTTTGGGAAAAGGTACTTTTTTTGAAAGGTATTTTTTTGAAAAAATGTATGTTTTTTGGGAAAAGGAACATTTTTTTAGAAAAAGGTAGGTACTTTTTTGGGAAAAGGTATTTTTTTGGAAAAATGTATGTTTTTTGGGAAAAGGTACATTTTTTGGAAAAAGGTGCTTTTTTTAAAAAAGGTACTTTTTTTGGAAAAAGGTACTTTTTTTAGAAAAAGGTACTTTTTTGGAAAAAGGTACTTTTTCTGAAAAAGGATTTTTTTTTTGGAAAAAGGTACTTTTTTTTGGAAAAAGGTACTTTTTTTGGAAAAAGGTACTTTTTTTTGGCAAAAGGTACTTTTTTTGGAAAAAGGTACTTTTTTCGGGAAAAGGTACTTTTTTTTGGAAAAAGGTACTTTTTGTGGAAAAAGGTACTTTTTTTGGAAAAAGGTACTTTTTTTTGGAAAAAGGTACTTTTTTTGGAAAAAGGAATATTTTTTGGGAAAAAGGTACTTTTTTTTGGAAAAAGGTACTTTTTTTGGAAAAACGTACTTTTTTTGGAAAAAGGTACTTTTTTTTGGAAAAAGGTACTTTTTTCAGAAAAAGGTACTTTTTTTGGAAAAAGGTACTTTTTTTGGAAAAAGGAATTTTTTTTGGAAAAAGGTACTTTTTTCGGAAAAAGGTACTTTTTTTGGAAAAAGATACTTTTTTTGGTAAAACGTACTTTTTTTGGAAAAAGGTACTTTTTTTTGGAAAAATGTACTTTTTTTGGAAAAAGGTACTTTTTTTGGAAAAGGTACTTTTTTTGGAAAAGGTACTTTTTTGGGAAAAAGATTCTTTTTTTGGGAAAAGGTACTTTTTTGGAAAAAGGTACTTTTTTTGTCCCCTTTTTGCCCCTCCCGATAAGAATTTCCAAAAATGCCATCTCAACGGACGTCTACACTGGTCGAGGAACCTACATACCAAATTTCAACTTCATAGCTCCAGCAGTTTGAGCAGGTCTTCAAGGGGGAGACTTTTTCCCCTTTTTGCCCGTCCCTGTAAAAATTTCCAAAACTCCCGTCTTGGTGGATGTCTACGATAGTGGAGGAACCTTTATACCAAATTTCAACTTCCTACCTCCAGCGGTTTGGGCAGGCCGTCAAGGGGGGCCTTTTTCCCCTTTTTAACCCCCATTTTTACAACGTCCCTGTCCAAAATTCTAGAAAGTACTTTCCAGAAAAGTTAGCCCCTACTACAAGGAACACATGTCTTAAATTTCAGCTTTCTAGCCAAAGGGGTTTTGGCAGGCCGTCAAGGGGGACACTTTCCCCCTTTTTGCCCGTTCCGGTAGGAATTTCCAAAAATCCCGTCTTAGCGGACGTCTACCCCGAAAGAGGAACCTACATACCAAATTTCAACTTCCTAG
Organism: Leucophora obtusa; assembly: GCA_949987735.1. Classification (NCBI taxonomy): domain Eukaryota; kingdom Metazoa; phylum Arthropoda; class Insecta; order Diptera; family Anthomyiidae; genus Leucophora; species Leucophora obtusa. The sequence goes on from OX465296.1 coordinate 38,741,423, forward strand.
CTTTAGCGGTTTGGGCTGGGCGATGTTGAGTCAGTCAGTCAGTCACGTTATTCTTTTATATATAGAGATTAAGTGTTAGAGAACCCCGATGCACTTTATCAACCTACATGATTAAAAAATAAAGCCTTTTACTATTAAAAATAAAAACTTTACAGATATACATGAATTTGGAAAAAATATAACTATTAATTTTTCAAACTTATGCTTCCCAGTAAAATGTAGATGCTTCACTATGACGTATTTCATTTGTACGATTTTACAATACAGTAGACGCTCGCAAATTAGAACCGCTTTGTTTTTGAGGCAATTCTAATTTCTGAATTATTCTAATTTCTGGACGTTTTTTTTCGTTTCGTTTCCAATGATAAAGTGTTTTTTTACGTTTATTTAACATTTTAAATGATACACTTTCACTATTTAATAGAGACTGCCAATAATATGTACACGCGTATCAAATTTCACAAATAAACTAGCCAAAAATGTACATAAATGCGACAAAAAAAAACAAATAGGGAAAAACCATATATAATTTGGTGATTCCCCTTTTTAGTTTTACTTTATTCAAACAGAATAAAAATAAATTGGGGATTTCCTGTGTATTCAAATAACCAAAAAAAAACGCTCAGAAATTAGAATTTTAAATTCGAATTTCAGAGCGTTTAATGTATTGCAAACATTGATTCTAATTTCTGGAGCTCTAATTTGCGAGCGTCTACTGTACAATTTTTTCTTCTACTGAACGGCAGAAAACAGGCTTTTAATTCAGCATACGTAATTTTTGTTTTTCAATTAAGTGAACGTAATTTTTTTTTCAATTCAGTGAACGTATTTTTTTTAATTCACTGAACGTAATTTAATTTTTTTTTAATTCACTGAATGTAATTTTATTTTTTTTTAATTCACTGAATGTAATTTTATTTTTTTTAATTCATTGAATGAAAATGAAATTGAATGAATTCAGTGGTGAATTAATTCAGTAAGGAATTCATTCACTTTTTTCCGTTCGATTTAAAAATTGAACGCGTTCACCAGTGAATTAATTCATTTGATTTAATAAAGAGAACTATTGCAATGGAATTAATTCTTTGAATTTATTGTTTGATGTTGGCGTTCAGTTGAACGAATTCAGTCAATTACTTAAGAAAAGGAATTCATTCAATTCGAAAGAAAATTGAATTCGATTCATTCAAAAAAGAATTAATTCTTCAAAGCTCTGAATACATGAGATTCAGCAAATTGATATCACGTGGGGTATCTTTTGATATTGTGGTACCCATATTTTAAAATACCAGAAAAGCAACTCTGTTTTAAGACTAATGGTGGACTGTGGTTGATACAGTAGTGTAGGCAAGAAGCATATAAAACTAGGTGATACAATCGCTATCGGATCGCACATCGGACTGGACATCAGACCGAACATTATGACCTTGTCAGGCAATGGCATAATGTTTTCTGACAACGCCATAATGTTCTTTCCGATATCCAATTCGATAGCGATTGTATCACTACACTCAAAAAATGGGTTAGTAGAAAAATTAGTAAAACGTCTTGCATATCAAGTATACCAGTTTTCAACAACTTTTTTGCTGACATTGTGTTTTCAGGAAAAGTTTTAGTTATAGTTTTTTTAGCACAAAGCTAATTTTCAACTAATGTTTTACTAGTTTATTTTGCTGATAAACTCATTTATAGTGAGGATAATAACCAGACAGACAAGATAATTAGACATTTGATGTAGTGCGGACAAGGAAAATTATACTTAAACACAGCTCTTCTAAGATAAATACAACCGTGAAATATTTTGGTATCCGTGGTGCATACATAAAACAAAAGGGTGCCAAAACAATACATAAAAATATAACACAATAAGATAAAATATGATTTAAATTATAGATAAAATAAAATATTTACATTTTATGAATATAAAGGTAAAAAGTGAATGTAAGAAGAAGAAGAAAATATTTATTAATACTGATTATGTGAAATACAAGGACAGACATTTATTTCAATACTTTGGGTAATTTTTTGTGTTCTCTTTCGCTTTGTTAAGAAAAGGTTTTTATAATATAAAAGCCGTAGTTTTCATCCTTTTTTTTATTTAGAATTACTTACTAAAGTTTCCTAAATAATGTTCGAAAGAATCACAAAAAACCCAATTTTGAGACTTAATTTTTCGGCAAATAAATTAACTAAAGTACAAGTTCTCTGCAAATTGATTGAGTTTTTTTCAGTCTACTAGAATACAACAAAAAGTTTTATTGATTTTGGCATGGATTTTTTTCATTTGCAATCGACAGCAAAACTTTTGTTGAGATTATATTTTTTGATAAAAATCAGCCTCTGTTGTTAATGTTCGCGATTACCTTATTTATGAGGAGTGTAATCCCCCTCCAGTATTTGCACTTCGTGAGATCATCTTTCTTCATTATTATCCCGTAGTCCTTGCAGCACATTCTTGAGCAGAAAGGTACTTGTTTGAGGGTTTGCTTTTAGCAGCTCTGGGTTGATGTTGTCAGGCCCTGGAGCCTTGTGCTGTTTTAGGGCACGAATAGCGTCCTCTATTTCTGTAATGGTAGGGGCGGTTGCAGGTATGTCATCCCTCTCGATATGACTAGTGCAATTACATAATGGGTGGGATATATGCACGTCCATTGACAACATGTTGGAGTAGTGGTTTACCCAAATATCGAGCTGACTACTTTTCGAGGTGATGAGAGTTCCTTTGCAGTTTCGTAACGGTTTTGAGGAGGCGAAGTTTTTATTATTACTAAGCTTTCTTGTTATTTTATACAGGTCAAGGGTTCTACTTATTCGGTTGCCATTTTTCGTCCATTTCCGCTTGTCTCTACGAGCGCTACGTTTAACTTCTTTATCGAGAGAACTGTAATTACCCTGGAGTCTGGATATTTTCATACAGGTTCTCGCATCGTTTAGCTTGAACTTTAACTCCTTTCTTGTTGTTATGAGTTTCCACGTATCATCGGATATCTACTTTTTTCTTTCAGGTATCTTGTACCCAATATGATTTGGTGCAGCATCACATATGACCTCTCTAACATTTTCAAATTCATCTAGGAAAATTTGGTTTTTTTCCACCGAATTTACTTGTTTTACTCTTATAAAATTAAAATTATTCTGTCCAAAAAGATTTTAGCCAGGACGTTAAAAGGGAGATTTTTATCCTTTTTGCACCTATAAAAAATCAACATAGGAGGAGAATGTTGAGGGCGGTGTTAAGGGTGTTGTGGAGGGCAATGTGGAAGGAGATGTTGAGGCAGTAAGTCAGTCACGTTATTTTTTATGCATATGCTACAGATATTGGCTCTTGAATCGCATTTAGGTTCCTCAAATCACTGGCTGTTCATGTCGACAATAATACTCGTATTTTTTATATTTACACTATTTTCTAAAGAGCAATCTAACTTTATGTAACAAAAAAATTATTCTTTTAAAATTAATTTTCTTGACTTCATTCCAAAAATACAAACTACACATTCCCTATTTTATAAGTTGACATTTGTGCAAAAATTTATGTATATTAATATTAACTTGTTGAAAGCGCCTTGAGTGTAGGCAACAGTTATTTTTTTCTTTTAGATTGAAAAAATACATTTTTCATATTTTAGTTTTTGAGTTGCTTCCAAAAACTGGTGGTTTTCATTTTTGTTTGCCCTTGAATTTGTGGAAACATACTCACTTCAAATGTTTTTCAGTTTTGTGTACATATTATAACTAAAACCAAATTTCTCTGTAACGCTTTATTTCGCAACAGTCTATTATTATACACAAAGGTTATATAGCACATATTTGTTTTTTGTTATTTTTTAAATATTTATTGTTTGAGTTTAGTTTCTAATATTCATAGGAATTAAAAAAAAATTTAATGGTTGCAATATAAAAAAATAAACAACGATAAATATTAAAAAGTTTTTCATTACTAATATTGTTTTTAATATTTTATAACCCTAGAGATATGCAACAGTTTTATCGTTTTACCAGATTATAATTTATAGTAAAAGTTAAACAAGTGTTTCTGTATAAAAATATGTTTTTAAATTTATTGCATGATTTTTTTTTTTTTTCTTTTTTTTCTATATTAAAACTAATTAACTAGCTTATGGAATTTATACATATTTTTAATATGTTCAACCTGTAACTAGACAATGTTTTTAATAAATATGTGAATCCCTTAAGATATGCTATATGAAAACATTCAAAATATTTTTTTTTTTTAATTTTTTTTTTTGTTTAATGACGCAATTTCTGAAACTTTAAAAACACGTTTATTTTTTTACATTTTATTGAAAAGAAAATAAAACAATATTTTTAATAATCTTAAATCCCTTGTCATGAACAATTATCTATTTTTCCTTCCCCACTTTAAATTCATTCATTAAAATTTCCATGATATCTTTGTGTTCTACTAAATGATTTGTTTACAAAATTATGCACACGACTTGCTTCAAATTACACTATGCGACAGTCAAAATCGGGATGGGATGAAACCAACGGGAAATGTTATATCGGTCAAAAACAAGTTATACGTGTCCCGGCGTTTCGCTGGGTCAACCCTAGGAATCGAGATATATCTTTTTTTTGACATAACTCGAGAACCACTAGTCCGATTTTGCTCAAACAATTTTAAAAAAATTAAAAATTACAATTCCTTTAATCTGTTTATATAACGTTTTTCTATATACTCAACAGTTTTGCCGGTAAAAATAAATGTTTGTTACCGCTACCATAAAAATCAATAACCTTTTGTTTATTACTTTTTTTAATATTTTAGGCAAAAAATATTTTTTTCTTCATACATTTATATTTACCGGCAGAACTGTTGAGTATATAGAAAAACGTTATATGAACATATTAAGGGAATTGTAATTTTTAATTTTTTTAAAATTGTTTGAGCAAAATCGGACTAGTGGTTCTCGAGTTATGTCAAAAAAAAAACCACCAAAGGTCAAATCGATATATCTCGATTCCTACTGGTGACCCAGCGAAACGCCGGGATACGTATAACTTCTTTTTTACCGATATAACTTTCCCCGGTAGTTTGAACCGTTCCCGATCACTGACCCCTACCATTTGTCTCACAGTGTTACAGAAGACTCCGGGTAAGTGTACCATGGCTAACAATAAAGGTATCCAAATTAGTTCACTTCGATTTTAATAAAATTTTGATATGTGATAGTAGAAAAGAAAATAAGAGGCACAGTATTTTTCTACGTAAATATGTATAAAACTTAAGTTAAGATCAATTTTTTAACACCGTTCAAGTACCCGAGAGAATGAAAATTTTGATATACATATTAACCAATGTCGTGGACCCAGGGATGCCGACTATACCGAATATCGAAAAAAGGTCAGAAACCCAACAATAATTTCCCATACAAACATGCTATTCGATAATTTTTTATGTTTTTTGTATTTTAGTTCCCAGTCCCAGTGCAGAAACGGTAATGACATATCATTATTTTTTGGACTACCAGTAATGACACCCACTTACCTTCTTCATTATTTTAAAACATATATTTAAAACATAATGACTTATTTTTATCATTATTTCAAATAGAAAATAATTTTCTAGATTTTTATGAAAATTTTTTGAAATCTATTTTTAGACTCAATATTTTTTAAATACTTGTAAGGATATATGTAACCACATATTTTTTAATTTTTTGTATGTTGGCGAGTAAGCTTACTTGTGTGCAGCAGGTCAATTATGTGTTTATCTATTAAATATTACATGTCGATATAGCTCAGATGGTAGAGCTTTTGACTGGCAATTTGTAGACCCAGGTTCGATTCCCGCACCAGCAAATTTTATTTAAAAAAAAATACAATAAAAAATATTTTTTTTTATATAATTAATTTTTTTGAAAATCTATTTTTAGACTCATTATTTTTATCACTACTGGTAAGCACATAGGCAACGATATATTTTTGAATTTTTCGTATGCTGGTGTGTAACCATAACTCATTATTTTTCGCGACATCGCCATATAAAGGTAATAAGAAATGTAATAACAAAAGTAACTAGTTACCATTACCAAGTATGTAGTTACATAACCACATATCTGGTAATGATTTTCTACACCCCTATATGCTTACTAGTACTGCCAAAAAGAATAAGTCTAAATATAGATTTTCATAAAAATAAGTTTTATAAAAAAAATATTTTTTTATTATATATTACAAAATTTTCTATTGCGGGAATCGAACCTGGGACTCCAGGTTGCCAGTCAATAGCTCTAGCATCTGAGCTATATCGACATGAAATGTTTGATAGATAAAAACATGATTGACCTGCTGCACACAAGTCAGCTTACTCGCCAACATACTAAAAATCTAAAAATATGTGGTTACATATATCCTTACCAGTGTTGAAAAAATATTGAGTCTAAAAATAGATTTAAAAAAATTTAAAAAAAAAATCTAAAAAATTACTTTCTATTTAAAATAATGATAAAAATAAGTCATTATCAGTAACTCATTATTATATGTTTTAAAATAATGCAGAAGGTAATTGGGTGTCATTACTGGTAGTCCAAGAAATAAAAATATATCATTACCGTTTCTACAGTGGGTTTATTTTATCGTTTATTACTTTCCACATGAAATTCTTCTTGAATCCAGTTGTTTATGTCAGCATTCGCGAAAAGATGTTCAGTACTAATTTGAGCTACAAGTGTACTAATAGTTGAAAGATCTTCGTTTTCTTCCTGAATTATTTATTCCGAAAGCACAATCTAATACTACATTTATACTTGAGCAAAAACCACCTAGTTTTTGTACAAAACTAATTTTTGCTCGTTTTTTTTGTATGAGTCTGAGGTACGGTAAAGTCTAAATATAATACAGATAAGTTACAAATTTTTTATGTGTACAAATTTTGTGGTATGCATCTTTAAAGAGTTTACTGTTAAATATTAACTTAGAAAATAACAACCGATTGCTTCGATTATTTTGTTGTAGTCATTGTAAATCTCTGTGACTGAACACACAAAAAACAAAACTTTTGAAAATCAAGCAAAAACAACATTAAATAATATAGCAAAAGCTATGAAATCATATGATATCTTTGAGGTCATCCACCAATTTCGTTGCAATTTAGATACTTATGCGATAGAGCAGAGAAAATCAATAAGCACGCATTTTTATTGGCGGAAGCAATATTCTTTTAATTTTTGTTTTTTAATATTTATAACTACAGTAATTTGTTTAAATTTTAATATTTTTTTTACAAAAAATTATAAAAAATAAATAAAATAAAAATGATGAAAAATTGCTTCTTATGCACTTATAAAAAAGGATAGAAAAAATATTTCAATTTTGAATGAATACATGTTTTATGTACATAAAACACGATTATAAAGGCATGAGGATCAGAGCCCTAGTTATGACGCTTTTATTAAAACGCGTAATATTGAAAATATTATTAATAAATATTTATTAATTTTCTTAGGGTTTTAGTGATTTGCGGCACACCTTTGCAATTTTCATGTCTGCAATAAGAATTAAAATATAAATAACCTAGTGTCGGAAAATGCAAAGAAATGTGCAAAGAAATTTGTAAATAACACACGAAGTAACAGCAAAATTATTTTCGTTGTTGTTGTTTGTGTGTTATTTTCGAATTTCTTTGCACATTTCATTGCATTTGTAGACACTAGGTTATACAAAGTAATATGATTTTACGCGTTTTTTTATAACGTTGCCAGTAAACTATAAATTTTGTCGACACCATACTCTTTTTCAACTAAAAATTTAATATATACACTCAAAAAAATAAGTTAGTAAAAAAATTAGTAAAACATCTTGTATATCAAGTTTACAAGTTTTCAGCAAAAGTTTTAGTTATATTTTTTTAGCACTAAACTAATTTTGAACTAATGTTTTACTAATTTATTATGGTACAAAAATTATGCTAATAACCGCAATTATAGCGTGGACGACAACCAGATAAACAAATGTAGATGTCGCAGCTTGTCTGGATGTAGTACAGACAACGGAAATGATAAAAAAGAAAAACAACTCTACACAAAATCTATTTTTAAATTTTCAGAAAATAAATTAACTAAAGTAAAATTTCGCTACAAGTTTTTTGAGTTTTTTTCAGTCTACTAATATTCAGCAAAAAGTTTAGTGATTTTAGCAAGGATTTTTTTCATTCGCAATCGACTAAGTGTTAGCAAAACTTTTGCTGAAGATTACTATTTTTTTTGGTAAAAATCAGCTCGCTGATTTTCAGCAAACCTTTAGCTGAAATTACCAACTTTTTTGAAAGCACGCTCCTGACTAAAAATTTGCTGACTCAGCAACATTTTTTGCTGACTTTACTGACTTTTTTTGAGTGTATGATTTATGTTTTAATTGAAACTTCTTAGCAATATAAAAGAACTGATTCCGAAAGATAAATCGTCGACATTTTAAGATATTTACAGACAGATAGACGTTATTGCCTAAATATAATAAAAAAATCAAGAAAAATATATCGCCACATATACAATTGAATTATATGACAATAAAATATTAACAAAACGACGCGTCGTCTTCATCGGATTTTACATCCTACACTCATAAAAAAAGCCTGTACAAATAGGTCAAAATTGTGTTGGCGCAATTACATGAATTATTTCCTGTTATTTTAGCAGAATTTTGACCTATTTGTACGGGCTTTTTAAGATAAAATAACAAAAATATTAGTTCAATTTAATCAGAACCCGTTTAACAGACTTTCGTCCTAACTCTTTTTTATGAGTTTATGATTTAAAGCTCGAAATATCTTCTTGATCATATATTTATCTTCTAACGGTGTTATGCATAAAGTTTCTAAACAGTTTAATAACACGTTTTTATGCTTATTTGGCAAAAACAGTAGACTCATAGAAATAAATCCGCAAAAATAGCAGAAAAGGTTACTAAAATTTAGTTAAAAATGATATTGCAGAAAAAACTGCTAATAGTAGCAGATTTTTTTTACTAAATACTAGTAAAATAGGAATAGAAAAATTAAAACTTTTAAATTTACAGAATTTTAGTTATATTTAAGTTAACTTTTAGTTAATTGAAAAAAGCAAATTGTACTGTGAAATCTGCAGAAAATTTTGCTAAATATTAGTAGACTAAAAATTAGGCCGGGTCGATTTGTGGGGAGGCAAAAAAATCGCCCATGTCTCAGGGAAAATCGTATTCTAGGGATCAAAATAAGAAACTTTGCCGAAGAAACCATACCACTAAAACGAATTCTACTACCCCCCAACTGTTGACTTTTTCCCGTAGGGTCAAGTTTTGAAAAATCACACTTTGACCCATTTAGAGTGCCCCAATCGAGTCCAAATGTATGACCGACCCCCACTAACTTTGGAGGGCCGATCCACCCATGCCAGTGGCACACCCCCTGGAACTCCCCTGGGGGGTTCCCCATACAAACATTTTAAAAAATCACCATTTTTGGCACTTTATTTTATTATTTTTTATTAATTTTATTTATTTTTATTATTTTATTTATTTTTTCTCCTTAGAAATTTATTTAGTCAGAACATATGTAAATGAAAAAATTAATTTAACTTAGTAATAGAAAAGAAAAAATAAAAAATTACTGTTTGAAGTCTTTTTTGCTTTCAAGTCTGGGCAATTTCGCACGGCTCTCTAATGTCGTCGCCATAACAGCCTCTACATTTTCCGGTATAACTCGTTTGGAAACGCTAGCTAGCAATTGAACGTGTCGTTCTGTTTCTTGTATGTGTGTGTATGTGTGTTTCCAAATCTTCTTGAACCGGTGGCGGTGCATATGTTGAATCATCGGGATCTTGGTATGTTGGCATTGATGACGTAGACGTTGCTCCTTGCTCTTCAATTTCCATTGCAAGTGCAAGCAATTGCGCCTTTTATTACTTCTGGAAAATCCTTTATGATAATTTTATGCTCAATTCTACCTGTAACCGATTTTGTTGTCAAAACTGCCCATAAAGTACTTACATGTAAATTAAACGTTAATCTGACCACAAATTCTGTTAAGCAAGTGCGCCTTTTATTACTTCTGGAAAATCCTTTATGATAATTTTATGCTCAATTCTACCTGTAACCGATTTAGCTTAAGTAAGTTTACGACATGCAGCTGTGTCTTGTGGTGGCTTAAAAAACCCACACAACCTATTTTACGACCTGCAACAGAACGACACGTTCAATTGCTAGCTAGCGTTTCCAAACGAGTTATACCGGAAAATGTAGAGGCTGTTATGGTGACGACATTAGAGAGCCGTGCGAAATTGCCCAGACTTGAAAGCAAAAAAGACTTCAAACAGTAATTTTTTTTATTTTCTTTTCTATTACTAAGTTAAATTAATTTTTTCATTTACATATGTTCTGACTAAATAAATTTCTAAAGAGAAAAAATAAATAAAATAATAAAAATAAATAAAATAAATAAAAAATAATAAAATAAAGTGCCAAAAATGGTGATTTTTTAAAATGTTTGTATGGGGAACCCCCCAGGGGAGTTCCAGGGGGTGTGCCACTGGCATGGATGGATCGGCCCTCCAAAGTTAGTGGGGGTCGGTCATACATTTGGACTCGATTGGGGCACTCTAAATGGGTCAAAGTGGGATTTTTCAAAACTTGACCCTACGGGACAAAAGTCAACAGTTGAGGGGTAGTAGAATTCGTTTTAGTGGTATGGTTCCTTCGGCAAAGTTTCTTATTTTGATCCCTAGAATACGATTTTCACTGAGCTATGGGCGATTATTAAATCGACCCGCCCTACTAAAAATAACAAAAATAAACTGTTATAACTATAAAATTTTAGCTATTTTTAAGCTAAACTTAGTTGAATGCAAATAGCAGTCTATTCTGCTAAAATCAGCAGAAATAATTGCTACAAAAATTGTAAACTGCTGTTTCCAAAAGGCTCGATTTTTTTTGCATTTAAAAAAAATGGAAAAAAACTTCGAAAATTTTTAATTTTTTGGTGATTTTTTAGGCTACTAATTATTTAGCAAAATTTTTTGCTGATTTTAGCAGGTTAATTTGCAATTTCCCATTAACAAAAATTTAGCTCAAATATAACTAAAATTCTGTATATTTAACAGTTTTATTTTTGCTGTTCCTATGTTACTAATATATAGCAAAAATAATCTGCTTATTTAGGAGTTTTTTTCTGGAGCATCATTTTTAACTAATTTTTAGTAGTTTTAACTAAATTTTTTAAGGATTTTTTTCTATTAGTGTAGTTATTAAAATTAGCACAAACTCAATAAACCCTGTGTTCTTATTGATGTAGGCTATCAAAACGGCTAAAGAAATCATAATTTTTTTTAATTTAAAAGATCAGTATATTATCATTGTACAACTCATTAAAAATCAGTACATGGACTAATAAATTGAGTATGATTGGTCGGCTCACTTTCTACAGGCCCATAGTGCAATGTCTTCATTTCTGAGCGTTTATGTATATGTGTTTATATGTTTCGAATATTTTTTAGTCTCTTTTATATTTTATGGATTATTTTCAATTTTGTTGAAAGCCTTAATCGCTTTTACTAAAATGTATGTGTGTGGTTCATATATGGGACTAAAGCATTACGTTGACTAATTAACTGATGATTTCATTGTCATTACATTGATAGCAACTATAATTAAATTATTTTCATTACCATGTTTTGAATTAATGATAATAACTTAAGAATTTGACTTCATTGATTAATGATAATGGTTTTATATTTCATTGCCATAGAATATGCAAAAATATGCAATAAAAGTTTAATTGTTGTTTTAAGATAAGGTTTTCGAAAGACGTAAATTTATTATTTAAAAGTGCTAAATACAAATATGGGTATCCTAATCAAATATACCATTAAATTTGGGTTTCAGTAGAACCAACCGAATTGTGGATTATATGGACAATAGGAACAACTAATGGATTTTATTTGTAAACGAATTTTATACTATATCTGTTTCTCTAAGAAAATATATAAGTTCAAAATAGGACATTAAAATTAATAACTATATGTAGCGTAGTGGGTAGAGAGTAGGGGTTTTCTTTTCCCGGACTTTTTCATTTCCCGGGACAGCGGGATTTTTTTTAGAATTTCCCGGGATCCCGGAAATTCCCGCTCTTTAGAAAATATATAAATCCGACATAAGTTGCACTTGAAACACTCGATTTCCATTAAAACACTGTCCGACAAAGTTCATCTTTTGGTTGTGCTCATGAGAAAATCTACTTAATATATTCTGAAAGAAATGTTAAATATAAAATATCCATGTCTTCCACTTTTTCCAGATCAATTCGTTTAAGAGTTTAAATCGCGAATTAATATTTAGGTAATATATTTGTTTAGGCGGCCGTCTTAATTTTAAAAAACTCTTAGAAATGTATTAACTAAATATTAATTCGCGATTTAAATGGTTAAACTAATTGAAAATAGAAAAAAAAATGAATATACGGGTATATTATTTTCATGCTTTCTTTCAGGATATATTGAGATTTTTCATGTGTGCAAACTTGTGTTGAAACATTTTTATAGTCAGAACTAAGATCGATTTTTTGCTTTAACATTTCTTAAATATCGAATCGAAAAATTTGTATTTCTCGATATTTTGTTTCTATGCAGATTTTCAGAAGTATTCTCTAGAATTATTTAAAAAAAATAAAAGTGAGAATTTTTACATAAATTTTTAGGTAAATTCGCCTAAATCTTTTTAAAAAAACAGACATCAAAATATTATTGAAAAAAAAAAATTTAAATACAATTTAAATAAAGGAATAGAAATGAAATTATTTGAAGTAGCAAGAAAACTCAAAATACCTATATTAAATAATTGAAAATACAATACGAAAATATTATAAATTTTTTAATTTTAATGGCGAGTTTGAAATACTAATGTTGAATTAAAAAAAATTTTTTTTCGAGGTACGAATATTTTTGTTGGTAAACTTGGTAATGACAGATAAAAACTTTTTTTTGGTTTAACTAAAATAAAGTGACATAAATAAAAACTCGTCCTAAATAATATTTTTTATATACTAATTAAGTTTAGCTGTGTTTTCGACTTAACTATATCCGTTAACTCATAAAAAAAACTCAAAGTCCATAAAAACGCGTTTAAGACGAATACTCACACATTACTTTTCGTATGCGAGTTAACTTTTAACACGGATAATTAACAAAGTTGAAAACTTAACGTTTATACATTTTCACATCTAACGTAACTTGTTCGCGTAACTTCCTACAAAACTTTTGCTGACGTACGTTCGATTATAACGGAACAATTATAAACATATTGTGTTCAAAATTTTTTTTATACTACAATCTGTTTAACGTAGATTTGCTTTAAATACTTAACGTTGATAGACACGAGACAAAATACAGCTTTTATTAAATTTTAAATCGCATTTTTTAATTTTAAATATTTTTTATTTAAATTATTTAAAAAAAAATCAGTGCTTTAAATTTAAATAAAGCTTCCAAAATTGTAATATACTAGCTAAATCTTCTGTAAAAGAATAAAAAAAATCCCGGGAAATCCCGGACAAAATTCCCGGGAATGCGGGATTGAAAAAAGGGCGGGATTCCCGGGAATCCCGTCCCGGGAACATAAACCCTAGTAGAGAGGTAGCCTACTACGCCGGATTTTCGAGTTAAAATCCCAGAAAAGACAAACAAAAGTCTTTTTATTTTTTAATTAAAAGAAATTATGCATATAATTATTTAAACACCAAATATGGCAAAGAAAATTAAAAGTAATTGTGACACAATGGGTGAAAATGAGAACTATAAATCTGAATTCCCTAGTTCTATACCCGAAAAATCAACAAAAAAATTTTTTTTTTCAATAAAATTTTGTGAAACTTAATAATATTTATGTGATAACTAAATATTGGCTTTCCATACTAAAAATAAAATTTAATATACAGTTGTCATAACAGCCATAATATGATTGGCAATAAATTCGGCGGCCCCAACTGATGCTGGTTTCTGGGTATAGAAAAATATAAGTCCCTCTGCAGCGGTTTCATTAAATTAATCCCTTGAAATCCCTACCGGACCTAATTTTTATTAAACAGCTACTGAGTGACTTATTACGCTACCTGTCCCATTTCATTTCGTTCCCTGTATTCAATTGAACATTAACCAATTCCTTTTTTTTCCACTCGTCCCCCATGCCATTCCATTTCGTTCCCCACTCTTTTAGAAAAATGTTTCATTCCATCCATTCAATGTCTTTCTTAAAAAAAATTCCTGACCAAATCTGTTCTGCGTTTTTATTTATCAGCATTTTTTTGTAAACAAATGCTTTATTAATTAATTACAATTAGCTTTTTTATGCATTAGTGTAATTTCAGTACTACTAGTAGTGTTTTTCTAAAGCAAAATATTTCATCATTATCATTAATTGGTAATCAAGTTTTTTATCATTTGCATTTGTATCAACTAGTGGTAATGAAATTTCAATGTTAATGAAAAATTCCCAAGTCTGGTGTGATTGCGTCTAAATCAGGACTGGAAATATCAGTAAATAATAATAATAAAACAATTTAGAAATTTTTTAAATTAAATCTAAGTAATATTTAACCTTTTCACACCCATAACTTTTTTTCAGCAGCGATATTGGATTTGTCGCGATTTGCGTGACCTCTAGTTATATTGAAACGAGTAAAACAGTTCAAGTCGGGCATGCCGACTATATGATATTTACCTTACACCAGTTTGGTTGAAAGCCAACTAATGTTTTGATCCGAAATTCGAATGGGTTGAAATGGACTTGCTGTAAGAAATTTTGATTTTACCTGGTGTATTTAAGAGAAAATCGGAAATATTGTTCGTGTGTGCTATAGATTCAAATATCTACAGATCCTATCTAGAATCAACAGGCTTTGTTCTTGGGCCCACGTAAGTGAGAGTACAAAATTTCATTAAATTATCTTCATATTTGGAGACCTGTAACGTGCGAACAAGTCAGTTTTTGGGTGCCTTTATATGAGCACACCAAACTTGGAACGATTTAAACGAAAACGAGAAAAACAATATCAAGAAGTTCTATCAATATCCGCTCAGCAATATCTGTAATATTAATATGTTTAAAAAAATTAAAATCTCCTAAAATTTGAACTTTGACCTTACACAATGTTGACCAATTTAATTTATTTATATTTTGCCCAAATTTTCAGGATTGAAGTACTTAATCTTGTATTGTTGTATTCTGGCCAAAATCATGTGCAATTAAAAGAAGAAAAAATAAAAAATTGCCTAAAAGCTAAATAAATGCCAAAAATCGTTGTTTTCTCGAAATCCGCTGAAATAAAATCTCTGCCCAAGCAAATGAAAAAAGGAATTCCTACAATTTTTGTAGTTTTTGATCTCTAAAATTTCTTTAAAAAAATTTTAAATTGCAGATTTGAAAACAGTGTTTAAGAATTCTGACCTTTTTGGCACTAATTTAAAACGAGTTAGCAAAACACAATATGAAAAAGTACTTCTATCTTAGTTTCTTGGAATTTGTAAAATAAAAAAATGTTTCTGTAGTAGATTATTTCAATAAATTTTTAAAACTTGGATCCAAATTTCTTGATTAAGTGGTCTGCGACACATCAGTTGCCTGGGGAAATTGTAATAACTCGGCTGTTTTTTAACCGATTTAAATTTTTATTGCTTTATTACAATGAAAATTTACTCCAAATCACGATTCTTGTATGCTTTTAATTCGAATTAGTTTTAACATATTAATGTTTTTGACAAAATGCACAAAAATTCATATTTTTCCCTTGTAATCCGAGTTCCAAAATTCAGTGCCGATGCGGCACTTTTTCCCGGTATCCGATTATCCAAATTTTTTTGGGGGACGTAGTTTTACACCCAAATAAATATTTGCAGGGGGTAGCCTGGTCAAAAACTCAAAATTTATTTTCCTCCACACAAGCTTGGAGAACCCTAGTGACCATTCATACTGATTTAATCATTACATGTACTGATTTTTGGTCATATGTACTGATGAAAAAATTGTGCACTGATTTGTGCTGATTTTTTGAAATTTGACCTGATTGTTTCATTTTTAACATTTAAATATATATTTAATACGAAAAAACTAAATACAAATACGACTGCACAGAAAAAATTATTGCCAATAAAATTTCAATTAAAATTTTATTCGATTTCAAATTAATTTTCAATTAAAAGTTTAATCATATCAATTCAATTTTTAATTGAAAATGATTATGGTGTCGAAAAAATATAAAAAACGTTTACGTCCGATTACTGAATGTCCAGTTAGCTACAAACTGGGACTTTAGCTGACACATTTCTTGTTGTCTCCCATATAAAATTTAAATTTAACTACCTGCAGAATTGTAACTGGGCATTCAGTAATCGGGCTTTAATATGGCTTGCGTAAAATCACATTATTTTGAATTGTGCACATTTTTCTTTTATTGCAGATAAAAAATTAAAAAAGTATGTCTCAAATCAGACAAACACATAAGAAAATTAATAAATATGTATTAATAATATTTTTTATATTACACATTTTCATAAAAGCGCCATACCTTAATTGAAAATATTGACGATTTTCGATTAAATTTTTAATTGATATGACTAAAACTTTAATTGAAAAATTTTCAATGTAATTTAAGCAGAAAAATTTAATTGATATAACGATTTTCTTAATTGGTCCGAGTTCAATTAAATTTTTAATTGTATTTGCAAATACTTTAATTGAAACTCGATTTTAATTTTTTCTGTGTGAATTCCCATAAATCGAATTAAATTTTTGTCTAAAGTGAATGTATTAATATTTTAAACAAATCAAGTGCATTAATTCAATTGTAATAATTCTTTTTATCAAATCAAGTGAATTAAAACTCATGTCTTAATTTTTTTTTAAATCGAAAAAAACTCACTCAATTTATAAACCGTTCAGTTTGAACGGAAAATTTCACTCAAGCATTTAGTCATTGAAAACTTTTTTTTTCGTTCAGTGATTTAAAAAAAGTCTTTCCCTAAAGTGATTTAAATAACCTTTTTACCGTTCAGTGATTTAAATATTCTACAATACATTGATCGTATGTATTAAAAATCAATAAAATGGAAATCAGTTTTATTGAAAGTCTGTGCCCGGCTTTAGACGTATTTTTTATGAAATCAAAAGTTTCTTTTATAACAATTTTACTCAATTTGAAAATTTTCTTTTTGAAATATCAATGGTAGCCTACTTTGAATTTTTCAAAACCAACTCGATAAAGTGTTTGTTCAGAATCTGAGGCATTACGATATTCAAAAGTTAGATTTGTAACATGTTTCATCACTGCTATTTTGGGATAAGATTAGTTTTATTTTACTTACATATAAAAATTTAAATATTTTTTATTTATTTCATATTTTAGCTCAATGTTTCGTTTGTTTTATTTAAATTTCTTCAGGGGTGTAAATTTATTTCAAATTATTTCCTGTTTCAAAGCAAAAATTTTATTTTGTAAAATTGAATTGGAATAAACTGGATCTCAGAAGTTTAAACAACACAGAATAGAGAAAATCACAGAATAAGCATAATATAGGGTTTTTCAACAGGGACGCTACAAAAGTAGAAAAACAGGGACAGCAAACGACGCCATATTTCTTGCCGCTCTTTTGACATTTCTCTTCAGTAAGGTTTGCCATTTCATGATGGGAAGATATACAAGCCAACAATGAGTCGAAATTATTAAAATTTACTACTGAAATTCGGAGTCAGTGGCCTCAACGTTAAGAGCGCTACGTCCAATTTATGGTCGTCATAATCGTCCTAGCGGATCAACAATTGAGCGTCTAGTGGACAAATTTGAATCCACAGGCACAGTACAAAATGTTCCCGTGCCAGTGGGACAAAGAAGTGCCCGTAGTGTCCAGAATATTGCTGCCGCTGAGGCTGCAGTTGAAGAAAGCCCAAATGTGTCTCTCACACGTCGTTCTCAAGCGTTGGGCATCTCTGTGACGTCGTTGTGGCGAATTTTACGAAAAAATCTTGGCCTACATCCTTACAAGATCAAATTGACGCAAGAACTGAAGCCGCTTGACCACCAGAAGCGTCGTATGTTCGTGAGCAACAACTTGAAAATGATTCGGATTTTCATCGAAAAATCATCTTCAGCGATGAGGCTCATTTCTGGCTGAATGGCTTCGTCAATAAACAAAATATGCGTTGTTGGTCAGACAGCAATCCACACGTACTCCATGAGTCATCATTGCATCCCTAAAAAATTACGGTTTGGTGCGGTTTATGGGCCGGAGGCGTCATTGGGCCGTACTTCTTCCGTGATGATCAAGACCGGTACGTTACTGTGAATGGGAATCGCTACCGTTCAATGATAACCGAATATGTTTGGCCCCAATTGGATTATATGGACTTGGAGGACATGTGGTTCCAACAGGACGGCGCCACAAGCCACACAGCGAATGTCACAATCAATTTATTGCAAACCAAGTTTGGAGAACGTGTTATCTCACGAAATCGTCCAGTCGATTGGCCGCCTCGGTCGTGAGATTTGACGCCGTTGGACTATTTCCTGTGGGACTACGTCAAATCTATGGTCTATGCCAACAAGCCAGCGACGATTGATGAACTTCGTACGAATATCGAACGTGAAATTTCAGCAGTATCGGCCGATTTATGCTTGAAAACCGTCGAAAATTGGGTTCAGCGTCTGGACTTCTGCAAGCGTGCCCGTGGTGACCATGCAAAAGAGATCGATTTCCATACATAATGGCATCGAACGTTCTTTCACAGGAATAAAGAATTTCATTGATATCCAAAACCGTTTTTGTTTTATTTAAAAAAACTTTTGTAGCGCTCTTATTGAAAAACCCTTTAGTATCACCGAAGTTTTATTTTTAATAATTTCAAATTGTCACAAAAAGCAGCATCAGATTCCTCACAGTTTTTTCAAACGCACAATAGTTCCTGATTAAAATACGAAATTTATTGACAAAGTCGAAAGAACTCCAGTATGAAAACTATTTTTCTTTTTTCAAGCTTTCAATATTTCCTCAAATATTAAATTTTCCATCCCTGGTCTACAGTCAGTTCGTGCGTTTTTTTATGTATTTGTTGAGTGAGTTAGCGTTTTAAAAAATAATTCCCTATCTAACAATTTGTTTAGTGTGTATGTCACTATAAATTCCCTTTAACTTTTTCTTTAATGTTTATATAGAACAACAAACACATAAAAACTGTTTTTATTTTTAGTTTAATATCTTCCTTTTGATTTTAAATTTCGCATTTGTTGTACCTTGAAAATAAAAGCTTTTAGAATAAAGTATTGTCCCATGTTGACATTTAAGTCGCTATGAAATTTGTCATTTTCTTTTCAAGCTCCTTCTTTTTACTTTTCAATATATTCCTTCTTGTTAACTGTTCAATTCATTTATATTAAGAAAATTGAAAATATGTTAAATGATTTTAAAATTAAATCACTAGAGAATTTTAGTATTTTTTATTACTTTTTCTGCTTTTATTGATTATAAAATATGTATGTATTTAACTACTAGAAATTGCAAAATATAAAGAAAACAATTGATTGGAAATCTTGTGCTATTTTTTAAGATTTTTAATAAATTTCTTTTTAAGCAAAATGACTTAAAAGTGAAATTTTTTGTAAAGGGTGGTCCAACCATAATGCACGATGTTAATTGTGAGTCACACCTTAACGTCAAGTTTTTTGCCCAACTTAATTTGACATTTCTTTGTTTCAGTGTTTGACAAATTCAACAATGGAGAGGTACATAATTGAGCAGCGCGTTAAGATCGTTGAAGCCTTTTACGAAAATGGGCGTTCAAATCAAAATGCATTTCGTACACTTCGTGATTTCTTAGCATAATCGACCTCAGTGGATTCGTTAACAAGCAGAATTGCCGTATTTGGGCAAATGAGAATCCACGAGTGATTATTGAAAAGCCGATGCATCCACAAAGAGTGACTGTTTGGTGCGGTTTATGGGCTGGCGGCGTCATCGGGCCGTAAATAAGGTCGGCCAAGCAGTTATCGTGAATGGCGTTCGCTATCGCGAGATCATAACGGACTTCTTGTGGCCAGAAATTTGATGATATGGACCTCGACGATATGTGCTTCCAACAGGATGGTGCCACTTGCCACACAGCCAACGAAACATTGGGTCTTTTCCGCGAGAAATTCAATGATCGTGTTATCTTACGTCATGGCGATGTTAATTGGCCGCCACTATCATGTGATTTGACACCGTTGGACTTCTTTCTTTGGGGATATTTAAAAGAAAAAGTGTACGTCAATAAACCAATTCTGTAAATAAAATAGTGGGTCCTTTTTTTGTGAAAAGTGAGAACATTAACCATGTATGGATCAAGCTACTCAAAATAATAATTTTTATCACGTGGGATCAATTTTTTTTGTTATTCATTCAAAGTGATATTTTTCCGAAAATTATGAAAGGTGTTATTCTGTAAATTTCCTACTGGGGCGTTCTAGGCCAAAAGTATAACAATTAACCCCATATGGATCACGTTACATAAAATAATTATTTTTATCTAGTTGAGATTTTTTTTAAACAATTTAATGGTTTTACAATCTCGTAGTCATAATTAATACTAAGTTTAATGGGTCTTTTCTGATCCCAGGCCACTAAGAGTTAAATATTTTTTAAACAAATGTAAAGATAATTATAGTCTAACCAAATTTCAGCTATTTTTTCCGAAAACTGTGTAAAATTTGATAAAAACATACAAATTTTGTTTAATTTTTCACAAAATGAGCAATTTTTGTAAAATGTCCTGGAAAGCAGTCGCTCCAAACACAAACTTGAATTATCATTTTTCCATTTTATTTTTTTTTTCTTTAATATCAACTATTATGTGGTACAAATAGTAATCGATATCTCCAAATTAAGCATTTTAAAAAATCTTTAAAATTAATTTTAAAAAACCACGTTTTTGCATTTTTATCAAATTCGTGGGTCATTTTGGATTCCAGGCTAAAGTGGGTTAATGATATCCGATGAAGTCAAAATTCCACGTATAAATCATTTTGACTATATTAAATGAAGAAATGGAATAAAAAATAATTTTTTTTCGAAATTTAGAATTTTGGGAATTTTTAATAGTAATACACTTTTTTTCCAAAAGGGGCCATTTTCGTCCAACTTTCGGCACGGGTTAACGTTTTCCAAAAAAAAATCGATTTCTTCCATTTGGGACCATTTCCAATAAAAGTGGGGGGGGGGGGGGGGTGTAATGAACGAAAATCGACAAATCGCTATTTTAAGGGACAGTCTAATATACATATATATATAAATTAGTATATTTTGCTTAATAATGTTCAAATTAGTTAAAGTTTTATCAAAATAAACGTTTTATGGAAAAGTCGCTAAAAGCGCTAAATAAAAAATTGATAAACGCTATCCTAGCGTCATTTTCATAAAACGTGCTAACAGAAAAAAACGCGAGTTTTGGGTAGCGAAAACGCGCAAAATTTAGCGCAAAAAGCGATAAGTTGGTATGGCTGGGCTAGGCTTTATGTCCCGCTCTCTTCCATTACCGCAATCCCGGGAATTTTGTAATCCTGGTTATTATTTGGTTTTATTTTTCTAGCTTGTAACAGTATTAAAGATTTGACTGAAAAATTTGGAATTGAAAAATATAAATTATTTTTTGTTTTCATAGTGGACAACAGTAGATTGCTTTGGTAAATAAAGGTAACGGTGTTGTATTAATTTTGGTAAAACAATTTTAAGGGTAACGGTATTTTGAGGGTTACAGAATTTTTTTCGGTGACGGTGTTTAAGGATAAAAATGAAACCGTGGAAATGGAATTTTGTTTCCTACACTTATAGAAAAACGTCTGTAAAAATTTAAGTTAAAAATACTAAAACTTAGTTACAAATGACCTTGTAAAAAAAACTGTTGAAATTAGATTGATCTGCTAAATATTATTAAGATAGGAGCAGTAAAAATAAAACTGCTAAATATCCTCAATTGTTGTTATTTTTGAGTTATATTTTAGTTGATAGAAAATATCAACTTAACCTGCCAAATCAACAAAAAATTTTGATAAATAATGAGAAGATTAAAAAACTCACAAAAACTTTAAAAATTTATTTTTTTTTTATTTTTTTTAATGCAAATAAAAATCTAGCCTGTTGAAATCAGCAATCTACTATTTTTTTAGCAAATATTTTTTGCTAAAAAAATAGTAATAAATAATAAATAAATAATAAATTAGCAGGACAGACTTCTATTCACATTCAACAAAATTTCACTTCAAATTAATAAGAATTTTCTAGATATAACAGTTTATTACTATTATTTAGCAAAATTTTCTGCAGATTTTACGGTAAAATTTGTCATATTCAATTAACTAAAAGTTAACTCAAAAATAACTAAAATACTGCAAATTTAACAGTTTTATTTTTGCTGTGTTACTAGCAAAACAAAAAAATCTGCTAATTTCAGCAATATTTTCTGCAAGATAATTTTTAACAAATTTTTAGTAGCTTTTTCTATTAATTTCACAGGTTTGGAAGTCCTTAAATTTTTCAGACAAATGTATAAGAGAGTTTAACAATAATCATAGGTATATTTTTTAAGACTTTTAAAAAATGCGCATTTTGCGCAATGGGAATTTGAACTCAAGACCCCAAGAAATGACCTTTGACCCTTCCATGAAAAAATCGATAGTTCCGGGTCCCAAAATTTATGCATCGTTGATCTCTTGTACTGTACCGCAATTATGGCGAATTTCATTCAAATCGGAATAAATCCGAATGTTGCGTTCAGTTAATATGTTTTCAACCATATATAATAATTACAAAAATTAAAAGCATACTTCAAATATATATGGGTGAAATCAAAAAATGTGATAAATTTTTGGGCCAAATTTGTGAGAAGCAAAAAGTGTTAATATTTCGGTTTTTTCTTAATGGAATCAGTAAGTTTAGTCATTATAAACCTAATTGCAAAAAATCTCTTCTACAAGTTGTCGCAATAACTTTTTTTGTACAATTTTAATTTTTTTTGTTGTAACGGAGTTTATATTTCCGTAAGCAAAAGATATAACAAAAAAAATTGCGTACGAATTTTCTTCAATTTATTAGTTTTTCGTATTTGGGTTTTCAACTTGCTTTCCAATGATATATAATTTGTGTTTATCAAATTGGCGGTTTCGCGAATAAAAATACAATTCATTCCGCGAAAAAAATTTTTTTTTTTTTAATTTTGTATTTTTGGTCCTTTTAAATGCTTTTCAAAAATATAATTTTTTTTTTAAATCCAAACAGCGGTTGCGCAGTTACAAAATAATATATTAAAAAAATAACATTTCGCGATCAAAAAATTCTTAAATTGTGTAAAACAAATTTAATTTGTCAAACTAATGTCAGTAACGACTCGAAATATCGATTCAAAACCAATGAAATGCAAAATCAATCGTTTTTCGCTCCAGCAGCTTAGGGTAAAAAACTGATAACTTTTTTTGATTTGACGCAAAATTATTAGTTGAATCGCCTTTTGACGCATAAATATTAGTTGAATCACTTCTGTTTATGGTTATTTTAAAATATTTTAAACATTTATAAATATTTATTTGAATGAAACCTGATGCAAACAATTGTGGTTACGGAGTTTACATTTGGTTACTTTTTTCGTTTTCTTTCAGAAACGCTTTGTCAGAATTTTTTTTCCGAAACAAAATCGCATGATGCCTACAAGGTGAATCCAAATGTGACATTGGTTTTCTTACTCGTTAAATAGTTTGGTGTAAAAATTAGGAACGGAGTTTACAACATTTTTTCAAATCTTATTAAAGACATCTTTTTCATCTCGAAATGTTACATGCTGCAGAAAAGCTTCAAGTCTGTTATACTGGATGATTACTTACAGTCCAACGATCATTTGAGTATAAATAACATTATACTTCTCGCAATATAAATAATAGATAACTCCAAAATTCTGGTATATGCATTTTTATCAAAAATTATGACGAAAAATCGTTACAGAGTTGAAGTCGTGATAGCTAAGATATACGAAAAAGTTTGTAAAATGTATTAATTTTTATTAAAAACTGCACTTCTCCTCTTCATAAAAATTCTTACAGTTAGTGTTTAGCTTTATTAGTTATTAAAATATAAGCTATTAAAGTTAAAAAACCTTATGAGTTACTTGTTACGGAGTTTACATTTGGTCTATAAAATTGGTCACAAATTTTATGTATTAACCAAAAATTGGTCAGATTGTTATAAATTTTGTAAAATAGGTGACAATGCGCTGATATATATCGAAATATGTAACTCAAATGTAATCCATGCATTAGAAATTAGGTGGTTACACGGTTTTTATCACATTTTTTGATATCACCCATATATGGTAGTTTGTAAATATATATATAATTGCTTGTAAGCATATGCAAAAAGACACCTTTATATTCTTTATCTATAATAATGCATTTCTAACCCAATAAGCACATAGGTTTTAAAAATTCAAGTGCTTTAAATTTTGCTTGAAGTAAAGTATATTTCAAATTCTAGCACTTGTTTTTTCAACATAAATATTTCAAACTTGAATTTTTGTTTCCCTTTTGCTGGAGTATGCTATTGAAATAAAATGTAATAAAAGTTGAATTCAAGCCTTGAAACTGGAAAACAGTGCTGGAATTGAACTTGATTTCAACTTGAATTCCAGTGAAAATGTTTATAGGGTAAGTATTGAACAAATGTTTTTTGTATGAAAATCTCGTTTTTTAACTTTACAAAGCGTTTATGAATTTAAGGGAAAAAGACGATGAAGACAAACTATTTGAAATTTATTTATGACTTCTTTATGATACCAGAAATGTATACGCTCTGTATTTTATCATATTTTAGAGTGTTTTAAGACCCACATAATTTCTGAGAACTTTTAAATATTTAATATTAATTTATAAACACAATTTCTATTCATCCAAAATATATGCTACGTAATTTGCTTAGTAGTTTTTACAGCTTTATTAAGGGTACATACCAATAATAAGAATTTGATAAAAATTTCTTCTTAAACCCCCTCCCCAGCAAACAAATTTCTGAGGTTTATATTGCAAACATTTTATATATTTATATATATTTTGGTTTTGTTAATTTTTGTGTGTATCCGTATAGTATAGAGGTGGCAAGACTATTTTCATTGCGTGCCAAAATTATACATTTTTTAATTTTTTTTGTAAAAATTATATCTTATCTAACATGAGAGTTTAAGGGTTAAAAATTGGAATAAAAAACTAACAAGGAAAGTATCTCATGTGACAGTCTCCGATCTTAATGAAATTCGGATATTTTGCAGAAAAAATGTTCTAAGTTTGGGGTGTCTGAGATTATCGACCATCTTGGGCATTTAGTGGGTTAAAACTGGGGTCAAAAATTACCCATTTTTTTTTACACTTATTTGTCATTTGATCCAAGGAAACTATATACAAATGTTATA
Source organism: Leucophora obtusa (assembly GCA_949987735.1). NCBI lineage: Eukaryota > Metazoa > Arthropoda > Insecta > Diptera > Anthomyiidae > Leucophora > Leucophora obtusa. The sequence continues at coordinate 38,766,875 of OX465296.1, forward strand.
TTGTCGGATAGGGATTTTTAAGGGCCATCTTTTGTTACCTTTCTTTGGAACGTTGTTGTTGTTTTGGGGTTGTAAGAAATGTGTTAATTTAAGCGTACTTTAAATGGGCATGTATATTCGTACGATCGTCAAATTCACATATATTAATTCTTGTTAAGTTTAAGCGGACCCGTATTTTTGGTTTTTCGATATTCCGGCTACTTCGCGTTTTATCGGGTTTTTCCCAAAACCCTATATTTTACCTTACGGTGGCAACCCTATGACTCCAATTTGGGCAATATGCGTATTAAACTTTTTCTTTTTGAGAGCACATTCCTATTCTATAAAAATAATTTTAATTTCATAAATTTTAGACATGTCGTCATACAAAAAAGTATGAAAATTGGAGTTTTTCCCAAATATCTTTTTTGGTTATTATACAACATGCCACGTCTTTCCGCATCAGATAATGCAGTTTTTAAAGAGCTTTCCACGAAATTCCCCTGTCGTGCCATTTCTGCCATGCGTGCCGTAGTTTTTCCCGGTCTTGTTATAGTACACACACATGCAGATGATAAAGAATAAAAAAATCCTTTCAATTATTAATACAAAAGACATTTTTTTTTTCTTAAATACACGTGCGATATTTTTTGTTATTTTTTTGGATTTGCTCATCTCAACACAACTCCAATCTCATTTTATAACAAAACAGAAAATCTTAGAATAACAAAAAATATACAATAAAAACAAACAATATAGGCTACTAATTATTTAGCAAATTTTTTTGCTGATTTTTGCAGGTTAATTTGTTATTTTTATTGACAAAAATTTAACTCAAATGTAAATTCTGAGTTTTTGCAACTCCAAATTTTAACTGATTTTTTCTTACCAAAAATTTCAAATTTTCTCTCGTTGCTTAATACTACCTTTTTCCAGAATGTACTGGGTTTGATTGATTTTCGATATAGACGGGTTTCTTCTTGAAACACCTCCATATATGTAGTCCATTTGTATGTAGCACCCTACTTATGATGCTGACGCTAACGTTGACATCTGAGCATTCTGAAATATATTTTAACAGCACTTTCAGTTGGACTTTGTTTCACTCTTCGTAAAATGTATCGTATTTCAGTCCCATTTAGTTTGTTTGCCCTGCAATATTTGGGGCGATCTTGTAAATTTGAAAACTTTTTATACTCATCAACATTGCAGCGATTTTCATGTACTTAAAAATTTAAAATATGCGCTTAAAATATGCAGGAAAAATGCAAAATATGCACTTAGATATGCACTTTAATGGAAATATGCACTAAAAACCAAAATATATGCACTAAAGGTCCAAAAATAAATGCTTAAAACCAGGGACGTAACAGTTATAACTTTTATTCAAAAAAGTGATTGTTTTACAATTATTTCCTGTTTGAGTATTTTAAATTTTCTGTTTATTTGCTCTGTTTGATTTATATTTTTAATTCAAACAAAAACAATCCAAACACGATTTTTATTTTTTCAAAAATAATAAAAGTTATTTTGTGATTTTTTTTCTTTATCAAAAAATAACAATTAAGAATATAAATCAAAAGCCATGGAACCAATGACTTCACCAATTATAATATCCTGATGATGTCAACTAGTGTTAATAAAAGATTGAACAGTGATTTAAAGTGAGTAAATATGTATATTCCAGCAACTTCCGGCATTCAATTTTTTCAAAAAAATCATTCTGTAACTTTTATAAAAAGTTTTAAAATAAAAATCAAAAAACAACAGAAATTTATAGAGTAAAATATAAAAATTGAAAAAATTAAAATCTTTGCCAAACTTTGTGATTTTTTTGTGCAATATGATTTATAAAATATAGTGCATTATTGAAATATTATAATTAAATAAATTTGGGTGGTGACTTTTTTAGAAATATAACAGTTATTTTGGGTCTCTGCTTAAAACCAAAAAATTAACTTCAAACTTATCGATTTTTAAAAATCATATTTAATACTCGAGAGCGTTTGCTTAACAATTAAATCAAATATAAATGTCTAAAGTAGATGACAACTTGATGTTTTCCTTTTAGTTAAGTACTGCGTTAACCCTGTATGATGTATGATCTCTTCGATTTTAACCATTTTTTTTTATATATGATTTCTAAAGGAGTGTACATATGAAGAAAACTACCAAAAACAATTTATTTTAAAGAAAAGTGATTTTTATTGAAAAATATGGTTTTTTTGCCAAAAAGAAAAAAAAACAAAAAAAATCTTTACACTATAAATAATACATTTATTGTCGCCAAAATGAATTTTATTGCGAGAATAACACTTTAAGTATTTAAACAACTATTTTTGAATATAACAGTTTTTGTAAAAAAAACGTGTTTTAGATTTTAAACAAACATACGAAGCAAAACCAAGATTTTTCCTATAACTGTTTAAAAAATCTGAGCTAAACTATAAGAACACTGCCAGCAAAAACAGACATTACCGAGTAATTAAGCGAGTAAGTAGCACACAAAGGGTTTCGCAACATTACTTTTGTTCGCGATGTCCAAAAATTCATGGGTGGTCATTACCCTCTCGCTTACAAAAAAAGTGCGAATAACGAGTTACCCATAATGAAAGAATGAGTACCCGAGTAAAAAAAATTATATATAATCATATGTGGCATATATTACAATATATAATTAGACATGTCGTTATGTATATGTCTTTTTCCAAAATTTTTCCTTATATTATGCCATGTATAATTTCATCTAATCAGATATCGGCCTTTATAATATTAGATATGGTATATATGATTATATATTACATAGCATGGCTGATCTTATTGCATATATAGTTGTATATAGAGCTATATCTTAATATATATGGCGGCATTTTAGGAATAATAATTATATATGGTATCATTTAAATAATATATAACTATATATGGTGCCAGTTAAACTATATATTATCATATATGGTGGCATTTCAACAATATATGCTCATATGTGGGACCTCATGAACAACATTTTTAATTCAGTTGCAGATATAATAATATATGCTACTATATATAGTGTAATATATATTGATATATGGTATCATTTAAACAATATATTACCATATGTGGTGACATTTAAACCATACATTATGATATATGGCGCCATTTCAACAATATATGGTCATATATGGTAACTTATGATCAACATTTTTAATACAGTTCCAGATATGATAATATATGCTACCATATATAGTACCATATACTTTGATATATCGTATCATTTAAACAACCCGAGTAAAAATAGTTACATATAGTCATATATGTGATTAAGTTATATCTGTATAAATATACAATTTTATCGGTTTGATCGTAATTGGTTCAATTTTATATAAATAAAATGTAATTGTATCCGACATTTACCTTATACAATTGTATCAAAGTTTTAAACTGATATCAGGTCAAAATTGGGATATAACTATATAATTTTGTATACAAATATATCTATTTGGACCTAAACTGATACCATGTGATATAAACCAATAAAATTGTATCAGGTCAAAAATCAGATACAATTTCATCTGATTAACACATAATTTAATCAGGTCAGATCTAAACTGATACAATTAGATAAAAACTGATAAACAACTGATACAATTTTATCGGATCAAATGGTACATGGATCACTCTAAGTTATATATTACCATATAACGCTCTATATTATTTTTTTTTAATAGGGAACATACCATATATGATTTCAGTTAAACAATATATTGTCATATTATGCAATTTAAACAATATATGGTCATATATGGTAACTCAACTACAATATTAACTGTATTTCAGAAGCTATTAATTGTATTTCAGAAATTTTAAATGTATTTCAGAAATTATGGAATGTATTTCAGAAATTATTAATTGTATTTCAGAAATAATCAAATCTATTTCAGAACTTGTTGATTGTTTATTATAGTTAATAGAGAAAAATTTCTAAATTACATTTCATAATTTCTGAAATACAATTGATAATTTCTGAAATATAGTTTGATAATTTCTGAAATACAGTTGTGAATTTCGGAAATACAATTAATAATTTCTGAAATAGAATTGATAAAACTGAAATTCAATTGACTAGTTCTGAAATGCAATTGATAAATCTTAAAAACAATTGATACAATTGGAAATGGTGTAGAGCGTTAAAAAGATGTAAATAAAATTATTTTTTTTAAAAAATTCAATTTAATAAAAAAAAAATATAATTTTATAAAAACATTTATAGAAAATAAAATTATAATTTTATAAAAAGAAATTCTTTTTATAAAAAAAAAATGCATAGTCATGAACGGTATCGAACTCGAGACCTTCTAAGTTTAAACCTTATTTTAACAAAATATTGTAATTTTTATAAAATTAGTGCTGTGCCAGTGTATTATTTTTTGAACTGTTCTTAGGTAGTACCCAAATATAATGCGGGATCTAATTTTATCTGTCATTTTTCTGGATAGTTTTAGATGTCAATCCCCAAATATATTGCTGTTTCTAATTCGATCTGCCATTTTAATACCGAAATAAATTTCTGGATCTAATTCGATCTGCAATTTATGGGATAAATTAACCCTTAGGCGAGTGGCGTACATTATAATGTACGTCGACTTTATCAACTCGTCACTGATTTGAATTTTAACCAAAGCGCTATTCATTTACTATTATCGGTTCGTTATTTTGTTCTTATTAAAATTTTATGCGGGCTGTGAAATTTCAAAATAACATGAGATCTGTAGAGTGCGTTTTGTCTTGTGATCGTCAACGCTGCAGAGAATGTGTTGGAAGTTAGAAGTTAAAAGAAAGGCTAAATTTTAGTCTCAAAAATTGTGTGCTGAATCAAATTCAAAAACTCAAAGGATTTTATGTAGAGATTAGTAATAGAAAAAATATAAAATTAAAATTTTAAAAAAATTTTAACCCGCTCGGGGCCGGCAGCATGTTAATGTTTGAACTTTAATTTTAAATATCTCCGCTAGGGGGTGCTGCAAAGCCATAAAAGTAATAAACAATATTTCTTGGCCATAGATCTACATTTCCACGAAATTTTGTCGGAAAATTTCCAGCCATTAAAATTCCCGTGTCAAAGGGTTAAGATCCTACCAAATCCCCAAATATATCACTGGATTTAATTCGATCTGCAATTTATCGGAAAAGTTAAGATCTTACGCAATCCCTAAATATATTACTGGATCTAATTTGATCTGTCATTTTTTGGATAAATTTAGATCTTACTAAATCCCCAAATATATTGCTGGATCTAATTCGATCAAATTAGATCTAAGTTTCGGATCAAATTAGATCTAAGTTTATCCACAAATATATTTCTGGATCTAATTCCATCTGCCATTTTTCGGATCAATTTAGATCCTAGTTTATCCCCAAATATATTGGTGGATCTAATTCGATCTGCCACTTTTTCGCATCAAATTAGATCCAAGTTTATCCACAAATGTATTGCTAGATCTAATTCGATCTGCCAAAATTGAGATCAAATTAGATCTAAGTTTATCCACAAATATATAGCTGGATCTAATTCGATCCGCCATTTTTAGGATCAAATTAGATCTAGGTTTATCCACAAATATATAACTGGATCTACATCGATCCGCCATTTTTAGGATCAAATTAGATCTAAGTTTATCCACAAATATATAACTGGATCTAATTCGATCCGCCATTTTTTGGATCAAATTAGATCTAGGTTTATCCCCCAAGATATCATTGGACCTCCTAATTTTGAGATATAACTTGATCTTAGTTTATCCCCATATATACAATGGGATCTAATACGATATGATTGGATACACCCAATTTTGAGATCTAATTGGATCAGCTAGATATTACAGCAGATCTTAAACAATATCAAATTGGATATGATTAGATATTGCGCGAGATCAATTTTTTTTACTCGGGTAGTTACACACAAAGATAGAATAAGTGGTCACACAGAACTTAGGAAATAAGTGGTTACCCTACATTGTAAAATAGTTGGTCATATTGGAAAAAAAAACTTTTTACCTTGGAAAATTTCCTATTTAGTTCAAAACAAATTTATAAATAAAATATTAATATAAAAAAGACTTAATCAGTACTTATTTAATCAATTACCAGTAAGTGATTACTTTGCACGAATATGTAAGTACTTCTATAACTTATTATTGGTAAGTCATTATTTTGTATTTTAAAGTAATGCAAAAGGTACACTAATAGAAAAAAGTCCGTAAAAAATTTAGTAAAAACTACTAAAAATTAGTTAAAAATGATGCTGCAGAAAAAAACTGCTAAATTAGCAGATTATTTTTGCTATATATTAGTAATATAGGAACAGCAAAACTAAAACTGTTAAATATACAGAATTTTAGTTATATATGAGCTAAATTTTTGTAAATGGAGATTAGCAAATTAACCTGCTAAAATCAGCAAAAAATTTTGCTAATTAATTAGTAGCCTAAAAAATCACCCAAAAATTTAAAATTTTCGAAGTTTTTTTTTCGATTTTTTTTTTAAATGCAAATAAAAATCGAGCCTTTTGAAAACAGCAGTTTACAATTTTTTAGCAAATATTTCTGCTGATTTTAGCAGAATAGACTGCTATTTGCATTCAACTAAATTTAGCTTAAAAATAGCAAAAATTTTGTAGATTTAACAGTTTATTTTTGCTATTTTTAGTCTACAAATATTTAGCAAATTTTTCTGCAGATTTTACAGTACAATTTGCTATTTTCAATTAACTAAAAGTTAGCCTAAATATAACTAAAATTCTGTAAATTTAGCAGTTTTAATTTTGCTGTTCTCATTTTACTAGTATTTAGTAAAAAAATCTGCTAATTTTAGCAGTTTTTTCTGCAGCATCATTTGTAACTAATTTTTAGTAACTTTTTCTGCTATTTTTACGGATTTATTTCTTTGAGTGTAATGGCCTATCATTACTTAGTAATCCGTATGGTAATGACTTGTCATTACCATGTTTTTGCTGGGCTTTGTACAGAAGGGGCCCCAATGCCCAAAAATGCAGTTTTGTGCATCAAGAGGGTTTTTTTTATCAAAAAACCGGTATGTTGCCAAATGGCTACACCACGCATTTAAGGGATGAGGTTTGCAAATTCTTCTTTTTCTTTATTTTTCATTAAATTTTATTTTTAGTTTTTAAAAAAATATGCAACAACAAATCGATGGCATCTTGTTGCAAATTTTTTGATTCGGAAAAGCATTTGATCAAATTAAAATTTGGATTAACGACTACAAACATGCATTTGCCTGAAAGTCGCTGCCCTGCTTATCAATTATCTATTTCACAGTACTGTGGCTTCTTTCAATCATTAAATGAATTTCACGCAATATTTTTCCTTCTTTGTAATATTTCCCACACAAGTTGACAAACATCCAGCGAGACGACACACAGTGCTTTGATCCCATATAACGATTGGACAAAAATAGAAGGAGTGGAGACAGAGTTTTGAAATTTGGTACACTGACATAGAACCTCCTAGTTAAGAAAGATTTTAATTTTTGGAAAATATCGGGCCAAGGACACGCCCACCTCCCATAGGTCCTGGAATTTTAAAATATTATATTAACTACATAAATGAAAGTAAAATTACAAAAAGTATCCATTGAGATACACATAAAACGGGAAACGTTTGTGTCAATTTTTATCAAAATCGAAGCAAGGACTCTTAGTCCTGCCATATATCCTTTATCTTAAAATCTTTATAAAACCTGCAAAAATTATCCGATTGCCATGAAATTTAGCACGTGAATTGATGTTATACCAGTCAAGCCAAATTTGGGTAAAATCGATTCATAAAAAATGCCTCTCATAAAAAATGCGTTTTAAACGCTTAAAATGATTTTTCTAAAACAAAAAAAATTAAATAGGATTAAAATAGGAAACCATGTAAATCCTCCATTTTAGGTATATCGTATGTTCAGCGAACTTATGTAAAACACTACCAAAAATATTTTTGTGGAACATTTTAACCTCCTAACTCTTCAATTAAAGGGACTTTTTTTGGCCCCATTTTAAAAAAGGAAAAAAACGACCCGTAAGTTCTAGAGGTAGAGGGTTAAAATGTTCCGCAAAAATATTTGTCTTGAAATTCTACTAAAACTCTTTTAAGATATCAGTATTGAAAATTTAACTTCAGTGCCAGTAATAAGTAACAACTTAAAATGTGTTTAAGGGTTAATTTCGTACTTATTCAGAATTGGTACTCAAATATCCCACAAACCTAGATTTTAGGGAGAAACTATGGGAATCTTCCATTTTAGGTATAGGATGTGCTCAGCAAACTTATGTAAAACACTACGAGGAACATTTTTGTAGATTATTTTAACCCTCTAACCTTTCAACCACGGGTCGTTTTTGTCCCTTTTTAAAAAAGGGCCAACAAATTCCTTTTCATTGAAGAGTTAGAGGGTCAGAATGTTCCTGGTAGTGTTTTTAGCGGTAATACTTTAGTGAATTTGCTTCCAAAGTTCAAAAATAGATTTTGTTTTTTTTATCAGCTGGTAAAATGAAATATATGTAGCTTTTATTACGTGAATGAGATATAAAAGAGTCTTTAAAAAAACATTTTTTTTGATTTCTATAAAAAAATCTTAACAAATATGATAATATGAAATAATAATATGAAATTCAATTAACATGATTTTTTTTAATATTTTTGGTAATTTTTTGGTAATTTTTAGGATTTTAACCAAAAATTAGGTATCTTTAAGGAATTATTAATGAAATGGATTATGTGTTTTTGCCAAATTTTTACTTTTTTAAAAAAAAATAATATTACCTCCATTTTTCGAAAAAAAATTATAACATTTTATTAGTTGGAAACTTTTTCGTAACCCATAAAAGATGAAATTATAAAAATACATTTTTTGACACTTGAAAATTTTTTTTTTTTTATAGTTAAATTAAGAAATTGGTTTTTTTCTTTATTTTTTCTTATATAATATTATAAGAGCATAACAAAAAATTTCAAAATTATAAAATCAATTAACATAATTTTTTTTTAATTTCCATTTAACTTTTGATATTTTTAGGCTCCCAGAAAAATATTGTAAAAATTCAAAAACTAAATTGATATGTTAATTGTAGATTTTTTTTTACAATTTTATTACTTTTCATTGATTCGAATATATTCAAATATTTAAAAAAAAGTTTTTAAAGATACCTCAAAAAATTAATTTTTACGAATTTTTTTGTAAGATCCAAAAAATTCATCTTTTTTCATTACATTCTATGTTAAAAATTTAGCGACCTCTGTGTAGACAGAATGAGTTATACTAGAAAGAATAATATTTACAATATTAAGTAATTTTAGTATATATACAAAAAAATATTTTCGTCGAAATCGGAGACACAATTTTTTTTTTATTTTTGTCTATTGGTAAACACATAAATGAGTGATAACAGCTGGACAACTACTGGCTGTGCTTAAATGCTAGTACTGCCAAACAGTTTTCGGAACTAATATGCCAGCATTGGGAGAGCAAAAAAAAAGTTGGTTGGTCTTAAAGGAGCTTTCGAAAAAACAAAAAAATCGATTTTAGAAAACAAAAAAAATTTTAAATTAAAAAAATCAAAAAAAATGTTTGCATGCAACCGGATTTGACCTCGGAACCTTCTGATTACAAACTTTGTTTAACGAAGCGGCATCATTTTTATAAATTCATTTCTCTACCAGTGAATTGATTTTTGTACCGCTAGCAGTTTCTGACTATGTAGCTCTGGATAACCACTGTTTGCAAACGCTGGCATAGCACTCTAAGTCCATTGTTTGCCAGTTGTTTTTTATAAACCACCGAAATTTTTGTAAAACAAATACCGGCAAATAGCTTTTTGCAAACGCTGGAAAAGCATCGCAAATGAGTGTGCTGCCAGTCATTTATTTTTAATACTGCGGTTACCCAGTGATATCCCAGTCGTTGATTTTTTGTACCACTGGCAATTTCTGACTGGGCAACCTCATGGAAAATGTGTGATGTTGATGATGAGCTCCAAAATTAACCCAGAAATGGATTTTTGTTTTAACTGTCATAGTATTAACCCTAATGCAATAGTTACAACCCTAATATGCATATTTTGAATATTCCCTACAGGAAATTTTAACAAACTGTCACCGAACTGGCCCCTTTATATGAAATAGACTGGTCACTTTTACATGGCGTTGTCATAGGAGGGAGAAATTGACCCCTTGTGACATGTCACAAGACAAATCACAGGACAGGTCCCTGAACTTTGTTTTTCAGTAACCTGTCCTGTGATTTGTCTTGTGACATGTCACAAGGGGTCAATTTCCCCCTCCTATGACAACGCCATGTAAAAGTGACCAGTCTATTTCATATAAAGGGGCCAGTTCGGTGACAGTTTGTTAAAATTTCCCGTAGGGTTCTTTCATACTAATAGTACACTCATAGGAAAAAGTCTGTACAAATTTTTGCCAAAAATTATAATGTTTAGCAAGAAAAAAATTAGCAAAATTTTATCCTGCTGGAATCCACTAAATTATTTGTTCAATATTAGTAGACTAAAAAAATTACAAAACTGAATTATATTTACAGAATATTTTTTATATTTAATGCGAATAAAAATAAAAAAGCAGTAGCCTACTAATATTCAGCAAATATGTCTATTGCTTTTAGCAGAATAGTTTGTTATTTACATTCAACAAAATATAATTCAAACATGAATTAAATTTATAGCTATGACAGTCTTTTCTGTTGTTGTTAGCTATTAAACTTCAACAAATTTGTTCTATTTTCAGCAGGAAAAATTGTTATTTGTAGGCAAATAAAATATTCCTCAAACATAACTTAAATTTTGTTAATATAACATTTTAATTTTTTCTGTTTTTATCTAAACAGATTCTTCTGATTTCAGCAGTTTTTTTCTACAGCGCAAATTCTAATTAATTTTAAGAATTAGCCTTTTTTTGCTTAAAGATTTATTTCTATGAGTGTACTATCCAACATATTGTTTTCATATCATGACATACAATTATTTTTGAAGAGTTATCTGGCTTCCCTTTGTTTATATGCATGTATATTTATACTACCACATACACATATTATTTTCAATTTGTCATTGCATTTAATATTGACAAATTATATATTTTCTACATTCCTTTGCAATTTATATATTCATATACACAGAGAGTATATTTTATAAAATTTAAGTTAATAAAACATTCATTAAATAAATAAATATTTTCGTTACAAAATTCCCTTAAATTTCTTAGCTTTAATGAAAATGATGAAAAATTTATTTGAAATGAAATGTTTCATAAAAAATTTTCATTAAACGTAAGAAATTGAAAAAAAATATATTTTATTTTACAAAATTTTTTTAAAACATTTATTAGTGATATTGATGTGTTGACTGATTTCCAACACATCAATGTCAAAAATACAATGAAAATAATTTTCTATGTATAAAAATTACTTGGAATGGTGGCGCGCGGGTGTTCAAAATAAATAAAAATTTACAAATAAATGAATGATTTTTTTTTAAATCTGTTGTTTCAACTATCTCAATTATTTACAAGTTAAAAAAACTTTAATATTAAATAGAATCTATATTCTTGGAATATACAATACTATCTCTGGAAATAACGGGTATTTTAGCTTGCACCAACATAAAGTATATTCAAAAGGTTTTTGAATTAAATTAAAGACCAAGCATTAACAAAATAGTTCTAAATTTTAAAAAAGTGCTATTTTAGGAATGATGTTTCATTAGTTATTCAAATTTTATTCCAATATGGCACTCAATACTCGTTTGTGTCACAAATGGTCCAAATGTGCCACATTTCCCATTACTGACTCTTGTTCGTGAGATAATAAAAAGACAAACTATAGAAAAATAAACACTACAACTACATGAAAAATAAATTATCCTGACTAGAAGGATAAAGAAAATTATGGTTTACTGGCTGATATTGTTGGTTGCTTGGATAGTTATTCTCACAGCTGCTACTTGCATGCAAAAAAGTTTTTTGTAGTAAATATTTTTATCTAAAACGATATTTCCAAATATATTTTAGAAATCGAAGAGTGAATTAATTCTCACACATACAAGGAGAGAATTTCATTACACGAAAAATATTGAAACTTTTCAATAAACTAATAAAACTTTTCCCTACAAAGAAAACGAAAAAAATCGCAAAAATTAATGAAAAAACTACTATACCCAAATACTATTTTGAAAGCCAACTAATGATTTGATCCAAAATTTACATTTACGACAAATTTTATCTATAAAATGATACAAAATAAGAAAAACTGGTAAGAAATTTTGATTTTGGCTACACTCAAAATAATATGTCTGTTGACTCAACAAAAAAATTTGTTAATTTAACTTAATCTATACCGGTTTTTTCGTTAAGCACCGTAAGTTGTTTGAGTTTCACGTGAAAAAACTGTTACACTCACGTGAAAAAACTGTGAAAATTGTGTAGACTTTGTTTTCACGCAAATTTAACATACAAGACTATTATTTTTCTGGTGAAAAATTGACACTTTGTGTATATTGTAATTGTTTCTTTGTTATAAAATTAAAAAATTGTTCAGTTTTATAATTTAAATTGCAGTATGAAGCCTTTAAAGTTCGAGTAAAATTTTTCCACGTGAAAAACAACTTACGGTGCTTTAAAATTAAATTTGTTGATTTTAAAATTTTTTTGTTAATTTTAAAAAATTACAATTTAAGTAATACCACAGATATATTTGTAATTATACTGAGCATAAAATTTGTTCAAATTATAGGGTTTCGAGAGCTATGTAAGGTTACTCCAAAGCATACATGGGACTAACTAATTAGGTGGACTAATTAATTGATGATTTCATTACCATTGCATTGATATCAATTGTAATGAAATTATTTTCATTACCATTTATTAATTAATGGTAATGATTCTAAAATTTAATTTCATTGATTAATGACAATGATTTTAAATTTCATTACCACTGATAATGAATAAATTAAAAAAAAAAATAATTGCCATTGACAGAAAAACGTAAAGGTGGAGTAAAACTCGCTAAAATCGAAAATGGAATATGCTCATTCAGGCTCATGCTCATTTGAAATTATATATTACTTTCCGTTCCATTGTTATTTGCATCCATTGTTATCTGTATTCATACTACTAATTGTACACGACGCTGTTTTTTGTTATAATTACGGTTACCAACGCCTAAAAACAAACTCAAAGAGTCAGATCAAAATTAACGCCAAACTATGCTGCGAAAATATTTTGGAGCTGTCGACAAATATGTTGCTACCGCCGACATTATCCATGTTCATCATGTGTCGGATCAATATCGGCGAAAAACTTGGTATTTTAAACTGTCAAAAAATGCATGTGTAAACGATGAAGATTAAAAAGTTGGAATAACTTTAATCAAGTAGATTAATTTCTCCATCTAAACGCATTATTAGTTTTCGAGATATAGGCCATTTTATTAAATATAAAATTTTTGTGTAATGGGGTTTTTATTCGGCTTGAGGTCATAAGTTTAAAAATAAAAAACAAATTTTTCTTTACGTTTTATTTTTAAAATTTTTTGTTTATTTTCTTTCAATATTTCGAAACAGCTTCTCTGTTCATCTTCAGGAAAAAGTTAATTATCTGGTGATAAAGTGCGGAGTTGAAAGCGTCCTTTGTTGTTTACATTTCTCAATCAACTTTATTAAAAATTTCCCAGGATCCTAAGCTCCATCAAAGTCCAGTTTTGGATAGGAAAAAACTTTTCACGGGGGAATTGTAAAGTTAGGGGTAGTCAAAAGCAATATGGTTTCTATGTTCCTTAGGTTCTAATGCTCAGACTATAATCCTAAATACTATTAAAATTATGATCAGTGATTATTTTGTTATTTTTAATATTATAATAAACAACTACCAAAACATATTTTGAAGTTAATTTTTCAAAGTTTTTGTAATTTATATCAGTTTTACTTTCCGAATTTGTAGACTCAAAACAGTTTGTCAGTTATTTGTGCAGCAATTTTTTATTTTTTTTTTTTATCTGTAATTACAGTTGTTTTCTATGAAATAAAAAACAAAAAAATCACAGTTACTTAAAGAAAAAACTAAAGAAAAGTATGGTATTTCGCAACACTTGTTTAAAGCAATTATTTTCAGTATTATAATAAACAACTACGGAACACTATTTTTGTAGTAAGCAGTTCATTTTTAAAAGTTATTGAAAATATAAAAACCTTCGTTAAGTTTTTGAAAATTCTTGTTTAGTTTAGATTAGTTATTATTGCTACATTCTTAGTTTGCAAGTAAAAATCATAAAATTTTATTTTATCTGCAATGCATAAAAATATAATAACTAGGGCAAGGAATTCCATGCAAATGCATGTTTTTTGTCGATAGTCCAAAACTAATATGGACTAAATATTTATCCGAATCAACAAATTTAGAACAAAATGGCATCGATTTCTTTCATATTTTGTCATAAATGCATGTTTTTGCATATTTTGACTTTAAATGCATATTGGGTGCCTTTTTAATGCATATTTTGTACTTTTTAATGCATATTTGTGAATATTTTTAATTTTTAGGAACATTTTTTATTTTGTAAAAAATATAAAAAATTCAAATTTTTATATTTTGTTTTAAACAAAATAAACATTCTTAAAAACCTTATTGACCTATGGAAAATCTTCGAGTTCTGTGTCTGTTTGCAAATAACTAACTTAAATATATTTTTAAGTTTTAAATTGCATTATTTTTGCAAAAATAATAGTTTTTAGTGCATATTTCTTATATTTTTAATACATATTTTTCTTTTTTAACCGCATATTTTAGGCGCATATTTTCCATTTTTAAGTGCATGAAATTCCTTGCCCTAATAATAACTAAGCATAAAAATATATAACATTTGGAGTTTGGACTCTAAATTTTAAGTATGATGAAATAGTTCCACATTGCTTATAAAAACAAAATTGAAAAAATTGTGTGTTTCTTTTCTATTTTTAATTATAATATATTGGTAATAGATAAGCGTAACATGTAAGTTCAGAATAACATATTACTAGGTAAGGAGTTACCCCGGTGGGCATGCCCTTATTAAAATAATAGCTTTGGTAATAGAAAAGTAAGAGGTCACCTACCCTAATTTCTTCTTACCAAAGTCATTACCGGGTAATAGAAGGTTTTGCTGGGAAGTTTCAATGTACCTATTTGATACAAAGTGAAATTGTTACCAGAATACTTGGGTTTATGAAAGAAGGATTTGTAACTGCATATTTTTAATTTTAGTGTAGATTTTTCCTTTTTGTGTAGATTTTTAGTGTAGACTTTTCCTTTTTCCTATTTATATATTTATGTAGCTATAGCTCCAGAAAGTCATAGCCTTGGTTATTATGCGGTAATAATAAAGAGAGCTCTGTGTATTCAAAATGTACTATTACTTACATATGCATATATTCATAAAATATAATATCTGCCATTGTAATAAACCAAGAAACAACAACGTGTTTATATGTTGCATAAATAAATATAAACTTAAAAAACCATTATAAATTTCAATTGCGGTTCCGTTTTTTTTCACAAAGTCTTGTAATTGATTTTAATGCGTGTTAGTCATAAAGTTTTCTCGACAACACAAACAGAAAGATAATCTTAATATATTAATGAAATTCTTTATCGATTCAAAAATTAATATTTTAATACACCGACGAAAATTGTTGTCAAAATTTTACAAATTTTTGTTCACTTTTTTTTTTTGTTGTTTTGTATACTGTTAATATTTTTTTAACCTGTAGTATTTTCGAAGATGATATTTTAAATGCTGAAAAACGCTTCTAGACGAGAACAAAAAATTCTCATTGAGGTTGTAAGTTGACCTAACAAATATTTCTGGAAATTCTAAAAATGTCGTCCCCTGACGATTTACTTAGGCAAGATTATAAAGCAGATAGAAAAATTCACATTATTTTTCACAATTTGTTAAATAAGTTTTTGGAATTTAGCACATTTAATTCCTTTAATGCAATCACTCTTTATCCCGATAAAAATAAATTTTAAATAAAAAAATTTTATTTATTTAAGAAACAATGTTTATATTAGAATAAAGCGCATTTTCAAAAAAATTTACAAAAACAATAAACCTTACTCGAGGACGCTAATAAATAGGCCAACCAAAAAGAAACCAGAGCTTGTTTTTTATTTCAAAAGATAGGACAATTTAGATTGAATACACTCATCAATACAATCATACACTCATAGAAATAAATCTGTAAAAATAGCAGAGAAAGCATCTAAAAATTAGTTAAAATTATGTTGCAGAAAAAACTGCTGAAACCCTGCAAGCATTTGGAAGATATCTTCCAAGAAGATATTAAAGCAATATCTTCTATTTTGCATTTGAATGAAAATAATCAAGTAGTATGTTGAAGTTGTCTTCCTTTTATCATTTGGAAGATAATTTTTTGTCATAATATTTTATGATAATATTGCGGCAATATTACCTTATGATCTGGAAGATAAAAAAAATTTGTTAAAAAATTTTTGTCATTTTGGAAAAAATTAAAACAAAATTTGTAAATTCCTCGAAAAAATCAAGATTTAATGCGCGGAAAAAATCGGCTGCGATGAAATCAAGATAATTTATGTTTTGATCAATGGATTGCGTATGCAAATATTCTTTTTCAGGCTGAAACTTAATATTGAAAAAAATAAATCGTTTATTTTGTACCGGGGAGTTTATTTGGCGATATCCCCTTTTTATCTTCCAGATGATAATTTAGCGATATCGCCGATTTATCTTACTGGAGTGTTGCTTTCGTATTGCCTGGAAGTATTGCTTTTGGGTAACAGTTGTTCCCGACGGAAGAAACTTCCGCAATACGAAATTTATATTGCCGGCAATAAATGTTTTCTTCCTGGCAATATGATCGGGGAATCTTCTTCGTATTACCATGCTTGCTGGGAATTAGCAGATTTTGTTGCTAAATACTAGTAAAATAAGAGGAGCAAAAATAAAACTGTTAAATTTACAGAACTTTAGTTGAATTTAAGTTAACTTTTTTTTTTTTTTTTTTTTTTTTTTATTTTAGTTAACGAAACTTAAATATAATTAAAGTTTCGTCACTCCATTGGAGCATCTAGCAAAAACACAGTATAATATCATCTAAATAGAATTTACAAAGTGCCTCCATCTATTTCTGTCTTGCGTAAGATTTCTGAGTTGCGGCCAAGTCATCCCTCTTCTGTTCATTTCCGCTTCAGTTGATCTTCGCCACGTAAATTTAGGCCGGCCTCTGCTTCTTCTGCCTTGTGGGTTCCATTGTAGGCATACTTAGGAAATTTCGGAATTATTTTTCCGCAAGGTGTGGCCGATCCACTTCCATTTTCGTCTGAGTACTTCATTTTCTATGGGTTCTAAGTTGCAGGTTCTCAGTAAATCCATATTGCTTATGCGAGTAGGCCAGAATATTCTAAGAATTCGTCTCAAACATTTGTTAACAAATACCTGCAGCTTCTTTGTAAGCATGTTGCTAACCTCCCATGTCTCGCAGCCATACAGGAGTACAGATTTGACGCTGGTATTAAATATTTTCAACTTTTGTCCTCTCGATATTTGCGATGATTGCCATACTCTACCAAGGGATGTATAGGCGTGTCTAGCTTTGTTAATTCTGCTTTTGACGTCAGCTTCGGCACCCCCATCTTTGCTTATAATACTGCCTAGATAGCAGAACTTATCCACATCTTCTAGGGGGGTCCTATTTAGTGTTATAGGTGCCGTGTTATCCGTTGCAGTCCTTAGTACTTTCGTTTTTCGTAGATTAATCTTTAGACCGACTATTATACTATTTTTTTGTAGGCAATTGATCTTCTCCTGCAAGCCGCTACACGTATGCGACATCAAACATATATCGTCTGCATAATCTAGATCATGAAGACGTTGGTTAAGATGCCACTGGATGCCATCTGGGGCTTCGACGTTCGTCTTAGTCATGACTGCATCCAGCACTAAGAGGAATAGGATTGGCGAAAGGACGCACCCCTGACGTACGCCTTCTGTTATTTGAAAAGGTTCACTGTCCGAACCTTTATAGCGCACCTTACAGTATAGAGCACATATCATCGCAATAATTTTATCTGGAATGCCAATATTCCGTAGACAATTCCAAATAGATTCGCGCTTAATGGTAGCAAATGCACGCTCAAAATCAACTTAACTTTTAGTTAATTGAAAATAAAAAATTGTACTGTAAAATATGCAGAAAATTTTGCTAAATATTAGCAGACTAAAAATAGCAAAAACAAACTGTTATATCTAGAAAAAAATTTTATTTTTTATTTATTTTTAAGCTAAATTTAGTTAAATGCAAATAGCAGTATATCCTGCTAAAATTAGCATAAATATTTGCAACAGAAATTATAAACTGCTGTTTTCAAATGGCTCGATTTTTATTTGCATTTAAAAAAAATCGGACTACGAAAATTTAAAATTTTTTTGTGGTTGTTTAGGCTACTAATTATTTAGCAATTTTTTTTTATTTTACCACTTTAATTTGCTATTTTCCATTCCCATGTGAAAATCGAAATATATGTGAACATACATGATCAAACATTGGCTCGTATGTGATCATGCAGCGGCATACATAGTCATATACTAACATGCATAGTTCAATGTATGACCATATATGATCTCATATATTTCCATATACCTTTGGATCCGAAAATTGGGGGTATATGGCCATATATGATCATATATGAGCATACATGAATCATATGTGAGCATATATGGTCATATATGAACATGTACGGTCATATACCCTCAAATTTCGGATCCAAAGATATATGGAAATATATGAGATCATGTATGGTCATACATTGAACTATGCATATACGTATATGACAATGTATGCCCATGTATGATCATATACAAGTCAATGTATGATCATGTGTGTTCATATATATTTCGATTTTCACATGGGTTAACAAAAATTTGAACTCAAATATAACTAAAATTCTGTATATTTAACAGTTTTATTTTTGCTGTCCCTATTTTACTAATATATAGCAAACATTATATCCTAATTTTAGCAGTTTTTTCTGCAACATAATTTTAACTAATTTTTAGTAGTTTTAAACAAATTTGTTACGGACTTTTTTCTATTAGTGTATTGATCAATTATTTAAAAACAATGCAAATCTATAGTCTTAGGAAAATAACAATTGCAAAAAGTAGAACCATACATCAAAAATAAAAAACTCTAAAGAAATTTCAACTTTAAAATGATATTTAGTTATTGATTGTCTAGAATTTTTAGCGATTTTCCGTTTGAGTAAAGTGTACATCATTTGTTATTTGTTTGCAAATTGTATTTTTTACTCTCTCTAACATTTGTTGTTTCATTTTATCAATCCTATAACATTTCAATACAAAATAAAGCTAGTGTCATACGGGTTTAAGCCCGACCGGTTTTATTGCAAACAAAACTAAAAGTCGGTGTTTTAATCAGCACTTAGTAGGCGTTTTGACTAACGTTTTTAAATAAAATTTAATTCAGAAATGCAACTGAGTACGGACTATATACTCTGGCCAATATTGCCTTAAGGAGCCAAAACCTAATCCCACTTTTAAAATTTATTTATTTGTAAATTTATTAGAAATTTCGGCTAAACTGCAGTTTATGGGGTTTCGTCAAAAAAATTAATAAAATACCCAGGAAAATTTTCTGTTCCAAAGAATAGGTTGTGCAATAGCTACTTTTCATTCACAACCCCTTCTACTGTCGATTCTAACACCGATTATTTTTGTTTGAAATTGTCCCAAAAGCAACCACTTCTATAGCTCCAAAGTGGAAACGGTTGCCCTAGAATCAGTTCTGGAACTAATTCTAGAACTGATTCTACGCCAGTCATACCTTCCATATAGGATCCCAGACTCTAGTTCCGGAACCAGTTCCATGGAATCGGTTGCAGTGGAACCAGGTGTAGAATAGGTGTGGTTGGCTACCGATTGTAAAAAATTTTCCAGGGTATATGATCCCCCCTAGAATTACAAAACAAAAAAAGAAATAAATTTTGGAAGGGGATCGGACCCAGGAGGCCATGTGGAGGCAAAAAAAACGGGGGAACATCGTAACATATAAGTGTGGGTACTCAAATTAAAGGAAATTGTCTCATGATTTGAAAAAAGTTATTCTTTTTTTATCCGTAAAACGTAGCCCTAACTGGAGCCATTTTAGTCCTTTAAGAGGGGGGACTGAAAATGATGAAATTTTCTTGTATGGTAAAATGGTACTAAAATGATAGAAAATGTTCCCACGACTTCAAAAATTATTATTTTCTTTTCTATAATCTATAAACGCATTAAAAATTTAGACAATTAAAAAAAATCTGAAATTCCATTTTTCATCAGTTAAAAGTTGATTCCTTTTGTGATTTCCATTTCCAACTGCCTTTTATGTTTCAAATTTTCAAAATAAACAAGAAAAAATGGCCATTTACAGGGTTTTACCAAAACTAAAATAATGTGATTTTAGACTTTTTTTAATTTTTCGAAGGTCTAAAATTTAACCAAATGCCTCTAATCCGATTCGCGTCCAAAGGATTAGTAAAAAGAACCTCATTTTTGAAATCGTGAGAAAATTTCTTTTTATTTGGGTACGATTTTCGTTCATATTAATATTTTACTTTTTTCGACCCCCCTATTGGTCGAAAAATGGCTCTAGTTAGGGCTAGGTTTTATGGATATGTAACGTGCCGTTACAAATAACCTACTTATTCATATACCTAATGGAAATGCTGATACCCCTAACCAACAATATATTTTCACTTGAATGGGCAAATATTCTTGTAATTTTTATTAGGTTAATAAAACCTATTACTTATAATGGAAAAGTTGTATGGCCTAAGGGGGAGCTTGAATCCAGTTGGAGTTTTACTATACTTCGTCCCGCGGCCGAAGTATACAAGAATAAGCCAGCCCGATTTCAGTTCCCAAATTAACCCGACTCACCTGCCTACTATTCTCATAAGTCACTAATCGTATTTACCATATTCCCTCGTTTCCCCGAAATAACCCGACTCACCTGCTTACTATTCTCGTGAGTTACTTAGAAATATTTACTAATCGTATTTACCCTAATCCCTCGTTTCCCCGAAATAACCCGACTAACCTGCTTACTATTTTCGTGAGTTATTTAGAAATATTTACTAATCGTATTTGCCATATTCCCTCGTTTCCCCGAATTAACCCGAATCACCTGCTTACTATTCTCGTGAGTTACTTAGGAATATTTACTAATCGTATTTACCATATTCCCTCGTTTCCCCGAATTAACCCGACTCACCTGCTTACTATTCTCGTGAGTTACTTAGAACTATTTACTAATCGTAGTTACCCTATTCCCTCGTTTCCCCGAAATAACCCGACTCACCTGCTTACTATTCTCGTGAGTTATTTAGAAATATTTACTAATCGTATTAAACACATTTCCTCGTTTCCCCGAAATAACTCGACTCACCTGCTTAATATTCTCGTGAGTCGCTTAGACATATTTACTAATCGTATTTACAACATATCCTCGTTTTCCCGGAATAACCCGACTCACCTGCTTACTATTTTCGTGAGATACCTAGAAGGATTTACGGGTCATAGTTCAATTCCTAATCATATCTAACCAGTGACAGAGCAATCGACGTTTGGAGGAACTGCAACCACTGCCAGAGTTGCCGAAGATCACCCTGTGCACCGAATCATCGACGACGTTTAAAGAATAACAGTCATTAGATTAAATAAGTAGTTTAAGATCTTGGTAAATAAAACTGTGTGCGATACAGGATCGTACAATTGAATTGAACAAAAGAAACGATTGCTGTTTTATTTCAAAGGAGGCAGACTTTTGACGAACCTGGACAAACTGAGTTTTACCCCGGCCTCAGTCAAAACTGCATCACAGATATAATAAAAAAATTTTGGAATCGTGAGAGAATTTTCTTTAATTTGAAAACCCACACTTACATGTTATTATGTTCCCCCGTTTTTTTCCCCCACGGGCCCCAGGCCCTCCCAAAATTAACTTCGGTTTTTTTCTTTTTTTATTCCATACGGGGTCATATTTTTTTTTTGACGAAACCACATAAACTGCGGTTTTGCCGAAATTAATTCTCATTTTCAGATTTTATTTTAAGTCGAAAACTTAAAGCAATTTAAATTAATTTACATACGTTTTAATTTTTAGTGTATCACAAAGATTTCTATATAAATTCCATTTAAGTATTTTCGAAATGAAAATAGTTATTAAACTTTTAGAAATGCTTTTTCACACTCACACAAGCAATTATGTTTTAGACACTTTTATTGCACTTTAACCACTTTTCATTTCATACAAGAAACTATTTGCTTTAAGAACAAAGTTTTACAAAAAAAAATTAGTTTCTGTAGAATGTTTTGTTTGAGAAATAAACCACAACAATTATATTTTATCATAGAAATAATATAATAATATATTTAGTAGTGTCCAAAGGAACTAAGTCCGAAGCCGAATACTCGGTCGGACACTAATGAAATTCGTACCGAAATTGGTTTTGAAACGGAATTGAATTCTGTAAATGGATTTATAAAAATTAAGGGAACTGTCATTACAACAACGGTGTAAAATTTTTTAAATATTTATGTGTCAGAGAACTTAACAAATACGTATAACAAATAAATAACTCTAAAAATTGGCGGTCAATATTTGTTTTTTTTAAGAAAATAATTTTAGTCTAATCGGAAATTTCCTCAAGTTCGTAGAGTGGATTTATAGGATCCAACAGCATGCTTTAAGGAAAAATATGTTTTTTTTAACAATTTTACAGTTGACAGGCAGAATTAAATATTTATAAATAATAAATATTTATAAATAAATATTTATAAATTGCTTTTTAATAAATAACCCTAAAGGCTTTTTAAGAAACCAAACAATGTAAAAACAACTATTCTCCTTTAAAGAAATTTTCTCCAAAGTATACTTGTTGTTTTACACAGCATCCTTTTTTGCAGTCAGAACATGAAAAAAAATTCACACACTATCCTTGTTTTCTTTAGAGAGAACAATAAAAATTTATACAAGCATTAATTTAGGAATGTACATTTTTGATTAGGCTTTAATCTGTTCATCAAACGTCATAACTTACTTATACGTACATGTACTGTCAATACAATACATATACAACATATAGGGCTTTCCACACCAACTGCCCTGCTACAGGAAAAATATTCGGGTGAATCTGTACATTTATGGATATATAATTTAATCCTATTCTATATGAATATATGTAACTATTTTTACGCGGGCAATATTAAAGAACTCATACATATAATTTTATCTTCTTACCGACACGACTAAAAATCATTTCTGTCAGCAATTCGGTTTTATAAACATTTTCAATATGACGTTATATACGATTTGGTCTCGAATCCTACATTAAGCGATATGCATATAATTTATATGTAATGAATCGACTATACATAGTAGATCTTTTAACTGGTAAATGAATGTTTTTCATTCGATTTGAGATCATAAACATATTATCTAATTTTCCTTTCAATTTATTTTCAAGGGAAAGAAAGATGATAAAAGTCGATAAGGTTAGCAGAATAGAATGCGTATTTTCTGTTCTCGCTACAAACCCATCTTCAGTAGTCATACTTTTATGGGTTAATAATTGATGATGATCTATTTATATTGAATGTGAAACAATTAAGCAAATTGAAGCAACTCAATTAGACTAACAGCAACGAAATTCTAACAATGCTATTTTATCCTCTATTATTACCGTTTTTGCTTTGAACTTTAATTCTTAAAGTGTCACAGCTGGTTTTTATGAAATTCAACTCTGATCGACAACTTACATTATGAAGCTCAAATTTTATTTTATTTAAATCTACAACATAAATCTATGTTGATAGTAAACAATTTGGCATATGAAATTATATTTTTACTATATCTAATGTATTAAGATGAAAGAAGTTTATGTATAGTTGATCTTTTAATTGGTAACTGAATGTTTTCCGTTCGATTTGAGAGCATGTATTATCTAATTTTCCTTTCAATTTATTTTTAAATGAACGAAAGATGATGTATTTCAAATCAAAAATAGTAATAACTTCAAGTTCATATATATATAAAGCACTGCTCAAAATTATAGCGCACTTACTATCAGTAATTTGGTGCTTGAATACCTCGCCAACGGTTAGAAAATTATCATTTTTTAAGTTCATAAACACAATTTGATTGGCAATTTAAAAATACAGATACTTTCTTGTTTCTCTAACTTGGCAGAAAAAAATTGACAGCAAGGTTACCTTAGCTCTCGACAAGTGGTTCAAAATTATAGCGGACTTACAGAGAATATTAAAAAAAATACTTTTTATAGATTGCGAAATATTTAGTATTTTGATTTAAATTTATTACTAAGCTCGTTTTTTAAGATGTCAGCTACTTTTTACCGAAAATTTCACAAATTTGTGTTTCAATTTGGGAAAATACCAAACTGTTCTTAATTTTCAAATAGAAAAATAAGCTTTTCGCTAGATTAAGTATATGAAAAAATGTTGTATACTGATTTTTATTAATTTGATATTAGATGGTCTTCACTGTTCGTATACTAGATTTATTTTTAAATTTCAGAAAAATATCGTGATGTATCGGGCTTAAAATATAGGATAAAGGGTGTTTTCTTAAGCCCGATAAAACTCTAAATTGTTAAAAATAACAAAAAAAAATTTAATTTTAATCCAAAAAATTTTTTTATTCGAAAGATCAATACATGGCATTAACATTTGAAAATGATTTCGATCATATGGCCACCATGGGTGTTCTTGACAAAGCGCTTTCTGGACGTCCAATTTTGGACCACTTTTTCGAGCATTGCTGGCCATATGTCATGAATAACACGAACATTGTTGTCCTCCAAGATGTCAATTTTTGCTGGTTTATCAGCAAAACCAGTGGTTAAAAGTGGTCCCACAGGAAACAATAATGAGGTGTCAAATCGCACGACCTTGGAGGCCTATTGACAGGTCCATTTCTCGAAATCAACTTATCACCAAATTTTGGTGTTAATGTCATCCATATTTTCAAACAAAAAATAATTGATAATGGTGTCGTAACGATCTCCATTGCATGTAAAGCGAACTCCGGCTACATTTTTGAAGAAATAAGGCCCAATAATGCCACCAGCGTGTAAACTGCACCCAACGGTGCATTTTTCTTTATGTACTGGAGCCTTTAGGGTCTGTTGTGGATTGGTTTCACTCCATATGCGGCAATTTTGTTTATTAACAAACCCGTTAAGCCAAAAATGAGCCTCATCGATGAACACAATTTTTCGTCTACAAGTTGCGCGAATTGATGATGATCTATTTATAAAGGTAAATCCGTATAATTTGGTAGCGTTGTTCAAGATTCAATCTATTCATAATGATCTTTCAGACTATACTGATCATAAATGTCTAAAAATGAGCGTAGTATGACAGTTCTTTTGACAGTTAACCCTTTCGTAAGTTCTATCGACCTTAATAAAACACCCTTTATAACTAGAAGATGCAATCGCTATCGGATCGCACATCGGACCGAACATCGAACAGAAAATAGGTATGTGTGAAACAAAATATCGGCCAAACTTTTGCTAAGGAAGTTTTTCGATAAACCCAGCAGAAATTTTTTTTATATTTTTGGTTGCCGAACGTAGGGGTCGCCTTTTTAAATTTTTTTCTTGGGATTTTTCCTTTTCCTGGTCTCCTCGAGGCAAAAAATCGATATATCACACTTTAAAATCCGACTTTACATGCCGAAGCTATAACGAAAAATTGAAAAAGGCGACCCCTACGTACGGCAAAAAAAATATTTTTTTTTAGAATTGCTTTGCAAAAATACTTTATATTTGAAGGTGTACCGCGCACTTTTTATTTTTGCCTGTAAGGTGGTAGTGTCTAGGGTGCAGGGAACTGTTTGTAGAACCTTGTTTGTTGCTTTATGTTTTATTGGTATCATATTAATATTCGTTTCATAGAGGATAATAAATACTGTAAGTTTGACATTGATATGATTTACGTACTTTTTTAGCCAACCAATTGGTATGGAAAGACTTACATGTTCATACGTATGTTGGGGGCACTTATTTGTGGGAAATGTTAGTAATTTTCTGTGGTAAAAATTTCATAAACCTATAATTTGAAAATGTCATGAATATTCGGTTAATTTTTGGTATTCCCTATGTTTTTGCTTCTAGACCGAACAACAAATAATAGCACTATTTGGATGAATTATTCGGTTAAAGGAAAATATTTAAAAAAAATTTAAACTTTTATTTGGGAAATTGAGAAAATTTAAGTCTGCTTTGTATACAATTAAAAGGAAATAAATTGTATCCTAATGTTGACATGAAGACAGTCACACATATGTAGTAAGTACAGACAGGGACTGAACAACAACTTTCGAGATTTTTTTTCATAACAAAAAGAGAGTAGAAAATGATACGCAATTATATTTTAAGACATAAACAATCAATAGATGAATAAATAAGTACCCGCCACCCTTAAGCCAAAACAACACAAAAACATCTAAAGCAGATTAATGTACAATAAAATTGATTTAAAATCAATACAATAATTGGAAATGAGCTCAACTTTAAAATCATTCATCCACATATAGTTTTGATTGTACGATTCGTATAATCTGCCTCAGGCCACACAGGATATATGCTCGTATGTAGTCAATCTGTCTTAAGCCTTTTTTTCTATTCGAATTGAAAAAATAAAATCAATTTTCCATTATATACTTCTTATATAGACATAAAAACATAAATTAAATATACAAATTTTATGTACCACTTGATAGGAGAGTTAGGTGGTGTTTCTATATGACATTTTTTTGTCAGACAAACGAAAATACAGGCAAGGCAAACACAAAATATATGTAGTCACTCATTCGTCTCACGAGGGACGTGTTGTAGAAACCTTCTGTTAGAATTGTGATGACGTCAATGTAAATTTATGATTTGGTGTTGTAAATTTGTTTTTATTTTTATTGTAATAAATAAATTTAGTGGTCCTTGTTGTTGTTGGTATAAAGTGGTTTTTGGTGACAAAACAATAAACACAGTATCACGAAGGATACACACAAAATATTGTATGGGAAAACATGAATGAAGTGTTGATGTATTTCACATACAGAAACAGAAGTTTGCTTAACAAAAAAAAAAAAAACAAGGAATTTATAATTAAAGTTAGATTTAGTTGGAGGATATGCGAATGTTAAATTCATAATAACTTTGAAACTATTTTTAGTTTATACAATTATGTAAAACGATGGAAAAAAAATTAGTAGTTGTTTATAACAAGGGCAGCAATTTTAATGCACTAAAAATCACAAATATGACAGGGAGGGAATGTTTTTCTTGATTACTGATATATTTCGGCATTTCAGAACAAAATTGCAATAAAAGTAAAAATCTTCGATCGAGCCGTTTTCGCAAATATCTCTATCTAATTTACACAAATTTAGTTTTTAGAAATTATTCAAAAACTATAGGAAATATGAAATAAATTTGCCTAAGACCAAATTCATTATTCCGAAAAAACACAATAACATGGCGTACTATAAAATTTTCATTGCAATATTAAAACAAAAATAAAATAAAATTTTATATATGTAGCTACATTAGGGCGCGTCGATTTGTAGGGAGGCAAAAAAATCGCTCAAATGACAAGGAAAATCGTATTCTAGGGATCAAAATAAGAAACTTTGCCCGAGGAACCATACCTCTAAAACAAATTCTGATGTCCCAACTTTTGACCCGTAGGGTCAAATTTTTAAAAATCCCACTTTGACCCATTTAGAGTGCCCAATCGAGTCCAAATGTATGACCAACCCCCACTAACTTTGGAGGGCCGACCCACCCATGCCACTGGCACACCCCCTGGAACCCCCTGGGGGGTTCCCCATACAAACATTTCAAAAAATCACTATTTTTGCCACTTTCGTACTTATTCAGAATTGGTCGTCAAATGTCCCACAAATCTGGATTTTAGGGAGAAATCATGGGAATCTTCCATTTTAGGTATAGAATGTGTTCAGTGAACTTATACGGAATATTTTTGTGGAACATTTTAACCCTCTAACTCTTCAACTTACGGGTCCCTTTTTAAAATGGGGCTAAAAAAATCCCTTTCATTGAAGAGTTAGAGGGTTAGAATGTTCCACAAGAATGTTCCTGGTAGTGTTTTACAAAAGTCCGCTCAACACATCCTATACCTAAAATGGAAGGTTCACAAAAAGAAAAAACATAGCCATTTCGCTGATTTTTTTTATGTAAAGTACCAAAAATGGTGATTTTTTTAAATGTTTGTATGGAGAACCTCCCGGGGTGTTCAGGGGGTGTGCCACTGGCATGGGTGGGCTGGCCCTCCAAAGTTAGTGGGGGTCGATCATACATTTGGACTCGATTGGGGCACTCTAAATGGGTCAAAGTGGGATTTTTAAAAATTTGACCCTACGGGACATCAGAATTCGTTTCAGAGGTATGGTTCCTTGGGCAAAGTTTTTTATTTTGATCCCTACAATACGATTTTCCTTGTGACTTGGGCGATTTTTAAATCGACCCGCTACAGTTACTAAAAAAATTTAAAAAATATTATTAAGGTGGTTCGAATATTCTAAAAATAGTTTTATTTAAAATCTTCTTAATATACATAATACTTGACATCACTGATGCCTGAGTAGACGTGTTTTTGTATCAGCTGGTCTTTTTTGTGCTAATTATCATGTTAAACTTCATAACAAATTATTAAATTGAAGAAACTAAAGTATAATTTTCCGTGGTTTTAATAAGTTTAATTTACTTTTATTGTTATCTGCCCGACTAAAAAAGATGTTATATAATCATATATAAACCCATATATATGTTCATATCTAATTTGATCCGAATATTGGAATATATAATTATATCAAGCGAGATAAGCATGTCATCTAACCTGATACAATTTGATCTGAAAAATGGGTCTATCTAATTTCATCAAATTATATAAAAAACATATAATTTCATGAAAATTTTCAAATAAAATTTTAGTAAATATTGTTGAGATCACTTATTTTCATTCATATTAAATACTAATGCCCAGAACAGTTTGGCTAACAAAGTGGGTATCGGCCGATCTTTGGTATTTTGATGGAATACAGAAAAATTTCATTGATGGAAAGATGTTTGAAATGAGGATTGAATGCGATTTACGCCGTTTTTAGACGCAGATTGTCGTTAAACTTAGAATAACGCAGTTTGTAACTGAAATCCTTCTTTTGAAATGTGGTTTATTTTTATTTATTTCAATAAAGACCAAAACTCAAAACGAGAAAAAGTTGTTTAGAAAAAAATTTCTTAATAAACTTGGAAATCAGAGACTATTAAACTTAGGAAAAAACAAACGCGGAATACATTCAAATAATAAAATTTGAAATATTTGTTTGTATTTTTTCCTTTGTTGTTTGTTTATAATAAAAAAAGGAAATTGTTAATTGTTTTTACAAAGTGCCATCTAGTGATAACGATTTTCTATAACTTATTTTTTTGGTGATGCCATACCCCTGTTGGAAATAGCTGACAAAATAAATTTTCAGTTTAAGTCAAAATTAAATCTTGCAAATATTCTTAAAAAAATAATTCTGTACAAAAATTCTACATATGTGACGCGCAAAATAGAAAGGGACCTAAGGTCAGGAGAGCGTGGGATCGGTCTCATTCGATTCGATTTATTTCAATATTTCGCTACTCAAATAGCATCTTCAGGAAATAAAAATAAAAATGAAAAAATTTTATATAGAGCAATTCCATATGAAAACGATCAAAATTGGCAAATTTTTGGACGACCCCTCTCCGATTTTAAAATAAATAGTCTCAATCGATTGCCCAGCAAAAAATAATGTACCTACATATTTTTTTTTTTTTTATAGTGACTGGTTTAGTGGTGGTGTACACCACTGTCATGTGACAAAATTGAAGAATTCTTCATAAGGGACCTCATTGAAAGTTGTTTTAAAAAAAACTACTAAAGCGATCGCAACGAGTGATAGCTCGTTGGAAAGGTATTGAATCAGGCTTTAATTGAAAAATAAAATTTTCCTAATTTTTCTCAGAAATTTACCTTTTTTCCCATGAAAATTAAATTTTCCCATAAAAATTAAATTTTCCGATTTTCCACAGAAGCTCCTAAATTTTCCGGCTAATTTTTTTTTTTTTGGATTCCTCATAATTTTTGCTTTAAGAATCAGCAATAAAAAAATGGGCCCCGACTCCTTGTTTGGACAGGAGAGGAGCATTTAAGAGACCACCTGGTTCTCATTGTTTTTATATTTTTTATAATTGAATTATTTGTAATTATTTAACATTATTTTATTTTATTATTAAAAATACATTTTAAAAATTATTTTACAGTTAAAAATACATTTATGAAGAAAAAATCAATTTTTTTTAAGAGCCCCAAGTTGAGTGTGTAGTGAATATGGTCTGCCTGCCTTCACAAGATCGGCCATAAATCCATGGATAATAGCAGCAGTGGCATGTAATGGCACACCAAACCCGACTGAGGCTACAGGTCATAAAATGTTTTGTAAATTTTTTAAATTACCAGGTAATAAATATTTCGCCTAACGTGACACGTGCAGAAACAGTCCTAAAACACGGATTTTCCATAAATATGGCGAAATATTTATTACCTGGTAATTTAAAAAATTTACAAAACATTTTATGACCTGTGGTCGGTTGGCAGTAACCAATTAAGTCCCTCTTTAAAAAACATTTTATGACCAGTAGTTCACGCAAATTTTCCTATTAAAGAAAAGCAAATATCGCTTATTTTTTTTTACCTATTTTTTACCAAAAAATAAATATAAATACTTCACACACTCTGAGTCAAATTTTAGTTGAATACTAAACGTGAAAGTGTTAAAGTGTTTTTTTTTGTAAAGTAAAGAGTGAAGCTGTAAAGACAATTTAAAGTAAAATGAATAAATTTTGCTGCAATCCGTTTAACAAGAGTGGACATCGTTCGAAAAAGATAAAAGTATTAAAATTAACTGGTGTTTCGAACCGATACATGAATGAATTAAATATACAATACGGTGAAGAAGCAGAATTCATTTGCCCCAAGTGTAAAATCGATTTGAGACATTCCGATGGTCAATATGTCTTTGAGTCCTTTGAATGAGGATATTACCACTTTAGGTGAATCGCCTGTTACAAAAAGAAAGTTGCGAAGTGAAAAATACAGGAAAGAGAAAAAAGGCAAGGTTATGAGTGCAATCGCGACAATATTTGATGAAGGCTCTGATAACGAATGCAGTCAAGCAGATGACGGCAAACAAATGATTGAGCAGTTGAAAAGAAAATTCAATTTAGCGACCACTTTTCCGGAGAAATATCTCATTTTATCTGTGCTGCCTCAATCATGGTCTATACGCAAGATTTCTGAACAGTTTCAAACATCTTTTTACATCGCGAGAAGAAGCAAAAAATTAGTTCGACAGAAGGGCATATTGGCGACTCCCACCAAGAAATTTGGCTCAAGGACCCTCAGCGAAGCAACGGTGAAATTGATTCAAGATTTTTACTGCAGTGATGACAACAGCCGCGCCTGCCCAGGTACACGTGACTATGTTATCACACGTGAAGATGGAGAAAAAGTACACAAGCAGCGCAGATTATTATTATGTAATCTATCCGAAGCATACCATCAGTTCAAAGAGAAATACCCAGCAGAAAAAGTGGGATTTTCTAAGTTTGCCATCCTACGACCAAAAGAATGCGTGCTGGCATTAGACAGGCACGGAACGCATTCAGTCTGCGTTTGCATGTTTCATCAAAACATCAAATTAATGTTCTTTCCATGCAAGAAATTGAAAGTATTTCACGGTGAAATTGAAACATATAGGGACCTCCTGTCGAAGTCGTTGTGCGCATACCCCACGGAAAATTGTCATCTGTCCAAATGCGACAATTGTCCGAAGATTGACGAGCTAGAGCAATATTTGGCGGAAAAGTTTGAACAGCTGTTAATTCAGGAGGTGCATTTCAAACAGTGGATAATTAGCAGCGGCAGATGTTCCCTTGAGACCGTGGTAAAGCAGATTCCGGAATTCATCGAGGAATTCGGATTCAAGTTGAATGAACTGAAGGCGCACCATTTCATATCCGAGATGCAATCGAAATTTCTAAAGGAAAGTAAGGAGAAATTAGCCCAAAATGAATTCATTGTGATAAGCGACTTTGCCGAGAATTACACTTTTCTCGTTCAGGATGAAATTCAGGCTTATCACTGGGCAAACGACCAGTGCACGGTGCATCCTTTTTGCATTTATTTCAAAAACGAAGATAACGAACTACAGACCGTAAGCCTTGTTGTTGTCGCGGAGAGTTTAGCTCATAATTATGTGTCCGTTTATTTATGAAACTGTTTGAATTCTTAAGATCAAAATTCGATGCAATCGACAAAGTAACGTTTTTCTCAGACGGCGCGGCTTCTCAGTACAAGAATAAAAAAAATTTTTACAATCTTTGCATAATTGAAGAAGAACAAAACTGCAAGGTCGAGTGGCACTTTTTTGCGACGTCCCACGGTAAGGGCCCATGCGATGCGTTAGGGGGAACCCTAAAACGCATGGCGACTAAGGCAAGTTTGCAAAGGCCATATACTGACCAGATCTTAAATGTACAACATTTGTTTTCGTGGATTCAAAGCAAGGAAATTGCCATTAACACAGTTTTATGCACTCAAAAAGAACACGATGCCATGGAGCGACGAATTCAAAACAGATATAATAATGTCAAAACTATAACTGGAACGCAAAAGTTTCATTGCTTCATACCAAATATTTCTGATATGTCAATTAATGTAAAGCGGTACTCTTCGTCTGCCGACGTGCTAAATTTAAAGTTACTTTAATTTTATAATGATGCCAAGACAATTGAAATTTTTAATAAATATTGTAATTAAGTATAAGCAGCAAAATAAGAAAGATTTTTTCTTCATAAATGTATTTTTAACTGTAAAATAATTTTTAAAATGTATTTTTAATAATAAAATAAAACAATGTTAAATAATTACAAATAATTATATTATAAAAAATATAAAAACAATGAGAACAAGGTGGTCTCTTAAATGCTCCTCTCCTGTCCAAACAATGAGTCGGGGCCCATTTTTTTATTGCTGATTGTTAAAGCAAAAATTATGAGGAATCCAAAAAAAAAAAATTAGCCGGAAAATTTAGGAGCTTCTGTGGAAAATCCGAAAAATTTAATTTTCATGGGAAAATTTAATTTTCATGGGAAAAAAGGTAAATTTCTGAGAAAAATTAGGAAAATTTTATTTTTCAATTAAAGCCTGATTCAATACCTTTCCAACGAGCTATCACTCGTTGCGATCGCTTTAGTTAAAACAACTTTCAATGAGGTCCCTTATGAAGAATTCTTCAATTTTGTCACATGACAGTGGTGTACACCACCACTAAACCAGTCACTATAAAAAAAAAAAAATATGTAGGTACATTATTTTTTGCTGGGCAATCGATTGAGACTATTTATTTTAGAATCGGAGAGGGGTCGTCCAAAAGGTGATCGCTTTCATATGGAATTGCTCTATATATAAAAAAACAAAACCTTAAGCTCAAGAAGATTGTGCAGTTAAAATTCTACATACTTATGTATATAAAAATTCAAAAAGTAAGTTTTATGCAAAAGCTTTTCTTTTTACATAAGGTACAAAATTTACGAATTCTAAAATTTTTTTTTGAATCGAGTTATGCGGTAACCGCCCTGAACTTAAATCGTATTTATTTCAACATATGTTTGTTTAATTTTTATTTTAAAATTTAAAAATAATAGTTATTTCGCCCTTCAATTTCACAATGAAAAATTTTTTTTTTCACAGCATGTAATGCTGTGCCTTATCTTCCTGGTGATCATACTGAATCAAGGGTTTTTCTAAATGATCATTATTCTCCTGCGGTTGAAAGTTAAACACACTATGCAGAAAATTATTAGCTGCTAAACTTATTAAAAGATATAAACTTATTAATTGTGATAAGCCAAAGGCTAATCTAACGTTACCTAATGATCGAGAGGTGGTATATAATGCTGTGGAGTGTGCGAGCTTGCTAAACGGTGGAGTCGCTGTGAGTGCTCATTAGATCCGGCTGCTGCAGTTTATCTTATTTCATTAATTTTGTATTTTTTTCATTTTGTTTAACGCAAATAAATTTTTCTTTAAATGTAGATTTTTTTTCTAACTATCTGCTTTTGATCAGCTGATAGGTATAAATTTGATGATTAATATGGATTGTTATTTAGTATTTAATGTATTTTGTTTTCTACAATAATATGTCTTCCTTTGGTTCCCCACCGTAGTATTGTTCTTTTACTTTAATGTCTTTAAGTGATAATATAGGACCCTTAGTTGTTGGTGGCTCGTATATTAGAAGTGCCTTAAAAGCATATACTGATAAACTTACTTACTGATAAACTTTGAACCTTGGTCCTAAACTTGAATAAATTAGATATATTCTAAGCGATAAACTCATTGATGTTTTTGCCCTTTCTGAGATTTGGTTGCAATCCCTGGCTACAAAATTTGATGCAATGATCGTTCTTCCAGAGGTGGTGGTGTAGGTCTTTATATTTCTAGTAAACTTAAATATAAGCCTACTTTTAGAGTGTCCGAATCTAATGATTGTGAGTACCTTTTTATTGAGTTGTTTTTTGGAAGCAATATAATTTTGCTTGGTGTCGTTTACTTGCCAAATTTAAATTTGGTTAGGTTTGAGACATGTCAACGGGAGCTATTATTGAAATATTCTAACATTATGGTTAGGTTAGGTTCCTGAGGCAGCCGCCATAAAGGCCAATTCACTTGGGTCCTTCCAAATCGTGTTCCCGTTGTGATACTAACATTAAGTAGTTGATGATTTTAACTGTAATTTATTTGATTCTACAAAATCGAATTTGCTTCGATCACTGTGTATTAGGTGTTGCCTGTCTGTTGTGCATAATTCAAAACCAACCCATTATGATGTAGCTAATGACTCCACTTCTTTGATTGATTTCTTTTTAGTGAGTCATGCTGAATTGGTTTCCATGCATCTTTTGAACTTGAGGTAGAACGTTTACATAAATTTTTCGAATTTCGTGACTTTAACAACATAGTTCCAGCAGTTTGGACAGGCTATCAATGGAGAGATTTTTCCCCTTTCTGCCCTCCCTGTAGGAACTTTCAAAAATCCCGTCTTAGGAGATGTCTATGATGGAGGAGGAACCTTCATACTAAATTTCAACTTCATGGCTCCAGCGGTTTGTTCAGACCGTTAATAGCGGTACTTTTCTCCTTTTTGAAACCCCAGTTTTAACACTTTGCTGACCAAACTACCAAAAGTTAGCATGTTGCTAAGTTAGCACATACTCCAACGAACACTTATTTTAAATTTAAGATTTCTAGCCAAAGAGATTTGGCCAGGCCGTCAAGGGGGAGACTTTTCGCCTTCCTTTCCCTCCACGTAGGAATTTGCAAAAATAACGTCTTAGCGAACGACTAAGCCGGAGGAGGAACCTACAAACCATATTTTATTAACCTAATTCCAGCAGATTGGGCAGGCGGTCAATGGGGAAAGTTTTCCCGTTTTTTGGGAAAGTTTTTCCATTTCCGGTAGGAATTTCCAAAAATTCCATGTTAACGAACGTCTATGCCGTAGTAAGAACCTACATACCGAACTTCACCTTCCTAGTTCCAGTAGTTTGGGGAGGCCGTCAAGGGGGAGACTTTTCCCCTAATTGCCCCTCTCTGTAGGTATTTTGTAAAACTGCGCCTTAGCTGATGACTACAGCAGAGGAGGAACTTCCTAACTTCAGCGGTTTAGACACGCCGTTAAAGGGGGCACTTTCCCCTTTTGAATACCCATTTTTACAAAGCCCCCATCCAAAATTGCAAAAAGTTAATTCCCGATATATACATATTTGTTCCATTTACTCCTGCAAGGAGCATAGGGTCCGATAACTTAGCCTGTACTGTACTCCAAGGAACACATCCCAGTCAGAAAAATACAAACGGGAAAGCGATGGCAAAGCAAGTACTGGCAAAAAGTGCGGTCCTTAGACAAAAGGACCGGCTGTTCAAAAAGCACCGGAAAAGCACTGGAGAAACAAAATTTTTGAACGTTGGCAAAACCAGTAAATAGGTGGTCTGGAAATATATTTTCCAAAATAAAATTTAAAAAAAGTTCATATGTATTTTTTTTTGTACCTACCGTGGTTTGAACTCAGGCCGTCAGATTGGCAGACGACAGCTCTAACCACTGAACTAACAAAACATATAATATTGTAGTTGGTGGCTAAAAACATAAATGAGTGACAACAGCTGGACAACTATTGACTCTGCTAAAATGCTAGCACTGCCAAACAGTTTTTGAAAATAATATGCCAGCGTTGGGAAAGCAAAAAAGTTCGTCTTAAAGGAGCTTTTCCACAAACAAAATACTAATTTTATAAAAGAAAAAAATCTTTTTTTTTTGCTTGCAACGGGATTTGAACTCGGAAGCTTCTGACTACAAACCCTTTTTTGACAAATCTTCAGCATTTTTATAAAATCATTGTTCTACCAGTGGTTTTTTTATAAACCACCGAAATTTTTTTAAAACAAGTACTAGGAAAACGCTTTTTGCAAATGCTAGCAATGCGTCCAAAATGAGTGTTCTATCAGTCATTTATTTTTTACACCGTCGTTACCCAGTGGTATGCCAGGGCTTGATTTTTTTGTCAGAACGCCAAGGCGGAGTCATTTCCCGTTTTTCCCTCCCCATAAGAATTTCCAAAAATTCCATCTTAGCGAAAGTCTACGCTGGCCGAGGAACCAAAAACGGTATAAGACTAGGAGATACAATCACTATCGGATCGAAAATCGAACCGGCATTGGAAAAAACTAGTTCGTATGTATATGACGGTATGATGCCATGGTAGCAAATACGAATAAAAGGGAATTTTTGAAAAAAAAAATTAAAAATGTGAATAACGAGGCGAAAAAAATCTCTGAATTATGAGAAGAAAAAAATAAGAAAAATATCGATAATATCAGAAATTGAAAAAGTCCAATAACCCATAAAAAAATTAGAAGTCATACTTTTCAACCCACTACTTTCATTGCTACAAAAGTATCCGTTAGTGTATTTTTACTGCTTCTTTAAAAGTAATTTTGAACAACTTCAAAAAAATCACTTCTTTCATTGACTCCAACGTATCCATTAGTATACGACATCCAAAAACATCACTTAAGTATTGCTTCTAAAGCGTTATTGCTCTAAAAGTGATCCTAAAAAGTGATTTTGATACAGTTTATTTCCAAACAGATGACTGGCGGGACCAATAATTTTTTTTTATGCGAGAAAGATTGTTCAAGTTTAAAGATCAAACTTGAATAATCTTTCTCGGTGAAAGGTAAAGGTGAAATAAAGAGAGGTGTTCAGAAACACTTTAGATTTTAGGAAAATTCTAAAGTTTTAATTCTTATAAAAAGATGATTTCTGTTAAACTGGCAAAATTAATGACTTTAATTTTTAGCAGGGTTGGCAGGCAATACCCCTAAAATACTGTTATCGATTTAAAACCCTTTCAACTGACTACAGTTACCCCTAAAATACCGTTACCAAAATACTCGGAATATCGTTATCCTTAAAGTATCGATACCGAAATAACTGAAATACCGTTATCCTTAAAATACCGATACCGAAATAAATGAAATATCGATAACATTAAAATACCGTTACCAAAATACATGAAATGGCGTTATCCTTAAAATTCCGTTACTGTTATTTCTAATTCTCTGCTCTTGGTCATTGCACGTTTTGTTTTTACTTTAGTTTGGTTTTTGAAAAAAAGCGGAATGCACCGAAATAATTGACTACCGTTACCGATACAACTGAAATACCTTAAAATACCGATACCAAAATAACGCAAATATTGTTATCTTTAAAATACCGTTACCGAAATAACTCAAATACCGTTATCCTTAAATTACAGATACCGTAATAAATAAAATAGCGTTACCCTTAAAATACCGTTACCGAAATAACGTAAAATATCGTTACCCTAACGATAACCGCATTCGTTTCGGTTACCATCCATGATTTTTAGCGAAAAAATTTCCCCAAATATTCTAAATAAAAGATCAAGAAAAACATTTTTTATATTCGCATACATACATATCGTCACCTAAAATGCAAAAGGGCGTAACAACAAAAAAATTTAAGCCGATTTTCTGATTGATTTTGATGCACTAGACTAAATTACATTTCCCTAAAAAATTTTAAACTTATATGTAGAAATAAGTATATAGTCGTGTTTTAAACAAGAGAAGAAAATTTAGAATATCTTTAATTCTACAACGTTTTTTTTTTGGTTCTCGTGTAAAAAAATAAAAAGTGTTGTTATGCCCTTTTGCATTTTAGGTGACGATATATCAAGAATAATTGAATTTAGTTCAGAATTTCAACATATTTTGTCATATATTTATTGAATTGCAAGTTTGAAATTCTATTTAACAGATCCCTAAACAACCACTGTCACTATTATACTCAAATGAAAGATTATTTATCGCAGATTTATTATATTCAATAAACTAAATATAATTTCTTAGTCCATATCTAAAAAACATGTATTGCAACCTGTGATTGAAAAGCTGAAACCTTTTTTAATGTTCTTAGGTAATTTAGAACTGACATCTGATGTCTACTAACATAATTCTTTGTAAAGAAATATAAAATCTTTAGTCAAATGTACAAGTATAATTAGTCAGTATATGTTAAGATCGCTATCATTTTCTCATATTTACAAACAAAAATCCTTTGATGTCGGCTTACATTCTTTGATATTCCAATACAAATCATTATCTGAAACAGAAAATATCAATAGATATAATGACATTATTTGCGGTTTGGATAAAACAAGACAAATAGATACAAATGTGCAAAATTGTTGTGCGAAATATATAAGGATTTGTGCAAAATTTTCAAAACAAAGGTGCAAAATGAAGGAAAATATCTAAACAAAAAGATTTAACCCTTTTGATCTATCAGATCATAGTGTAATTGAAATGAATTGGAATGTTTAGCAATGATGTAGGAATGTTAGTTTTATGATGCCCAGGGCCACATGCATTGCATAAATGAAGTGTAGGTAGTTATTGATGATAAAAGGATATCTATGTTTATTGTAGTTATTTTTTTTTTGAAATTATATTTAATCCTTTAACAAACCAACTGTGTAACTTTTGTTGTAAACTAAAATAATATAGTAGTATAGAAAAAAAAGCAAATGAATGCAATACTGTAAAAGCATTTCTTTAGTCTATACAAAACAGTTTGGATTCAAAAACTTTCGTTTTGTAAATTTTATTTAAAATCGGCAAAAAGAGAAGATGGTTTAGAAATAAATCTCTTAGATCTACTTACACAATCTAGTCTTAAAAAAATAAAGCATGCTTTTTGGTAGCATTGTATTGCATGCAATTAAAACTTAGGTCAAGAAGACTTCTACTTCTTTGTTTTAAAATGTACTTCCTACTATCATTTTTGCTTTTAATTTTTTTATTTTTAACTTTCCTATTAAATTTAAAAAAAAAAAAGCTTCGTCAAGTTTGTGAAACAGTTACGGTGTCATGTCATAACCTTCACAGACATTATCCACATTTCTGATTTGAAGAATATAGCGGAAAATTATTAGGGCATAACCATCAAACAAAAATTAGGACTATGACTAGGGTTGCCATCCGTCCTCTTTTCGCCGGACACCGTCCTCTTTTTTAGGGCGTCCGGGGCAGTCCTACTTCTTTTTCAGTTAGTGTCCGGGGTTGTCCTACTTCTTGCACTTCCATAACTTTTTTTGAATTGTTGGCATCACTGTTTTGTCACTGTTATTTCACTTACTTCAATTGCCAAATTTGAAGCTTATCAGCAGTGAGCCAACAGTTGAATTAAAAAAAATTAACATTGATTTTAATGACGAAAATTTATTTATTGAATTCCTTGTCCTGAAAAATTATGTAAATTCAATTAGCATGACTGATAACAAGTTTTGGTACGATTTTTTTTTTAAATTGATGTTTGCTATGAAATGAAAAAAAAATTTTATTTTTTATTACCAGCACATAATGCTAATGCAGTGGACGCCAAAAAGAAATAAATTGAATCCAGAAATTATTTCTGATATTATTAGAGTCAAATCTAATTTTGATATAAATTGTCAATAATTTTATGAATATTTGAAAAAATGCGACAGTAATATATTCAGTGTGTTCGTTTACTCGAAATTCTTACTACTTTTACTACAATTGGAAAGTTTTGTTTACTTTTTGTATTGATTTTTTCCAGCTGTAGTAAAAGTAGTAACTTGTAGTAGGTAAACGACCACGCTTATTGATTCAAATTGGAAGCGTTGAAAGATATTCATGAAATTGAATCCAGAAACTATTTCTAGTTCTTTTTCTGATATTATTAGAGTCAAATAAACTTTTGGTATGAATTTTCACGAGTTTTATGAATATTTGAAGAAATGCGACAGTACTATACTCAGTGTGTTCGATTACTCGAAATTCTTACTACTTTTACTACAATTGGAAATTTTTGTTTACTTTTTGTATTGAATTTTTCCAGCTTTAATAAAAGTAGTAACTTGTAGTAAGTAAACGAACACGCTTACTAATTCAAATTGGAAGCATTGAAAAACATTAATGAATATCTTCACAAATCGTATCAAGAAATTATAGAAATGTACATTCCTGAGAATGTATGCAATGAATTGGTTAATCGTGGTTTTTTTTTTTTTTTGTTTATTTATGTACCACTAATTTAACCCTTAAATGCATGATCTCTTCAATTTTAACCATTTCTTTTTATATGATTTCTAAAGGCGTGTACATTTCAAGAAAAATACCAAAAAAAATTTATTTAAAAAAAGGTGATTTTTATTTAAAAATATGTTTTTTTGCCAAATCGCTAAATTGTGATTATTTTAACGTGCATGAAAAAAATTATATAAACTATGAATTATACATTTATTGTCGCCAAAATTAATTTTATTGCGATAATACAACTTTAAATATTTAAACAAACATTTTGGAATACTACACTTTTTGTAAAAAAAACGCGTGTTTTAGATTTTTCACAAACATATGAAGCAAAACCAAGATTTTTCCTATAACTCCCAGTGTAGAAAATCATTACCAGATATGTGGTTATGTAACTACATACTTGGTAATGGTAACTAGTTACTTTTGTTATTACATTTCTTATTACCTTTATATGGCGATGTCGCGAAAAATAATGAGTTGTCGTTACACACTAGCATACGAAAAATTAAAAAATATATCGTTACCTATGTGCTTACCAGTACTGACAAAAATAATGAGTCTAAAAATAGATTTTCTAAAAAATAAATTATACACCGAAAAAATTTCTCAGTTACTGTTTACTAAATTTTTAACTGAGGCTCAGGTGAAATACCCCTTACTGAGAATCAGTTAATGAAATTAATTAAATTTGACTAATTTTATTTTTAAAATACAATCCAACTGAGAACTCAGTCACTGGCAACACTGCTTTTAGTAAAACCAAATAAATATTAAAAGATAGTTGGGAATAACAGTCGATAAATTGAAAACCACTAATATTTCTGTTATTGAAATAAAAATATGATTATAACATTTTATTCATTCCCAGCAAAAACAGACATTACCGAGTAATTAACAGAGTAAGTAGCACGCAAAGGGTTTCACTACTTACCAGGCTATTTACTCGCAACATTACTTTTGTTCGCGATGTCCAAAAATTCATGGGTGGTCATTACCCTCTCGCTTACAAAAACAGTGCGAATAATGAGTTACCCATAGTGAAAGAATAAGTAGTTACTCACAAAGATAGAATAATTGGTTACTCAGAAGTTAGGAAATAAGTGGTTACCCTACATTGTAAAATAGTTGGTCATATTGGCAAAAAAACTTTTTACCTTGGAAAATTTCCTATTTAGTTCAAAACAAATTTATAAATAAAATTTTAATATAAAAAAATACTTAATCAGTACTTATTTAATCAATTACCAGTAAGTGATTACTTTGCACGTACATATAAGTACTTCTATAACTTATTATCGGTAAGTCATTATTTTGTATTTTAAAGTAATGCAAAAGGTAATGACCTATCATTACTTGGTAATACGTATGGTAATGACCTGTCATTACCATGTTTTTGCTGGGTTTTTAGTTAATTACAAAATAACAAATTTCCTTTTTAAAATTGTCCAGCATCATTTCCATTCTTGTGTTTTGCATTTTTCGTTGCGGTGTTCTCGAAAATTTTCCCATATTGCTTTTCACGTTCTGGAAACAATAACACATTTAATTAATAAATATTTTTTCCTGTTAGTAAAAGAAATTACTTTAACTTACCGTATACGAAATAATGTAAATTAAAGAAAAAATGTATATTTAATTTATATTGAAATTCTTTTTATTATTTACAACATTTGGAAAATTTTATTTTAAGACTTCTGACAATACACGTTTAAATATGTTTTTACAGGGTAGTACACAATTCGTGTGATTTGACTAAAATAATAGTTGAGTTCGTCTATATTAGTTACTTAAAAGTTTTTCGGTTTCAACTGAGATATTGTTCAACTGAGCAACTGAGAAATGTTTTCGGTATATAAAAAAAAATATTTGTATTTTTTTTTTAAATAAAATTTGCTGGTGCGGAAATCGAACCTGGGTCTACAGATTGCCAGTCAACAGCTCTACCATCTGAGCTATATCGACATGTAATATTTAATAGATAAAAACACAATTGACCTGCTGCACACAAATAAGCTTACTCGCCATCATACAAAAAATCAAAAAATATGTGGTTACATATCCTTACCAGTGTTTAAAAAATATTGAGTCTAAAAATAGATTTCAAAAAATTTTCAAAAAAATCTAAAAAATTATTTTCTATTTGAAATAATGATAAAAATAAGTCATTATCAGTAACTCATTATTATATGTTTTAAAATAATACAGAAGGTAAGTGGGTGTCATTACTGGTAGTCCAAAAAATAATGATATGTCATTACCGTTTCTACAGTGGGCTGTTTAAAAAATCTGAGCTAAACTATATGATACTTTGTACGGAAGGCTCAAAAATGCAGTTTGGTGCACCAAGTGGGTTTTATTATTAAAAAACTGGTATGTTGCCAATTGGCTACACCATGCATTTAAGGGTTAAAGTTCAGAATGATTTTTTTATTCTTTGTGAATTTTTTTAGTGGGAATAAAAATTGTTTTATTTATAAAATAAATTTTTATTTGTATATTTTATCGCCTTGTTGATTTTTGTAAAATTAATTTATTAAAAAAAAATTGTCCTCTTTTTTAAGACAAATGTCCTCCTTTTTTGAGGTTGACGTCCTCTTTTTCTCAAAATGGAAATGGCAACCCTCACTATGACCAACATTATTTTGGTCATAATTTCTACTTAAAAAGAGGCATATTTTCCATGGGCAATATTCACAGCCCCCATACTTGGAAGAGTTTTAATGACATTTTTCATTAAATTAAATATCTTTTCTTCACAAAGTCATTAAATTTTATTTTATTATTTTTTTAAACTACACTCATAAAAAAGTCCGAAAGTCAGCAAAAATGTTTTTAGTCGGGATCGTGCTCGCAAGAAACTCTGTAATTTCAGCAAAAACAGTTTGCTTAAAATCAGTGAGCTGATTTTTACAAAAAAATTTGTAATCTCAGCAAAAGTTTTGCTAACACTTATTCGATTGCAAATTGCTAAAATCAATAAAACTTTTTGCTAAATATTAGTAGATTGAAAAAATCTCAAAAAATTTTCAGAGAAATTATACTTTAGTTAATTTATTTGCTGAAAATTTAATTCTAAAAATTGTGATTTTGTGGTTCTTTCGAACATTATTTAGGAAACTTCATAAAATATAAAAATGTCCAAACTTCCACATTCTAAATAACAAACAAAGATATAAACTACGGCTTTTATATTATAAAACCCTGTTTCTTAAAAAGCGAAAGGAAACGCAAAAACAT
This sequence comes from Leucophora obtusa, assembly GCA_949987735.1. Lineage (NCBI taxonomy): Eukaryota > Metazoa > Arthropoda > Insecta > Diptera > Anthomyiidae > Leucophora > Leucophora obtusa. The sequence goes on from OX465296.1 coordinate 38,810,999, forward strand.
TACCCAAAATATTAAAAAATGTCTGTGCTTGTATTTCACATAATCAATATTAATAATAATAAACGTTTTGTTTATACATTCACTTTTTATCTTCATAAAATTTAAATAGTTTATTGTGTCTATAATTTAAATCATATTTTATCTTACTGTGTTATATTTTTATGTATATGCAATCTTGTGGCTACCTTTTGTTTTATGTATGAAAGACAAATGCAAAAATCTTTCACGGTTGTACTCAAGTATAATTTTCTTTGTCCGCACTACATCTTATGTCTAATCTACGGCATCTACATATTGTCTGTTTGGTTGTTGTCCGCACTAGAAATGTGTTAATGAGCACAATTTTGGTAGCAAAATAAATTAGTAAAGCATAAGTTGAAAATTAGTGTAGTGCTAAAAAAATATAACTAAAACTTTTGCTGAAACCACAATTTCAGCAAAAAAAAGTTGCTGAAAACTAATATACTTGATATATAAGACGTTTTTTAATTTTTCTACTAATATATTTTTTGCAAAGATTTTCGATGGTAAAAAAAAATAAAGCACTGATTGCTAATGAAACAACAAATAAAGTGGAAAAGCAATCATTTAGAACGCTTTGTCAACGTTAGTAAAAAGTACTATGCCGGTACTTGATTTCCAAAATTGACAATCGTAAAAATAATAAAAACACCGTCATAGTCTTGGTTTAGAACGCATTCCCAATGTGCTTTGCAAGTATATAATTTGCAAAACTTATGACCGTAAAAATATTAAAAGCACTGGCACAGTTTGTTTTCCCAACATTGGCAGAAAGTTCTTTTTCTCAACATTTTTCCAACGTTGGTAAAAAGCTTCTTCTGAACTTAATTTACAAAAGTTTTTGAAATAAAAACTATATAAAGAACTGAAAAAGCACTTGCTTAGTACGCTTCTCCGACGTAGGCAAGAAGAGGATGGTTTTTCACAGATATTTCCATATAAATAAGACATATAAACTGCCCAGTCAGAAAATTGTCATTGGTACAAAAAATCAAGAACTGGCATACCATTTGGTAACCGCGGTGTTAAAAATAAATGACTGGCAGAACACTCATTTGGGAAATTGTATTAATTTATGAAAGATCCAAAGATCCTGGCAAAGATTTGGGTAATAGTGATATGCCAACGTTTGCAACCAGTGCTTGTCTATTACAACCCAGTCAGAAATTGCCAGCAGTACAAAATTCAATTCACTGGTAGAGCAATGATTTTATAAAACTGAAGACAATTCGTTAAAAAGGTTTCTAATCAGAAGGTGTCGAGTTCAAATCTAGTTGTAGGCAATAATTTTCTTTTGACTGTTTTTAATTTAAAAGCCTGTTGGTTTTATAAAATCAATTTTTTTGTGTATGTAAAATCTCCTTTAAGACCAACTTTTTTTTATTTTCCCAATGCTGGCATATTAGTTCTAAAAAAGTTTTTTCCAAACCACATATTAACTGCCCAGGAAAATTTTTTGTTCCAAAGAATCGGTTTTAGAATAGGTACTTTCCATTCACAACCCCTTCTACTGTCGATTCTAACACCGATTCTTGTTGTTTGAAATTGTCCCAAAAGCAACCCCTTCTATAGCTCCGAAGTGGAACCGGTTGCTCCAGAATCAGTTCTGGAACTAGTTCTGGAACTGATTCTACGTCACCCACACCTTCCATATATGATCCCAGGAACTGGTTCCGGAACCAGTTCCATGGAATCGGTTGCAGTGGTACCAGTTGTAGAGTGGGTGTGGTTGGATACCGATTGTAAAAAATTTTCCTGGGTGGTTTTGCCAGCGTTTTGCCAATGTTGAAAAATTTTGTTTCCCCAATAAAAATTTAAAATTAACGGTTCGTTGTTTTTTTTCAATAGATCTGTGATTCATAAGCTAACGATCAAAGTTGAATAGAACCAGCTGCGTTACTTTAAGAATTAAAGTTCAAAGCAAAAACGGTAATAACAGAGAATAAAAATATCATTTTTAAAATTTCGTTGATGTAAGTCGAATTGAGTTGTGCTTACATTTTGTTTATTTGTTTCGCAGTCAATATAATTAGAGCATTATCAATTATTAACCCATAAATGCATGGATACTAAAGATGGTCCTGCTGGCGTTATCGAATTTTTTCAATTTTTATTTTTTTTTTTATTTTTAGAAAACTTTTATCTGGAGGGATAGAAAAACATACATATTATTTTTCCAAATTGATAGAAATGAATTAATCTTATACACTCTCAAAACAATTCCGTTGTGATAACCGAATTTTTTCCAACCGAATTGGCTCGGTTGCTGCAACAGAATCAATTCGGTTGGCGAAAAATTCCGTTGCCACAACGGAATTATTCTGAGAGTGTATGTAACAGTCCAACGCGTTAACCATTACATCGAAACGCCAACATGTTAGGAAATAAACCGTATCAAAATCACTTTTTAGGATCACTTTTAGAGCAATAATGCTTTAGAAGTGATACTTAAATGATTTTTTCGATGTTGTTCCGAACTACTTCTAAAATATATGTAAAAATATAACAATGGAGACCTTGGAAGCAATAAAAGAAGTGATATTTTTAATGTTGTCCAGAACTACTTCTAAAAAAGCACTAAAAATACACTTACGGATACTTTTGATTCTTTTAACCTTTGTCTTTTGCGAACAACCTTTGGTGCTCAACTTCTAAGTTTCCTTTGATTTCTTATAAATAAATTGAGAGACTTAAATAGCGAATTACAAAAGTCGTTTTTATATGGCGGATCGCATTCCACCTTAGCTTAAATTTCTTAAGATATTTAGCAAACCGTTTTGATTTCTCATAATTAATACACCCCGTTTCATAACTATAGCCGCACTTATAAAACAGCTGATATGTGAGGTTGTGAATAATTTAGACATACAAAAGGCCTTATAACTAAAAGTTACATCTAAAAAACATAAATAACCACAACAAAAATTTCTTTGACGTAGATTAATTTAAATCGCCATTTTTATTTTTACTAGACGCACTTTCAGAAAAATGAATTTCAAAGTTAATCTGGCATGTGATGGAAAACGATCGATTTTGATTTCGTTCGATTTGGTTAAAAATCAAAAATTAAATGATGAGAATAAAAGGTAAAGAGGTCTGAAATTGTTTTTAACCACTTAAGTTGTATCATGTATATCGATTTACGTCTTCTTATCGCTTTTAAATTAAAAATAATGCGAAATATTCAGGTTTGAAATTTCAAAAACGTCATCACATGCCAGAATAACATTTGCGTAAAAAATGAAATAAAATGATTTAATGTTAGGTAAAGTCCCAAAAATCCCATTTGGCATCCACCATTGTCCACTGTCCACCAAGGAGAAGGACATAAAGTTGAACTTTCGTAAAATTTAAAAAATAACTTTTTAAAATAGAAAATAAAGTTTGAAAAATCATCAAAAATATATTTACAATTTGGCATATATTACTGATATTAACAAAGTCTCTAAGACGACCTAACAAATTTTTATGAAATTAGGTACTGCTGATTTTTTGATAATTTATTTCGCTAAATTCCGAAAAATTTTAAAAAATTAGTATATCTTCTAAAATAACAATATTCTAATACATAATTTTATTTTTGTGTTAGTGTCATTAATTTCATAAGTCGATTTTTTTATTCGTTTTCAACATTTATTGTGCAAAATAAAGCGAAATAAAGCGTTAAATTAATATTTCATTATTTTTGCCATAGTAAGGTTACAATGCCAAATATATAGTATGAATATTATCGCTATCAGAATGAATAACATTCGAGGGTTAAACTGAAAACTGTCATACTACCCTTGAAATGACCGACCTTTTATTTGGAGTTAAAAATATATTCCTTTGCACTAGAGATGTCGTATTAAAACATACCGTAACATTTTATAAAAATCTACTTAAATGGACACACCCAGTTTTATTTTTTTCTTTTTTATTTTTGATGTTTACGTTATGCTTTCTAATTTGCAGAACATCTTTAAAGAACAATAAATACCTAAATAGATAAAAATATACTGAAACCTAACATACATGCAATCCTCAATCAATTTCGACTTAATATAAAACCGTTACAGCATTAACCCTCTATCATAACCACGAAAATATAGCATTGGATGACAGATTCGAGGCGATAAATTTTCGAAAAGTGTAAAGTAATTAGAAAATCATAAAAGTAGCAAGAAAAATATATTTAGCTAACAGGAAAGGTATCCTTGTAAGATGATGAGACTGTGGTGCCAAGAAGAATAAAGCATTTTACTCCAACGGGACTACCTGCTCGCTTCTTTTGAATTGAAAATATTTTATAAATTTTGTTCATTTAATTAAAATGTACTTATATTAACTGAATTTGAACACACTGTTCCATTTTTATCTCAGTATTTTTAAACGGCTGTTTTTTTGGATGTATACTGGATAAAGATACATAAATCAGTGATTAAAAAACCAAAAAATAGTTGGATATCTTGACTGCTCAGAGTTACCAAATATTTATTTATTTAATAAAATAAATTTTTGAACTTTTTTAATAAGACTTTTTTCAAAAATTATTTAAACATCTAAAAGAAGACTAAATAAAGTTTTATATCTTTCATTAATATGCTGATAAAAAAATACTAAACTTTATTCGAATTCTAAAAATTAGTTCGTATATTGTATATAATTTATTAAAATCTGACCGATCGGAACAAAAATTTTCGAAATGTAAAAAATCTAAAATATGTTAAAATTTATTCTGTTTTCAGCTAAAACATAAACAAACAGGATTGCCATATGAAAATTTTTTAAAAAAATTGTCAAAAACACCATATTTTTTCAAAATAATTTAAAAATCGGTTAACTCAAAAAAAAAATAAAAATTTATTGTATTTTTGTCTAAAGATTTGTCCATAAAAATCAAAGGTTTAAAAGGCTTAATTCTTTCATTCACTTTTTAAAAATTAATGAAATTTGAATTAAATTTCATTCCCTAATAGCATTCTTATGGAGTTAATTCGATAGCTTAATTCCCTATAGCTTTAAATTATATGAATTTATTCTATTTTGATTGAATTCTAACTGAATGACACCCAATTTACCTGAATTCATTTAATAAAAAAGTGAATGAAAAATGATTTGTTTTCATTCACTTAATCAAATGAAAAATTTAAATTTGCATGTAATTGCTGAAATATTAGCATAATACAATGAAAAACGTTTAAAATTCATCTAACAGAAATAAATAGTATCGTATGCTTTGTTACAGCTTGTATGCTTTAGTTTTGATTATATGTTAGTTTCAACTTACACTGCACTAAGTGAATGGTAATAAAATTTCTTCATTCAATTAGTAAAATGGTGAATGAACATGCGATTTGAATGATTCAAGTTAGGAATTCATTCAATTCATATTAAAGCTTTGGGAATGAAGCTTATGAATGAATTCTGTACGAATGGTTTAAGGGAATGGTACATGAATATTTTTAAAATCTGAATTTAATTTTTTGTGAATTAAGCTTAAATTGAATTAAGTTTTTCGAAGCTCTGATAAAAATATACAAAATTAAAGGTTCTAAAATACCTTAAACCGTCTAGGATTTAATTCCTATCAAAATTTTTATTCATCAATCGGATAGTGCTTATTTTGGATAAAGAAATTTTTTACAGCGTTTTAAAGTTCAAAAAGTTGGAAAATTTGCGAAAATGTTATTGCTCCTTTCATGTTTTTTTATTATTGGGTATAAAATTGAAATATTGAATCCAACATAATAATTCAGAAAGTAGAACTCGAAGCCTAACTGATAGACAATAAAAACCTAAAGATTTAGTATTATAATTTTTGATTTATCTCAGAAACTGCGAAGCAATATTTTATAACACCTATTAAAGCCCAAACCACATAGTGAAAGTGCCAGTGGACAGCGGCAGTACTGTCAAACTTTGTTCTTGAATTTCGCGAAAACATTTTAATATATTTAAAAATTTCTTTTTGCATTTTGTTTAAACACAGCTCTTGTTTATTTAGAAACCTTTCTAATTTCTCGGCAGTGACAAATAGAGAATATACAAAAACTGCTTTATCGACAAAATTTCGCACTGCGGTCGACACTGCGTTTATGTGGTTTGGGCTTAAGCCTAATCCAGATAAACGCAGTGTCGTCAGTATTTTACCACAGTGCGATGTTTCGTCGATAAAACAGGTTTTTTTATTTCCTTTATTTCTTATTGTCGAGAAATTAGAAAAGTTTCAAAATAAAATTCAATAAAAAATTTGTAAATATAGTGAATAGTTTTCGCGAAATTCAAAGAACAAATTTGACAGCACTGCTGCAGTTCACTGGCACTGTGAGTATGTGCCTTTGGCTTTATTATATATTTCACTATATAAATTGCAGTGTTAATGGAAATTTCCTTCTCCAAATTTGAATTTATGTATATATTTTATTCATTATTCGATTTTTTCGAGGGGGTGCCCCAATTTTTTAAGGATGTCATGATATGGATGGAAGGGAATACTATTCTAAATCGGAACGATATGGATTGGGACTTGCAACGAGTTTAACTGTAAGACTATACACAGAAAAAACAGTAGGCATCAACAATGGGAATTAGTAAAAGTAATCACATTTTCTTTTAAATTGAAATTTTATTCCCAACAATTTTTTTGTTTGAAATATTTGCAACTCGTTTGTAAATTGTTATCTTTCATATACAAATTGTTTAAAAATAGAAATTCAAAGTTACAAAAAAAAAGAAACATTTTTTTGGATCTACAATTTTTTTTGTTGGTGCCTTTTTAAAAAGTTTTTTTTTGTATTTACAAATTTGGTATGAAAGATGTTTAAAAATTTAATTAGAATTTTGTAAATTCTTTCCGTTTACATGAGAAATGGAATGGGGAACGAGACACTAGAGAAGTCGAACGAAATACAATGGATCCAGCCCGGATTTTAGTTATATATACATACATATGTATATATTTTTTCCATGAACATAAAAACCTCGTATAAAGTGCCAAAATAGAACAAGAAAAAGTACAATACAATATGAGTGAATTTTCTTGTTAGTGTTTGATTGTTCCCTTTGGATAATCTTGTCCGTTATAAGGTTAAAACTGAATGAATAATTTTTTCATTAAATGTTAGAGTATGAATCTTAAATAAATTAAATTAAATCAAGCACGTATGACAAATTCGTTTGAGTGTTAAACATTTGTAATAGGGGAAAAAATCAAACAAAAAAAGTATGCATTAAATTTTAAATCATTTTTTTTTCAAACATTTGAGTTAAATGAATTAGAAATTTGCAAGTAGTATTCTGTGGATGTGTATAAAAAAAGAGGGATGCATTTAATTGGAATGATATACGTGTAGTTACTTTTTGTTATGTGATAATGAAATTAAAGAACATTTTACACTATATTAGTCAAGGATCATAAAAATATATTAAATATGTGTGTGCACTTATAAACCCCAAAAAACGAAATTTTGATTTTAACAACATAATGGAAGTCTAATAAAGTCCACCCAGAATAGAACCGGGGAGGTTTTTTCCATACATATTGACATTTAATAAGTAAAAAAGGCCGAATATAAAAAACCCTACACAACATTTTACGGAAAGTGGATGAAATTCGGGGAAGGGACGTGGGCCACAACATGGATTGATGTTGACAGTTTTCAACAGGGTTTGGTCTTGGCGCAATACAAACTTGTGTGCCAAATTTCATCCAAGTATCTTCAGAATAACGACATGTAGTTTGAATACAATATGCTTTCATTCTTCATGGGCAAACGGATGGACGGACAGACATCGCAAATCCTTTTCTAAGTGATTCTGATAAGGAATGTATCCCAATGGGCTCTCTCCGATTTTAACGACATTTGAATATGTGACAGAAAGAAAAAATAAGTTACGCGTATTTTTTAGACCCAATCTCAAGTTCAAGGGTTAAAAAGTGGGATCAAAAAGCTCATGTCGTAGACCTAATGTTGCCACTTTTTTTTAAATATCTAAAAAAAGGCGCTATGGGAAAAGTCGTCCCAAAGCCGAACGCTAACGAATATCGAAACAAGCTCAGACACTCCGTCGATTAAATTTCTAGGCATTATTAAATGTAAATTTAGCTAAAACCAACAACATTTTTCCAAACAAATAAGCTATTCGAAAAAAATAATATCTGAATAACAAAAAATTCGGACATGTTTTGTATACCGGTAGATGCGTCTCTAAAAATGCTTTCATTTAATACCTAACTTGTTTATTTTTATTGTATTTTTTTTTTTAAATAAATTAAAAATCGAAAAATTGGGTAATTTTTATCCCACTTTTAACTCCTAAACATGACATTAGGCCGCTACAAAAAGAAAAAGGTGTACTTTAGTTTTTTCTCCTCTATCACATATGCGAATCTCATTAAGGAGGGTATCGACTATAGAAGATAATTTTTTTTTTGATTTTTTTATATTTTATTTGGATAGACCATACTCTCCCCTTATGCCCTGAAAGTAAAAAATTCAGTAAAAAATTCGGGGAAATAAAATTTCCACTTTTTTTTTTGTAAAATATGTTTTAGTCTCAAGTAATATTCTAAGCGTTAAATTTGTGTAAAGTATTTTTTGCAGTTTTATTAGATTTTTTTATTGTTTTTTTTTTTATTTTATTATTTTACTTGCTATATTGCATAACAAAAAGATACAAACTACATCCAAAGATACAAGGATTGCACGCAGTCTTTAAAGAAAAGCCAATGACGATTCCTCGATGGTGGGCGAAGGCACGTTATATGGGGCAGGTACTAATGGCTTTTTATAAACCATAAAAGTAATCAATGTATCAAAAAAATAAAAAACAAATACAAAAGAAATTAAAAAATATACGAAATACTTAAAAGAATTTTTACCGATTTTAAATGTCTAATAAATTATCTACCATCGTTTTAAAGAATATTTGGGTTAATATATAAAATACTCTTTAACCGATTCTTCCCATATTTGGTACACGTATAAAAAACTGCGAGATATAAATTTTGTTCATACATGGTTTTTCGAAATTTTGCTATTTTCTTAGTGCAAAATTAATTTTAAACTTTAAATGCGTTTTCCCACAACCCTGAGTTCGAAATCGGCTGCCACTGTACAGTCAAGGCGGATTAACCGATTTTGATCCGGGTTTTTTCTTTCGTAGGCAACAAAACACTCCAATCTTTGTCGTGGCCCTTTGATCAAATAAATTTTATATCCCCGAGAAGTGTTTTTTCTTGCCTTCTTTGGAATTTTTAAGTTTATGTGGCAACTTTATTAAAAGAAAAATTTTTTAATAAAAATCGGGGCACGATAAGAACTAGAGAATTTATCTGGGATTAAGAATCATTTAACATTTTTATTTTCCCATAATTAATGAAGGCTGTACAGTGGCAGCCGATTTTGCCTTTTTTAAAAAAGGCCAATAATGAAGTGAAATTGAAAAATAAAATTAAAAAAATATTGTTATTTAAATTTTTGACAACCGTTCAAATATGCTGAGCAAAAATTTGCCCAACATCAGTTTATAGACCTAAAATAACACGTCAGGAAAAAAATCGTGTTTCAAATCGATCTGACTAATTTTTAACAAATTACTATCGTGATTTAATACACTACTAAAACCCACAGTACTTTGAATAATTTTAAGTGTTAAATTTCACAATTATTAATTTTTTTCTTAATTTTTGAGAATCTATTTCTTAAATTTTTCACAATTTATTGTTAAAATACAATATCTTTATGTTTACAAATAGAGCTATTTTCCTCTCCCAGGAATAAATTTTGTTAAATTAATAAATTATTCTGTTGAGCCAACACTCAATACAAAAATTTGTTATTTTAGTAGGTTTGAGGTTAAGAAGAAGAATAAACCTTTTTCTCTAAAAGTTATTAACACATTAATTTTCGAATCAGACTAGATCCAGTTTCTGACTTTTTGTATGGCCAGGCTTCTCAGTGATTTTCCATTAAATTGTATTAATTGTCAGATTGTTTTTATATGATAATTTTTTCAACAACCCATCCTATATTACAAACGTAACTATACTAAAGTGCGACAGCTTAACCATTTCACCCAAGTAAGGCCTTGAATGCAATGTAAATAATTCGCTATTTTCTTTCCTATTCAGCTTTCTGTTAATATTTTTACTCAGAAGTGATCAATACAAACACATACAAACATTCTATTTTTAGATTTTTATTTATCTTTCAATTTCCTCCGTGTCTCCTTTTTTCACTTTAACAAAAATTATTCCTGTTTTGGAATTAAAACAAAATTTGTTGATTTTAAATATTTAACAATTTTATATTTGCTCTTCCTTTCTTACTAATGTTAAGCAAAAATAATTTGCTAATTTTAGCAGTTTTTTCAGGTCACTTTCAACAATTATTTTAGTAGTTTTTTACAGATGTTTTTCTATTGTATATTCCAAAAAAAATTACAAATTTTCAAAGTTTTTTTTTGGTTTTTTTAATGCTAAAAAAAACATAGCCTTCTGAAATCAGCAGTTTACTATTTCTTAGCAAATATTTTGCTGAATTCAACTAAATTTAAATTAAAAATAATAAAATTGTAAATATAACAGTTTGTTTTGGCTATTTTCAGTCTACTAATATTTTGCAAAATTTTCTGCAGATTTTACAGTAAATGAATGTTATCATTCAGCAGTTTTTTCTGGAAGGTAATTTTTAAATAATTCTTAGTAGCTTTTTCTGCTATTTTACAATTAAAGAAAATTATAAAGGAGTACACGTTCAATATTATTGATCAATTTTTCAAAAATCAACCAATCAGAACATTTTATTTTTAAATACTTTGTTCCGATTGGTTGATTTTAAAAACATTTATCAATTATGTATGTTGAACATGGATGATTGCCTTAAGTAGGGCATACACGTTCAATATTATTGGTAAATTTTTCAAAAATTAACCAATCAGAACATTTTGTTTTTAAATAATTTGTTCTGATTGGTTGATTTTAAACATATTGATCCATAATATTGAACGTGTATGTTTGCCTACATAAATAATACAAATTTTACGGGAGACGAAAAAACGTAGAAAATTTTAAGAAATTGATATTTCTCACATTTTTTCAATGCTTTTATGCAGCTGCAATAAATATATTACTATGCTAAGTTTTGTTGAGAAAAATTTAGTATAAGTTGCAAAAAATTGCAAGTGAATTTAATGAAAAATAAAAAAGGGACTACAGACCTCTAAATTTATTGAAAATTGTGTTGAAATATTGAATATTGGATATCGATACCACAGATTCAATACTCTATATCTGCAAAAATACAATTGTTCAGGAGAGCAATAAAACTAATTCATTTGCTTATAAGATTTTTTTGAATTAATCTGTCTTCTAGAATATTATTTAAAAACGGGAACTTATTCCTAAATATACTTATTTTGAAATAAAATTTTTATATAATTTTATGATAATACTAGCAGATATGTAGTTTTGATAAATATAAAAAATATGAATTATTAGGAACAAATGACCATGTATATCTCTCTATACTTTTTGTGGAAAACAATAGTATGTGCCTCCAAACATCAACGAACACAGAATTGTTAATCAGGGATGGAAAAGTCTCGTTTTATTGAAATTAATAATCCAAGAACTATTATATCCATATCTTATTCCAAAAATTAATGGTTAGTTTGGAAAAAAAATGCCAAAAAAAATTTTACAAAAACGGAAAAGTTTGCATTATTATATTCGTTTGCAAAATGTTAATCGCTGATTAAGTTTCTTAATTCATTTTCTGCGGCATAAATCCTTTTACTTGGAATTTTTTCAATGCGGTGTATTTTAATCCATAATCCAAGACTATTACATTCATATCTTGCCCAAAATTTGGTGGTTAGTTTGCAAAAAAATGCGAAAAAAATTTTGCCAAAAGGGTAATTTTACACCAATATATTCGTTTGCAGAATGTCAATAGTTGATTAGCTCTTCTAAGTCATTATCTACGCTTTTTCGCATTCCGCCGTTATTTAACAAATTTTTAAAGTGCGATTTCTTAAAATTTAATCTAGGGATTGCAAAAAAAAATCACGAAAAAAAATTACAAAAAGGAAATTGTTTGCATTAATATATTTATTTAAAGAATGTAAATCGCTGACTAAGATTTTTAATACAATTTTTGTACCATAAAGACTATTTTTCGCGTTCCGCTATTATTTTGCAAAATTTCGAGTGCGGTTTTTTAAAATTTATAATCTAGGGACATTTCATATAACAAAGTTTGTTGGTTAGTTGCAAAAAAGAAAAAATCGCGAAAAATAAAATTTGGAAAATGCAAAATTTTTGCATCAGTATATTTGTTTGCAGAATGTAAATCGCTGATTAATTTTTTTAATTCCTTTTTTGTACCACAAAGCCTTTTTCGCCCTTTTCAGCGATTATTTTGCAATTTTTTAAGTGTGGTTTTTTTAAATCTTTAATCTTGGGAATATAATACCAATTCCCACACCAAAGTTTGGTTCTTAGTTTGCAAAAAAAAATCGTGAGAATATTTTGCAAAAAGGAAAATTGCATCATTATATTCGTTTGCAGAATCTTAATCGCCGATTGAGCTTTTAAATTATTTTTTTCTGCCATAAAAGCTTTTTTAGCGTTCCGATATTATTTTGCAATTTTTTAAGTGCGGTCTCCTAAAATAAAGTTTGGTGGTTAGTTGCAAAAAAAAATATTTACGAAAAAAGATATTCTCAAAAAAATTTTATGTGTACCTTATAGAATTCAAATAATTTGAAAATAAATTTGTTTGTAGATATGGGAAAATGTAAAATGATCAAAAAAGTGGCAAAGAATGGGTATTTTGCTTCCAAATTGATATCATAGGTGGATATAATATCAACAATGATTTTGCCATCAAAAACTCATTTTGGCCAAAATTGCAGATATAGAGTATTGAATATAGGGTCTCGGTATGCTATTTGTTTTCCGATTTCGATACAATTTGGCCAACATAGTTTATAAAACATAAATGTTTCAAAGATATCAAGGATTTCCATTTCTAAAAAATGAAAGGATAAAAGGTAAATATCAAAATATTAGATAGATATTCCCAGCAAAAACAGACATTACCTAGTAATTAAGCGAGTAAGTAGCACACAAAGGGTTTCACTACTTACCAGGCTATTTACTCGCAACATTACTTTTGTTCGCGATGTCCAAAAATTCATGGGTTGTCATTACCCTCTCGCTTACAAAAAAAGTGCGAATAACGAATTACCCATAGTTAAAAAATAAGTAGTTACTCACAAAGATAGAATAAGTGGTTACTCAGAAGTTAGGAAGTAAGTGGTTACTATTTAGTTAAAAACAAATTTATAAATGAAAAATATTAATAAAAAAAATGACTTAATCAGTACTTATTTAATCAGTTACCAGTAAATGATTACTTTGCACGAATGTATAAGTGCTTCTATAACTTATTATCGGTAAGTCATTATTTTGTATTTTAAAGTAATGCCAAATGTAATGGATTACTTGGTAATCCGTATGGTAATGATTGTCATTACCATGTTTTTGCTGGGTTACTACATAATATTACAGTTTTAACAATATGTAATAAAGTGATGTAATAGCGCTTATTAGATCATAAAACTCATACATAACTATATTGAGAGTCAAAGGTTGATATCTCTTAACCGAGATATATATTAAAATGTGAGAGAAAAATTAAAAATAAAATTGTACTTCCAAAGTGTTTTTAGGTAAAAAAAAAACAATTAGTACGCAATAGGGATGCCAAAAGGAAAATCCCGAATCCCGAAATCCCGGGATTTTCGGGATTGGCAAAATCCCGAATCCCGGGATTATTTCTCAAAAATCCCGGGATTTTCTTATTTTTTAATATTAATATAAACGCAAATAAACAAAGTGAGCAATTTTAGATTACCTACGTTTTTTCTTGAATTTTCTCATATTGACAAGAAATTGATGCCAAGATATTGGTAAAATTATAAATTAAGTAGATTATTCGAGTAAACTATGCAAAGACTTTGCAGAAAAATTTTAAATTTTGGTAAACAATATTAAGTTTTTGAGTAATACATGCGAAAAATCAAGTTTGTTTGTTATTTTACCGATTTATTCTTCCAAGCGAAATTCGATTTCTAAAACTGGGACTCTAAGTTTTGGCTGGGACTGTAAGTTCTTCCATGAAAACATTTGATAACGATAACCAAATAACTTTGTTGCTGTAACGAATCTGTTTTAAAATCTGCTTACAAAATACTGGGAGCAAGTGTACTTAATGACAGGCCTTCATATATTATCCCAGCCAGAAAAATACAAATGTGAAAGCGATGGCAATGTATTTTAACAGGTGGTACAAGTACTGACAAGAATTGCTTTCCCATTTCCAATAGACAATAGACAAAAGGACCGGCAGTTCAAAAAGCGCCGGAAAAGTACTGGAGAAACAAAATTTTTAACTTTGGCAAAACACTGCTAAAACCAATAAATAGGTGGTTTGGAATTATATTTTCCAAAATAAAATTTAAAAAAAGTTCATATGTATCTTTTTTTTGCCCTACCGTGATGTTTTGTAAAACAAATACTGGCAAAACGATTTTTGCAAACGCTGGCAAAGCGTCCCAAATGAGTGTTCTGTCAGTCATTTATTTTTAACATCGCGGTTACCAAGTGGTATGCAAGTAGGTACTTGATTTTTTGTACCACTGTCAATTTCTCACTGAGATGTTTCAATATTCATAAAATGTACCGCATTATTAATTAACAACTATTAAATAATTATAAAACGCTTTATTCTATAAAAAAAAATTAGTTACATAACGTAAAAATCTTTACAAATAAAGGAAAAATTAAATCCCGAAAAATCCCGAAATCCCGTAAAATCCCGGGATCCCGAAAAATTCCGTAGTCCCAATCTCGGGATCCCGGGATTTCATACAAAATCCCGAATCTATTATTTACTATTATGTAAAAACAAGCGATTCCCAAAATGACAACTGTTCAACTGTAAATGAATGTGTTACAATTTCAATTTCCGGTTAATCTGTTTTATTTTGTTCACAATAAAAGAATGCTAATTTTATTCTGTGCATACCACTTTTACTTTGTTTTTCCAATTCATTGTAAAACTATTATTTTGAAGGGATTAGTAAAGGATTTTCGAAACATGATCTGGGAATAATAAAGTAGAGAAATTGTTTTTTTTCTTTTTTGTTTTTTGTAAAATATTGCATTGTTTTAACTAATAATTGCTTTGAGATGATTTGAAATTTTAATGGGATATAGTTTGTATATTGAAATTATAAAGAAAGAGAATTTATATAAAGTTTTCTAAAAGCATTGTCTGTTTGAGTTTGCTCCTAGAAAATTTTATGAAAATATTTTACGACTTTTAGGTTAAAAGCATACAATATTACTTTTGTCGTATCTTAAAAAAAATTTAGGCGGGGCAACCGAAATAAAAGCAAAGTTTTTAGTATTTTTTTCACATAAATTGTCTTAAGAAATCAAAGTAAAGTTTTCTTTCGCCTTGTATTCCTTTAGCATTTTTCAAACTGTTATGACGTATAATGAATTTTATTTTGATTTAAAACTTTTAATATCTATTGTTTATTTAAAGGTGTGTCCATTAATATTTAGTTGAGTGATTTTTTTCATCAACAAAAAAAAAATCAAAACATAACAATGGTATCTCACCACTATCACTTATCACATACAACATCTAACTATGTTTATGTTCGTGTGCTTGTTTTTATATATTTGTCTCAAAAGGACAATAAATGCTTAAATAATATAAACCTCTGTTAATCCCATTAATCAACATGTTTTAGTGTAAAAATAATAGAAAAAAGAAACAAAATATTTAGAATTTTTAAAAGGAACACACACACACTGACACAATTTTATGCAGGATACAATAATCCTTGTAACATTAGTTGAGTTTGTTGTTGTGTCAGTATCAGTATAAGTACTATACCTTTATGTATGCGTGTAAGGATAATAATAATAATGATTTCCTATGGGGACTCCCTCTTTTAGATTTTATACGACTCTCTCTATTCACTACTCTAATCTAAAACGTGTGCTTTATGCGATATTATTGTCATACTTTGAAAAGAGTCAATTCTTGCAACGTATAGCTTTAAAAAATTAACTAAATAATAACAAATTTAAACTCTTTGGGAAGGAATTTCTAATTATAGCTTCAAAAATTGTACTCAACGAAATGATGGATGGATAAAAAGGTTCCGAGAAGAACGCTAACAGCTATGGTGTAAAATAATTTCTACGGAAGCCATACTGTCGGTCATTAAGAAGTGAGTTAGACTCTAGATAATTCACAAGATGGTAATTAAAAATACTATCCATCGCCTTTGAAAGTGCAGAACATATTGCGATGGGGTTGTAATTTTCAGGGTTGTTAGACGCATTATTTTTAGGGATTGGCTGGAAATTGGCAACCTTCCAACACGTGGAGAAAACTCCCGCATGGACGAGCAAATGGACGAGCTAACGTCGAATAGCACTGTTTTAGCACCAGTGCGGGTATACCACACTGAGAGAATTATCTGCATGATATCAATGAATTTTTGCATTAGATCTATGAATTGTCACTGGAATTCGTCCATTGAAACTTTTCATTAAATTAATGCAATTTTTCATAAAAGTTAATGAAAAACTGCATATTATTTATTAAAAATTTAATACGACTAATGAAAAAGTTTCATTAAAAATATTTTCATTAAAACTATGAAGCTTTTTCATAGAGTTTAAGAAATTTTTCATTCCTATTGTGAAGAATACTTCATTAGTTTAGTAAAAAAAATTTCATTAGAACTCGTCCAAGGAATTCTCTCTGTGCATAAAGCCCCTATGACTTGTTTATGTTGAGCTCAGAAGAATATTTTAGGCATAATACTTGATACCCTTCCAAGTTCGGGCAGTGGTTGATCGCTTTCGGCAGGAATGAATTATCTGCTCAGCTAAAAGGTTAACCCAATGGGTTCAGTGAATATTTGTACATCCTTTATAAGAGTTAGGATAGCTGAACTAGCATTATCCTTTACTCTTTTAACGAATGACCAAAAGCTCTTGCCACCTCTAGGAGCAAAAAGAACTTTAGTACGAAGACGTTGTTTGTAAAGAAACTTTAGACGACTAAATATCTGTATTGGCGTTTTTGTTATCTCGCCAATTTTTGAACGCTAACCCTCTGGATCGGACTACGTTTCTGCAAGTCTGGTTAAACCAATATTTAATCTTTTGGTTTAACCCAAATTTCCTTCGAAGGAATGAAAGATTTCATTCCAAGCATTCGATCATTTTCGCCGCGCCATCAACGTTGTCGTCGAGGAAACAGAGTTTGCAATTAGAATGCCGGAAAAAGTCGTTCTGATCAGCCCAACCTGCTTTTTCGTAAATAAAACTGAATGCTTGGCAGATATTGCCGAAACGTTTCGAAGTTCGGAGAAGCAAAAAGATGTGGAAATGGCATAATAATCCGAAAAACATACGGCCGGTGAAAATGAATGTGAGCATATACGGATAAGAAATTCCCCTCAGCCCACGTACGTTGCAGAGATCAGTGCGAGATCTTTCTGTCATTACCATGAATTGAAATTACAAACCAAATATTGCTTATACAAGTACAAGTGCCGAATATTTTAACTTTTCCGTTTTGGATTGTTTTTGGGTACCTCTACCGTTACCTTATATCTTTTGTAAGTGATAAAATCATTACCCATTACTTTTGTATAGTACACCTAAAATAATATGTCAGTAAAAAATTTGTCAAACCGGTTTAAATCGATTTGACAAATTTTTAATAATAATTTAGTTGAAACACTGATTTAAGCAAAGATTTTAGTTATCTTCATTTAGCACAATACTAAAAATCCTCAGTACTTTAACTAATTTTGAGTGTTAATTTTCAAATTATTTAAAACCAATTTTTAAGAACCCATTGGTTAAATTGAACAAAATTTATTGTTAAAATATAATATTTTCATGTTACTGTTATAACCCGGTAAATGGCGCCATCAATGTATCCACAGTCTTAAAGATGGCGCTATTTCTTTCCCTCCCGATTTTTTTTAAAATGCCCCATTAAGTACTTTACAGTATGTATAGTATCAAAAGATACACAGCGTGGCATCAGTTTGCTGAATGAAATATACGCTTGTGCTCACGAAATTAAGTCAGTTCAATTTTTTTTTTAATTTCAGTGTTGTTAACTTTCTTTTAAAATCGCTAAAAACAAAGAAAAACTTGGTCATGTTTAAAGTGCTGCAATTTTAAGTCTGGTGACTATTTGTAGATAAGAATAATGCAAGACTTACGGAAAATTTATAGGATTTCCAAAAATATACAGTTTGTACAAAACCGATCAGTATTGCCTAAATTTTACTATGTAATTTGATAAAAGGTTGATATCGCTAATTTTTCGTTAAAAGCCACGCCCACTTAAAACAAGTGACAAGATGAACAAACAAACATTACGTTAAAATTCTGTATAATTTTCTGAACCATCTCCTTGCCTTTCGTGGTGAATTTAGCCACTATTTTGATCTTTAAAAATAAAGCCAACAACAATAAAATTTCAAAAAAAAACTTAAATTGACTTAATTTCGTGAGCACGACTGTATGTGACATTACACCATGTGATGTCACTAATACATAGAAATGGCAAAGGCAACTCTGTCTGACTGTGACCAGAACACTGTCGTCTAATAAAATGTGTGGATGTGTAAGTTAAGTCAAGTATGTGGACGTGTGAGTTAAGCGGTTGAGTCTAATTTAGCAGACCGAGTTCAATTTCTGCCGAGAGCATTGTATTTTAAATATTGTTTTATTTTAATTTTTTTTTTTATTAATGACTCTGAAATGAGTTCCAAAAGCATAAACATTTCTTAACTTTTTCTTATGAAAGTGGTCCGTCAAAAAGAGCCCCCTTAGAAAAAAGAGTACTCAGAAATGACTCAAAAAAAAGAACGTATAAAATTTAAATTTTCTTCATAAATATGGATAATTTTGGATTCTTTTTTTAGTCTGCGAAATGAATACTCATTCTGAGACAGGTTTTAAGATTACACCCAGCAAAAATAAATGGAATGACTTCTCAATGAATCACTTCCTTCATTACATCACAAAGAATTACTCCCTTAGGAATGGGAAGAAGTTCTTTTTCATGGGTGATAAGAAGTTTATATTTTGTATTTCTTTTTCCTGACTTTTTTTTCTGGGCAGTGACAACTTTTTGGATAGTTTTCTGAGCGTTCACATTTTCTGCCAAAAAAAGGATGTATTCCAAAAAGCGATAATCATTTCTATGAGTCATTTAAAAAACTTATTTATGAGCGCTCCGAAATTGGTGGCTGAGCTAGATTAAATATAATATTTTGTTGGTTCTAATCTATTACAAATCGATCTGAAATTTTAGCATCAATTTACATCTTACTAAATGTCGAAATATATATCTAGATCTACAAGTAATTCGATCTACCATTTTTCGGATCAATTTAGATCTAACTTAATCTCCAAATATATTGCTGCATCTATTCGATCTGCAAATTTTCATATCAATTTAAATCTAAGTTTATCCGCACACTCAAAAAACTGTGGCAGTTGCTACATGACAGTTGTGTGTGTAGTGTTCAGTGGCTGTTTTTAACTGTAATTAAAGTTTTTTTCTATGAAAAAATACAAAACAACTATTATAACAGTTATTTAAGAAAATAGCTAAAAAACAATTACTATAATTTCGTAACAGTTGTTAAAAGAAGTTATTTTTAATATAATAATGAACAACTACCAAACACTATTTTTACTGTAAACAGTTATTTTTGTTAGTTATTTACAAATAAAAAAAAATCATTGATTTTTTTTAAATTCTTGTTTAGTTCATACTGTTTATTGAAATAGAAAAGTTTTAGTTTTCAAAAAATGTCAAAAAATTGTATTGTACCTCTAATGCACAATATTTCTTTAAATTTTAAATACGATAAAGTAATTACATATGTATATTTTTATATTTGAAAGAAGAAAAAAAAATTGTTTGTATATATTTCAATATCTACTTTTATAACAACAACAAAATTAACTGTTAAAAACAGTAGTTTTTAGATATTTTGTCATCTGTTTACAAATTTTTAAAGCAAAAATTTGTCAGTTAGTTTTACGACATTGCTAGTTATTTTTAATGTATTTGTTAGTTATTTTACAAAAGTTAAAAACTACTATGAATTGGTTACATTCAAGGCCTTACTTGGGTGAGATGGCTAAGCTGTCGTCGCACTTCAGCATAGTTACGTTTGTAATGTGGGGACATGTTTTCGAATCCCAAACAATAAACATATCGTCGACCGGCCAGCAATATGTCACATGTGTTTTTTAATAGATTTTCAAGAGAGCGAAAAAACTGTTACAAAATCTACTTTTAAGATATTTTATTGGCATCATATGCCTTAGTGATGATTTTACTAAATGAGGTCGTGAATCATTAAGGCATATGATGCCAATAAAATATCTTAAAAGTAGATTTTGTAAGAGTTTTTTCGCTCTCCTGAAAATCTATTAAAAACACATGTGACATTTTGCAGGCCGGTCGACGATATAAACTCATAACAATTTAATGGAAAATCACCAATGAAGCCTGTCTATTAGTGTGTAACACCTTACAGGGAAAAAAAAAGTATTTTTGCAAGGCAATTCCAAAAAAAAAAATTTTTTGCCGAACGTAGGGGTCGCCATTTTACATTTTTCGTTATAGCTTCGGCATTTAAAGTCGGATTTTAAAGTGTGATATATCGATTTTTTTGTCTCAAGAAGACCAGTGTTTTGCTATAAAGGAAAAATCCAATGAAAAAAATTTTAAAATGCGATCCCTACGTTCGGCAACAAAAAAAATTTTTAAATTGCTGCTGGATTTATCGAAAAACTTTCTTAGCAAAAGTTTAATGATTTTTTGCAAGCTTTAATTTTCTGACATTAGAGTTGTAGCAACTGAGATCTGTTGGGTAAATACTAGAACGGGATACTTTAGGTCAATGGCCCTTAGAGCAAAACATTGGTCCCCTTTAGAGAAAAACATCGATGTATCATACTTTAAGATCCGACTGTAAATGCAAAAGATATAACGAAAAATGTAAAATGGCGACCCATACGTTCGGAAAAAAAAATTTTTTTTTCAAACTTCCTTGCAAAATTAATTTAGATTGGACGGTGTACGGCGAACTTTTTTTTGAGATAAGGCAGAAACTAGATCTAGTCTGATTTAAAAATTAATGTTTATAATTTTTAGAGAAAAATGTTTATTCTTCCTTTTAACCTCAAGCCTACTAAAAAATAACTACATTTTTAGTTACTTTAAAGTAAATACTTTTGTCGCCTTTTTTAACTACATATCTTTGTTTTAACTGTAATTTTTAATAGATTCTACCGGTAATCTTTTTTGAGTGCAATGATAAACTTAGGTATCATTTCACCTTCCGATTTTCATATATAAGTTGATTTTTATTCATCCTTGTGGATATAATAGATTCTAATACGATATCATTGGAAACATCAGATATTAAATAATATCAAGTTAAATACAAACCATATGCTTTGAATATTACAAACAAAATTATCCTGTTTATCGTATTTTGAGTTTAGTTCTTTAATGAATCTCTTTAATAATTTAGGTCCGACATGTAGTGATAATAGTTATTTGCAGGGATGTCTCGGTAATAATCATAATGGTCTAAAGGTAGGACATTTCAATTGTCAGAGTTTTAAAGTGGGTGATTCGTTATCGAAATTGGATGAAATTAGGAATATTTTGGATGGTGAACTATTGAATATAATTGGGATAAGTGAAACATGGCTTCAACCAAAGAGTATACATAATAAAGAGATTGGGGGACTCTCTATCACTGAGAAAGCATTTGTTCTATTATGTGCCTTGGAACAGGAACATACTCAAACCAATATCACCCAGCAAACATGGCAATACGAAGAAGATTCTCCAACCATATCGCCAGGAAGAAAACATTTATTGCCGGCAATATCAATTTCGTATTCCGGAAGTTTCCTCCGTCGGAAACAACTGTTACACTAAAACAATTCTTCCAGGCAATATGCATATGGAAGATAAAAGGGATATCGCTAAATAAACTCGCAGTACAATAAAAAACGATTTAATTTTTTCTTTATTTAATTTAAGCCTGAAAAACAATATCTGCATACATAATCCATTGACCAACTTATAAATTATTTTGATTTCATCTTAGCCGATTTTTCCCGCGCAATTAATCTTAACTTTTCACGAGTTTATTTCCTATATATCTTTTGATTGTTTTTGTACAAATTTAGTTTTAATTTTTTCCAAATTGATAAAAGATTTCAAACAAATTTGCTTTATCTTCCAAATGATACAAAGATGATATTGCCGAAATATTGTCAGAAAAAGTTATGACAAAAGATAAAATTTTTGAATTATTTTTTCCAAATATCGTCGAATTATCTTCCAAGTGATAAAAGGAAGACAATTTCAAAGTAAATACTACTTGATTATTTTCATTCAAATGACAAATAGAAGATATCGCTTTAATATCTTCTTCGAAGGTATCTTTTAAATGTTTGCAGGGTCATTATGTGCGCTCTTTGTATGACTCAAAACATCGATTGTAACCAGGGATGGAAAATAATAATTTAGTTAAAAAAATCAAGAATGGAACTATACTGTGGAATTATACTATTCCAACAGTATTATAGCCCTAGATTATAAATTTTAAAAAACCATAAGTAAAAAATTGGAAAATAATATCGGAATGCGAAAAAAGGCTTTGGGGTTCAAAAAATTAATTAAAAGATTTACATTCTGCAAACGATGCCAAAATTTTCTTTTTTTGCAACTAACCACCAAACTTTCTTTTATGAAATGGGCATTATACTCCGTAGATTATAAATTTAAAAAGCCGCACTTAAAAAATTGCAAAATAACAGAGGAACGCGAAAAAAGACTTTGTGGTAGAAAAAAATAATTAAAAAACTCAATCAGTGATTAACAATCTGCAAATGAATACAATGACGCAAAAATTTTCCTTTTTGCATATATTTTTTTCGCAATTTATTTTTTTTTTTTTTTTGCAAACTAAGCACCAAACTTTTGTGTATAAAATTATAGAATCTAAAACTATAGACCCTAGATTATAAATTTAAAAAAACCACACTTAAAAAATTGCAAAATAATCGCGGAAAGCGAAAAAAGGCTTTATGGTAGAAAAAATAATTAACAAACTTAATCAGCGATTTACATTCTGCAAACAAATATATTGATGAAAAAATTTTCCTTTTTGCAAATTATATTTTTTGCGATTTTTTTTGCATCTAGCCACCAAACTTTGTTGCCTGAAATGTATATTATAGCCCCTAGATTATAAATTAAAAAACACGTACGTAAAGAATTGCAAAATAATAGCGGAATTTGAAAAAAGACTTTATGGTACAAAAATTTAATCCCTAGGTTATATATTTAAAAAAACCGCACTTGAAAATTGCAAAAAACGGCGTAATTCGAAAAAGGCTTTATGGTACAGAAAATGAATTAAAAGAGGTAATCAGCGATCGACATTCTGCAAGCGAATATATTGTTGCAAAAACTTCGCTCTTTGCAAATGTTTTTTTTTCACAATTTGTGCTAATATTTGCTAATATCTAAATATTTAATTTTTATGTTTTTTAACGAGCCAAAGAGGAAGCTATTTTTTAGTTACTTACATTTTTAAATATGTAAGAGCGATCTAACATTTTTTGGTATAAGAGCCCGATTAAGTGAGCCTTTTCCATCCCTGATTAACCAGTCGGAGTTCGTTCCTGTTCCAAGCCGCCTAATATTTTTTCAAATAAAAAATATTGAGAGAGTTGCAAGGCCATTGCTTCAACCAACGATTCTTTCAAATGCTATAAATATACCGGGTTATGTAATGTTAAGAAATGATCGTCCTGTAGATATGAGGGGAGGTGGAGTTGCTTTTCTTCTATCCAGGAAAATTAGATATAGAGAAATTTTGCGTTCAGTTGATTCTACATTGTGTGAATTTTTATTTTTAGAGATTGAGTTAGGTGTTTCTAGAGTTCTTATTGGTGTGGTGTACCTTCCAAGTGGAGATATTGCTTCATTTGATGGGGCAATAGTTGATTTGGTCGTCAAATATGAGAATGTTATCATTATGGGGGACCACAATCATAACCTGTTTTGTTCTTCAAAGTCTGCTTCGATGTTGAGTCTATGTAATAGACTGAATCTTGTCTATTATCATAATTCATTGCCTACTCATTATGATGTAAGGAATAATACAACTTCTCTTATAGATTATTTTATCATTAGTCCATGTTTAGGTGTTCGTATTTCTGGTCAGATGCAATGCCCCGGCATTTCTAGACATGCTTTTATTTTTGCTGCATTTGAGTTGCCTATTTTGGAAAGCGACCGGTATGTGGAATTTCGTAATTATAATGCCATTGATATGGCTAGGCTAGATCAAGTGGCATCGGCATGTGATTTTGATCCAGTATATCGTACTAATGATGTTAATGCACAACTCACTAATTTAATGTACAATATACATATTTTATACGAATTAGTTCCGATCACTAGACGCAAGTTAAAGGATTTCAATGATAATTCGTGGTTCAAGTCAAGGGAGATTACTTATAGTATCTCTCTAAGGGATCTGGCGTATAGGGAGTATATTCGGGAGAGTACATCTGAGAATTGGAGAATATATTGCCGAGTTAGGAATAGGGTCAAGACTATAATTAGAAATGCGAAGAGAAGGGCTCATGAACAACTCTTTGGAGGGCTTAATACTAAGCAGATGTGGAATGTTTTGCGGACAAATGGAAGTAATTATTCGGACGATAAAGTTGGGGATGTTGACCTTGACACTGTTAATGATTTTTTTATCTCCAGTCAGTCGACGGAACCGCCAACATCAATTATTGATGAGCTTAATTTTCTGGAGGAAAATTCATTTTGTTTTCAACCTATAGTAGCGGATGATGTGTATTATGCACTTAGTAGGATACAATCTAACGCTGCTGGTTATGATTGTATACCGCCGAAGTTTATTAAGATAATATACCCGTACATTTGTATCCCTTTCACTCATATTGTAAATACGATTTTTATGACTTCCAAATTTCCTGATGATTGGAAAATATCACGTATTGTACCGATTAAAAAGGATGGGAATTCAAATTCGTTGGAAAATTTGCGCCCGATTTCTGTGATTCCTATTCTTTCGAAAATTGTTGAACACATTATAAAGGAACAGATGATGTATTATATTAATGGTAAAAAATTGCTTCATCCAAATCAATCTGGTTTTAGACGGAATTATAGTACTACAACCCTTCTCATTGGGCTAACCGACTCAATAAGACGGAAACTTAATGAGGGAAAGTGTAGTGTACTGCTTTCTTTAGATTTATCAAAGGCGTTTGATAAAGTTGTGCATTCAAGATTGATAACTAAATTATGTAGTTTTTTTAATTTTTCTAAACCTGCATGTAAACTTGTAAGTTCATATCTTAGTGAAAGGTCACAATTCGTCTCATTAGGAGACAGGAACTCACGTGCATTGGGGGTTACGAGTGGTGTCCCACAGGGGTCTGTCATTGGTCCTATTTTATTTATGATTTATTTGAATGACTTTATCAATGTAATTGATAACAACTCTTTTGAAACATTTATTTATGCAGATGATGTACAAATTTTATTTTCTGGGGAGAGACAATTTATTGATGTTTTTAAAGTGAATATGGGGTTTTACCTTAATCAGATTGTACAGTGGATGGACACGAATGGTTTAGACATTAATCCAGACAAAACCAAGGCAATGTGTTTTGGTTTTGATCCCCGTGAATTAGATCTATCATTGGGGGGTGTTGAAATTAACTTTGTTTCTGAAATGAAGTGTTTGGGTGTTTTTGTAGATGATCAATTACGTTTTTCTAAGCACATTGATTATATCTGCGCTCGTGTGAATGCAACTTTGAGGCGATTATGGTCTCTTGACTTATGTCTGCCTCTACATGTAAGGAAACGTGTTGCTAGTGCCCTTCTTATGTCGCAGTTGCTTTATGCTTTGGAAGTATTTACGGGTACAAACAGTATTTTACTTAGACGTCTTCATCTTACATTTAACCGTATTATAAGATACGTTTACAAATTAAGAATTAGGGATCATGTTTCCCCTTTTGTATTAGATTTTGTTGGGGTTTCTTTTGAGAATTTTGTAAAATTAAGAATTTTGATATTGTTTTACAAAGTAATAAGGCGGAATTGTCCATAGTCAAACATTTCAAGTTTACTAGGTCTAGTAGAAACCCTCAGATTGTTTTTCACCGCATAAATTCTTCTATATATGAAAGATCATTTAATGTCAGGTTAACTAGAGTGTGGAATTCGCTACCTAGGCATCTGAAATATTTTACTTTTTCAAATCCTACTTTAAAACGCAAACTTAGACAGTATTTCGATGTACAGTCACCTTCTCTGGAAGTTTGATAATTCAAGAATAAGTTTCCAAATTTCTATTATCTATATTTCTCACATCTACATTCTTCCCAATGTTTTTTTTTATTGCTACACGTCGGACTGTAAAAAAAAAAAAAAAAAAAAAATAAATAAAAAAAAAAAAAAATATATAGATATAATTAAATTTTAGGCATATTTTATAAATTTAGTTTATTATATTATTGTAAAATTTTATATAGTAGTATTCAAACCGTATTTGGCCCACAGGGCTTGGTTTATAAATATTTTTTGAAATAAATAAAATAAATAAGTTTAGATATTCCGCCAGATATTTTTTTTTCCTGGTTTTTTTTTTCTTTTGAAGAAAAGTTTTATTAATTAACCCAAACCTCACTTTATACATACGAAAAATATTCAAAACCTAAGTCTTTTAAAACTCTGATTAGCGTTGGCATGTGTTCATTTCGAGTACCACTTATTCTCCACTCCACTCAAATTCATCATCGTAGGTACTTGTTATTTGTTGCATGAATGAGGATATTTTGTTGTTAACGATGATACTTAGTTAATAACGATGATTATGATGACGATGATGGTGGTGATAATTATGTTTGATGATGCATTATGGGTGTTTTATATTCCACTATAAGTTATTTATAGCTGCAACCATTGACAATTTGTGGTGTCATTTAGAACGACAAATTTTTTTACCTTTTATTATTTGGCATTTTTATAGAAAATTTTACTATTTTTTTGGGATACTTTCGTTTAAGGGTAAAAATTTAAAGAAATTTTGTAGGTATCATTAATTGATCACTGCCTTGTTTTTATGGTTTGTTTATTGATAGTTGGTTTTTTTTAATGGATTTGCACGTGTGTTCTTAAAAGAGCATTTAAAGGTCACATTACTTAAGTATTTAATAATATGTAATTGTAAAATTATGGTTCAGTTATGATTATAAATATTTATTAGAAGAGATATTCGAAAGAGGGGAGTTCTTAATACTTAAATACGTATTATAATGGTAAGAAATTATTTTAATATGGCTTTTAGAATAAGTAATCTGTGCAACAACAACCTTAGAAGACTGAAATAAAATTTTCTTTCAAATAACTTAAATTCTAAGGCATTTTTTCTAAAATAAAATTTAGGTTAGAAATTTACGGTTGGTCTCATACTGCAGGTTTAAGCGTTAACTAGTAGTTAACCCAAAAAATTTTTGTTTTTTTTTTATAATAAATTTTTTGGCATTTTCTTTAATAGTTAAGTTAAAGTTAAACCTACAGTATGAGACCCAGCGTTTGAAATTCCAAAATATATCTCAGACTTTATATTCTTTAACTTTTTAGACTTTGGATATTGTTAAAACACATTTCTCTTTGAAAAATACTAACTTTCTGACTTTATTTAATTTCCTTAAACCTTGTTATGTGCTTCTGTTTTCTAAAAATTATTTTCTGATCCAATTCTTTTGTTAATAACTCTTTAATTCAGTTTAGCAGACTTTATAACAACACAAAAAGTGATACTGAAAAGATATTAAGTAGGCACCAAATAGTCTGTTAACAGTGTTGGGGAAAATTATAAACCATTAAAAAAAAACAAAACCAAAAAATTTTGTTAACAATAAAACTGATCAGTTTTTAAAAATAACATAATTTTTGGCACATGAAATTAATAACATTTTTCAGATAGTACAATGCTACTCCATAATTTATTCTTGAAAAGTCAAGAAGGTCTGGTTGAGTGATTTGGCAGACTTGATTATTTGTACCACTGGCAATTTCTGACTGATTACTCGTTTCCTCACTTTAAAGCATGGTTGTAAAACCATACCGTTACCGAAATAACTGAAATACCGTTATCCTTAAATACCCATACCAAAATCAATGTGATATCGATACCCTTAAAATAATGGGTTGCCAAGCATGATTTAAAACGTAAAATATCGTCCTTATCTTCTGCGCTATACGACTATGTTTTGGTGTTTGACTGCTGGGGCAAGTCATTTATATATTTTAACCATACACTCATACAAATAAGTCCGTAAAAATAGCAGAAAAAGTTACTAAAAATTAGTTAAAAATGATGCTGCAGAAAAAACTGCTAATATTAGCAGAATCAGTTTGCTAAATATTAATAAAATGAAAACAGCAAAAAAAAAGTGTTAAATTTACAGAATTTTAGTAATATTTGAGCTGAATTTTTGTTAATTGCAAATAACAATTTAACTTGCTGAAATCAGCAAAAAAATTGCTAAATCATAGAAGAATGAAAATAGAAAAAAAAACTGTTAAATCTACAAAATTTTTGCTAAAATTTTCTGAAATCAACAAAACTTTTGCAGATTACTAGTGGACTGGAAAAAGGTAAAAAAGGAGCAAATGAAATGAAAATTAATAAATAAAAAATAAATGTGTATTTAAAAACATACTTGGGACCAGTTTATTGAATGTGTCAATTAATTGAAATTTTTTCAATTGGCATTGTTCAATGGCTAAATGCCCATTTATAAATGACGAAAGCAGTATTTGTTTTCATGTTTTAATAAAAGAATAAATTAAGAAAAAAAATTAAAAATTGGCGTATTTCTTATATTTTTTTTATATTACAATGCACATAAAAAAATAATTTTCATATTTGAATACGAAAATCGCAGATTCAATAAAAAAAATTTTGAATTTCCTGTGATGACGATTTTTGCAGAATTGATAATGAAAATTGTAAGCACGTTGTTGAAATTATTTTATTTTTCTGTCAATAAAGAAAGTTGTTGATTTGATTAAACACAATTATTGAATTTTTGTGATTTTTCAATGAAAGAATGTGTTGATTTAACACAAAGTTTTAATAATTTTTTTAATAAAAAAACATGCTAAATTTAATTAAAATTTATTTATTAGAAAAAAACAACAAAAATTATAAAAGGGTCAATAAAATTCTAAATCTTTCATATTACTAAATAACTTTATAATTTCATTAAACTTTTCCGGTTCACACATAATATGTGCAACAGCATCAAAGTCCAAAGAGCAACTAAATTATGAAACTTCAAAAGTAATAGACAAATTTACAAAAAGAAAAACAAAACATATCATGCCTTGAAAAAAATCAAAATAACGGCCAAAATTAAAAAAATTTTATTTTTACTTTGATTCAAGTATTATGTTTATTGAAAATGAAAAATTATTCAATTATTTGTTTATCAAATGCATTTTGTTGAGTGTTATTTTTAAAAGCTGCAATAGTGATAAACATAATGTTTGAATCAAATTCAAAGGGTTATTGGGCCATATGAATAAAACTTAGCAATTACTTTGAAGTAATTACTTTGGGCTTAGGAATAGCTTTTAACTCCAAATTTATCAATTGGCTGGTAGAATAGCATGAAATGTAAACGAAAATTAAAAAATTAAATTTCTAGTCTACTCCCAAGCAGACTGTGAAGAAATTGCTTAAAAAACCCTGTATTTCCCCCTAATAGTAATATCTATTTTTTATTCATATGAGCCATTGTATTTAACTTTTATATCAAACAAACGAGTTTGTTAAATTTTTTTCTGGTATATTTTTTTGTGTGTGCTTTTTCTTCAATTATGTGTACATTTCATTACCATTGTTTTCATCAATGCTAATTGAAAAAATTTCATTGGCATTGAATGGTGATGAAATTTGTTGGCATTGACATTGAGATAAAGTAATGCCAATTATATTTCAATGTCAATGAAAATTTCCCAAGAATTATTTTTTGTAAAAGTGGTAATATTTATAGACAATAATAGGGGTTTTCATATAAACTCGTATTTTACTCGTAAACGGTGTAAACCTGGTATGTCAAACTCCATACATAAAAAATATGGGTTATATTTATACAAGGTTTACAAGACATTTACGAGTTTATATGAAAACACCTAATATGTTAACCATAACAAAATGTATTTCAGAGACCCTTCTTTTGATTTTTCTTTGTTTGCTGATCGGATATGTACTTCTACTTATGAAAGAAAGTGTGGCCGATTAAAAATATCGTATTCTTTAAATATGCTTAAAAAGTACAATATTGGGGAAAAAAATTATGGTCATCCCCGTAAACTCCACTTGCTCCCCAGAGATACTTTTAATCACAATTTTTATATTAAAATGGTTCGTCCAAAATAAACCTTGATCTTTGAAAATTAATGTATTACGATAAATAGAAACTTTTCTCATAAATTTTAATAATTTAGATATTTTATGAGTAGGACAAATTTTCAACCATTTCAGTTTAGCTTTTAAAATTTTGCATTATTTTTGTAGAGTTAAAAATATACAGTAATTTTTATGAGTCATTTAACATTCTGTTTATAAGCGCTCCAAAATTGGTGGTTCAGTTTACAAAAAATTTGTAAAATTAGCAAATCTTCTGTTAAAAATTAGTAACTAAAATTCAGAAAAATACTGTAAAGTTAACAAATTTATTGTTAAAAATTAGTAACTAAATTCAGCAAAAAAAAATAGCAAAAAAGTTTGTAAGTTAGTAATGTGGAGGTAGCAAAAAAATTAACTAAAAATTCAATTTTAACTAAAAATTTGTTAAAAATTTGTTAAGTTGAAGTACTAACAGTTTTACTAACTTTTCTACAAACTTTTTTCTATGAGTGTACCACTCTTTAGTGAAGGGTATATTTAGTTTGTAATGACGTTTGAAACTACCAAAAACATTGGGCGTAGATTATTCAATTTATCGACTTTTTACTTGAATCAATTAATCGTGCAAATAATTGTTTTTTTTCTTAACCGGTTAATCGAATAAAATTTAAAAATTAGTCCATTAATCGAACAAATTTTATGTAAATAATATTGTTGTATTTTTAATAATTTTCTAGAATAACCAGACATTGAATGAATTAAATAAGAATAGAAAAGCTCGTATTTGAATTTTTTTCTCTTTCGTACACTCAAAAAAAATAAGTTAGTAGAAAAAATAGTAAAACGTCTTGTATATCAAGTGTACTAGTTTTCAGCATTTTTTTTTTGCTGAAATTCCGTTTTCAGTAAAAAATTTTGTTATATTTTTTTAGCACTAAACAAATTTCGAACTAATGTTTTACTAATTTATTTTGCTACAAAAATTGTGCTGATAACCGCATAGACAAGATGTAGATGTCGCAGCTTGTCTGGAAACGGAAATGACAAAAAAAGAAAAACAACTCTACACATATTCTATATTTAAATTTTCAGCAAATAAATTAACTGAAGTAAAATTTTGCTACAAGTTTTTTGAGTGTTTTTCAGTCTACTAATATTCAGCAAAAAGTTTAGTGATTTTAGCAAGGATTTTTTTCATTTGCAGTCGACGAAATGTTAGCAAAACTTTTGCTGAAGATTACTATTTTTTTGGTAAAAATCAGCTCGCTGATTTTCAGCAAACCTTTTGCTGAAATTACCAACTTTTTTGCAAGCACGCTCCTGACACAGCTGACACAGCAACATTTTTTGCTGACTTTACTGACTTTTTTTTTTGAATGTATGAATAAAATACATAAAAAGGTAAACGTAAAGTGAAATTCTGTTAATAATAGATTTTCAGCCTACTCAGCGATTTAAAAAAAAACGTGATTAATTTTGTCAAAATAGTTTAAAAGCCAGTTGGCTCAATTGACTTCTGAAAAGATCGTATGTATGAAAAGTTATTTTGTTCTCATTAAAGATTATTTAGACCTCAATAAAGATTAATTTTAACTATAATTTTGTTAAACACTTATCGTAAATTTTTTTGTTTTACTTAGTAAATTGCATTTTAAAAAAGCTTCTGGATATGATAAAAATATAATTTATTTCTTTTTTACTTCGTCTTTTATAAAGTTGAATCATATTTAGGGTTTTTCTTTTCCAGGACTTTTTCATTTCCCGGGACAGCGGGATTTTTTTCTCAATTTCCCGGGATCCCGGGAATTCCCGCTCATTCGAAAATAAATAAATCCTACAAACGTTGTATTGGAAAAACTCGATTTCTAATACAACACCGTCCGACAAAGTTAATTTTTTGGTTGTGCCCATGAGAAAATCTACTTAATATATTCTGAAAGCAGGGCTAAATATAAAATATCCATGTCTTCCACTTTTTCTAGATCAATTCGTCTAACAGTTTAAATCGCGAATTAATATTGAGGTAATATATTTATATGGAAGGCCGTCTTAATTTTAAAAAAACTCTTAGAAATAACAGAATATTAATCCGCGTTCTAAACGGTTAAACGAATTAATAAAGACAAAGTGGTATTTTATTTCCATCTCTTCTTTTAGGACATATTGGAATTGTTCATGGGTGCAAACTTGTGTCGGATCAGTTTTATAGTCAGAACCCAGATCGATTTTTTACTTAAACATTTCTTAAGTATGGAATCCAAAAATTTCTATTTTGTTTCTATGGAGATTTTCAGAAGAATTCGTCTAGAATTATTTTTTTAAAAAAGTTTAAAAGGGAGTATTTTTCACAAAAATTTTTAGGTAAATTGTAATTATAAAAATAGAATATTAAATAATTTTTTAACTTTAATTGGTATTTTTT
The DNA here is from genome assembly GCA_949987735.1 of Leucophora obtusa. Classification (NCBI taxonomy): domain Eukaryota; kingdom Metazoa; phylum Arthropoda; class Insecta; order Diptera; family Anthomyiidae; genus Leucophora; species Leucophora obtusa. The sequence continues at coordinate 38,844,075 of OX465296.1, forward strand.
GATTAGAAATTTTTAAAAATAAGTTCCCAGCCAGCAATTTCGGAGCGCTCATAAATAAAAAAGTATCTGATGCATTATTTAAAACATAAATAATTTAAAAAAAATACAATTGAAATAAAAGAGTAGCAATTGAAATTTAAATGAAATTATTTGAAGTAAAAAACACTCAAATTACTTATATCAGCTGAAAATACGAAAATATTTTTAATTTTTTATGCACATGCTTTTTGGAGATATTTGGAACTGAAATAATGATGTTGAAATGTTGTATATATTGCTTTACTTGAACAAAGATCATCGTTTTAAAGAAAAAAATTGTTTCTGAAGTACGAGTATTTTTATTGGTAACTAAACCAAATTCAGCTGACATTCAAAAACAATTTGGCCTAAATAATATTTTTTTTATATTGTACTAATTCAGTTTATTAAATTTTAAATCGTATTTTTTATTTTAAATATTTTAATTGAAATTGATTTCAAAAAAAATTAATGCTTTAAATTTAAATAAAGCTTCCAAATTTGCAATATATACTAGCTAGCACTTCTATAAAAGAATAAAAAAAATCCCGGGACATAAACCCTAATCATATTTCAAGCTTTATAACATTGACCATTATTTATTAAAGCCAGTATGACACTAGCTTTTTTCTTCACTTTTTCTTGTCTTTTTTTAGGGGTTTTGTTGAAGGAATAGAAAAAAATCAAATAAAAACTCTAAAAAAAAGTCAAGAAAAAGTGAAGAAAAAGTTAGATCTGTCAAAACAATAGAGTAGTATTTTGGAAGTTGACAAAACAAATTGTGACAGTTTTTCATTGCTTATGCTTCTTCTTTGATGATTAAGATATTTTATAGCCCCAGGCAAAATATTGCTGAACTCTCACAAATTATGGTTCATAAAATTATGGCTCAGAAATTATGGAATTATGAAATTATGATCATTTTCAGAGTGCTCAAATTTTAAAGTTATAAATAATAAATTTTCCAATAATATTTATAATTAGGAGTCTTTTATGAGTCCTAAAAGTGCGCTCAAAAAAAGGCTAAATCGGTACCCAGCTATCAAATATGGTCATTAATCACTCAGAAATAAGCTCCAAAATCAAACATTTTTGTTTGATTTTGGAGCTTTGGTCGGTCCGTCCAACAGAGCTTCCTGCGTACTCAGAAATGACTCAGAAAAAACAACGTTTAAAAAAAGAAATTTTTTCGTAAATTTGATTAATTTTGGAACCTTTTTAGCCTGTAAAAGTGAACCCTCATTTTGAGACAACTTTTTGGATTATTTTCTGAAGGTTCATATTTTCTACCAAAAAAGAATATTTTCAAAAAAAAAATATAGTTTTATGAAACATTTATTGTGCAAAGAATAACACCCTCATATAGCTATGATTTCTGAAGGTCTTTTATGAGTCTTTTCGGCCTCCAATTGTACACTGGAACGCTCCTAGACGAAAACAATAAATTCTTATTGTAAAAATTCAAGTTTAACCTAACAAATAGTTCTGAAAATTCTAAAGATGAGTTCTTTGGCAAGAATAAAATCCAGATATATACAAGCCTATAGCAAATTATTTTTCACATTTTTTAAATAAGTTTTGGAATCTTGAGACAAATCATTTTCTGGTCGTAACGAGAGCATCTCGGAATAGTGTTTAGCCCAGAGCTCGAGCTGGTCATCCTTGGATGTGATGGGTGTGCCAAAGTTATTCTTTATGGGTTTCCCGGAGACTGAGGTGGCTGTATGTAATAACTTCTTTACTAGCCTGTGTAAGTCGCTGGTACGGTTTGTCTCAGCTGCTGCTTGAGCTTCGAGAGCAATACCATTTGTCCAAGCTCTTTTGTCTCTACGGGCACTGTGCTTAACATTCGGTTAATCGATTAATCGTACTAAATTATTCGAATTTTAGGTTATTCGCAATTTGGATATTTTAAATTATTCGAATAAGTTTTGAGCAAAATTGTTCGGTTAATCGAAAAACGATTAAAAGATTGAATACCCAGTAGTTTTAGCGATAATTGCCCGTCTGTCCATGTAACATTAAGGACCTTTGTAATCAACCTATAAATCGCAATTCTAAAAATTAATGGAATAAATTAGGTACATAAGTTTATAGGGACGAACCCTATGGAAAATGGACTACTTTTAAGGTCCTTTTTATACCAAGCACCGATTAAAAGGTCAATTCTCAGCTTGAATGCGATTTCAGGCGATTTATCAATTGGAACTTCATAATTATATTCGTTCATTAGGTATTGCCAATTTGGCTCAGTTCCTCACGTGATTTTTACAGTGTTTCGAATACCAAAAATATTATGAAAATAATATCGCTCTTTCGTGGTTCTTTCATTCGTTGATATAAAATTGTTTAATAAAGCGTAAACTTTAGTTAATGTTTGTTTAAATTTACACAATTTATAGTAGGAACTGGCTCTCCTACAATAAATATGGTAATTTTACTGAGAGTGCGTAAATGAAAAAAATTTACTCACAAGATGTGTAAGTTAATTGCTCATAAGATTGGTAAATTTCCTTTAAAAATGTGAAAAATTTATAAAAAATTATGTGTAAATTTTACTGCTTTTGGGCATATTTTTACCACATATAAAAAGTTACACCGAACAAATATAAAAGAACAAAATCATCTTTAAAATATTTTGTTAGTAACAAATTTGACAATAATATTTAAGCCTAATGCAAGTTCCTGATTTTTAGAGAATTACCCCAAGAAAAAACATCATATTCGGACTCCTTTTTCTAATAGGAAAAGCCTTAGAATCTGGACACTTTTTCCTGAACAAGCATCAGATTCAGAAGATATTTCCTATAGCAAAAAGTATTTGGAAAATGCCAAAAGTTTGATTCGCACAGAAATAAAAACCGAAAAGCCCCGAAAAAATTAAAATGTTTGACCCCTTTTCAGAAAGGAATAAAAAAGTCCCTTTAATTGAAGAGTAAGAGGGTTAAAATGTTCCGCAAAAATATTTTCCATGAAATTCTACTATATTGCTTCAGCAGAAGACATCAAAGTTTAAAATTTAATTTCAATGCCAGAAATAAATACAAACTTAAAATGTGTTTAAGGGTTAATCTCTTACTTATTCAAAATTGGCACTCAAATGTTCAACAAACCTGGATTTTAGAAGGAAACCATGTGAATGTTCCATTTTAGGTATAGGATGTGTTCAGCGAACTTATGTAAAACACTACAAGGAACATTTGTGTGGAACATTTTAACACTCTAACTCTTCAACTTGCGTGGTTTTTTGCCCCTTTTTTAAAACGCGCCAAGAAAGTCCCTTTAGTTGCAGAGTTATAGGGTTAAAATGTTCCACAAAAATCTTCCCCGTAGTATTTTACACAAGTTCGCTGAACACATCCTTTACCTAAAACGGAAGATTCATATGGTTTCCTATGCCAATTCACAATAAACATTTGAATAAGGAGGGAAATTTTAACCCCCCTAAAATAAAATTCCCATGTTATCTTTCAAAACGCCGGCACACGTATATTTTTGTTGGTCTCCTCTACCAGAATCTATTATCAGAATACCGTAATTTTTTCGTGTTGTGCTGTGTTTTCGGCATGCCCGATTTTAATAGCTGTTACTTGTTTTCTAAATTGTGGCTTGAATTTCTTTACAAATTTGGAGTTTAATTGTAATACCAGCTACTGTTGATTTTTCCAACACTATATCCATGGAATATCCATTTTTAATAAAGACTATTTTAGTGGCAGTTTGTTATTTCTTAACCCACAATAAAAAAAATAAGCAATGTGGGTATGTTGGCCTGTTGGCTTATAGAAAATATTTCATTTAAGATATTTTCTGTAGTAAATATTTTTTTTATTTTTATTATACAAAATAACAACTCTAAAGTAGTTATTGTGTGAAAAATTTAGTACATTAAATTAAAAAAGTATTGAAAAAAGTCCTATGTATTTTGAATTCATTTTGGTAGACAGCAAAAAGCAAAGACATAATATTTAATTAGATATTATGGTAGTAAGAAGAACAAGATAAAGGATATAAAAGTCAAGAATTAGTAGATTTTATTTTAGTTTTCTTTTTTTAATTCTTTATTTTAAATTCACAATAGTTTGAATTTTAACTCAATGCAATTGTTATGTTATAATCCTTTAAATCGCTTTAACATTCTGACTTTTGTAACTTCCATGTAGGGATTTCTTTTCAATTCAAAATTATTTGTATAGTTCGTAATCCATAGTTTAATCTTATGCCAATTAGTACCTTAAAAATAAAACTTATTTAAAATATACATCTAATACACAATAACAAAGAAAATCTATAAATTTTCTATTTCCGTTTATTAACATCCTGTCGCCTTAACAACCATTATCATTTTCATGTTGTCATCACCATGTTACAACAACAGTTTTCAAATGTCACATCTAACACATATTGAAACATACACAATTATACAATAAAATACAAACAATAACAGATATGTATATGTAAATTTTTCATATAGCATTGCCTCGCTTAGCGGCTGATTTGTTTACTCAAAAATGGGACAAAGTGTAAAATTGAAATTTTTTTTCAAATTTGTAATGAAATTGTTTCACCTGTTTTTCAATTTTTCTGCAAAATTTGATACAAGTTTAAACAATTTTTTTTGAGAGTGATATTTTGAATTTGCTTGTATTAGCAAATAATTTAATGCATGCATTTGGCTGCTTTATTCATAATCGACCCACACAAACAGCATGTTGGTGGAGAAAAAATAAATTTTTTTAGAAAACTAAACAATTTTTTCTTTACAACGTGAACGAAAACTTTCCTAAAATTAACAAAAAGCTTCATACTTTATATGAAACTAGATTTTTAATGTAACTTCTTCATTAAATGAATAAAACTTTTATTAATTTAAATGATATTTTTCATAAAATTTTATGAAAGCTTGCCTTATCATAATGAAAAGTTTCAATGGATGAGTTCAAGTGCAATTTCATTTCTGTTATGTAAAAATACATTAATATCATGAAGATAATTCTCTCAGTGCATCCAATTATTGATTTTGACACATTCGTGGTCTTTACGAGATCCGTACCGGAATTAGATTGGAAACGGATTGCATTCTGTAAATGTTATGACATTACACTGACGTCATAAAAGTTTTTATATATGTATTTATGTTTCAGAAAATTTAATAAACATGTGTAACAAATAAATAACCCTGAACATTTGCTGCCAAAATTTGTTGCTTAAAAAAAAATTTTGTCAGATTGGAAATTTCCTCATCAAATCCGTAGAGTAGAACCCCTTTGTAGGGACAGCCTAAATACGTGCCGTTAACTGAGGGATTGGTGTACTTGCAATAGGGAATAAAAAATAAAGAATTAATCCATAAATGTCAAACCATATAATACACCCGTTTCGAAACTAATGAATTTATGAATTGTCATTCACATACACTCATAAAAATGCACTCAAATTTTAGGTCAGTACAAACGAAATCGGTAAAACTGCTGCTTACTCTACTTAACATTTTTTTTTTCTAATTGACTTAAATAACGGCCAAATTAGCAAAATTTTCTGCAGATATTACAGTACAATTTGTCATTCTCAATTAACTAAAAGTTAATTCAAATATAACTCAAATAGAGTAGAGATTCTGTCAATTTAACAGTTTTATTTTTGCTGTTTTGCTGCAACGTCTTTTTTAACACATTTTTATTAGGTTTTTCTGCTATTTTTACAGGTTTATTTCGTTGAGTGTAAGTATTGTATTGCTAGCAAATAAAAATAAAATTATTTCGAGTTGTTGCAGCAGCAATTTTTATGGGATATATAAAGTCGAATGCCTTAGTTTTGGTCGAGCTTGGAATGCTAGACTTGGTCTCAGAGCTTCGAAAAACTTAATTCAATTTAAGCTTAATTCACGAAAAATTAAATTCAGATTTTAAAAATATTCATGTACCATTCCCTTAAACCATTCGTAAAGAATTCATTCATAAGCTTCAATCCCAAAGCTTTAATATGAATTGAATGAATTCCCAACTTGAATCATTCAAATCGAACATTCAAATCATTCAATAGACTGGTCACTTTTACATGGCGTTGTCATAGGAGGGGGAAATTGACCCCTTGTGATATGTCACAAGACAAATCCTAGGACAGGTCCCTGAACTTTGTTTTTTATGCGAGTTCAGTAACCTGTCCTAGGATTTGTCTTGTGACATATCACATGGGGTCAATTTCCCCCTCCTATGACAACGCCATGTAAAAGTGACCAGTCTATTCCATATAAAGGGGCCAGTTCGGTGACAGTTTGTTAAAATTTCCCGTAGGGAAAGCATACGATACTATTTATTTCTGTTAGATGAATTTTAAACGTTTTTCATTTGTATTATGCTAATATTTCAGCAATTACATGCAAATTTAAATTTTTCATTTGATTAAGTGAATGAAAACAAATCATTTTTCATTCACATTTTTATTAAGTGAATTCAGGTAAATTGGGTTTCATTCAGTTAGAATTCAATCAAAATAGAATGAATTCATATAATTTAAAGCTATTGGGAATTAAGCTATCGAATTAATTCCATAAGAATGCTATTAGAGAATGAAATTCAACCCAAATTTCATTAGTTTTTAAAAAGCGAATGAAAGAATTAAGCCTTTTAAACCTTTGCTTGGGCTGAGCTCGCCGGATTGGGGTGGTCCTTGACCTAACCAAAGCAAAAGCTGCTGTCAATAGAAACAAAATTGTTTTCATTCTAAGACTTAGGTGTAAAATAACTGAATCTAAATTAACTGAAAATATATGCAAGTTGAGAACTGATTTCGTTTATAATTCCTCGATTGGTGTTCATATCGCCGGAACACTTAAAAAATATTCCCACCCATCTGTATCAAATGACCTCGTGCCCATGAAGATTTTTCTTTTAGTCATTCCCTAAATTGAAAATATATACAGTATACTATTACCTATTCATCCATATAACCTTTTGCCCCCACATTCCCATTCAAAGTTCTCTATTTCATTTTTAAATCGGTAATATAGTTCATTTATTATAATAAAATCCCATTACGTCTAACCTTAAAATTAAATTCTAAGTCTATATTAAATTTTAGCTTATAGGAATTCAGATATAAATATTTACTTTACAGACCCGAACGTATCTTTCGTATTATAGTTTAAAATTCATTTAAAAAATTGCCTTTCTTTACCATTGTATGAAAATATTACATTAGTTAGTAAATAAATTTAATAAATTAAATTGTTATCGAAAAGATGTTTAGATTTGGAACTTACAGTTTAAAATCCTTGGGAAAGGATATCGATGGTCTAAAAGAACAAATGATAGGTTTTGCAAGAAAATATAGTACAATTCAAATTCTTAATTTAACTGGAACGATGTGTTGAGCTCAATCCATTCGTATTCCTTCATTCTGAAACTTGAACTTGATTAATAATGGTTAAAAAAAACTGTATTTTTAGGCTTTGGTGTTAAAATATAAAACATTTAAAAACTATACATTCGCTTCTTAATTGAAATTATTTGAAAATTTGCAGAAGCTATATAGAGAATTTATCTGTAAATTCTGACATACTAAATTTGGATTACAACTATTTAATTTGTTGAGTGTAATTATTATTATTTTATAAACAACAACTAATATATTAATTCATGATATCTAATACCTTTAGAAGTGATCAAATTTTATCAATTGTATTATATATCCAGATTCCTATAGAATTGGTTTATTTTATTTGTAAATTTGTAAAAAGATGTAAATTTATTTTCTTTTGGGTAATGATAATGATATTCACAATTTAATAAGATTTGATAACTTTTCTTCTCCTAAAAATAAATGATTTTATTATTAAGAAATTATTTCCTTCATTTTAATACATATCAGTTTACGAATCATTCAGTCTTATAATATTACCTGAAGGGTTCGTTCCCTGATTAACCCTGCTGTTAGGTTAGGACCATTTTGGTCCATTTTGTTTTACTTCTCTCTTTAACTTTGCAACGGTACAATATATTGACTTCAAATTTTAGCTCATGTTATTTTTTCTGAATTAATGTTTTTATCAAAATAAATTAGTGTCTAACATAAAATGGAAGGGAGAAAATTAAACAGTTACAAATCTTATGTTAGGGACCATTTTGGTCCAATTTTTTACTTTTCATTCACATATTCGCATTACAATATGAGCAAATTATTTTGCAGTTTAGTTTACAAATAAATTTGCTGCAGACAACACATTTACTTTCACATTTGGATTTGCAGCAACGTTCCACGTTTTCTAGAAGGTAGGTTTCTTGTATCACTTCCAGAAGTTACGGAACCTGAGGAAGATGCTCTTACCTCAGCCAATAGCTTCGATGAAAATTTTTCTTTTGGTATATTAGATGTATTCTTTGGCCAAAGAAGGCGCCAATTGTCGTAAAAATTCGGGTCTCCTACGATTTGAATTACTTGGTGCCACGAAACATCAATTTCAAATAAAAATTATAGAAGCATTCAATGCGGATATAACTATATTTTTTCAAATACAACACTCGGCCATCGATTTTTCTTCCATTTAGGAATGTATTAACCAATCATTTGGTCGGCATTATCTACGCCTTGTAAGAGAGAAGACAATTAATCGACTAATAAATAATAGAAAACAATTGCAAACCTATTAGAGAAAGATACAATCTCGGGCTTCTTTTTCTGTGCATTGAAATCGATTTCTGGTACCTTATCAAAACAGTTCCTTTATGACTATGGCCAATGTAAAAAACGAATGTAGGGATTTCATTGGAAGTAAACTGTTCCCACATATGTAAATTTTCTTTCTAAAAGTTTTTTTTGCCAAATTGAAAGATAAAAAGAAATGATCGGCCGTGATACAATATTTTGACCTTTCAAACCTTTAGTTAAATACAATACGACACGCTTTCTAAGGCTGCCATACATAGCCTAATTTAGAGTCGCCATGTGTTGAGATAATATTCTCAGCAGTAGTTGCAATGGGACAGGATAATAGAATTGCAATCCATTGCATATTATTTTTTGCAATATACAATGGATCCATAGTGCCAGCTGCAGGCACATTTTTTTCATTTTCTGTATCAGAATCACTTGTTTCTGTATTTTCGTATTAGATATTTTCATCGAAATTGAAATATCCGAGTCACTTTCGTTTAGAGTTTTAGCAATAGCATTAGAGTCCAAATTAAGCCGATTTTCCATTTTATTAAAAAACAAAGAATACACAAGCTGAAGTGAAACAAATGCGAATAGTTGATATATGACTAAAGGCTCTGTTCTTTCTCCTTCTCTCTTTCTTATCTTTCTGAATGACTTTCTCTGTCAGACTTCCAATCCTATCTACTCTTTTGCAGATGACAGCAACATTTGCCATTCATATTCCTTTGATCATAGGCCAAGCCTTGTGGAGGTTGAAGGCAAGAGGCAGAATTTGAATGACACACTCAATCAGGACCTAATTACAATCTCCGAGTGGGGTCGCGTGAATAGGGTCGATTTTAATCCACGCAAGACCCAATGTTGTTTGCTGACTCATAGGACCGCTGAGCCATCAATGTCATCTGTATACATGGGTGGTATCAGTATTGAGGAATCTGAAGCTCTTGATGTTCTGGGCATGAGGATACAGTGTGATGTCCGTTGGAAGGATCACGTCATTCAAGTGTCGAAAGAGGCATTCAAGTGTCTTGGCTTTCTTAACCGGTGTAAGAACTACTTCACTTCTTCTGATCTTCTCACTATTTATACCACCTATATCCGGCCGAAGATGGAATACAACTCCCATATTTGGGCAGGGGCTTCAAAGTCTATTTTGGAGCTTTTGGACCGTGTACAAAGGAGGGCGTCGGCGCTCATTAATGACAGTAGGGTATCCAGCTCTATTGACTCATTGGAGCATCGTCGGAATGTGGGTTGTGTAACACTGTTCTATCGTTACTACCATGGGAAGTGTTCTGCTGAGATAAGTGTACTTATTCCGGGGTCACGTGTTTTTGGCCGCAACACGCGCTTGTCTAGTAGATCTCATCCGTTTGTGGTCGATTGTCCAGTTAGTCGCACAACGCATTATAGAGAGAATTCGTTCATTAGTCGAACCGCCCGTATGTGGAATAAACTCCCCGCAGGTGTCTTCCCTGATACTTACAATTTAGAGAAATTCAAGTCAAACGTTCGTAAACACTACTCCCTATTTCCTCCTTCCCATAACCTATTTTCCTAATATCAACACAATGCGTTGCATCAGTAGGGGGCATCCCCTGAGTGTTGGTCTAATGTAAAGAAAAAAAAAAAAAATGAAACTAGGTAAATCACAAAAATAACACAAATAACTGAATAGCAGCAGTAATGTGTATAAATTACTGAATTGATGGTACAACCAAATAAAATTAGGAGCACCCCAAATATAATTTTGAGTTTTGTAACAGTTTTGCAATTAGTTTTCAAATAAAATTGTTATGACAAGTACTATAGTAATAAACATTCAACGTTTAATGAATACCCAGCCAGCAATTCCGGAGTGCTCATAAATAAGATTTTTAAATGGCTCATAGAAATGATTAATGTTTTTTTGAAAACAATCTTTTTTTTGGTAGAAAATATGAACCCTCAGAAAACAAACCAAAAAGTTGTCTCTACATTCTAAAAAGCTGTCTCAAAATGAGGGTTAATTTTTCGGTCTCAAAGAACCTTCCAAAATTATTTAAATTTATGAGGAAAATTTCGATTTTACACGTTCTTTTTTCTGAGTCATTTCTGAGTACACAGGGGGCTCTTTTGGACGGACCACTTTCATAGGAAAAAGTGGAAAAATGCTTATGTTTTTGGAGCTCATTTCTGAGCCACTAATGATTATCTTTGTTTGCTGGGTAGCCCAAAATATTTCTTGAGCATAGAAATATATTTTTTAGAGTTAGTATTGCGTTCTCGAAATACTAAATGGAAATAGCTATAAGAAATGGGTTTATAGTCTTTTTTTTCTGAAAAATTAGGTATGGACCAAAATGGTCCATCAACCTAAAATTCATAAGTAGTTTTTAACCTAACAGCAGGGTTAAGTATAAATGTTAATTTTGTAATAAAAAACATATGTAGATAATGATCATAAAGCTTAATTATGTAAAATAACGATGTGTATACTTGGGTTTACGTGAAATTTGTCTTGTATTTGATGAGAGCACACATGATGAGTATGTTGCATTATGAGAGCAGAACTTTGCAACTTCTGCGGTTGCTAATTGGGTTTAATACAAAAAACTTGAACTGCTTGTTGATGACGTCGCTGAGTAATTTTTACGTTATTATTACATGAATTTACAAACCAATACTTTCTATAATATAAATGCAAGGTAGGCCTCTTGATAATTCCTTAAAATTTGTAAAATTGTTTTATATGGGTTGAAAAAGATGTTTAAACATGTCACTTCACAATTTGTATTACTTCAAGCTTATGAACTTTAAATTGTTACACCAACGCCAGTATATGGAAAGTCGATTTTTGACAAATAATTATATGACCTGGTTGTTGAAGGTTTTGATGATAAATTGACGTATAGAGTTAGAAGATTTGCAATTTCACACGTGGTTAAAATTTAGTGACGTATGGAAATTATGATGCACTTTAAGACTCCATTTTTTTTCAGAACTCAGGCTTATATTATAGGTTAATGATAGTGTTGAGGTTTTCGGTAAAAAAGGAAGGGCCACCCCATACATCTTCAATCCCTTAGTAAAACGTGGATTATGTCCAACTAATGATTCCTAATCAGAAAACAAAATGGATATTACGTAAGCTACCTAACCTTAAGATTAACGAATAATATTCTTACCGTAATGAACGATTTTTTTTACTTATATTATGTTGCACACGAATTTATCAGAATATATACACTTTACTTTTTTTTTACTTTGGAGTTTAAACTATGTTTTATTTCACTTTATTAATTGTTCATTCAATACCTTCTAAATTATTATTATTTCTTTGAATATTTAATAATTAAATTTCAACTTTACTTGATGATGGCTGCCGAAAGAAAAAAAAAATGCAGTAATCTCTACTTTCCATTTCGACTATGGAACCTCTATGAATAGTAATAAAGCTTTTTCTCTATTCTTTTTATATTTTATAGCAAATTAATTGAAGTTGCCTAACTGGATGTGTTTATACTTATCCCAGCAAACCAAACGATATCGTTTGATATCAAAATATCAGGCAGCGCGATAATATTTTCGTCATATTACAAAATTTGTGTCGTTATTATATCACTATTCCATTAGAAACGACATCATCAATGATATCGATATAATCAAAATTATATGATATCCTTAATGAAAATTACAAACACAAATATGATTTTTTCTTTTTTTTTGGAAAATTTTATCGTCCTCTAACAAAAAATATTACATCATTACGATTTTATTAATTGTATAATAAACGATATCAAAATGTCATAAAATAAGGAAAAAATCTGCAACACAGTATTAATTCTTGTAATAAATTATATTGATTTTGAGCATCTGAATTCACTAGTCAATGCACTCAGAGTAAAAGTTTTATCATATTTATGAAAAGTCTTATAAATATGAAATAACTTCATAAATTTTCTAAAGTTCATTTACAGTAAGAAGAAAAAGAAAAAATTTTTATTCAAAAAATTAACAGACACAAGGTAAACACCAGACTACCGCAGTTTCATCTCACCCAAAGACTCGTCAGTGGTTAGTTTATGTGTCAATTGATTGATCAAACTGCTGATGCAACATTCTATAAAGTTTATGAGGACATTTCATCAATATGATGAAGTTTTTGTTTTAATTTTCATTAGTTTTTTTCTTGAAAATATTTAAATAAATAAAAGTGTATACTTAATGAGAATTATAAGCAACAGATTTTTATAAACTTTTTTACGAAATGATGAAAATTTATGACATAATTGTCATAAATTTATAAAATAAATACTACATTATATTTATGAAAACTTCACAAGTACACAGAGAGAATTTTGCTGGACGAGATTTAATGAAAATTTTCAGAAAACTAATGAAGTTTACTTCACAAAGTAAAAGAAAAAGTTCTTAATTTTGATAAAAAAAAAAGCTTCATATATTTTATGAATAAAGTCTTAATGAAACTTTTGAATTGAGCGTATGAAACTTTTGATAAATAAAATGAGATTTTTCACATTTTATGAAAAATTCAATTAATTCAATGAAAAGTTTCAATGGACGAGCTCCAGTTTTAGGCAAAAATTTATTAATATCATGCAGATTATTCTCTTAGTGTATTAATAAAAAACTGATGACATACAAGGAAGGTATATTCAATCACCCAACGATTTCACTGAAATTTGGAGAGAAAATTATTGTTTCTTTTTGCGATTTACTCCTTCAAATGCACCAGTTGGGCCATGTAGCGATCGCTATTGATGGTCTGGCCTTTTTCAAGGTAATCAATGTACAAAATTTCAGCCGTATCCCAAAATACTGATGCCATAACTTTACCAGCTGACTGTTGCCTCTTTGGCTTCTTCGGGCGAGGTTCGCTGTACACTCAGCCACTGCCGATTCGACTCTAGAGTTAAGTGACAGATCTAAGTTTCGTCTATTGTTATAAACAGACGCAAAAAGTCCTTTCTATCTGGCCGAAACAGCATCAAACAGCTCTCAAAATCATCGACACGATGTTGTTTTTGGAGCACTGTGCACTGTGAACAAGCGGTAGATGCATTCGAGAACGATAAAGACATTTTCAATAAAAAATGTTAGTTTTTTCATTGTTAGGCTCAAAATATAAATAGTTACCCTGGTACCACAAATGTGATACTTACGGTGAGCATCATACACTCAGAAAATTATGTCGGTAAAATTAACTGCAATTCAGTTAAGTTTCTTAATGCAACTGTGATACTTACGCTCTCAAAACAATTCCGTTGTGGCAACCGATTTTGTTGCTAACCGAATTGATTAGGTTTCTGCAACCCCGTAATTCGGTTGTCCTAACAGAATTCGGTTTTTGCTTCGAATTTCAATTCGGTTGTGAAAACCGAATTATTACAACTTGCAGCAACCGAATAAATACAGTTGGGAAAAAAATCGGTTGTCACAACACAATTGTTTTGAGAGTGTACGGTGAGTCTCAAACACTCAGAGAATTATGTCATATACCGTCGCTAAAGTACTCAAGGAAAGAAAAATGTTAATATCCAATTTTTGTTTAAGAGAAAAAACACTCCATAATATATTCCTAATATTTAATGTGTTTCTCTCTTTGGAAACGGAATAGAAAAGAGATGAGAGGTGGTTAAAGATGGAGAGCTTTAACAGTACCAAGGCTGTAAATAGGCGAGATGTTAAACTTCAGAACAGTTGATCTTTGCCATCTGATGGAGTGTTGGCGAATTTGTTGAAGCGTTTTAGTTTATAGTTTATAGCCCTGTTATACGATTTTACTTCGTTGGTGGGAAACCAAACGAGGACGCTGCGATACGTATGAGGCATATGGTTCCTATTTTTCGATTCAAGAGCTGTCACTCTTTTCAAAATTTTAGGAAAATATGTGGAAACACACCCCCGCTTAACACTGAACGTACCCAAGCGAAGTAAATTGACATGTTTTAACTTTTTAGTTTTTCTACATGACTTTTAGAAGTGATGGAGAATGGAAATCTCAGAATAACCTAATCTTTTATTTCGTCCGCTTCTAGGATTTAGGGTCAAAATAGGCGAAAGAAAAATTTTGTTTTTATAAATTAGGTTATAACGCTTTTTTAAAATGCGTAATATTAAAACTATTACTAATATTGTTACGTTTTTATCTACTAAAAACGTTGGTTTATTTCCTTTAAATAAACCGGGTTCTTTTCTATCGCAATCAAAATAATCAATTCCAACACTGACACCAATTGTTACGAGTACTTTTACTTTAAAAAATTTTTCATTTATCTCCTTTAGATAAACCAGGCTGGTGCTCTTATTTAATTAAGTTTGAAATAGCTTAAACACTTATTTATTAAACACTTTTTTACTTTAAATACGACAATGGGTCATATGAATAAAACTTAGCAATTACTTCTAAGTAATTACTTTGGGGGTAGGAATGACTTTTAACACCAAATTTATGCATAGACTTGTAAAATAGCATGAAATATAAACGAAAATCAAAAAATTTAATTTTTAGTCTACTCGCGAGCAGACTAGAATTGTGAAGTAATTGCTTAAAAAACCCAGTATCCCCCCTATAAGTAATATCTATTATTCATACGAGCCAATATAACACTCATACAAACTCTAGTGATTTTAACACAACGATTTATTAAAGCCCGACTGAATTACGCAATCGCTAATAATCAACTGACTCACTAAATGACATATGGCAGCAGTGTTGCCACTTTTTGAATAATTATTCAAAAACGGGACTGTTTACACATTCGTTGGATAATTTTTGAATAATGACATTTTTGTGTAGTTTTTGTGTAATTTCACTTTTTATAGAAATTTCCGTAAATTTTTACAAGTCCCAGAGCTTTTTAATAAATTAATAAGTCGATATTAAGACGAAACGAGTTTGTCAGTGAAATATTTACCACAAATCTCCATTTTCTGGTGAATTACTTTTGTATATTTTTGCAATACTGAACCCAATTTAGAAGAAATCAAAAATGGTGCTATGTATTTTTGTGTTTTGTTTAAAGCACCGCCTTTTGTTTATTTCTCTTGGTTTGCAAGAACATTTAAAAATTCAGCGAAAGAGTGGGAAAGTTTGAGATTGTTATGATTGTGACTTTCTAATGTCTGAAAATTTTTTTCCTGTAGTTATCATGATACTGGGCTTTGACCAGACAAAAATTTTGTTAACGCAGCAAGGTGGAGCAGAATCAGAATATTTTAGAATTCTGTAAATGCAACATGTTTCAGATTTCAACAGAATCGTATGAAATTTTTGAAAAAAATGTTATATTTTTATGTTTTAAAAGAAAATTTGTTGATAAACATAATGCAAAGAAATTTCATATTAAGGTCTGCCTTGCTACCATTAACATAAAAATTAAAGAAAACAGGCAAACTTTTACAAATACAGTATTTTTAAAATTTTTCTGAAAGAATCTTTTAATATGGATAAAATACCATTTTTTTAATATTCAAATTTAAAAGCACGCTATTTTAATCCTGAAAAAGATATTACATTGAAATTCGCTTTAGTTAATAGAATAATTTGTTATAATATATTCTGAGAAATTGGCCTGGATTTGCTCTTGCAGAAGGCAAAAACACGGAACAGGTTATAGCAAAAATGCTAAATTTTAGTTTAATAGAAATGTTAGGTCTTTAAAAATCGGTTTGTAAATAGAAAAATGGCAAAACTTTGGAGTCAAATGGCATTCGGCCATCCAAAACTTACAGGGTGAAATTTCATATCAGTCGGTAAGAAATGGCGAAATTCTTACCAAAATATTTGTATTCTTCTCCACTGTGCCCAGGAGAGTTTATTTTGAAATAATACGAAAAATATATTTTTTGTATAATTTCATACGGTTTTGGATAATTTTTGACCTACAGCTGTGTAATTTTTACTTTTACTGGTGGCAACACTGTATGGCAGCCTTAGAGATTAAGCACAATACAAATGGAAAAGGAATCTTAAATCGTGACGGAAAAAAAGTGAACAAAATAGCAACGGAAACAGAATCTCACTTTTACAACACAGAACACATAGAAAGTCAAGTTGGTTATATTTTATATTTTTCTTCTTGACACATTCCAACGTATTGTTGTTGTTTTACATTAGTAAGAATAAATGCCTGTGAAAGTGTTATTGTGTTATTGCTGTTTTTTATATATTTTATAAATGTATAAAGTTAAATCCTTTGATATTACTAATGCATGTGCATGACAAAATCAACCATGTTATCGTACTATACTTGTACTGTGATTGAAATTGTGTGAAAATCTGGCAGCATTAGTAAAATAATCTGAGAGTAAAAACAGGAGAATAAGAAATTCCGTTGAGAAAATAAAATAAGTTTTATCTCTCACGGAAATCGTTGCACGATTATAATTGTCAAATTGAATGGAAAAAAACGGGGACCTTTGCATTGTTCTTATACTCTTATATAGTTTTAAATCCGTTGTGGTAGAGAATTCCGGAAACACCTAGAGTACTAACATTATACTTAAATGTAGTGCTGCCAGATTGACGATTTTAGTTAATCCCGTTTCTCGAGATATTTCCTGCCAGTAAATTCCAGAGTTTTCTATACTAGACCAATCCAATTTCGTAACAATATATATTTATTAATTTCCTTATGTTTTCGAATGGTTTTTGCAACACTTGTAATTTTTACGTATATCGTATATCTGCAATAAAAGTCAAAATATGAATAGTATAAAATATTCAATACCCTCAATTCATGCTGAGTAGTAAATAAGCATTTATCGTAAATTTGACAACTTTCTATGGGTTAAACTTTAAAAATCATGCTATTTTACAACGTTTATGCATTATGATTTTAATCAAAGCATATTTTTAATAGTAATATATAATAATTTCGTTGAAAATTTGAATTTTAGTTCTTCCAGGGCTAATTCTTTTTTACTCCTACTTTTAATACCAACAAAAGAACTTGTGAAAAAGTGTTGGAATTAGTACGATAAAATATTTTCGATACTTAAGTGATTGAAAAGTCATGTTATACCTCAAGGTATTTCTTGAAGTTTTAGCAAGAAACATATAAAACTAGGAGATACAATCGCTATGGGATCTCACATCGGGCCGGACATTGGACAGAACAATATGACCTTGCCATATAACGCAATAATGTTCTCTGACATCGCCATAATGCTCTGTCCGATGTCCAGTCCAATGTGCGATACAATAGCGATTGTATCTCTTAGATGTATGGTTTTAGCTAAAAAAACAGCTGGCCATTAAATATCTCTGTAATAAGAATATTTTGAGATAAAAAGAAGATTTTTCTGAAAATCCCTCTAAGACTTCTAAAAAATCCTTTTAATTCATAAATTTTTTTCCAAGGGATTGTTAAGTTTATACATGTCTTATATAAGACATGTATAAACTTATATAAGACATGTATAAACTTATATAAGACATGTATAAACTTAACAATCCCTTGGAAAAAAATTTATGAATTAAAAGGATTTTTTAGAAGTCTTAGAGGGATTTTCAGTAAAACCCTCTGTGCTAAGCCCACCCTAGACTGATTTTTGCCCACCCCAGAATTTTTAAAAAATCTACCTACAATTCTTTTATCTATAATTTTGATGGCAAAAAGTATCACAATATTACTTTTTTTATATCAATTAATCCTTTGTTTTTGGTTTGGGAAAATCTCTACTAGATTCCTAGGCAGCTTAGTTGTTGCAATCTAAGGGCCAGTTCTATAGTCAGAACTAGGGATGCCGAACGGGACTGGTTTTTACAAATCCCGGGATTCGGGATTTTGAAAATTGAAATCCCGGGATCCCGGGATTTTTCGGGATCCCGGGATTTATCGGGATCCCGGGATTTTTCGGGATTTCGGGATTTTTCGGGGTTTCGGGATTTTCTTGTTTCATCATATTTTTAATTTTAAATTCAAATAAATCCTACAAATTAAAATAATTCATTATAAATCTACTTATTATTTTTTGTAGTATGAAGAAATAAACAAATTAAGCCGGATTCACAATGCTGGAGTACTCCTCGCTGCATAGTGGAGTATATGAAATAGAGATAGCATGATACAAAAAATATGGAGTACTACAGCATTGTGAATCTGGCTTTAAACAGAAACTCCATTCATAGAAATAAGTATGTAAATATAGCAGAGAAAGCTACTTAAAATTAGTAAAAAAGGTTCCGCAATTAAATCTACTGAAATCAGCAGAACTTGTTTGCTAAACAATTGTTAAATATCCGACATATAAGTAAAATACTTATGAGTTAAATTTAAGTAAATTTCAAATTACAATTTACTTCTGAAGAAACTTTTTAACTAGCCGAAACACTGCTTATCTACAAATTTTTAGTTATATTTGTAAAAAATTTATTGAATGCAAATACAAACTATTCTGCCGAAATCATCAGAAATATTTAGTGACTATTAGTTTTTTTAAATCAACTAACATTAAGACCTGTTAACTTATCTCAAAATAAACTGAGTTTAGTGCATAACCATAGTTATAAATGTCAAATTTATATGAAAATATCTGTGGTTAAAATTTAACCATGGTTAAGTTGGAAATAAGTTACTCGCCCTAAATACTATATTAAACACATACCTCTGCTGATTTCAGAAAGGCAGTTTGTGAGATTTCTATAATTTAACAAAAACTTGCTGTTTTTAGTCGGCAAAACTATTTTGAATGAAGTTAGCAAATCATCAATAAAATAAATAAAAACATATCCGTTTAAAGATTAAATAAAGCTGAATTATGATTTTTAAAAGTTTCACAGCTGAATAAAAGTTTTTAAATTATTAAGGTTTTATTCAGATTTATTCAATCTGTAATCTATTTGAATCTATTACTTACACTTATAAAAAAATTACGTACAAATGCATAGGTCAAAATTGTGCTGGCGCAAATACATGTACTATTTCCTGTTATTTAAGCAGAATTTTGACCTATTTCTACGGACTTTTTTAGAGAAAATAACAGAAAAATTAGTTCAATTTAATCAGAACGCGTTTATCGTTTGACTTTTGTACTAACTTTTTTTTATAAGTGTATGAATAGGAAAAATTAGTTTTTTAATAACATTTAATAAGATATTAGATTTATGTGATTTTGGTCGAATATAACAATATAAACAAATACAAAAAGAGGTAAAATATGCCAAATAATGAAATCGGAAATCCCGGGATTTTTTCAAGTCCAATCCCGGGATTTCGGGATTTCTAAATCCCGAAAATCCCGGGATTTTCGGGATCGGGATTTCGGGATCGGCATCCCTAGTCAGAACTAAGATCGATTTTTGTTTTAAATATTTCTTAAATAAGAAAGTTGTTTGAAAAATTCTTACCTAAGATATATTTAAAGCAGGGATGACACGATACAACTAGTTGTACAACTTGTTGTCGGAGCAAAAAATAATTTTGAAATACACGGTCAGACAAGTTCTACAACATGCCATTTGAAAAAGTATTTTGAAGAAGACGCATGTGTTTTGGAGCGGAATAAAATAAAAAACGTGATGTCAACTTTTAAAAAACGTTATGAATAATCAGACCACATAAAATCGCTAAAAAGGAGTAAATAGAAATTGTGCAATTAAATATATTTTTTAAGCCATTTGTGCCATCGGGCAACCAAAATGTTTAAAATCGAACTTTACTCTGTATTTTAGTTACCAAATTTAAAAAAAATTTGTTTACAAATTTTAAATAATTAAATTTTTGTAAACATTCATCACGTAGCAATTTAAAAATTTATTAAACAGTCTTATTTTTTTTTTTAACTATCAATTTATAAAAATGTTGTATATTTCTTAAAAACCCGCTAACACAAATAGTGCACTTTTTCAGATAGACAAAAATCGCTGTATTGGCAACACTATTGTGTCTGACGGACTTATCAATACACCAGCGGACATGTCTGCGGACCAACAGAAAAATCAAAAATTTTTGATTTTTGTTCGACAAGTCCGTACGACCATACGACAGCCCAAGACACGATGAAAATCGTGCTTACGACCAACGAGTTGTACAACTAGTTGTATCGTGTCTTCCCTGCTTAAGAAACAAATCGATCTTAGTTCTGATTATAAATTTGACCATAAGAGTTTTTCTTTAAGAAAAATTATTAGAATCGCAAAGTTGTTCAATAATAGAAATATAACGCATAATCTTTTTTGGTGAGTTAAATATCTTAGATTTCATAGTTTTCTAAATGAATAATTAGTTAATATCTAACTAGGAAGTTTCTTAAAACTAAACATTACTATGTTATTTTAATGAAATTTTAATATTTTGGAGAAAAAAAATTGTAAGATGAACATCTCACTGTTTTGACCACCTCGGTAATTTAAGTGATCAAAATATGGGGTTAGAAAGGATTCGTCCGAAGTAGACGAATTAGACAGGTTGATCTTACATTTCTTTTCTCTATCATAATAATCTGAAAATATAGCTTGGAACACATTCACTGTACGAGGTTTTCTTCAGAAAAATAGATGCACTTTTGGGCAAATAAACAGCAGAAAATTAATGGGTCGCTTGCCCACCCCAGAAAAATGGTCTAGGTACGCCAATGTGAAAAGGGTTTTCAAAAAAATTAAAACACCACTTTTTACACCTTTAACATGAGATTGAGTCATACTTGTAAATTTTTCATTGGCATTGAAATTTAATTGGCATTACTTGATGAAATTTTTTTCAATTGGCATTGACCCCTGCAATTTTTATATCTTTTTGCCAAATTACAAACAGTTATGTAAATAACCGCTTTATCTTTCCTTATGCCTATATGCGATTTGATTACCATTAGTAATATTTTTTGTTTTAATAAAATAATTGCAATTCACCTAAAAAAAATGTACAATGTTATTAAAAAATTCCCATGTACGATCTCAGTTAAAAAGGATGTGGGTGAAATCTACCTGAAAACCACAACAATGAAAACAGGAACGAGGTAATTACAAGTACAAGGGCATTGGCTAAAACCACGAACAACTGAAGGGACAAAATGATATGACAATTTAAAATTAGGAACAAATGCACACACCATAAAAGTCTATGCTAAAAAGTTGATGTAAAAATAAATTTTAAGTAAAAAATTTGAAAATTTAATAAATTTTAAGAACACTAAAGTATAAGATTTCTAAACAGATTTGTAAGTGATACCTGGTGTTGCATTTTTTAATAGCACTGTATCGCTCTTCCTTACTTTTGCGCTATTTTTGCAAAACAGAGAGCTGAAAGTAGAGTTTCTAATTCAGCAGCTCTTTTATAATCGTGCCAATTTTTATCTGGGATATTAAAAAAATCTAATAGTTAAAAGAATCTTGATAAAAAGCTATATCAAAAAAATATTTACACAAAAAATATCAAAAATATAATAGCATCTATACATTTTAGTTAAAAATACATATAACGTACACTCCAAAAACAACAAAACAAAATAAATGAAACTGTGAAAATAACAACTAGTTAGTTTAAAAAGCCTTGCCGAATTGGTTTGTGAAAATTCTTTTTGGTGTAGTTTCTTTTAAAGAATTTGTCAAAATATTTTCACAAATAATGAGTGGTCTAGGACCGGCGGCTTGTTGGCTCGCCCATAAACGCATCGAATCATGGTCACGCATGGCTAAGGAACGCGTTGGTGCGGTGCGTAAAGTAACCATAGATCGTAATTCAGAAGATATGCCTACAACATCAAATAGCATAAATGCCACCCCCGTCGCGAACAGTACAGCAACAACAATGGGATCAACAACAACATCACATACACCACCGTTATCACAGCCAATGACACCGCCACCATCAGCGTCGTCCATTACATCGAATACCAGTGGTATTGGCAGTGTATCGGATAGTTATGATTTACAAACAGATTCAGAACAGGTGAAGTATTTATTTATAGATTTTTTGTTAATTTTATAATTTTTTAGATAAATAATAAAAAAATGGATTAAGAAACTGTAGTTGTAAAAAATTTTTAAACTTCGCCACCATCGGTGTTTATAGTGAGCACTTAGTAAGATCTTAGATAAAACCGGTAAAACTAAGAAATTTGCTACATAAATTTTCGTTCATTGAATAGCCAGCCAAACCTTTCATGTAACATTCTAAGAAAGCTAAGCAATTCCAAAAATCTTCCACTTGGGCTTATCATCTAAAATTATCACATGGAAATTTCACGGTTCTATGATATCTGTGCTGTATTTAGTTTGCGCATACTAGTAATGAATTTTTACATTAATTCAATAATTTCGCTGGAATTCGTCCATTGGAACTTTTCATTAAATTAATGTAGTTCGATAAATGAATGTGCACGTAGTGGTGTATGGTATAAATGCGAAATAAATAAACCACCAAAGCGGCCCATACATTAAGAACAAAAAATATAAAAAAAATTTGTAAACACGAATTGCACGAATGTCAATACGAACATTAACATACAGAAATCAACATTCGTAAAAAAATGGCCATTTTTTCACGAATGTTCCTTAGTATATTACCCGCTCAAGAATAAACGAGTATCTGGCTGCCCGACAGTTTTATTCAGCTAAGCTGCCTATCGCAAACCTTTTTTTGTAAAAAACTATCTCGCAAACGCTACGAAAAAATTTTAACATAATGAAAGAGGCGTGCGCGACACGTTTTCACAACGGTCATTATTAGGAACTCTTCCTGTATAAAACTATCTAATTACAATGTTTTCGTTTTTTTATTGTCTTTTCAGGAGGTTAATTTTACTAAAGAATCACAACCAATTCAACCTCAATCGATTCTGGGATCTTCACATACCGTTAATGCTGATGTTTTAAGAGGCCCGTCCGATATACTGCACAGTCCATTGCATTTGCATCATCAATCCAGATCCTTTCCGCCGAGATTACAAAGAACGCCTTCAATATCAAGCCAATCAAGTATAGATAGTGCACCATCTAGGCAATCGGTAAGTGATAAATGAAACAATCTGTATATGTCCATAATATCGCACAGAACTACCCCTCCCCAAAATCAAAATACTTGAGCAGAATAGAATAGATTATGAAAACCCTCCGATTAATAATTAGAAAAGTGTAATTGGATGATTTTTTCTAAACTGTTCAATTATAAAATTTGATATTAACGGTAGAAATTAACATTCTACTAAGAAGCACATAAAACTAGGAGATACAATCGCTATCAGATCGCACATCGGACCAGACATCGGACAGAACATTATGGCTTACCTGACAAGGTCCGATGTGCAATCCGATAGCGATTGCACATCGGACAGTTTTATTTTCTTCTTTATTCTACTTATTACATGTATTCTACTAATGTAGTCAATGCGGCAACGACTTGCTCTAAAACCAATTTGTTCATTTCTGAGATCCGGTGCTAAAGTTTCTGCAATTGCTGCAGTTGTTATAGCTGTTACTTATTATTTTCTTTACCAGCTTTAGCAGAGTTTTAACCTTCCATTTCTTAAATTCCGTTTGATTTAATTTTTTTTGGAAGGTTATGATGACACCTCCTTTAAGGCAGTTTCAGAATACCATCGACATTCTTCTTACTTCACATTATAAAACGTATGAAATAAAGACCTTTGCGCCTCTCAATAATTCGGACCACAGTATAATTTTTGCATTCTCTTTATACTTCGAACTTCGTAACGTTTCACGAACGGACATGGAACGATCAATCAAAAGGCAGTTGGTAGATCTCAACAATTTATACGGGCAGTTTTTATTTCGGCAATAAAAACGATATTGATGTGGCTGCGAAAATCATGTTATTTTGCTTGGAATGCTTAATAATTTTGCTTGTAAATAGTCTTAACTAAATTGAAAACATTAGAAACCACACTAGTATTAAACATAATTATTAGTGTCCGACCGATTGGTCGACTTCGGCATCGGCTTCGGCCAAAAATTTACAATCCGCCAATAATCGATTATTACCCAAATTAATTCGAAACAGCCCAAACAACTAAAATTTTCATAAAATTTCAGTAAGGAAACGCTTTTAGGCTGTTTTGAGTTAATAGGATGTCTTTTTTCCGTAAACCAAAAGTGTTCCCCTACTCAAAAGTGTGTATATTATTTTGTCAACTTGCGATTTAAGGCCGTCCCCCCCCCCTAGAAATGTGCCTTTGGGTATAAAAATACACCATGAAAAAAATTAAGGTCATCGTATAGCGGGAACACGTGCCGCATGGGCCCTGAAGTTTGAAATTCCATTTTCAAGGCGAAAAAATCACTTTTTGCTTTTTTGTAAATACTGGCTCTTAAATAACTGTATTTATGGAAAACGGAAATAGAATAGTAATCTAGACTGAATTATCCTTCTAGTAATGTATGAAAATGCAAAATCGATTGAAAAATATTTTAGTAATTGCAATTTCCTCGGACCATTGTAGGGTTAGAATGAAATAAATTTTGAAAATCGTAAAAAATAAAATATTTTTTGGAAAATTTACAGTGTTATAGTCTAGTTTCATTTCTAAGATCCACAAATATTCAGATACAAATTTTTGTCTCTCTTGGGCTATGATAACCTAGTCCCAGGTATGGCCAAAAATGGGATTTTTTTTATAAATTTGCAAAACTCCAGTTTTGAGTTTTTTAACTTGACAGTGACGGAGTGTGATTTTGGCCAAAAATTTAGATAATAGTATTAATTTTAGTGTTTTTAGCTAGCTGTAATAAAATCACTTCCGATTTCTTTTAATTCTGATACAAGAGATTGTTTTGCGAAAATTTTGTAAAACTCTGACTACGTTAACCCTTTCTTTACGAAGGTCAGAAGTGAAATTTTTGAAATTTTTCGATTTTTCCGGAAAGTATATCAAAACAATAGCCATTTTTTCTAATCACTTGGATTTAATAAATCCAAAAAGTATTTCTAAAAGTGTTCAACAGATGGCGTTAGATTCTCCCTATTTTAAAAAGAATTTTCTGTCCGACACTTCTTTCACCCTAATTTTTAATACCGAATTCGATGATGAAGGATTTTACTTTAACTTTTAATTTTTAATTATATTTTATATAAAACAGCGATAAACAGTCTGCCTTTTCAGTTTTATCACTTCAATTTATATTTTTACACAATTGAAAAATTCCATTGCAATATTTAATATTCACTAATTGGATTTAATTAAATTACTTACTGTAGAGTGAAAAATTGCCATTCCTATTTCAGCTATTTCTCCATATCCAAGATTAAAAATATGTATGTGGTGAGGTGTAGTTTTTTTTCTAAACATATTTCAGAAAAAAAAATTTAATAAAAACCTTTTATTTGTTAGTTTTTCAATTTTTTTGTTTCTCTTTTAATTTTTATTCGTATTTTTTTCTGACATTAAATTAATAGGCTGTTTCATATATTTGTGCTTTTGTTATGGATTTATTAAATCCAGCTTTTTTTTGGATTTAATAAATCCACTTTTTGTATGAAAAATTCTAAATCCAGGTGATTAAAAAACACGCTAAATGTGTTGTTTCTTGCGGAATTTTGTGAAAGTTGCCCAAATAACTCTGCTAAAACCAAATTTTTTATATAGTAATAAAAAATTAGAAATTAACCTTTATAGGCACAAGGGGTCGAAATGACAACAAATTTTTAAAATGTAAAAAAGTGGCATTTGACATGAAAATCGATATAAAAACCTTTAATTAAGCATTTGCTGGAAAAAAAATTAGAATTAACCTATTTGAGAGCATGATGTCATAATGACCCATTTTTAATGTTGGTTGGCTGAAAGATTTATGGTGTCTATTTGGAAAGTGTTCATTGAACTAGACGTTCAGAAATGCAGTCAGATTTAGAGAGGAAGTATTCAGTAACTGGCGTGCGAACACTAACGTCAATACAGAATTGTTCTGCAAACAGGCGAGAACTGAGTGCACCAAAGTACTAATACTTGAAAAGCTTCTGCACGAACAGTGTCTACGTGCTACAGTTCTTGCCGCTTCTTGGGGCACTAAGGCCATTTGGTCATTCGTAAAAAGCGTAAATGATAATGCTAGTTCCTCTATCCCAACTCTTATAAATAATAAATAACCCAGCCAGCAATTCCGGAGTGCTCATAAATAAGATTTTTAAATGGCTCATAGAAATGATTAATGTTTTTTTGAAAACACTCTTTTTTTTGGTAGAAAATATGAACCCTCAGAAAACAATCCAAAAAGTTGGCTCTACAATCTAAACAGCTGTCTCAAAACGAGGGTTCATTTTTCGGACTCAAAGAAGATTCCAAAATTATTTAAATTTATGAAGAAAATTTCGATTTTATACGTTCTTTTTTCGGGGTCATTTCTGAGTACACAGGGGGCTCTTTTGGACGGACACTTTCATAGGAAAAAGTGGACAAATGTTTATGTTTTTGGAGCTCAATTCTGAGTCATTAATGATCATCTTTGTTTGCTGGGAAATACTGTCTAACCCGGTTGATAAAGCCAACCTGCTGGCAGAACTATTTTCAAGATATTCAATGCCCAAGATATTCTTTCGTCCTCAAGCCGTAAAAAGGGTTCTCAACGTAAATGAGTCAGTGAGCCGGATGGCATACCAGTACTGGCAATGAAACAGTGCTATTCGACGCTATTGCGTCCATTGGCAACCCTCTTTAGCACGTCGAACAGCACGGGTGTCTCTCCGTTCTTAAAAAGGGTGCAGCTACCAACCCTGATAACTTCCGCCCAATTGCAATCTGTTCTGTACTCTCAAAGGTTATGGAGAGCATAGTTAACTGCACTCCCAAAACAATTCCGATGTGACAACTGAATAGATTCGGTTACCCCAACCGAATTCAGTTATGGCAATCGATAATTCGGTCGAATTGAAATCGCAACCAAATTCAGTTTCGGCATCAATTCGAAGTTTTGCCTGCTCAAAAATTCACCTGTTTGACTAGATGTGTGAGAGCTCGCATTGTCATGATGGAGAGCCTTTGGCGGTTGGTTTTAAGAATTTTTCCGAAGAATTCCAATAAACAAATGGTCGTGCACCACTCAGAATTGACTGTCCTACGTTGATCAAGTGGAACTGTGGCCACATGACCCATTCGGCCGAATGCTTCTTCCACGAACAACTTTTGTTGGATTTCGCTCGTCTGGGAATACCCTCACGGTCGATTGCTGTTTTGTTTCCGGCTCCTACGCATATATCCATGATTCGTCACCTGTCTCGATTTTATACACGTCATTTGAAGCACCACGGTCAAACTTTTTAATCATTTTCTTTCACCAATCGACACGAGAGCAAATTTTTTTTATAACTAAGTGTTCATGCAAAATCGAATGTATTGAAGTGGAACTAATGTGCAAGGATGCCTCTATCTCACGATATGTCACATGACGATCTTTCATTATCAGTTCAAGCGATACATCGATGTTTTGTGGCAAAACAACCGATTTTTGACGAACTTCACGGAATTCGTCGGCGACCGAAATACGAATACGATTGAATTCACTATACCAGCGATATACTGTGGTTTTTTATGGTGATTTATCGCCATAAAAAGAACTGAGTTCATCGACACATGCTTGTTGAGATAATCCACGTTAAAAGTTGTGAAAAATAATCCAAGAAAACCCTTCTCTTGAAATTTCCATTTTTTGTCCAAATTAAATTTCTTAACTCACTGTAAACAAAACATATAGCACTTGTACATCAAAACCTTGTGAGTACGTTTATGCTAAAAAATGTCAAATTTTATTATGGTGTTGCCAGATTTTAGCTATTGACATTAGTGTTGCCAGTTCCCGATATATAAATAGCATCCCTCGTAAGAGTTGTTATAGATGGGGTCTCATCCAATGAGTTTTAGTTGAATGTAGAGGTAACGCAAGTTTTTGTTCTTTCTCCTTCTCTATTTCTCGTCTTTCTGAAAAACTTTCTTGATCAAACTTCCAATCCTAACCCATCTTTCACAGATCACACCAACATTTGTTTCTGATATTCCTTGGATCTTGTGGAGTTGTGCGCAAAAGGCAGAAGATGAATGACACGCTCATTCGGGACATAATGATAATCTGTGAGTGGGTCGTGTGAATAGGGTAAATTTTAATGCACGCAAGACTCAATGCTGTCTGCTGGCCGATAGGGCCATGTAGTCGTTAATGTCATCTATATGCATGGGTGGTATCAATACTGATGAATCCGAAGCTCTTGATGTTCTGGCCATAAATTGCAGTATGGTGTCCAGCTCTATTGACTCGGTAGAGCATTGTCGGATTGTGAGTTGTATAACACTGTTCTGTCATGAAAGTGTCTCCTGCCAAAGGTGATATTAGCCCTCCACCCCGTGTTCTGTTCATAGTAACTGCTTTGTCCAGTATATCTCATTCGTCTGTGGTCGATTGTCCAGTTAGTCTTACAATGCATTACAAATAAAATTCATTTGTCGAACTACCCGTAAGTGGAATAAACTATCCGTAGATGTCTCTCGTGATATTTACAACTTAGAGAAATTCAATTCAAATGTTCACAAATACTACTCCCTATTTCCTCCCTCACATAACCAATTTTCCTCACATTCACCGCATTAGTAGGGCGAATCCCCTGAGTAATAAAAAAGTCCGAAAATGGTACTTTTTTGTGTTGAGTTAACATGGTTTCCTTCACTAAGTTCTTCTACTGAACGTTGCCAATTTTTTACGCTGTAGACCCCAAAATGATTGAGACTCAGTCACAAAAACTAATGCTTAAACCAAAGACACGAAATATTTTTCTCGTCTGAATAAAATAACAATACAAAAATACAAATTATTTTCGCTTTTTCTATAAGAAGATCGGTCGATTTTCGATTTTTGAGAAAGAGAAATATTGGGAAAATACACCTTAACTTCAGACACATTCTACAACGTCAAATGCTTTGCTACTCATAATTAATACCTATGCTCTGCCAATTTTCATAAAAGCCAACTTATAAGTTTTCAAGTTGAGAGCATGTCATTTAAAGTCATTTAAAAACGAAGGTTTCTTTACATTTTTAAGTTCATAATCAATATCTTTCAGTAGTGTTTAATATTAATTGTTATCTTTTTAAAATTTGTTCTGGTTTAAAAATAATTATTTTTCTAGATTTTTAAAAGCGTCATTTTGTATATTTATCACTTGTATAACCGTGCTTTTAAAGTAATTTGTAGATTAAGTTTTCTATTGAAAAAGGTTATAAAATGCTTATTAAATGCATTTGTGATTAATTTCATGCGACCCAGTGCTGGTTATTTTAAAAATATTATCCAAAAGGTTGACAGTACCTTAAGGCAGGGGTATGGCATCACCAAAAAAATAAGTTATAAAAAATCGTTATCACTAGATGGCACTTTGTAAAAAAAAATTGACAATATTCTTTTTTTATTTAAATTTAAATAATAACAAACAACAAAGGAAAAAATACAAACAGATATCTCAAATTTTATTTTTTGAATATATTCTGCGTTTATTTTTTCCTTATTTTGAGCAGTTTTCAGCAGTTTTGAGCTCAGCTGATACTAAACTGATACTAAATAGTTGCTCAGGTAATACTAAATTTGAGCGCCCTCTATCGGTGGGTAATTTAAATTAAAAGTCTCTGCCTTAAGGCTAAGGCCTGATTTTCAAATGACTGAAATTGAAAATATGTATCTAAAATGACATTTGAGTTCGAAAATAATAAAGCCCAAATTAGTTTGGAAGTATCGTAAAAAAAGTAACGTATCATTCACATAATGAATAAAAAGAGTATAAAAAATAAAAATAATGTATTTTTTATCTTTTTCTTGTTCATAGAATTAAATGTCAAGTAATAAAATAGAAAATTTCTATTTTCAACAGAACTTTTTTACGATTTTACTTGACAACAGTTTCAATGCATAGAAAAAAGATAAAAATATATTTCTATATTATTTTAACACATTGAATTGATTACAGATACGTTTTTTTACTTTACGATTAGACTAATGAAGCCTTAAGGAATCATGCTTGATTAAAGATATTTCTTCTTTTTTAATTTTAATTTTTAATAGCGAATTTGAAAAAGATATTTGAATTCATTCAGAAGTCTCTAATTTAGGAAAATCTGACATTTTTTATGAAATAGATTTTGGTATGAAGCAATTCTAACAATTAATTTCAATTGTTTCATTTATAGTGTCATCGTGGTTCATCACCACAAATACGTACTTTTGGTCCAGATGGTCGCAGTTCCTTACCCACCGATTCGGTATTTCCATACTATGTAAGTTCATTAATATTAAAATCTCTTTAATTAATTTTTGTCAATATTTTGTGAACATATTTTACAGTTATCACGTACACCTAGCCCTATGCGTACAATATCTTTGGATGCTCGCAGTGCTAGCCAGGTAGCACAAGAAGTGGCTGATTTGCGTAATCACAGTCCTTCGCAAAATAGTTTGAATTCTTTATCCAGTGTTTCAAATGCACCTCTATCACCACATTCACCACATTCGCCACACTCTTCGAAACATAGCGCTCGATGTATTTCTCCTCTACTCATACCACCAAGGGTACAATCTAATATCGATCCAGCTATGGGTCCCGCCTCACCGTTGGGTGCCATTCAACCTGATTTATATAGAGGACCAGATGGTCCCATATATTTAAATGCTCCCGAAAATAGTCCAGCATTGGGTCGTTTACATTTAAGAATTAAATATGATTACCACTTGTTTGATTTAACAGTACACTTGATTGAAGGTAAGGGTAAAAGATAAAAAGTAGCCTAGTCGAAAACCCATTTAATATTGTCTACATTTCATAGCTCATAATTTATGTCCTATTGAGGAAGGCGGTTTTAGAGATCCTTATGTTCGTTTGTTAATAGAACCGGAAGTGGATAAGCGTAAACGCCAGACTTTAATTCACCGTGGTGAAACAAATCCCTATTTCGATCAACATTTTAAATTTCCCGTTTCACGTGACCAACTGCCGGGTAAAGAATTGGTTTTGCAAGTTTTAGACTATGATCGCTATTCACACAATGACATAATAGGCGAAGTTCGTATTGGTATTGATGTATTAGATCTATCGAAATCAGTAGAGGTAAATATGCAGTACGAGTCAAAATCACATTTTTAATAAAATTTCCTCTTCTTCATAGATTTGGGGTGATTTATTACGCACAAAAAAGCCACCAGAAGATCGTCCCGAACTATTGTGTTCTTTAAATTACTTACCCCAAGCCGAACGTTTGACTGTGGTTATAATGAAAGCTAAAAATTTGGATACCATTCAGGAGACCTATGTTAAGGTAGTTAAAGATTTCGATATGAAATAACTGTAAATATTTAAAACTTGAAACCTTTTAATATGTTTTTAAGCTGTATTTAATACAAAATGGCAAACGTGTTAAGAAACGCAAGACCAGCACAAGTAAAACAGAAGATCACAATAATCCTACTTGGAATGAACCATTTACGTTTAACTTACAATCAGCATATTTGCATAATGCAGCTATAGAGGTAAGCTATTTTATCTAGAAGAATAAATTATAAAATTATTCGGTTTCAGAAAATAAATTTTCGATAAGTTTATGTCTAAACACTTTCGATTAACACTTCCATGAGAAATTTGAATCTATAGAGAAAAAAACTTCAATATTTTTTGTTATTTTTAAACAAAGTCAAAGTTCACAAAATTGAGATGTTAATCGGAAACAACTATTTGAACTAAAACTGTGTTAATAAAGTGAATATAAAATCGTAATTGGCATGTGAATATCGAAAAAAAGACAAAAAATACACATCTGAATCAGAGAGGATCGCTCTAGAACTTTAAAGGAATTTCGTCTGTGGCAAGGGTAGAGAAGTCTTAATGTACACTAGGGTTGCCCAAAATGACTTTTGTTAATGGTTTGTTAATGGATGAATTTGTTGTGTGATGTGTCGTTTGAAAGGTTTATCTTCTGTATTAAACATATTTTATTTATTATTTTAAATTTAGGGGTCCTTATTGTCCTTTTCATGTAAGCTATGGACATTAGGGCGGGCCGATTTGTAAGGACAAAAATTTGTCGATATTGTGCCATCGATTTTTCGATACCTTTTGGCATGAGGAAAAAAAGTTAAACTATGTCACATATAGTCAATATGTCCATTAGGGTGGGTCGATTTAGCAATCGATATTGTGCCATCGATTTTTCGATAGCTTTTGGCATGAGGAAAAAAATTCCACTACGACATATCAAAAAAATCATTTTCGAGGCGACCAAATTTCGACAAAAACTCGTCTAAAAACCCAAAAAATTAAATTTTTTTCGAAAAATGGTATCATTACCGTTTTAAGCGTACAATTTTACCTTAGATAGGATATATTTAAAAAATTTGAAAATGGCGAATTTTTTTTTAACATTTCTACTAAAAACAACGTTACAAATTAACGCGTAAAAAAAGATCGATTTTTCGACAAAAACTCAGCAAAACCTCAAGAAAAACATTTTTTTTGGAAAAACTGCTATCGCCATCGTTTTTAGCGTACATTTCACCTTGGAAAGGTAATATTTAAAAAAAAAAAATCAGCCGATTTTTTTTTCATTACCTCCCAGTGTAAAAAATCATTACCAGATATGTGGTTATGTATGTAACTACATACTTGGTAATGGTAACTACTTACTTTTGTTATTACATTTCTTATTACCTTTATATGGGGATGTCGCGAAAAATAATGAGTTGTCGTTACACACCAGCATACGAAAAATCAAAAAATATATCGTTACCTATGTACTTACCAGTACTGACAAAAATAAGGAGTCTAAAAAGAGATTTTCAAAAAAATAAATTATATAAAAAAAAATATTTTTTATTGTATTTTTTTTTTTTTTAATAAAATTTGCTGGTGCGGGAATCGAACCTGGATCTACAGATTGCCAGTCAATAGCTCTACCATCTGAGCTATATCGACATGTAATATTTAATAGATAAAAATATAATTGACCTGCTGCACAAAAGTAAGCTTACTCGCCAGCATACAAAAAATCAAAAAATATGTGGTTACATATATCCTTACCAGTGTTTAAAAAATATTGACTCTAAAAATAGATTTCAAAAAATTTTCAAAAAAATCTAAAAAAATATATTGTATTTGAAATAATGATAAAAATAAGTCATTATCAGTAACTCATTATTATATGTTTTAAAATAATGCAGAAGATAAGTGGGTGTCATTACTGGTACTCCAAAAAATAATGATATGTCATTACCGTTTCTACACTGGGCTGCTAAAAAAAACCTTAAAAATAAAAGTTGAGAAAAAGTCAAAAAAATTGGTCGAGTCGAAGATGATTTTTTTGATATGTCGTAGTGGAATTTTTTTTTCCTCATGCCAAAAGCTATGGAAAAATCGATGGCACAATATCGATTGCTAAATCGACCAACCCTAATGGACATATTGACTATATGTGACATAGGGTTATCACCGAGATAGGGTTATCATCGAGATAGAAAACAATTTCTTTTTTTTAAGATTTGTTCGGAGAACATAAACTTATTTGAAACTTATCGTAGGGTGTCATAATTTGGCCAAGACATTAGGAACGATGCCCCCTTTCATAATTTCTGGTACGTTGGGTCGTACAATGTACTTAGTATGTCATATGATTTTGGACTCCCTAATGTCCTTGTTTTATGAATTTATAATCAAAGCTATTAAAATTTATTCATGGCACTAACTAAATTGTAGTAGAGCATAAAATTCTTTACATAAGCCCAATCCTTGGCCCCCTTTACGTTTTTATTATTATATATTAAGGAGAGCCAAGTGTTGGACTTGTTGGACTTGTTGGAAATGTTCCAACCTAAAATACCTTTTTATTTCTAATATTCAAAATGGGCTATTTTCTTCCAACTAGAAAAGAAACATACACATCTGAGCAGAGTTGCCGAATTACAATTGTTCAAAAATGTCTAAGTACCAATTTTTTAACAAAATTCTTAAAAATAATGCAACCGAAATATTCAAATTAATTATATAATCAAAATACAAAAATTTAATTAAAAAAAAAAATTAATCCTTTAAGTACGTACAAAGCGTCAAAGTTTCAATTTGAATGGCTTATACAACCACTAGAGGTTGGTACCAATAAGCATATAATATCCGATGTCCGGTCCGATGGGCGATCAAATAGCGATTGTATCTCCTAGTTTTATATGTTTCTTGGTGCTACACAACTCCTTACTTCGAAACCAAGTTTTGGTAAAAAATGGGTTAAAGCAACTTTTGGTTGCTCATGTCCAAAACTGTGTATACCCGAGTAAAAAAGTGTATATAAAATTATATGTGAATGGATATACATATTTGCAATATGTAACTGGATATAATTTCATCCGAAAAATGGTTATATTAAATTGTATCATATTGGATATAATTGTATTTACAAGGATATAAAATAATATCAAATGATAAACTTATATCCGAATTTTGTCCCGATCAAATTGGATATAAGTTAATACAATACGATATGATTAAATTTAAATGATAAAAAAACTTTGAATTGGAGGGCAGCAGGATTTCAGGTCCTACATACTCAGGGGTGTGATGAAAATCGAAAACGAACAGTTTTTCAATCTAGAATAATTTGTTTCGCGAAAATCAAATTGGCTTCAAATTATTATTTATCGTTTTATTTGACGCCGGACATCTAAATTAGGAAATAAAATATAATTGGTATTGTACAGATCCTAAAATATTTACCATTGAAAATCAGATCGTTTTCGATATTTATCCCATGCATGACTGTCAGCCTAAGGGCTACTGTCGATAATAAGTAACTATTAAAGACTTGAATGTATATATCCGTTATTCTTTAAAGCCTAGATAATTTTTTACCAAATATGGGAATTTTCTGTGGACTTAGAATTATTTTTTTAAATATGTTAAGCTTTTTTTTATTTTAAATAAAATTTTAATGGTTAGCCCGGCAATGCACGTCTTTTTTGTTAGAGGCTCATAGTTCCCGATTTATGTGGATGAAGATGATCTACAATAATATTCAATGGCTTATTTCTCCACTCAAAACTTATCGTAACAGAACAAAATATACATATCGTTGGAAAGGCACTTGAAATACTTTTCTAATGTTATGCAATATGCCAAGACTTATTAACCCATTACGTGCCGGGCCATGGTTTTAAATGTTAGTTTTTTTAAATTAGATTTTTTAAATTAAAAAAAAACTTTTAGAAGTAAAAAACGCTTAGAAAATATTAATTTAATGAAAAAATTGAGTAAAACATATAAAAAAATTGTTTTTGATCAAATAATATATTAATCTCGAATATATTACTTAATCTCGAACTTGGGTCTGATATTAACTAGTATATCGTCGGTTTGACTGCAAGTAGTGCTATGTTTTTGGTTTTAACAGGTTTTCAGGAGAGCGAAGAAACTGATTTATATTATCCTTTTAAGATATTTTATTGACATCATATGCCCTAATGATTCACGACCTTATATACTACAATCATTATTAAGTCATATGATGTCAATCAAATATATTAAAAGGATAATATAAATCAATTTTTACGCCCTATTTGATAAACCTGTTAAAGAACACATAACACTACTTGCATGCGAGCCGATGATATTGTTATATAAAAAATAAAATTAAAAATATTTTTCGTATCTATATATATAAATATATAAAATTTTAAACGGTTTTATCAATAATATATTCCTATATATACAATTTGCAATAAAGCAAATACTGATATATGATTTAATATGATTATATATAAGAAAATTTCTAAAAACAATTTCTAATATATCATCATATAAAAACATATAAGATCGCATACAATATTTTATATTACCATATATTTTAATATTAAAAAATATATATTATATATATTCTTTTTTACTCGGGTAATTGTAATATTAGTTTTGAAAGTTTCCCATCGTTTACCAAGAAAAAATTATATTTAATTTTTAAATAAATAGTAATACAATGAAAAATTAATTAAAGTTTAATTTAACTTTTTTTCTCTTCCCAGATCTATGTCGTTTCAGTGGGTGGTGAGACGCAGGAAATTGGCAGCATTGGTTTGGGACCCCAGGAAAGTGGTACAGGTTGCCAACATTGGCATGATATGATTAATAATGCCCGTAAACCAACAGCCATGTGGCATTATGTACGTTAATAATTATATAAAAAATTTATAAATAAATAAATTATCAATAATACATACATATAAATTATACATACACATGCATACATAAATTTTAAAATTTGTTAATATACAAACAACAAACTAACTAAACAATTATAAATAAATCAAATATTAACAATAACTGAAATTACTTTAGCAAACACATCAATAACATTGTAAAACAAATAAAATGTATTTTTAATAGAAAGTGCCCTACGGGAAATTTCAACAAACTGTCACCGAACTGGCCCCTTTATATGAAATAGACTGGTCACTTTTAC
This sequence comes from Leucophora obtusa, assembly GCA_949987735.1. Lineage (NCBI taxonomy): Eukaryota > Metazoa > Arthropoda > Insecta > Diptera > Anthomyiidae > Leucophora > Leucophora obtusa. The sequence goes on from OX465296.1 coordinate 38,881,164, forward strand.
ATGGCGTTGTCATAGGAGGGGGAAATTGACCCCTTGTTTTTATGAACTTAGTTTTTTATGAGAGTACAGTAACCTGTCCTAGGATTTGTTTTGTGACATGTCACAAGGGGTCAATTTCCCCCACCTATGACAACGCCATGTAAAAGTGACCAGCCTATTTCATATAAAGGGGCCAGTTCGGTGACAATTTGTTAAAATTTCCCGTAGGGTGGTTATTAAATATTACATTTCACCAAACAAACAAATATGTTACATCCCAACATAAACTTTCAATGCGATTCAGAGATTTAATTGATTACACTGTGATCGGGAAGGGTTCAAACTACCGGGGAAAGTTATATCGGTAAAAAAGAAGTTATACGTGTCCCGGCGTTTCGCTGGGTCACCCCTAGGAATCGAGATATATCGATTTGACCTTTGGTTGTCTTTTTTTTGACATAACTCGAGAACCACTAGTCCGATTTTGCTCAAACAATTTTAAAAAAATTAAAAATTACAATTCCTTTAATCTGTTCATATAACGTTTTTCTGTATACTCAACAGTTTTGCCGGTAAAAATAAATGTATGAAGAAAAAAATATTTTTTGCCTAAAATATTAAAAAAAAGTAATAAAAAAAAGATTATTGATTTTTATGGTAGCGGTAACAAACATTTATTTTTACCGGCAAAACTGTTGAGTATACAGAAAAACGTTATATGAACAGATTAAAGGAATTGTAATTTTTAATTTTTTTAAAATTGTTTGAGCAAAATCGGATTAGTGGTTCTCGAGTTATGTCAAAAAAAGATATATCTCGATTCCTAGGGGTGACCCAGCGAAACGCCGGGACACGTATAACTTGTTTTTGACCGATATAACATTTCCCGTTGGTTTCATCCCATCCCGATTTTGACTGTCGCAAAATGTTACACTTCTATTAAAACTATTTTGGTCTTCGAAACCCGAATTTTGAGTAAAAAGAGTTCTGCCTAATCGTCGTTCCCAGTTGTGCGCCTTTTAACCCCTGACTTGGGGAAAAATACTTTATGGGTCATTTTTGAGGAGAAGTACTGCACTCGTAGAAATAAACCTGTAAAAAATAGAAAAAGCTTGCAGACAGAATTTTAGTTATATTTGAGTTAACTATTAGTTAACTGAAAATGACAAATTATACTGTAAAATCTGCAGGAAATTTTGCTAAATATTAGTAGTTTAAAAATAGCAAAAATAATTTCTTATTATCTACAAAATTTTGGTTATTTTTAAGTTAATTTTAGTTGAATGTAAATAGCAACCTATTCTGCTAATATAAATAGAATTTTTTGCTAAAAAGATAGTAAACTGCAGATTTAAAAAAGCTAGATTTTTATTTGCATTAAAAAAAATTTAAAAAAACATTGGAATATTTAATCTTTTGAGTCTACTAATTATTGAGTAAATTTTTTTTGCTGATTTTAGCAGGTTAAGTTGTTATTTGTTATTAACTAAAATTTAACTCAAATATATAGCTAAAATTCTTAATATTTAACAGTTTTATTTTTTCTGTTCCTATTTTACTAATATTTAGCAATAACAATCTGCTAATTTCCGCAGTTTTTTCTCTATTGTAATTTTAGAACTAATTTTTACTAATTTTAACTAAGATTTTTACAGACTTTTTTGCTATTAGTGTAAAAAAACGTGTTATATTTTTTTGGATTTAAATTTCACATAAAATTAAGCTTCATTTGATTAAAATAATGTCGGAAAACATTTAAGGGTATTTGAAAAAATCCGTTAGGGTATTGAAAATTTTTGTTTTTTTTTTGTTTTGTATTTGGACTTATAGCTCTAAATTTTCAAACTAAAATTGGATGCATTAAATCTATGTTCATACAAGACACTAATAAATTCAGGGCTGAAATTTGTAATTCCACACAGTAGATCTAGAAATAATTGAAAAATAGTTCAAAATTGTTAACCAAATTGAAATAATAAAAAAACAAGGGAAACTTCTTGCACATTTGCTGAGAAGGAACTAAAATGCCACACAATTTAGTCCTACGAACAAAATTATACATAAAAGTACAGGATTGGAGTCGACACCAGTCATTAAAACAAGGGGAAAATTCACCACTTGTAAAATCTTACTGAACTAACCTAGAGCAGGTCACATTAAGAGCAACAACTCTTTATGTTTAAAAGACAGATCACAGGATCGGTCCATATACAGTAAAACTCGCTTTATACGTACTCGGTTAAGACGAATTTTTGGTTAATACGAACCAATTTGAAAGTCCAATTTGTTACTACGAACTCGCTTAAGACGAACCCTCGGTTTAACCGAACAGTTTTTAACAGTCCCAAACACTAAATTTCATATTATTCTCCATGTTTTATACGAACTCCTAAAAAGCTTCGCTTAAGACGAACTAATTTCTTTGCTCCCCCGGAGATCGTCTTAACCGAGTTTTACTGTAGTATTTTTCCTCGGGATATTTGTTAGATTACTTTTACAATTATTTATGTACGCAGGAAGGTAATGACTTAATTTTTAACACATGTTCTTTCCTTTTATGTTTGAAAATAATCAGAAAAATCTTAGTTTTTATGAATACTTTAAAAGTTTTGCTGGTTTACGAGTAGATAATTATATATATTTAAATAAAATGTACAAATTTTAATTGAAATTAATTATCCACCATTATAACAATACACAGAACAATTGATTAACCTAAAATAATTATGTAAAAAGATTTCTTTAAAATGAAAATAATTTTTAAACAAATACTTATTCATTATTTAAATCATTTACTATTTTAGTTGACTTTTTAATATTTCATTTAATATTATTTACACCTAAATAATTCCCATATTCCTTTCATTAAACTTTATGGTTAAATAGAGAAACTTCAGTAGCAACTAGGGTATTCAATTCAATTTTGCTGAAAAATTTGTAGAATAATTTAAAATGTCCAAATTTCGAATAACGAATAATTTAATGCGATTAATCGACATTGATAATTAATTGCAAAAATATTTAAAAAAAATATATTTTTTATTATTCTGGCGTTCGTTAGACCGCTGATTTTAGATAAAAAATTATAAATGTGTTAAAATACAAACTTAAAAAATGTTGTTATACTGCAAAGAAACAAAAAATAATAATATTAATTTAATTCATATTTAAAAACAAGTAAAAAAAATTAAAGTGGAGCATGTGACTATATCAGAGCTTCGAAGGATTTAATTCAATTTAAGCTTAGAATCACGAAAATTGAATTCAAAATTTAAAAATGTTCATATACCATTCCGTTAAAAAATTCGTAAAGAATTCATTCATAAGCATCATTCCCAAAGCTTTAATAAGTATTGAATGAATTTCCAACTTGAATCATTCAAATCGCACGTTCTTTCACCATTTTACTAATTGAATGAAAAAATTTTATTATCATTCAGTTAGTGCAGTGTAGTTTGAAACTAAGACATAATCATAAAGCATACAGTAATATTTATTTATGTTAGATGAATTTTAAATGTTTTTAATTTATATTTTGTCAATATTTCAGCATGCGACGACAAATTAAAATTTTCCATTTGACTAAATTAATGAAAAAAAAATCATTTATCATTCACCTTTCTACTATGGTAAATGAATTCAGGTAAATTTGGTTTCATTCAATTAGAATGCAATAATAATATAACTAATTCGTATAATTTAAAGCTATAGAAAATTAAGCTATCGAATTAATTCCATAAGAATGATATTACGGAATGCAATTTAACACAAATTTCATTAATTCTTAAAAAGCGAATTAGAGAATTACGCCTTTTAAAACTTTGGACTATATGATACCCTATACCACGGTACAATTGTGGTCATATTTTGGAAATCGGATCAAATTCTGCGAAATGGAATAGATTAAAATTAATTTCGGGTGAGATTTGTATGCGAACTAGTTTGAGACCTAAACCGAGTTTAACCCGAAAGCAAAATGGATTGTCCGTAGTGTAATCAGTTTCATCGAAATATCTTTTTATTTGCAGCATGTAGCGCCATGCCCGAACAAGGCGAGTTTCTGGAACCTTTATATAGGCAATAGGTCTAAAGAATGACTCTAACTAAAATCAGTAGACTTATTCCTTCCGCCACTAGACAAAGTTTGCAAACTTAAGCGTACGAAAAAGCATAAATAAGAGCCAAAGTCTTGTGAGACCTATATACGGGCACTAGGTCTAACTATGGGCCCATTTTATATTTAATCCTTTAATTCCCAGTGGAACATAGGGCCGCAACAAATGTTCTCCATTGTATTCTATCGGTAGACATCATTTTCATCTCACTCCAGGACACATTGGCTCATGCAACTCGTTCTCTATTTGGCGTCTCCAAGTGTTCGCAGGTCTGCCAGGTCTCCTGGATCCTTGGGGGTTATATTCAACGGACTGTCGAGTTAAATCATCCGCTGTCTTTCTCATTGTGTGCCCTAGCTAGCTAAATTTACGCAATCGGATATTCAAACTTAAAGGAATTTGATTGGTTAAGTTCCACAAATCCCGATTTGATATCGTGGCAGGCCAGAATATCCTATGTATACGCCTGAGGCAACGGTTTACAAAAGCTTGCATACAACTCAGTTCACGACTCGAAATATTCCAGGTTTCACAGCCATACAGAAGCACAGATTTCACGTTGCTATTAAAAACCTTGATCTTGGTGTGATTGGAGACATTTTGCGATCTCCAGAATTTATTAAGCATGCCGTATGCTTGCTTTGCCTTGCACAGTATATTCTGTACATCTTCTTTGCTGCCCCCTCTTTTAGAAATTATACTCCCCAGATAACAGAAGATTTCAACATCATCAATGGGTTGGCCCGAAAGCTGGAAGTTCGTGTCGCATGAAGAATTCATGCGCATTGATTTAGTTTTGTTGATGTTAACTTGTAAGCCCGCTTTGGCCGCACGTGTAGCAAAGGCTTGAATCTTTGTTTGCATGCTAGAGAAGCGGTGGGATAGAAGACAGACGTCATCCTGCATAATCAATATCATCTAACCTATCATGAAGGCCCCACGAAATACCATGATGCATATTCATACAGTGGTTCATAACTACGTCAAGTACTATATTAAACAGTAGTGGAGACAAAACACAGCCTTGACGAACACCTACGTTTACTCTGATGGGTTTGCTTGCTGAATCCTCATGGAGTATGGAACAAAATGCGTTGTTGTATAGCTCCTTAATGAGATTAATTATCTTCCCGGGAACTCCCTTGCATCTGAGAGCTTCCCATACCGCATTGTGTTGTAATGTGTCAAATGCACGTTTGAAGTCAACGAACACTAGGTAAAGGGGTGAGCGCCATTCAACCGACTGTTCCACAAGTATCCTCAATGTAGTCAATGCATGACCAGGTGTAAAGCCTGCTTGTTCTCGTCTAAGCTGTGGTTCGATAATGGATGAAATATGATTGTGCAGGATGTGGGCTATGATTTTATTCACGATATTTAAAAGAGTAATACCCCTCCAGTTGGAGCAATCTTGCAAGTTTCCTTTTTTTGGAAGTTTAATTATAAGGCCTTCCTTGAAATCATCAGGAATTTTCTCGTTTAACCAAAAATTTGAAATTAAGGGTTCCAGTAACTGCTGTCTATTTTCAGAATCTCGGGAGGTATTCCATCAGGGCCTGCAGATTTACCGGACTTCAGACATTTAATTGCAGCTGTTATTTCCTCGGATGAGGGTGTTGCGATGTTTATATCGTTTCGTACGTTATTTATATGATGCATTGGCTCGCAATCACATATTGTTGTAGTAGATTCAGTCGGATTGACCGACAACAGTTTAGTGTAATAATTCTCCCACAACTTCAACTGTTGATCTTTGGCATAGATCAATTCGCCCTGATCCTTCCTCAGGGGTTTAATATTGTGGTGGCTATGACCGGAAATCTCCTTCGTGATACGGTACAGGTCTTTGGATCGACCTGTTTCACTGGCTACTTGTGCATCTTTGGCTAAATTATCAGCCCACTTTCGCTGATCCTCCCTTGCACTACGTTTAACTTTCCGGTTCTCCTCTTGATATTTGCGTTGTTCGTCTTGCTTGGATTGTGGAGTTTTAGCATCATTAACTTTAGTTTTTGCATGCTTTCTAGATTCTATTATTTGCCATGTATTATCGGATATCCAGGGCTTGTTGGTTTTTCCAGCATATCCTATTACACTTTCAGTCGTCTCAATAAATGTTGATTTTAAATCTTTCCAATATACATCCATATTTTGTTGGGGAGAAATTGAAAGAGTAACTGCCCTGTTCCTCAAAGCGTTCGAAAACTTAAGAGAGACCTCCGGGTTGTTTAATTTTCGTAGATCAAATCTTCTTCTGCTGAGGGCTGGCTTGCGTTTTATAGCTTTTAACTTAAACCGGACTTCAGCTACCATCAGGTGATGATCACTACCAACATCAGCGTCTCTCTTGTTCCTCAGGTCCTGAAGTGACCCTCTCCACATCCTGCTTATCGCAAAATGGTCGATCTGATTTTCGGTTATATTATCCGGAGACACCCAAGTAACTTTGTGGATATTCTTGTGGGGGAATAACGTACCGCCCAAAATCAAGTTAAAATTATCGCATAGTTCAACAAGCCTTTCTCCGTTGTCCGTCATGCGGCCGATACCATGCTTGCCCATCACGCTCTCTCTGCTTGTGTTGTCACAACCAACCTGCGCGTTGAAGTCACCCATTAGCATTTTAATATTTTTTTAATATCACCATGGGCCCATTTTAACCAACATCAATTCTTGAGCTGATATGAGTCAGTGTACAAAATTGCATTACAATATCCTAATATTTGCGACCTACAGTTAGCGAACAAGAATACTTGGATAGACATATGGACGGACGGACAGACGGATATCACTAAATCATCCAAAAGTATTCTGAGTCGATTGATAAGCTGAATGTTGGCTTTAGATATATAAATTATATAAAAATCAGCACAAACTCATTCTAGCCTATCCACTTAAGTGGTGTAATTTTGAAATTAAAAATATTTTAATTTTCAATGATTTTATTTTTAGCCGAAAATCATTATGTTTTCTATTAAACTGCAGACATATTATTTTGAGTGTACGAAAAACAAATCCTCATAAAAAGGTACCTATTATTGAAACCTATAATCTTATTATTAAAAACAACAAGCAATTGTATGCTAAAATTTACAAAGTAAAAAATTTGTCAACTGCAGAAATTGGTCGTAAAACTAAGCGTTGGAAAGGGTGGGTTTTTATGAAAATTAAAAAAAAATTGATTGACGACAAATCATTCAACAATTGCTTCTTAAGATGTTGTATGTCCTGGCAAATGATTAAGGGTACTTGAAATTTCAAAGAAAAGAGGAAAAAACGGCATCAATTATGCAAATACAAAAGTAGTAGTCAAGACTACTTAGCTTTGGTGTATAAATCAATCCATTACCGTTTTGAAAATGACAATTATTATGTCAAAAAATGTTTTTCGAAAATCTGTTGACATTTTTGAGATTATTTTCAAGTACGTGTGTTTTTTGTTAGTTTCAAAGAAAAGAACAATTTGTTTTATATGAATAACTTATGTAGGTACCGAAAAATTTTATCAAGTTTTATCATCTATGAAATATTGTTTATATTTTAAATAACTATCAACTGTAATTTGACAGTTTTTAAATAACGAATTTGTTTTGTTGTGAATTATTAAATAAAAATATAAATAAGCTGGAAGAAATTTTGGCCTTAGTGATTTCAATGTGAAATGAAAGTAGACCATTATGCAAATAAATCCCACAAAGGGTTTTGTAAAGTCAGCTAAGACTTTTATTTTATGAGCTCTTGAAATGTCTGTCCCAGGGCGAAGACATAAGTTGGGTCGCTTATTTTTACCAAAACTGTTTCTTATTCTCCTAAGTAGCTCCGTAATAAAAATTAACAAACACGGTCCACTGAGCATTTTAGGTTTTGACTTATTTCTGGCGTTGAAGTTAAATTTTAAAGTTTGATATCTTCTGAGACTTATACTTAGTAGAATTTCATGATAAATATTTTTGTGGAATATTTAAGCCTCTAACTCTTTAACTTAAGAGGCTTTTTTGTCCCTTTCTAAAAAGGGGTCAAACAAATTCCTTTAAGTGAAGAGTAAAATGTTGAACAAAAATATTTGTCATGAAATTCTACTATAAGCCTCTGAAGACATCAAAGTTGAAAATTTAACTTCAACGCCAGAAATAAGTCAGAACTTATCAGTTGCAGAATAGGCGTGGTTGGTAACCAATTGTAAAACTCATAGAAATAAATCTGTAAAAATAGTAGAAAAAGTTACTAAAAATTCGGTAAAAATGATGCTGCGGAAAAAACTGCTAAAATTAGCATATTTTTTTACTAAATACTAGTAAAATGAGAACAGCAAAATTAAAACTGTTAAATTTACAGAATTTTAGTTATATTTAGGCTAAAATTTGAAGAAAATTTTGCTAAATATTTGTAGGCTAAAAATAGCAAAAATAAACTGTTAAGTCCACAAAATTTTTGCAATTTTTAAACAAAATTTAGCTGAATACAAATAGCAGTCTATTCTGCTAAAATCATCAGAAATATTTGCTAAATAATTGTGAACTGCTGTTTTCCAAAGGCTCGATTTTTATTTGCATTTAAAAAAAAAATCGAAAAAAAACTTCGCAAATTTTAAATTTTTTGGTGAATTTTCAGGCTACTAATTATTTAGGAAAATTTTTTTCTGATTTTAGCAGGTTAATTTGCAATTCTCCATTTACAAAAATTTAGTTCAAATATAACTAAAATTCTGTATATTTAGCAGTTTTATTTCTGCTATTCTTATATTACTAATATATAGCAAAAATAATCTGCTAATTTAGACTTCTTTCTATTAGTGTATAAACATGCCAAAATTTCCAAATCTGAAAACCATTTCATGATATCTTTAAATTTAGAATTTTGACAATGTTTTAAAGTTAATGTAACTTTAAAGTTACATTGGTAAGAAATGGGTTAAGGGTTAATTTCGTACTTATTCAGAATTGACTCTCAAATGTCCAACAAACCTGGATTTTAGGGAGAAACAATGTGAATCTTCAATTTTAGATATAGTATGTGATCAGTGAACTTATGTAAAACACTACGAGATACTTTTTTGGAACAATTTAACCCTCTAACTCTTCAACTTACGGGTCTTTTCTATCCCTTTTTAAAAAGGGACCAAAAAAGTACCTTTAATTGTAGCCAGATAGTCTCAGATTAGTACAAGGTCAGCGCAAAATCAAAAATTAAAATTTTTGTTTTTAAAAAAAGTTTTTTTAATTATAAATTTAATTTTTTTTATGGTTTTTTGTTTTCAGTTTTTTTAATTTTAAAAATTCCATTTTAAATACACAGAGAATTATTTATTATTTTTGGATTTAGAGAATAATAGAAAATTTAAATTTCTTAAAAGTGTTAAGCCATTTAGGAGCGATAGTCCATTAATGTTATAGCTTCAGTCCCATTTTTCTCCAATACTGGGTATAGTAAAGCGTCAAAAATAGCATACAAATAATTCTCAGCCATAGGTTCATGTCGTTATAAAATCTACAGCTGTTAAAGTTTGGTCGTGAAATGGTTAAAAGTAAAAAATGGTTTAGTATTTTTAGTATACCATTTATTAGAAATATAACCGAGATTTGAATCGAGAACCTCAAAACTAAAAACCTCAATAGATCTAAACTCATACCATACGATTATATATAAATAAAAAATCGTACAAAAATACAGTGAAAAAAAAAGTTAGACACAATATATATTAAAATGAAACGAGTTGTAATTAAAAAAAATACAAAAAACCAAAGAAGATATTGAAGAGCATAAAATTACTGTTAATTTAATAAATTAATTAATTTAATTACTGTTAATTTAAATAACATGGTTGTATTGGTTAAATAACATGGTAGACACAAACACATAAAATACTTGTACTTAAACAACTTATAAATTCTGACTGCAGAAGTTTCGTGAGTGTGAAAATCAGAAACAACTTCATGGGCCCATATTTCGGATGAAATTATATTATATATGAACAAATAAAGCTCCATATGAATTTTATTAATCGGGAAAGGACTTTTAAATTATGAAGCCTTGCATTAACATTTCATCAACTGAATTCTATAGAAATTTTTTAAATTTTGTTCAAAGAATTCATTTATATAAAGACGATCATTTCTCTCTCTTTAATATGAGTTCTCTTTGTTATGAGCTTTCACTATATCTTTGGAAATATTTATAAAATGTTTGAAAGAGCTTCATTTGAAAAAATGTTAGTCTTTATAGTTTAAATGTTGAACTAAATAATAAATTTTTTTTATCAACTATTTGGAATAAGTAATACAAAAATTCATCCCTTTAAAGAAATCTCTACACTAGAGGATCCTTTTAAATAATTTCCCTTTTATTTTTTAAGAATATTTTGGTTCATGTCAAAACTAAATAACAGCAAATATACACATTAATTTTTCTATTGTAAATTATAGGGAATTTTAAAATTCAAATAAGAATTTTATGTTGGAATATTTTTTTACACATGTTTTATGTATAAGAATATTTATAACACTTTTAACTACTAAAAAAAATATTTAAGATACAAACCGTACCATAAACTACAGCTAAATATATATAGAACTATTAACTTTAGAATAAAAAAAAAAAATGTTCCTTTAAAAAAAATTTCAACGACGTCCTTTTTTAGACAAATTTTATTGTAAATTGATAATACATATGAAAATAGTTTAACTAATATAAAATTTATATACATTTATTTTTATTAAACTTAACAACATGAAAAATCAACATACAAAATTTGGCAAGGTTGGATACCATTTTAGTTTAAAATGCCGAAATTGCAAAGGTAAAATTGGGAAATAAATCCAGTTAAATATGTAACACGCTATCATTGGCTCTTGTCATTCTTATTGAAATGTTCGTAAACAAAAAAAAGATTAATTCAAATATGATATAGTAATTGATTAAACTATGATTTTTATTTCTCTGTGTATAGGCATTTTTAAAATGTTCATATCGGTTTTAGTGTCAGCATGATCATACCATTACCTTCATTTTAAAACTGAAATAGTATCCAACTCTTCAGTATGTTAAGAAAAATGTTTACAACTAAAACACACTAATCTAAATTTGTAATTCAAAACTTTTGATCATTTAGGTTCTTTATTAAGAGCATTTATTGTAAATCTTTGGACCTGAACCGATTTTAACCATTTTAATTTATTTTGTTTTGATTTATACATATTTAAAAATAACAAGGTTTCAGAATACAATTTACCTACTATCTTAACAAATTTTTCAAAATAATTGTCATAGATTTTCTAGTTAGCTTAAATTTAAAAAAACAACGCCACTTTTATATGATTTTAACAAGAAATTTAAAATAAAGGTTTTTAGGTTTGTTTGAAAAAAATTTTAAGGAATTTGGTTATTCCAATTTTCAACGTAGTTATCTTGAGCCAAGTGTCACCAAATTCGGCGCTTCACGGAACTGTACTGATAATTCTTCTTATATAAATAGATGTTTCCCCTACACCCAAAAAAGGTTCAGTTACTATATGATATTTGTTTATATGGTAATCAGCAGTTGTTGTTTAACTGTAATTACAAAAAAATTTTAACACATTGAGTGCCAAGCGGTTTTGATGGAATTTGTACCTGGAGGGACGTTTCTGGACTGAATAATCAAAGTCGTATCGTAAAAGTCAAGAAAATTATCACAGGGCAATAAAGATATTCACCAAATGCTAGTCTACTCCAAAAACATAAGGAACTTCTTGTAGTGCCGCGCGAAAACGGACGACAAAGTCGAACGTGCGACAACCTCTGTCGTACGTAGGTGTTCTTTAACCGTGGCTCGTAGTTTTGGGACTTTTTCTGGTTTTTGAAGTATCCAGCGTTCAACCCAAACAGAAAATTTTTGTTTCGAACTGAATTTTTGTTTATTAATAATTCAATTTTCGTCTTTAAATCTTTTAATAGTATTTTTCATTATTCCCCGAGCTATTATTACGATTTCTGTAATCTGCCGTTAACTTTTTCCATCTTTATAACTAAATTTCTTAATTTAATTGTGGTATTTTCAAAAATCTTCTTAAAACGTGTTTAATTATGCACTGAAAAAGTTTTTCGGTAGAATCTACTGAAAACGACAGTTAAAACAAAGGCATAAACAAAACAAGAATTTTTAAAACTCAAAGAAACTTAATGAAAGTTTTAGTTTTTAAATAACTAATAAAAGCAATTGTTTACTGTTTTCATGGTTGTTTATTATAATATTAAAAATAACTGCTTTAAACAACTGTTACGAAACTACAGTACTTTTCGTTAGTTGTTTTCTTAAATAACCGTCGTGACAGTTGTTTTGCATTTTTCTATCGAAAAACAACTGTAATTAATATTAAAAACAACAACTACTGATTACTGTACAAACAACTGTTATGTAGCAACTGTCAAACGTTTTCGAGTGTATATTTATTTTGTAACAAAGTTCAAAAAAAAAAATATTCCAAAAGAAAATCAAAATATCAACTTTAATTTTATTATTGTTCTTTTTTTTATTTATACACTCCGTTTCATAACTAAAAACCATAAATTTCCACAATAAAATAATTTTTTTTAACGTAGATTAATTTAAATCGCCATTTTTATTTTTACTAGTGTTGCATAACTATAGCCGCACTTTTAGAAAAATGGATTTGGAAGTTAAAAAAATTTGAGTAAAAAACTAAATAAATTTAATTTAATCTAGGAAAAGAAATTTATACATTTTTTTTAAGAAAAAATGTTCACAAAAACTGATTTTTCAACCTGGCAACGCATCAGATCTTAATAATCCACTTACTCAGGGATGCTTTCAAACTGAAAATACTAAAGCTATGAAATGACCCATATATTTTCGGTATAAGAGCCGAATTTAGAATACCTACGGAATTTTGTTATGTAATTGTTTTCCAGAAAATCGATAGTTTCAAACAGCTTTTGATTTTAAAAGAGCAGAAACTCGTGTTTGAAGACCAATGAATGAACAAAATTGGTGGATAGTGGATAATGACGGATGCCAAATGGAATTTTTGGTATTAATCAGGTCAACTTTACCTAACATTAAATTATTTTATTTAATTTTTTACTCAAATTTTTTTAACTTCCAAATCCATTTTTCTAAAATGCGGCTATAGTTATGCAACACTAGTAAAAATAAAAATGGCGATTTAAATTAATCTACGTTAAAAAAAATTATTTTATTGTGTAAAAACATAAATTGTTACTTTTATATACTGAATTTTAATATATTTTTAATGAAAAAAGTGTACTTCTTTTTTTCTGTTTGTACTGCCTTTTTCCTTAACGTACTTTTTTTCGTCGATTTCATATCTGGCAACCCTAGATTTAACCGACAAACTTTTTTGAGTACATGTATATGGTGAATTAAAGGCAGTCATTCGTACCAAGTAAAAACAAAATAAGATTTGAGGCATATTCCGGAAATCGAATCAATGTCCGGGAACGGAGGTTCAATTAATAGCTCGTTTAGACAGCGAAATCAATTTACTTGATTAAAGTTAACGCAACTTTTAAATCTTTGAAATTATTTTTACGGTGGGTCTCATACTGCAGGTTTAAACTTAGGTTAATAGTTAACCCAAAAGTTTGTTGTTGTTTTGTGTACAATTTTTTGACATTTTATTTTGTTTTTAGTTAAGTTAAAGTTAAACCTACAGTATGAGACCTACCGTTAAAAGATTATTTTGATAGTTAAAAGTTTAACTCTGTCAGTTTAAAATACGAGTACCAAGATGGTGCCGATAATGATCCGGCAATTGATGAACATGGAAAATGTCGGCATAAGCAACATATTTGTCGACAGTGCTAAAATATTTCTGCTGTAGTATCTTAATATCTATCTGACTTTGTGTGTGTATTTTTTAGTGTTGCCACCCGTCTTTATAACAAAATATAGTGTTGTATACAATTAGATATGAATACAGAGTCGTTTGGAAATAGTAACCAGGTTAAAACAGGGATTAACAGTTAATCAAAAAGATTAAATTATGGTTTAATCGAATTGTTTAATACTTGATTAAGCAGTTAAGCAGTTAATCAGTTAATTCAATCTTCAGTAATAATTAAATTTCTAAAACAAGAATCAATAAAATTTCGTTTTTTAATAAAAATGTTTTCTTCGTCTTTCTTCTGTAAAATCAGCTTAAAAAATTGATTTTGATATCTCAATTTATTTGATTCGCGCGAATGGAGTCTTTTAAACGAATTAAAAAATTGACATTCACGAATCAAAACAAATTGATTTACGAATCAAAAAATATGGACAATAATTATCTTTATATTTTTTTTTTGATTCGCGAATTTATAAATCACTTTTCTTGTATCATCTTTGAAAATAATTCTTTTTGAATAAATTCTTCAAAGCTTCAAGGAGAAATTACGATTTGGGTCATATTCTGGGAAGCGAATTAAAGTCCGGAAAGGGTCATATTCTGGGAAGCGAATTAAAGTCCGCTAATATAAAGTTCACTATATATTAGCGGTGCAATATATATAGTGAACTATATAATAACCATTGGTCTCCATAAAGTATTTATAGTAGTAGGGTATAATTCTATAAAAACGCTTTTAACAAGCTCAAGTCCCGCATTATCTGAAATTAGAACGGGTCGGCGTCCCGGGCTATATGCTGTCAATTATGCAAGGTTAGGTTAAAAAGAGGAAAGGTTATTCGCCCTTTCATGATCATGAGTTCTAACAAATCGCCGACCTTAACATTCCTGTCTAACTGAAGAGTTCAGTTTACTTCAGATAGCCCATAGGATTCCCCAAACCAACTACCAGCAAGTACTCCAGTTTCGGTATAACGTGGCCCTGCCAATGTTACGCACTGTTGCTTGTAAAAGCCAAAGAGTATACAGGATAAAGAGATTGGGGGACTCTCTATCACTGAGAAAGCATTTGTTCTATTATGTGCCTTGGAACAGGAAATTACTCAAACCAATACTAAATGTATTATATCAAACATTACCTAGCAAGCATGGCAATACGAAGAAGATTTTCCGATTATATCGCAAGGAAGAAAACATGTATTGCCGTCAATATCAATTTCGTATTCTAGAAGTTTCCTCCGTCGGAAACAACTGTTATCCGAAAGCAATACTTCCAGGCAATACGAAAGCAATAACCCGTATGAAAGATAAAAACGTTATATCACTAAATAAACTACCGGATACAAAATAAACCATTTACTTTTTCCATTATTAAACTTAAGCCTGAAAAATAATATCTGCATACATAACCCATTGACCAACTTATAAATTATCTTGATTTCATCTTAGCCGATTTTTCCCGCGCAATTAATCTTGACTTTTCACGAGTTTATTTGCTATATATCTTTTGATTGTTTTTGTACAAATTTAGTTTTAAGTTTTTCCAAAATGACAAAAGTTTTCAAACAAATTTGCTTTATCTTCCAGATGCTACAAACGTGATATTGCCGCAATATTATCATAAAAAGTTATCACAAAAGATAAAATTTTTTTACAAATATCGCCGAATTATCTTCCAAATGATAAAAGGAAGACAATTTCAAAGAAAATAATACTCGATTATTTTCATTCAAATGAAAAATAGAAGATATCGCTTTAATATCTTCTTGGAAGATATCTTCCAAATGTTTGCAGGGTCATTATTTGCGCTCTTTGTATGAATCAATACATCGATTGTAACCAGGGATGGAAAATAATAATTTATAAAAATCAAGAATGGAACCTTAATTATACTATTCCAACAGCCCTAGATTAGGAATTTTAAAAAAACATACTCGAAAAAAACCTTTTGGTACAAAAATTTAAATAGAAAACGTAGTCAGCGATTTAGATTATGCAAACAAATATAATGATGGAAAAGTTTTCGTTTTTGCAAATTTTATTTTTCGCGTTATTTTTGCAACTAGCCACCAAACTTTATTGTATGAAATGTGTATTATAGTCCCTAGATTATAAATAAAAAAAAAACGCACTAAAGAATTGCAAAATAACAGCGGAATAGGAAAAAAATTTAATTAAGAAACTTAATCAGCGATTTACATTCGGCAAACAAGTACATTGATGCTAAAAATTTCGTTTTTGGAATTTTTTTCGCGACTATTTTCTTTGTAATCAACCAGCAAACTTTATTGTATAAATGGGTATTATAGTCCCTAGGTTAAATATTAAAAAAATTGCACTTAAAAAATTGCAAAATAACAACGGATTTCTAAAAAGGCTTTATGGTGCAAAAAATGAAATAAAAGAGCTAATCAGCGATTGACATTCTGCAAACGAATATATTGTTGCAAAAATTTCCCTTTTTGCAAAAGTTTTTTTTTTTTTTGCTAATATTTGCTAAAATCTAAACATTTAATTTTAATTTTTTTAACGAGCCAAAGAGGAAGGTATATTTTTAGCTACTTACATTTTTACATATGTAAGAGCGAGCTAACATTTTTTGGTATAAGAGCCCGATTTAGTGAGCCTTTTCCATCCCTGATTAATCAGTTGGAGTTCGTTCCTGTTCGAAGCCGCATAATATTTTTTCCCATAAAAAATATTGAGAGAGTTGCAAGACCATTGTTCTTATTGACAGACAAACCTCGGTCTGCTCCGGGTTCACATTTAGTCTAGATGTTGCCCAAGTAAAAGATAATACGAGTGCCCTAGAGCCCTTCCATATAAATAATTTAGATCTTTTATCGTCAATATTATGGCTATATCATTTGCATAGCTCAAAATTTCGGTTTAACAATTTTTTTTAAAAACTGAAGTTGGAGTTTTGATAATAGTTTAAAAAAATTTACCATCTTTGGATATACCTAGGAAACGGATAGGGTTTTCCTCGAGGAACAAAAAATCATATCTTAGTATTTTAGGGCCTAAAGAATTAAAAAATATGAGGGTGAAACAAGAAGTCTGTGACTTTTTTAATGAAACACAGTTTTTTTAAGTAAAAAAGTTTTTATTTTTCAACATAGTCTCCTTTTAGTTCAATCCACTTAGTCCAACGTTTCTCCAATTTTCGTATTTCTTCCAAAACATAGGATTTCTCGAGGTCCTCAGAATAGGCATTTGTTTGAACAATAATTTCATCGTTGGAGCAAAATCTCTTTCCACCTAGCCAATTGCTTTAGGTGTGAAAATAGAATATAGTTACTGAAGGATAAATCAGTATATTCGCGGGCTAAATCCGCGTTGCGCCAAACACTCTTTTGAAGTTGTCACACGATTGCGTTTATGGTCAATTGTGAGCAAACGCGGCACAAATCTTGCGGACAGCTTTTTAAAACCCAACCGATCATTTTAAATCGAAACCATAGTGCCATATGAAATGCCTATGGCATCAACAATCTCACGCACTTTCAATCTCCGATCGGCCAAAACCATAACGTGAATTTTTTTCAACATTTTCGGGTGTATTTACCTCAATTAGCCGTCCAGAACGTTCAGCGTCATTAGTGCTTGTGCGACCAAGCGACCGAGGGAAGTTCGAAAAGTCACGGACTTATTAAGCCGCCCTCGTAATAAAGCATTAGAAAATTTTGGAAAGAAATAAAATTTAATCTTGATTTTTTATATATTAATAATTTGTAAACCTCTTCGGAAAGCTAATTAAGTATATATTACGGATTTGTAATCATTTGGTGTAAAAAGATATAAAATAACAAAACTTTTTTAAAAAACTAAAACTTTCGTTTTATTGCCTTATAAATACTAGCCAAATTTCCAGCGCGATTTTTCTTTATCAATTCAGTGATTTTTAGATGCAGACGAAAATATCCAATAGCGTATATTTTTAATGGAATATCCCTAGTAAAAATGATTTTTATATAATCATTTATGATTTTGTATAATTATATCTCGTCGAGTATTGTGAAATGTTTATCTTTATATACTTTATATAATTATATCAAAAGATATTAATTATATAAAATCATATTAAGCAGATCCACCATTTCCCGGATCAAGTCATATATGGGCTAACATAATTATGCCTAAAAAGATATTATTAGATCCGAAAAATGGTGGATCTGGTTAATATGATTTCATATAATTAAATATATTTTGATATAATCATATACAATTATACTTGGTTACATATGACATTACTCAACGATATATAAATATATAAAATCATAAATAGTTATATAAAAGATATTTTTACTCGGGACATTGGTTTAATTTCAAGTTTTATTAATATTAACTCGAAAATTCTTAACTGGAAAATTTGAGAATTATTTTTGAAATATTTTGCTAAGACAATTTATTGTTGACACAAAATTAACATGTTAAATAAAAAATAATTATACGCTTAAAAAATGCTGTAAAGTATTATTGTTATTCATACGATTAAATAAATATATAAATGTTAATAATAAATGTGTACACATGTTAAAAATAACTTAAAAATTAAAATACATACAATATTAACAATATTAAAATAAGTTAAAAAATACAAATTTCCAACAACAAATCATAAAGAATGTTAAAATTTTAAAAAACTAAAATCAAATCACACCAAAATTTGGATAAATTTTCAACTTAAGATAACGAAAAACCTAAGAAGAGGCAATTCTCTAGGACATCCTTTACAGTCCGAACTAAGAATAATTTGCATCTTAACTATTGCTTAAGTAAGAAATTTTAATTTGTAAACTTATTACTTAAGTAAAATTTTAAGAAAAATTGTTAAAACAAGGCTTAAATTTTTAACGACAAAATTCGTTAGTTAAGTTGTCACTTTGAGAAAATCATAATTTAACTAACAAATCTTGTTGTAAAAAATTTAGAGAATCGCTCTATTGTTCAAAATAAATGTATATTTTAAATAATCTTTAAAAATATAACAATGATAATGACATTTTAAGGGAATATTTTTTAAAAAAAATATGTATTTAACTTTATAAAACAAATTAATGACATTAAAAATGTGTCCTACTAAAACTGTATTTTATAATTGATTTTTCAACATAAATTTACTAATATTTAACACAAAAATAAGTCAAATTTTTTTAAATATATCAAATACTATGAACATTATTTTCTTTTTTAACTTAAAAGTAATCAAAATAAATTATTCTATTTGTTTTTATGAAATTCATAATAAAAAGTACATTTTTATAAAAAGATAAATATATTTAAAATATAAAGGAAAAGCCATAAAATATATAATTTACAGAAAAGCTATGTATATATTTTATCTATTCTTATTAAAAATTATATTTGTGTATAAATGTGTAATAAATTATTAACAAACATAAATAAAATATAAAATTAAACAAAAAAAATGGTTTTTTAATTATATTTTTGTAGAGGTAAGGTTTTTAGTTGAAGCATTCCAATTGTACAACCTGATCAGAATTACTACCATTACTCTGATGAAACTTCAAATGAAAATTTTTATTTTACTAATGTTAACCATTGTGATGTGCTATCCAGTGTCTTGTCAATTAAGTCCAATGCAGTTAGTGTGGATGGGATAGATCCAAGGTTTCTCAAAATCCTTTTGCCACAACTTCTTACTCTCATTACATTTCTTTTCAATAAGATACTTACTACCTGTAGTTATCCAAAAATTTGGAAACTTGCTAAAATTATCCCAATACCAAAATCTAAATCTGATTACAGGCCGATAGCAATATTACCATTTCTTTCTAAAGTCTTTGAAAGATTAATTCACAATCAAGTTACTCAATATTTGGATACCAATAATTTGCTAACTGATAGACAATCTGGTTTTCGTAAAAAACACAGTTGCATAACAGCTCTAGTAGATGTTGCGGAGGAAATCAGACAACAGGTAGATCGTGGAAATGTTACGTTTTTAGTTATTTTAGATCATTCTAAGGCGTTTGATACGGTTGACCATAACATTTTATGTTATAAATTAAAACATATGTTCAATTTTTCATCAACCGCAACACATCTGCTATCATCATATCTAACAGAAAGATATCAGTATGTTGAAACAACAACCACAAAATCTAACTTTTTGCCTGTAATCCGAGGTGTTCCTCAAGGATCGATCGTAGGCCCACTTCTTTTCTCATTATACGCAAATGATCTTCCAAACAAACTAGAAAACTGCAAGGCTAGAATGTATGCTGATGATGTCCAACTTTACATAAGTTGCAAAGTTACAGCGATTGAAGAATGCATCAGAACCCTAAACCAAGAGTTGCATCGAATTTATGAGTGGGCTACCGAATTTATAATGGTCTTGGAATAAATCCTAGCAAGTCCAAATGCCTTATTATTAAAAAAAGATTACTAAAATTTGATCATGTACCTACTATAACTCTTGAAAATCAATCCATAGAAATCGTTGAGTATGCTAAAAATCTTGGTATTTACTTCCCCAGTGTAGAAAATCATTACCATATATGTGGTTATGTAACTACATACTTGGTAATGGTAACTAGTTACTTTTGTTATTACATTTCTTATTACCTTTATATGGCGATGTCGCGAAAAATAATGAGT
Source organism: Leucophora obtusa (assembly GCA_949987735.1). Lineage (NCBI taxonomy): Eukaryota > Metazoa > Arthropoda > Insecta > Diptera > Anthomyiidae > Leucophora > Leucophora obtusa. The sequence goes on from OX465296.1 coordinate 38,901,730, forward strand.
TATGGTTACACACCAGCATACGAAAAATCAAAAAATATATCGTTACCTATGTGCTTACCAGTACTGACAAAAATAATGAGTCTAAAAATAATTTAAAAAAAAATAAATATTTTTTATTGTATTTTTTTGTTTTTTAATATAATTTGCTGGTGCGGGAATCGAATATGGGTCTACAGATTGCCAGTCAATAGCTCTACCATCTGAGCTATATCGACATGTAATATTTAATAGATAAAAACATAATTGACCTGCTGCACACAAGTAAACTTACTCGCCAACATACCAAAAATCAAAAAATATGTGGTTACATATACCTTACCATTGTTTAAAAAATATAAATAGATAAAAAAATAGTTTAATTTATAATAAATTTATAATAAATAGATTTAAAAAAATTTTCTAAAAAAATCTAGAAAATTATTTTCTATTTGGAATAATGATAAAAATAAGTCATTATGAGTAACTCATTATTATATGTTTTAAAATAATGCAGTAGGTAAGTGGTTGTCATTACTGGTAGTCCAAAAAATAATGATATGTCATTACCGTTTCTACACTGGGTCAATAATACTCTCACTTGGTCGAACCATATTAATTATGCTTGCGGTAGATCATTCTCAATGTTAAGAAATCTTTGGCAAACTCAGTATTGTACTCCAACTACGATTAGAGTCCTTCTTGCCAAAACTTATTTGATGTCGATCTTATTATATGGTATCGAACTTTTTGCCAGCTGTGACAATGAAAGCAAAAGAAAACTGAACTTAGCTTTTAATAGTATTGTCCGCTATGTATATGGCCTGAAAATATTTGATCATATTTCATCGTTTGCAAATCTACTTTATGGCATTAGTTTTGATGATTTTGTTAAAACAAGGATTTTAATATTTATGCATAAAATAATATATACCCGCCAACCTGAACATCTACATTTGCGATTAAAATTCTCAACACTTGATAGAGGCAAAAGACTATTAACTTTCAAGCATCGTACTCAGATTTCGAAATACCAATTCTATATTAATGTAATAGGTCTCTGGAACAGAATTCCACATAGCACTCATATTATTAGTAACGCACAACAATTCAGAAAAAACAGTATTAGTTATTTCTCTAATTGAATAGTATACACTCAAAAAAGTTTGACAGTGTAGTAATCCATAGTTATTGTTTTAATTGTATATATAGTTGTTTTTTATATAAAAATACAAAACAATTATTATGAGAGTTAATTAACTGAAAATAGCAGTACTTTTTGCCTGTTTTGTCAATTATTTAAAAATATTTTTAGCAAACTTAACTGACAATTTTACATTCTTAGTACTTTTCGATGCATTTGTTAGTTATATTATTTTTTTTTCAGCAATTAAAAATAACTACTTTTTTTTGTTATTTTATTTTGTAGCCTTTCGTTTTACCTGCTATTTGCAATAGTTTTCTACCGGTGAACTTTTTTGAGTGTGTGTGTTGATTCTAATGTTTGATTCTAATTTCGAATTTTTAATTTTGAACTTTTATTTGTTAATAATTTTGAATTATGTTTATGTTACATTAAATTCTAAAATTGTTTATTTTACAGTAATTTTAAAATTGTTTCGTTCAAAAATATTTATCTATTCTATGTGATTAATGTAATTATATCTATAAGTATTTACCAAATTATTGTTTTTACGCATACTCAGTTCCTTACTGTAATATAAGACTTAAGTCTTGTGAATGGAATAACAAATAAATAAAAAAATAAATAAACAAGATTTCATGGATCTTATATCAAAAACGATGTATTTAGAAATGTGCTAGAAACCGCAAAAAAGTAAATTTAGCGGGAAAATACATTAAAATAGGCGCTAAATCACGAAAAACATCTAATTAATGACTTTAGCGTATTTTTTCGAGCCTAATCTATAGCCCATATTTTTTCATTAACAACTTCTTTTTCTATATTAAAATACATGTTGTTTGGTAATTGAAAATACATAACAGAATATTTAAAAAATAATATTTAAAAAAAATTTGTATTTGAAATTATTTGATACAATTTGTATCAATTTGTATTGCTTGTATTCGACTCTTTGCAATTTTTTATAAAAAAAATATTAATTACAAACAGATTTTTATTTATATATTGAGAATGTGTTAATTATTTATGAAATTTGTTTTAGTGAAAAAAATCTGTCGATTTTGAACTGATATTAAATTTATTTAAAAATGTCCGTCTGTTGAAAAAGCGATAGAATTCCCGCTAACCGCTAAAACATATTTTTTCCGCTATGACCAGTAACAAAGCACTAGATTAGCCGGAAAACGGCCAAGTTGGTATAAATTGTGTCGTCCGAGAATAAAGGCATTCAGTAACATTTCTGTAACTTGTATTTTGTGTATTTGCGAATGAGCTGTTTTGTCAGAAATGTTATATTCTTTTTTCAATTTGTTGTATTTTTTCAGTTTTCCAACATAATTTTCTGCTTCTTTTATACTAATTTGTATAAATTAGCTTTTAAAATTAAAAAGACATTTAGGTTGTTCATAAGGGGTGTTGTATGGTTGCATCGTCCTAACAAAGAACAGAGTTGTTAAGATTTTTTTTTACTTTAACAACGATTTCTTACTGGGTTTTTATCTCTAAGCACACTAAAATACAGGACACTAAACACAAGTAAGTTGTATCGTGTTATTCTCATATGTTGTATTTTTCCAATTTAAATTTTAACAATTCAGTTTTTTGTTAGAACGATACAACAAATAGCACACCCCTTGTGAACTACCTTATTTAGTATGATTAATCAGAACTTTGATTAATCAGTTAATTGATTAATTGAAAATTCGATTAATCAGAATTATGATTAATCGAATAATTTCAATTTTGATTTATCGTAAGTTGAATAATTTTAATTAATATTTAGCGTTTTTTTAAGTTAGGACGATACAACGATACAACAGATAGCACACCCCTTGTGAATAACCTAATTGTTTTGGAAAATAAAATGTTTTATTACAAATCAAAACATATTAAAAAACCATTTTTAAACATAACTGAGAAGTAATAATGGGAACAAAGTGTGTTAAAGAATTTTTTATATTACGAATACTGAAAGTATTCGAAAATCGAGTACGGTTTAATTACACAGTACAACAAAATAAGAAAAATTTGATGCATCGGGATTGCGATATGTTATTTCTAATAGATTTTGGGACGCAGATCACGAATATGGCCCTAGAATTTTAAAGTTAGCTATAGTTTAAGAAATGTTTGGAAAATTAAATTTTTTAAGAAACTTTTTGCAAAAAAATATAAAATGGAAGGGTAATAACACTATTTTTTGCAACATTTTAAAATGATGAAATATGCCCTTTAATTTGATATATTGCACGTTTTGAAAGCTGCGATAATATTCTCTATATATGCATTTAAAATTTCTCTTTTTTCACGATTTCGTTAATAAATAATCTGCGATGGAAGGAATATATAATATTTGAATTTGTACCTTTAGTAAACATCTCATGTTACTTAATTTAGCAAAACCAATTCGCATTTCCTGTTTAATTTTTAAGTTAGTATTGACTAAACCTGAAAAAGACTGACTTTTTTAATACCTTAAAATTAATTAGTCTGTGGCAAATCTTAAAATATAAAACCCAGATAAAACCATTCAGAAATATAAAACACATATTTTCTAATCAATTTCAACCAAGTTTTAGACAATTGAAATGCAAATTTAGAAAAAATAACGATTTTAAAATATGCATGTTCAAAAATGTACTTTATTTCTTTTTGCCATAGTAAATTCATATAAAATTTATTTGAAATAAAAAAGATGTAAAATGTGTATTTCAGGTTGAATTTTCTGCAAATCTTGATGCAGAAGTTGTGATTCTTTTGATAAAAAGAATTTAGTGGAATATGAATTTACATCATACGTAAAGATTTTGCAAATCCGATTAAGGGATTTTATTAAATTTGGAAAATAGGAAAATAAGTGAAGTTTTCACTTTAATTGCAATTATATCCTAGATCCTTTACCTAATCAAAATAAGTTGATATGTTTCTAATAGCCCAAAGTCTATATTTTTAAACCATATTAAAAATTATTCGTGGTTTAGTCAGGTATATGAATAAATAAGAAATCTTAACAAAAAGACTGTCTTTTTGCTAAAAGTTAAATTTGCAAATATTTCAAAAACTAGAGCTAATTTTGAAGTTTGGTGTTCACATTCGTGATATTCATCCTAAAATCTATCATAATTGATATGTCGCATGCCCGATGCAGTGACGGTTTTTTTTTTGCAAAAAATAAAGTTTGATGAGCACTCGAAACTCACTTTTTTCCATTTTATGCTTTGAAAACCTGTTAAACGCAAAGTTAATGACGGAACTAATAAGGGTGTTATATAGAATTTTTCATTCGATCAAGTCGATCGATTTTTTTGTAGTAAATTTTGTGAATATATGTATAAGGACTAAAGTTTTAATTAGTCTCAAAAATTGTGTAATGAATAAACTTCAAAAACTGTAAAGATTTTATGTAGATTTTAGTAATAAAACAAAATATTAAATACTAAACCCGCTCCGAACCAGCAGCATGCTAATGTTTGAACTTTAGTTCCAAATATCTCCGCTGGGGGTGCTGCACAGCCATAAAAGTAATAATTAATATTTCTTTGGCATAGAACTACATTTCCACGAAATTTGGTCGGAAAATTCGCATTAGACCCATTAGACCGTACCGCAAAAAAAAGTTCGCCGTACACCCTCCAATATGAAGTATTTTTGCAAGGCAATTCAAAACAAAAATTTTTTTTTACCGAACGTAGGGGTCGCCTTTTTAAATTTTTCGTTATTTTTTTCATGTGCACTGACTGAAATTAATTATGATAAAAAAAAAATGCTTTTGATACCATGCAAGGGCTTTTATGTTATAAAACATTTAAGGAATCTAGGGAATATATAATTAAAAGATATTATGATTCTTTTCATAGTAATATGAATAAATTTAATGATGGGGAAAGAGAAAAACAGATCTTTAATAAAAATAAATTTTTTTTTGGAAATATTAAAAGGATGGTTGTTGTATGTCAGCGCAAGGACGAAGCCTATTGATTTTGGTGAACATCGGTCCATGTTTAGACCTAGTGCCCATATAAGGGTCCCCCCAAAATTATATTGTTTATACGCTGCAGGTCGCAAATATTAAGATATTTTGATGAAATTTGGTACACCGAACTATGTCAGCCCAAGGACGAAGCCTATTGATTTTGGCTACCACCGGTCCATGTTTAGACCTAGTGCCCATATAAGGGTCCCCCCAAAAATTGGCTTGGGTACAAACTGCAGGTCGCAAATATTAAGATATTTTAATGAAATTTGGTTCGCTGACTCACATTGTACAAAATTTTGACACAAGTCCCATTTTAACCCATTCGAATTTCGGATTCAAACGTTAGTTGGCTGTTAACCAGACTGGTGTAGGGTATTGTATAGTCGGCATGCCCGACTTTAACCTTTTTACTCGTTTTTTTCATAATTTGTTCTTTTATCTAAACATGAAAACAAATGCTTTCTTCATCAATTATAATTGGACATTTAGGCATTGAACAAGGTCAATTGTAAAAAATTTCATTGGCATTGGTCAATTGTAATGCCAATTAAATCATCAATTAATTGGACCATTCAATTAACTAGTCCCAAGTATGATTCATTTTGATAATTAGGTTGTTCATAAGGGGTGTGCTATCTGTTGTATCGTTGTATCGTCCTATCAAAAAACAGAGTTGTTAAAATTTTTATTTGTGTTTAAAGCTGCCTACACACTAGGGAACATGGTTGAGGGAACAAAAAATATCAAAAAAATATCACAAACGCACTCACACATTCACAAAAAATGCTCTCTTTTTTTAAGTATGTTCCCTAGTGTGTAGGCAGCTTAACAACGATTTTCTATTCAGTTTTCTGTCTGTTAGCACACTCAAACATAAGACATTAAACATACGTAAAAATGTTGTATCGTTCTATTCGCAAATGTTGTATTTTTTCAATTTAATTTTTAACAGCTCTGTTTTTTGTTAGGACGATACAACAAATAGCACACCCCTTGTGAAAACCCTTAATATTTGAAAAAATTGTCATTATATTTTGTATGAGAGAAAACAAAAACATTAAAGCAATTTTCTTAAAAATATTAAATAAAAATCTAAAAAGCCATTATAACGTTCTTGCACATTTCAGTGGGAGAAATACTAAAAAAATAACAGTTTCTATTAGTGGCAAGTAATCCAAAAACCTATTTATATTGGAAAAATATTACGGTAAATTATATTTCTTCTTGATATCTTAGATTTTTCTGGTACCCAACCGATTCTCGTAGATATTTGATAAAGATGTGCCTGTATGTGAAAACAATTAAAAGGGATTTTTTTTGCAAACTTCGAATGATGTTTGCTGAAATTGTTATTGGACAAAAGGATATTTTAAAAGGATTAGAGTCTGTTTTTGATCTGTAATACCTCCAAACTCGTTTGTTTTAAATATATTAACCAAATAAATTAATATTTATTTTTAGATCTAATTTTGGCATAATTTTTAGTAGATTTATTGATGTAAACTATGTTTTGGATTGATTTGAACTATAACACTGTTCAAGTTTTTAACACGAAATTTGTGGTACTAACGTGAAAACCATATGGTTGTGTTTGGATGAGCCCCCTGACTACTACTCCACCGATAAAAGTGCAAATTTGGCTCATTGGGAAAAATTTATGGCGTTTTTTTTTGAATTTCGGTCAATTCGTCAATTTTTGACCATTTTCAGCCCATTTAAGTCGCTTTTCCTGTATTCAAAATTTCTTGTGTTATCTTTATACGGCTCACAATTACTATTTCCACCATTAGAACGCACATTTCAACTGAGAAAATCTAAATTTTTAGCCTATTTTCATGATTTTTGCCCATTTTTCATCGATTTTCCCCATTTTTGTGCTGTTTTTATGCGCTTTTTTTGTAGTTCTTGCGCAAACTTATCGACATAATTCTTACCGTTTTTCCTTTTTACAATATATTATGCAATATTATTGCAATTTCAAGCAACTCAACACACTTTTTAAATACAAAAACCATCGTTTTTTACGCTTTTTCGGTAATGTGCGTGGACAATTAAAAGGAAAAAAGGAAAGTGTACTTTTTTAATTATTTGGGTTTTTTCCGTTGGCTACCTGTATGATTTTTTTACACAAATTTTTTTTACACAAACGCACACGAATCAGGTATATAGCCACCCTTAAAAGATGCGCCAACTCATAAGTACCTCTCAGTAAAATATTGAAACTTGCGTAGTATTTATAGATGTTGATTGATCGATTTTTGTCATTCAACAAGTGTCTCCGAACGCGTAAAGTACGATTTTTTTAAAGTGACGAAAAAGTAATAAAAGTATAAATAAAGTTTCCAGTTTGAAGTGATTAATTTTTACGGTAAAAAATGGATGAATGCCTGAAAAACTTCAATCATTACTGTTATATGTGCGGAAAGTGGACCATTATGTCGTCTAAGAAAAAAATTACTGATGAAATTGCAACATTGTACGAGCAGTACTTCAATATTCCAGTGATTCGTAATGTTGACTGGGTGCCTAAAATAGCTTGTTCATCGTGTGTAGCACGTTTGTATGATTGGCGAACAGGTCGACGGGAAAGCATGCCATATGGAATACCGATGATTTGGTCAGAGCCAGTCGACCATGAAAAAAACATGTGCTACGTATGTAAAAATAATGTTGTGGGTATGAACAGAAGGCGATGGAATATATTTACCAAAGTGTTCCGTCAGCTCAAACCACTCTTCCCCATTCTCCGCCAGTGCCAATCCCGAGAAAACCGAGTCCAACTGAAGAATACATCCCACCATCTTTTTTTTCGGAGCCAGAATCGAATTTTTCTTTGTATCAGCCATCAAATATTACGCCACCATGCAAACACATTGAAGTTACACAACAGCGCTTGAACATAATGTCAAGACAACTAAAGTTGTCACAAAATAAAACCATAATTCTTGCTCAACATCTTAAAGCTGTGAACATCCTGTCACCAGAAGTTAAAGTGTTCGGTTCGCTGGTCGACAGCATAAATTTCTACCGTTTTTTACTCGCAACGAAAACAATTCATTTACGTACTGTAATGATATCGATGGTTTGATGTCGGCCATGAATTACACGTACAATGCGGACCAATGGCGGTTGTTCATCGATGGATCGAAGAGCAGTCTCAAGGCTGTGCTGCTGTATTTCGATAATACAAAAAACTCTGTGCCAATTGCGCTTGCCGTGAAAACAAAGGAAACGTATGATTCCATGAAACTAATCTTGGATTCTGTGAAATACCATGAACATTGTTGGAAAATATGCGCTGATTTGAAAGTGGTTGCACTTATCTGTGGCCTTCAAACTGGTTACACTAAAAATATGTGCTACTTGTGTACGTGGGATTCGCGATATACACCATATCGGTTACCGAGAACAAATCGTCTAATCGGGCAGCAGAACGTTATCCACGAGGAGTTGGTGCCGATGGATAAGGTATTGCTGCCACCATTGCACATTAAACTTGGGTTAATGAAGAATTTCATCAAAGCGTTACTGGTGCGTGGAAATAGATTGGCTTTTGGACGATTGGAGTACATTTTTCCACGCTTGAGTGAAGCGAAAATTAAAGAAGGTAAATAAATATTTGGAATTCTTTTTCCGCCAAACAAAGATGAAGTATTCTTGAAAGTTTTTATATAAAATCATATATTTATTTCAGGTGTGTTGAATGGCCCAGACATTCGCAAACTGATGAAGGATGAAGACTTCAACAATGTCCTTCAAGAGGAGGAACTCATCGCTTGGGATAGCCTGAAAGCAGTGATCGAAAAAGTTCTCGGCATTCACCGAGTGGACAATTGGCGTGCCATTGTTGATGATATGCTGCAATCTTTCGAAAACATCGGTGTTCGAATGTCGTTGAAGTGCATTTCAGGCATCACCACCAGGATCACTTCGAGCGTCAGTTGCCGTCTGAATCAGACGAGCATGGGGAACGTTTCCACCAGGTATCAGCACAGTTGGAACACTGGTATAGTGGAAAAAAATTAGATTCACTTTTGGCAGATCTTTGCTGGAATTTGTTAATGGAATTGGAGGATAACGAATGATATTCCATTGCTTATTTCTCTATTTCAATTGCCAATTTAAAATGAATTACATTAATACGGAGAAACACGCATTTCCATTCATTTTTATACCGAAAAAATGTATTCAACCACAAAAAATTTATTTAAATCAATAAAAAACCCGAAAAATCATCGGAAAAAGCGTAAAAAACGATGGTTTTTGTATTTAAAAGTGTGTTGATTTGCTTGAAATGGCAATAATATTGCATAATATATTGTAAAAAGGAAAAACGGTAAGAATTATGTCGATAAGTTTGCGCAAGAACTACAAAAAAGCGCATAAAAACAGCACAAAAATGGGGAAAATCGATGAAAAATGGGCAAAAATCATGAATTGATTTTCTCAGTTGAAATGTGCGTTCTAATGGTGGAAATAGTAATTGTGAGCCGTATAAAGATAACACAAGAAATTTTGAATATAGGAAAAGCGACTTAAATGGGCTGAAAATGGTCAAAAATTGACGAATTGACCGAAATTCAAAAAAAACGACATAAATTTTTCCCAATGAGCCAAATTGGCACTTTCATCGGTGGAGTAGTAGTCAGGGGGCTCATCCAAACACAACCATATGGTTTTCACGTTAGTACCATTTTACAACTTGAACAGTGTAATTAATGCCCTAAATCCAAGTAATTAAACAGTATTCGAAGCTTGAATTTGGCTTTAATTAGAGGCTTGAATTCAAGTATTTTTACATCGTTATGTTCGGCTTGAATTCAAGCTTCCCTTTCACTGGAATATGCTATTGAATTACAGTGCAATTCAACTATAATTCAAGCCTTGAAAATTGAAAGTTCGACTGGAATTCAACTCGATTTCTACTTGAATTCCAGCAAAATTGCTTATTGGGTATGTTTTTATAACTTATTTTTTTGGTGATGCCATACCCCTGATTAAAAATATTAAAATTTCAAATATTTTATGACAAATATTTTTGTTTACATTTGAAAGAGAAAAGCCACGAACTTTGAAGACTTGGTAGCATTTTTATAACTACTTAATTTTTAAGAAGCTAAAGTTATACCTACTTAAAAATTTTATAAATACTTAAATTTGTATGGAATATTTAAATAAAATTCGAGAAAAACAAACCTTATATTGTATAAAAATATGGACATTGATAAATATGTAAATGACACACGTCATCCAAACACTCGCTCAAAATTTGTGGCATATTCTAGAACTGGGTATTCGAAAACACCATATTTGCAATGTCAAAAGTTTGAAAGCGGCGCGAAAGGAAGAGTGGAAAAAATATCCCCAGAATACACTAAAAAAATGGTTGACTCTATGCAATCCAGATTAAAAGCTGTAATAATAAAGCAAAAAGACTACCCCACAAAATATTAAATAATTATTTTTCAACAATTTTTATGTTTTCTAAATGTTCTGTTGCCATACACGAAATAAGCTGTGACATGAGAATTATATACATACATATGTGTTTGTTCAGTTTTTTTTTTCAATAAATCCTTCAATATTGACATTTGTGTACATTTTTTTTGGTTTTTTATATTGAAAACTAAATTATATACAAAACTGCATCATTTATTTCTAAAGTACAGAATAAAATATAAAAATTTTATGCTTGTTGTTTCAAAAATGTTGCTCACACGAAATAAGCTGTGAGCCACTGTACATCTCTTTGAAAATTTACCTAAGCGTCTTGACAAGTTCTGTAGTTATTTTATATAGTTGCATATCTACCAGGAAACTTTATAAACTTTTATTCTAAATTTTGTAATTCTTATGGCTTTTGTTCTGCGTGTAGTGTTATTTTATAAACAACAATTATATTATTTCAATTGGAAACTTAACTTAAAAAACTGTTTGTGGAAAACTCTTTTAAATCGAAAACAAATTCTAAAAAAATGTTTAATAAAATTTTATTAAAAATTTAATTGGGTATGAATTTGGCGAGTTATAAAATTTTTTTTGTGGAATATGAACTCAAAAAATGGGGATAAAAGCTAAAACTTTTCTGGCAACACCGTCGTTAACATAAATGTTTGATGTGCGCTTTATAGCAAACACAACAAAACATGTTTGGTTATATCATGCAACATCAAACAACACTTGTTGTTATGTTTACAAAGGAACAAAATGAAAAACGAACAAAAACGAGAGTTTAACAAGAAAAGGAAGAGAGAGAATAAGAAAAAAAAACAATATTAAAGATTTTCCTATTCGAAAAAAAAAATTGTTGACAGTGTTTCGCTGATAGCGAACGCGTGAATATACGAATGTCGGATGAAATAAAATAAAAAATAAATATTAAATAATTAAAGAAAAATTTAATATTAAAAATTTATTAAATCATAAAAAATAATAGTTTCAAACTAGTGACAACAGTTCAAAAAAAAACAACCGGTTTCGAAAAAAAAATTAATTTTGCAAACCAAATTTATGTTTAGAAAGAATCCGTTAAATTATTTAATTAAATTTGATTGTTTGTTGGTATTAAAAAACAAACACGTGCGTGCGGGTGTTGTGTGTGTATACAATTTGCAGATGTGTTTGTGTTCCTGAGCCCGTTTGAGTTTATGTGGATTTAAACATTCGTGTCATTTACATTCATAATTAATACGCTCCATTTTTTCGTTAACAAAAAAGAAAACAACAACACAAAAAAATAAAACCGTTAAAATACATATACTCATACACTACAAATACAACAACATATATAAATGGAAGAATAAAAAAGAAATGCACTTATATTTTTACTTTGTGCGCGCCGGAAGTGGTATCCTAACGGTATTTTGTGTATAAACGAAGCAAAACAAGCAAAAACAAGCTTTAGTTATATAAAATATATATTTAAAAAAAAGGAAAAACAAACTCATGTCGGTAGTGTTAAACACAGAAAAAATGTATAATACAGAGGAACTTTACAATAACGGACGTTATAGGGCGGGAACGAGAATTCAGTTGTGCTAGTTAATTTTTTTTAACCAAAAACTAAAACTAAACACATAAAACATTATTTTCTCAGCCAACTCGTAAAATGGCTCTGGCTCATTGTATAAATTATGTGAAAACTTGGGCAAATTTACCAAAATTTCTCGTTTTTCCTTTGAGAATTTGGTAAATGTTTAAACTTTTTTGCACAATTAGTTTTCACAATATGTTGAACAAGGTTTGGAATTTTAGCACACAAGTATTTTTTAATGCAATTAATATTTATTCCGATAAAAATGAATAATGAATAACGCCCCTAGATAACAACAAGAAATTCTCGTTGAGTTTCTAATTAAACCTAACAAATATTTATTAAAATATTCTAAAATGTCGTTCACTGACGATATCCTAAGGCAAGAATGAAACCCAATTAGGGACAAAGCCTACAAAAATATATTTTTCACAATTTTTTAACCAAGTTTTGGGATTTTAACACATTTAATTTTTTTAATGCAAGTAAAAGAAAATTGTTTGTCTATTTTTAAGGGTCGTTATAGAAATAATTACCCTAAATTTCACAAACAATTGAAATCTAAATAATAATTACAGCACCCAACTGAGAACTGAAAAGGTCAAAATGTTCGAGCTAATTTATTTATGATTTTATTTGAAAATGCCTTAGTTTTTGTTTGCAATTACAACAAAAAGTCGAAAAAGATAAAAAATTGTTTTTGTCAAATTTTTAAGCATAAAAAAATCTAAATCGTTCTCCATAAGTGTCTAAAACCGTTAAATATACATAAATACACTGAGAGAATAAATACAACTAATGAAATTTCACTTTTTTATTTATTTTATTTTATTTATTTATTTGGAAGTTCCATACACAAGACTAAAAGTCTTATTTTGCAGTATGGAACTGAATATTTGCCAAATTTAAAAACATCAAATTATAGAATAATAATGATAAGTAACTTAATAACTAATTACAAAATTATGAAAATTATTATAAAAAAGTATAAAAATTTGTTGTAAAAATAATATCATAAAGAATTAGTCAGCAAATTAAGCACAAGGAATTAAAAAAAAATAAAAATAAATTATTGAAAAAAGAAAAAAAAAAGGTTTTTTTCAAATAGTTTTTATCAACCGACTAGAGTGAGAAAAGTTTAATAATGTTTTCTTTAAATAGACGTGCGTTACTTAAAAGTTGAACATTCAACTCGTTCATTGAAACTTTTTGTCGAATTAACCCTTAAATGCATGATCTCTTCGATTTTAACCATTTTTTTATTTATGATTTCTAAAGGCGTGTACATTTCAAGAAAAATACCAAAAAAATTTTTTTTTAAAAAAGGTGATTTTTATTGAAAAATACGGGTTTTTTGCCAAATAGCTAAATTGCGATTATTATAACGTGTATGAAAAAAAAAAAAACAAAAAAATCTATAAAATATAAATTATACATTTATTGTCGCCAAAATCAATTTTATTGCGAGAATACCACTTTAAATATTTAAACAAAAATTTTTGAATATTACACTTTTTGTAAAAAAAAACGTGTCTTTTAGATTTTTCACAAACATACGAACATAATATTGAACGTCTATGGTTGCCTTAATGGAATTTTTCATAAAATATTGTGAAAATATTCATTTTATTTATTAAAAGTTTCATACACTCAATGCAAAAGTTTCGTTAAAACAAGATTCAAAAAATATATGAAGCATTTTCATAAAATCTAAGAAATTTTTAAATTACTTTGTAAAGAAAACTTCATTAGTTTACTAACAAATTGCATTAAAACCCGTCCAGCAAAATTCTCTTCGTGTAGTTTGTGTGCGCTTAAAAAATTAACCGCTAACGAATGGGACTGACTTTTCGATAAAAGTGCCCATTATTTGGAAGTTTCACTGTATATATTTTTAAAAAAGGATCATAGTATTGCTGTGCATTGTGTTTAAGTGAGTGAGTGCATAAAATTGTGTGTCTGTGTGTGTGTGTAAAAATTTTATAATGGTTGCAAATAGTATATGGGAATGATGTTTTTGATGATGCTGCTGTTGGTAGCAGTGGTGGTGAAGATGACGATGATGATGATGTTATGATGGTTTTGGGGTCTTTGTTTCCAAAGAGTACTCGTCGTTTGATGTTTGTTTTTGTCTTCGTTTGCTCTTGTTATCCTTTGAGGGAATAATAAAACACGACAACTCTGTGCTCTTTATACGGTGATTTTCTTTTTTTGCATACACCACATTGTGTGTAACACTTTTGTTAAAAAGTATGCAACGTTATTTATTTTCTTTTTCTTTAAAATGAGAATTTTATAATTTTTGTTTTGCAAATTTTGTTTTCACTATGTTTGGTTGTTTCTACAACTTCATTAATCTAAATGTCACGCTGACATCTTGAATAGATATTATTTTTTCTGACCCTACGGAAATTTATATGAACTGCCACAGAACTGCTCCCATTGTAGTAAACGGAGCACAGCCTCTACCACAACCGACATTATCCCAATATCCAATTTTAGGATTATGTTTGAAAATCCTTTGACCCGAAATATTATTTGTTTAAAACCTCATATGAATGGACCTAAAGGAGCAAACACTTAAGCCCAGGCAAAGGCCGGATACATTACCTTTTTTCGGTATAGTATTTGGTAAACATAATGTACCCAGAAAGTGAAAGATCATAACCCTCAGCAACATTTTCCCCATATCCGTATTATTATAACCGAAAATTTTCGGACTTAACTCAGAAAATGGGTTGTATGGATCTCAGAGAAGTTTTCCCCATTTCCATTTAGGTGATTATGACCGAAGTTTGTCGGAAAACCGAAAGTGGGGTATTTGATCGTGTATAAAACAGTCGTAGTCTCCATGGGGGTTAATACCGATTTGTGGGGATAGTGACCAAAAATTATTAGTAATTTTTACTCCACAGAGGAAAAACCACCTAAAAACGAATGGCGATTTACAGAAAAACTTTACTCAGTGAATCCGGCTTAGGACATACCACACAGTATAATAAAACTTCTGATTTAAATTTAACAACTGATTTAAATCGGACAACTGTAACCCGTGCACACCCTGATCGAAGTTTTAGATTTTCGAAACAAATAAAAAAACAAAAATTTCACACTATACTATACACTATACATTACTTTTTATTAGTTTTGTATGATTACATTTCTAGAAAAACTAGTAAAAGACAAAAAATATTGAAAAAGTTTTTAAAATATTCAAAAGTGCTCGAACAAAAACATTGTAAAAAATAGTAAACTAACAAAAAAAATTTGCAAAAATCCCATAAAAACGTCCGCTGAGTGCAAACTTTATTGCTAATCTTATACTCATAGAAATAAATCTGTAAAAATAGGAGAAAAAGTTCCTAAAAATTAGTTAAAAATGATGCTGCAGAAAAAACTGCTAAAATTAGCAATTTTTTTCCTAAATACTAGTAAAATAAGAACAGCAAAATTAAAACTGTTAAATTTACATAATTTTAGTTATATTTAAGCTAACTTTTAGTTAATTGAAAATAACAAATTGTACTGTAAAATCTGCAGAAAATTTTGCTAAACTAAAAATAGCAAAAATAAACTGTTATATCTACAAAATTTTTAATTCAGCAGTTTTTTTCTGCAGCATCATTTTTAACTAATTTTTAGTAGTTTTAACTAATTTTTTTACGGACTTTTTTCTATTAGTATTAGAGTTAATTAATTTAATAACGATTCACATAAATATGTGTTCAATTTTATCGATTATTAAACAAAAAAACATATTATGTATTAGCTGGAAGAAATTTTTCTAGTAAAAACTAGTAAAATTTCCCCTTAAATTTTTTACTAGTTGTAACTATTTTTCTACTCGAACGAATTTTTGAGTAAAACTAGCAAAAATGTTAAAGCCAGAAAAAAATAGCAGACACTTATTAATTGTAGGAGCAAAAACAATATTTTGTCAGTTTTCTGCTATTTTGAGGCATTAAGGACAAATTTTGATATTGGAAAAAATATTCTTGGCCCGATTTATTGCTATTTTTTGTGTCAAAAGTAACAAAAAAGCAGAATATTAACTATAAAGTTAACTGTAAATCCGCCGATCGTTACTTAATTTTAGACTATTCCATAAACTGAACACTAAAAATGTCATCTAATAATCCCAACGAATATTTTTGCATTTGCTAAATTATATCCATTTGCTAATATTATAGATGCTTTAAAATATCGAATACTGACCAAATTTATTTTCTTGCAAAACTGTTCATTCGGATACTACAAGCTATACACGAATATGAAAACATTTTATAATCCAATGAAGGATTTTGCAAATATGTTAAATTATGTCCGACTTTTAGTTCGTTTGGAATTATATGGAATTATTCTGTTATATCTTGAAAATCCTTCACTCGATTTAAAAAATATATTCATATTTGTGTTCAGCATGTTGAAATTAATTAGAAATGATTACATATGAGATAATTCAGTAATTATTCTTTGGGCATTATTCGAAAAATTTAAGACTTCGATCGGCAAATATTTAGCTACCGCCCTAAGGTCCATTCATAACTGGGGAATATGATGAATTCATGTTGGTCATAGTTTACATTTCAATTTTATGGATAATCGGAAATCGGGTAACGACACGAATCCACAACGGACATTATTCCTTTTCCGGTCTTGGGACTTTACCTTTAGGATATAACCGTTTACTGGAAGTTGGGACTACGACCGAAATAGGTTCGCTCGTAATTCCGAGAAGAAAATGCACTAAAGCCAGAAATAAGGTCCATACTATCTTCGAATTCTGCATTGTGTAACCGATTTATTTGCTGGATAAAACCTCCGTGGGTAGTAGGCCTTCGTTGGTACTTCGGGGGTTTCTTCTCTGTACCCGATAGTCGGCCGGGCTTAAGAATTTTTTTTGGGTATGTTTAACTCCGGCTAACTAAAGCACCAGCTTCGCTAATAAAAAGCTGTTATCGCTGAAGCCGGTGTTGGGCATACCCAGAGGAGAAACCCCCCAAGTCCGACTCAGAGGATGCCACTGCTAATCCACCCAAGAAAATTTTTTACAATCGGTTGCCAACCACACCAGTTTTGCAAGTGGTTCCACTGCAACCGATTCCATGATACTATATGAAAGGTATGACTGTAGTAGAATCAGCTCTAGAACTAGTTCCAGAACTGATTCTAGGACAACCGGTTCCACTTTGGAGCTATAGAATCGGTTGCTTTTGGGACAATTTCAAACAAAAACGAGTAAAAAGGTTAAAGTCGGGCATGCCGACTATACAATACCCTACACCAGTCTGGTTAAAAGCCAACTAATGTTTGGATCCGAAATTCGAATGGGTTAAAATGGGACTTGAGTCAAAATTTTCTATGTTAGTCAGCGAACCAAATTTCATTAAAATATCTTAATATTTGCGACCTGCATTTTGTAACCAAGCCAATTTTTGGGGGGACCCTTATATGGGCACTAGGTCTAAACATGGCCCGTGTTAACCAAAATCAATAGGCTTTGTCCTTGGGCCAACATAGGTCTGTGTACCAAATTTTATCGAAATATCTTAATATTTGCGACCTGCAGCGTATAAACAATATAATTTTGCGGGGACCCTTATATGGGCACTAGGTCTAAACATGGACCGATGTTCACCAAAATCAATACGCTTCGTCCTTGGGCCGACATAAGTCGGTGTACCAAGTTTCATCAAAATATCTTAATATTTGCGACCTGTAGAGTGCGCACAAGAATGCATGGACAGACAGACGGACATCGTTACATCGAAATAAAAAAAATTCTGAGCCGATCGGTATACTATAAGGTGGATCTAGGACCAATATTTTTTGGTGTTACAAATATCAGCACAAACTTATAATACCCTGACCACATAGTGGTGTAGGGTATAATTATCGGTGTTGGAATTGACAGTTGTAAGGAAAAAGTAGCTATTCTACAACGGATTCTTTGGAACAGAAAATTTTCCTGGACAGTGCGTTGCGTTGCTGAAAGGAAGTTAGGTTAAATCATAGAGGAAAGTTGGAGTAGTATCCGTTGACCCAAATTTCTCTAATTTGTAATTGACAGGAAAGATCACTGCAGGGAATTTATTTCTTATACGAATAGTATGACTAAATAATGAGTGGTCCCTGTAACGCATTGGGCAATCTACTGGCCCATCGACAACAAACGGATGTCATCTACTATTTAAGCGAGTATTTCGAACAGAAACTCGGGTTTCTTCTATGTTTAGAACCAGTGTTCGGAAGTTCATGTAAATATATGTTTGTTGTCGTTAGCTGGAAAAAACCTTCACCAAATATCTTTGCAAATCAACAAAATTGTATCGATTTGTTAATGCATATTTTTTGATTTTTAAACAGATACAATAGAAAAAGCTACCACAATCCCAGTGAGGTTAGAGGTGGCAATAAAAGTGGTTACCCTTTTTTGGGAAAAAGTACTTTTGCAAAAAGGTACTTTTTTTGAAAAATGTACTGTTTTGAAAATAGGTATATTTTTTGGTAAAGGGTATTTTTTTGGAAAAAGAACTTTTTCTGGAAAAAGGTAATTTTTTGGAAAAAGGTACTTTTTTTATAAGGGAATTTTTTTGTCCCTTCCGATAGGAATTTCCAAAAATGCGAATTTTAGCGTCCTAGTTCCACTAGTTTGGGCAGGACGTCAAGGGGAGAGTTGTCCCCTTTTTGCATCTCCCTGTAGAAATCTCCAAAAATTCCTTCTTAGTGGATGTCTACCTTAATACCAAATTTCAACTTCCTAGCTCCAGCGATTTGGGCAGGCCGACAAGGGGAATCCCTATATTTGCAACGTCGCTGTCCCAAATTCGAAAAAATACTTTCCATATAAGTTAGCCCATATTCGAAGAAACACATATTTTAAGTTTCAGGCAAATATACAGAATTTTAGTTATATTTGAGTTAAATTTTTGTTAATAGAAAATAACAAATTAACCCGTTAAATCTGCAAAAAATTTTACTAGCCTAAAAATCAAAAAAAAAATTTCATAGGTAGTATAAATAATGAGAAGATCGGTTGAATTGAAATAGTTCTAGCATGGCTGAAGAAAACCTAAACATGTGATTCTTGCAGCGGACATTTGAAGCTCAAGAGCATCAGATTCTTAATATCGATACCCCCATGTACAAATGACATTGGTGATCCCTCTGTTAAATTGACCAATATTAAGTATGCCATTAATACTTTGTCCCATGCTCCAAAGAGTATACATAATAAAGAGATTGGGGGACTCTCTATCACTGAGAACGCATTTGTTCTATTATGTGCCTTGGAACAGGAACATACTCAAACCAATATAACCCAGCAAACATGGCAATACGAAGAAGATTCTCCGAACATATCGCCAGGAAGAAAACATTTATTGCCGGCAATATCAATTTCGTATTCCGGAAGTTTCCTCCCTCGGAAACAACTGTTACACCAAAACAATACTTCCAGGCAATATGAAAGCTATAACTCATATGGAAGATAAAAGGTACAATAAACTCCCGGTACAATAAAAAAAACGATTTAATTTTTTCATTATTAAATTTAAGCCTGAAACATAATATCTGCATACATAATCCATTGACCAGCTTATAAATTATCTTGATTTCATCTTAGCCGATTTTTCCCGCGCAATTAATCTTAACTTTTCACGAGTTTATTTCCTATATATCTTTTTGATTGTTTTTGTACAAATTTAGTTTTAATTTTTTCCAAATTGATAAAAGATTTCAAACAAATTTGCTTTATCTTCCAAGTGATACAAAGATGATATTGCCGAAATATTGTCATAAAAAGTTATGAAAAAGATAAAATTTTTGAATTACTTTTTTCTAAATAACGTCGAATTATCTTCCAAGTGATAAAAGGAAGACAATTTCAAAGTAAATACTACTTGATTATTTTCATTCAAATGACAAATAGAAGATATCGCTTTAATATCTTCTTGAAAGTTATCTTTTAAATGTTTGCAGGGTCATTATGTGCGCTCTTTGTATGACTCAAAACATCGATTGTAACCAGGGATGGAAAATAATAATTTAGTAATAAAAATCAAGAATGGATCTATACTATGGAATTATACTATTCCAACAGTATTATAGCCCTAGATTATGAGTTTTAAACAACCCATACGTAAAAAATTAAAAAATTGAAAAATAATAGAGGAATGCGAAAAAAGACTTTGTGGTAGAAAAAAATAATTAAAAAACCCAATCAGCGATTAACAGTCTGCAAATGAATACAATGACGCAAAAATTTTCGTTTTTGCAAATATTTTTTTCGCGATTTATTTTTTTTTTTTTTTTGCAAACTAGCACCTAACTTTTGTGTATAAAATTGGTACTATAGACCCTAAATTATAAATTTAAAAAAACCACACTTAAAAAATTGGAAAATAATCGCGGAAAGCCAAAAAAGGCTTTATGGTACAAAAAATTAATTAAAAAACTTAATCAGCGATTTACATTCTGCAAACAAATATATTGATGAAAAAATTTATCCTTTTTGCAAATTTTATTTTTCGCGATTTTTTTTTGCAACTACCCAGGTAGAAAAATACAAACGGCACAATGTCGGCCCGGTATTGGAGACGGTAGTACATGTACTGGCTATGCGTCGGATTTTCAACTTTCACTGTACTGGCATGTTGTCGAAATGATAACACCAATAAACGCTTGGCCGTAGTTATTTCCCAACGTTGGCACAGGCTTGGGATTTTATTTTTTTGGTATTATCCCAGTACATTTAATAACAATTTTAGTAGTTTGCTAGTACTTTACTGTCCTTTTAGTGTACATCACACATTTTGTCGAAACTTCACAAGAAAAGAATGGGGTTATGTCTCTCTTACATAAATAATTGTGTAATAGACACAAAAATACATAAAATTTATAAAATTGTTAATTTTAATAAATTAAAAAAAGCTCGTTAATTTTCAGAAAACAGTACTGGCAAAGCACGTTTTAAGTAGTACCGCCAATTCGCAAAAAACAGTGCTCTCCCAGTACAATTTTTGTTGCAACGTCGGCAATTTCTACCTGGGTAGCCACCAAACTTTGTTGTATGAAATGTGTATTATAGTCCCTAGATTATAAATTAAAAAGAAACGTACTTAAAAAATTGCAAAATAAAAGCGGAACGCGAAAAAAGACTTTGTGGTACAAAAAATTAATTAGGAAACGTAAGCAGCGATTTAGATTCTACAAACAAATATATTGATGCAAAAATTTTCCTTTTTGCAAATTTTATTATTCGCGGAATTTTTCGGCGGAATTCGAAAAAGGCTTTATGGTACAGAAAATGAATTAAAAGAGGTAATCAGCGATCGACATTCTGCAAGCGAATATATTGTTGCAAAAATTTCGCTTTTTTCAAATGCTTTTTTTCGCAATTTGTGCTAATATTTGCTAATATCTAAATATTTAATTTTTATGTTTTTTAACGAGCCAAAGGAAAGCTATATTTTAGTTACTTACATTTTTAAATATGTAAGAGCGATCTAACATTTTTTGGTATAAGAGCCCGATTAAGTGAGCCTTTTCCATCCCTGATTAACCAGTCGGAGTTCGTTCCTGTTCCAAGCCGCCTAATATTTTTTCAAATAAAAATTATTGAGAGAGTTGCAAGGCCATTGCATGCTCCCAGCCTTCAAAGTGCTTCGCATATGATCGTAGGAATATGAGTGACAAGTGCAAAAGAATAAATACCATTTGAAGTTAGACCCAAGAGGCCACTTATAAAGATAACAAGAAATGAGGCGGAAACAATGGAACCTTGGAATTCGGTTGAAACTCATTAGATGAGACTCCATCTATACCAACTCCTATAATGAGATCCATAAGCTTGATATATGTATGTGTTGTGTATTTGACAAACCAACGTTGTCATACCTTCTGTATGACAACTGACACCTTCATTTTGATTGGCTATAAAATCTTATTTTTTGAGTTGTCTACACGACCCGCCTTTACATATTTTATCGTGGGATTTTGCTGATCATGCATATATCACACTACTTTGTAATTTAGATTAAGCTAGATTAAGTTTCTAAAGAGTCTTGTCGTAGACACCAAACCAATAACAAGTATCATTTTTTTAATTAACTTCATTTCGTGATAATTAACGGCATTTCGTTATATATGTCTATAGAAGCAGACCTTTTAAAAAACAATTCCTTAATTCAATTCTCAATGTTGCATTTACATTTGCGATATTTCGACTAAAATTGAAAATACAACGAAAATCTCCTCTAAAATCCCGAGATTCACCATACAAATAAAATTCCGTAAATTCTCGAAATTTCTAAGAAATCTCATGAAAATCACACAAACATTTTTGCATGAAAAAGTGGCAACGCTGGTTAACAGCTGACTAAAAAATTACACAAAATAATGAAAAAAAAAAAAAATAATTAATAAAACATAATAACGACCAATTTAAAACCCAAAGTAAATGTACTAATAATTCAAAGAAGTGTGGCATATTTTTAATTATTGCTTGCGGCGAAGCAAAGCCTTGGAAATTGCCTGTCTTCCTCCCAACAAGATATTGAAAATTCTTGCTTCTAGAAATTAATAACTATCATAATTAGAGTTAAATCTTTACATAAAATAATGTAAATTGTAGTCCGGTTTTTATAAATATTTTAGAAAACTGCGGTTGTAAAAAATCTTTGATTCCACACTCCGTTCCACTCTAGTCCCCGTTCTATTCCATTCCGTTGTCTAGTTTTTCAATGTTAATCGTCCCCCGTTCCATTCCATTTATTTCCACTCGTCTAGTGTTTCAATCAGTGCTGCCATTTCGGTGCTTTTCGGGTATTTTTTGGTGTTTTTCCCATTCTGTACCTGGTGAGTTTTTACAAATACCCATTTTTAAATTACGGGTATTTACAGTGTATTTTCGGATTTCTGACAGTGCTTTTTGTACAACTTATATTTTGGTATTTGTTCTCGATTTTGTTCATTTGAACTTTCTGCCTAAGTTTGCACAAATCATACGAATAAAGTATGTATATCAAAAATACATTAAACAGCTTTTTCTCACAAGGTTTTTATACTATTTTAAATTGCAGCTCCATTATATTTAAACTTTAAAGTTCTAAAATAGTAGCTTGGTGCTTTTTATACCCTACACCACTATGTGGTCAGGGTATAAGTTTGTGCTGATGTTTGTAACACCAAAAAATATTGGTCGTAGACCCACCTTATAGTATACCGATCGGTTCAGAATTTTTTTTTATTTCGATTTAACGATGTCCGTCTGTCTGTCCGTCCGTCTGTCTGTCTGTCCATGCAATCTTGTGCGCACTCTACAGGTCGCAAATATTAAGATATTTTGATGAAATTTGGTACGCAGACCTATGTTGACCCAAGGACGAACAAGTTTGATTTTTGTGAACATCGGTCCATGTTTAGACCTAGTGCCCATATAAGGGTCCTACCAAAATTATATTGTTTATACGCTGCAGGTCGTAAATATTAAGATATTTTGACGAAATTTGGTACACAGACCTATGTTAGCCCAATAACGCAGCCTATTGATTTTGGTGAACATCGGTCCATGTTTAGACCTAGTGCCCATATAAGGGTCCTACCAAAATTATATTGTTTATACGCTGCAGGTCGCAAATATTAAGATATTTTGACGAAATTTGGTACACAGACCTATGTTAGCCCAATAACGCAGCCTATTGATTTTGGTGAACATCGGTCCATGTTTAGAACTAGTGCCCATATAAGGGTCCCCCCAAAATTGGCTTGGTTACAAACTGCAGGTCGCAAATATTAAGATATTTTAATGAAATTTGGTGCGCTGACTCACATTATAGAAAATTTTGACACAAGCCCCATTTTAACCCATTCGAATTTCGGATCCAAACAATACACCAGACTGGTGTAAGGTATTGTATAGTCGGCATGCCCGACTTTAACCTTTTTACTCGTTTATTATAAATTTTTTGCAATTTGTTTAACTTTTTTAAACGCTAAAGTGCATTTTTAAATTTTTTTACTTAAATTCTTTAAAGAAATATTAGTTTGCTGCTTTTTTTTATCAATTTTTTGCAATTTGTTTAACTTTTTTTAAAATTTTTTAAACCCTGATTTGGATTTTTTAAATTTTTGACTAAAATTTTTCAAAACAGTAATTTTTACCCGTTTTACCCGTTTTTATAATGCTTATGGTGTGTTTCTGTCTACAGGAGTTGGGAGTACTAGTTTCAATTCCACTCTCCCCGTTCCATTCGGTTTCCTAACTTAAGCGTTTCAATTCCACTCATTTCCTATTTCATTTCGTTTCTAGTTTCATTCCATTTCGTTTCCATTGTCTAGTGATTCTATTCTACTCGTTCCCTGTTCCATTCCATTTAGTTTCCCAATTTCAGTGCACCAATTACCTACACTCGTTCTTTTAATTTCAGGTTTCTAGCCACAGGGGTTTGGACAGGCCGTTATTATGGGGACTTTCTTCATTTTCACTCCCATTTTTAATAAGTTTCTGTCGAAAAAGCCATAGGGTACCTTATCGGTGTGTTAGGACATACTCCAGGAAACATATATAAAATACTCCTCCGCAAGGGGGAGAAACCTAGTTTTAGCGGTTTGAGCAGGGGGATACTTTCCCCTTTCTGCCCCTCCTCGTAGGAATCTCCAAAGATTCCGCCTTAGCAGATATGTAGGACATAGAACGAACCGTTATTTCCTAATTTGTACCACATTCCTATTCAAAATTCCAAAAACTACCTTATCGGTGAGTTTGCTCATATTGCAGGAAATACGAGGGCGGTCCCAGAAAGACCTGACCTGACGTAAAGATGGCGGTAGTAGTTTAAAAAAAATTAATTTTGTGAAAAGTGACAACCTTATAAAATATAAGTTTGAAGGCACCACGTTGTTTAGTATTTTTTTTTTAAGGCATCAATAGTAAGCAATCTCAGTAAATTTGTAAAGGCGAAATAGAAATTGGTATTTCATCAAGACAATGCACTAGTTCACACATCCACTATTTCGATGGCCAAAATCAATGAATTAAAGTTCGAAATTCTTCATCACGCACCTTATTCGACGGATTTAGTTCCTTCGGATTATTTTTTAAAAAACTTGCTCGGTGGTAAAAGATTTTCCGACAATTAAGAGGAGGAGCTTGCGGTTGATGGCAATTTTGAGGGGCTAGACATTTGTTACTATAAACAGGGTGTCGAAACTATTGAAAATCACTGGGAAAAGTGTATCGAGCTAAAAGCCAAATTTGTTGTGTTTTTTTTACCAAAAATCGTATCTGAGCGGATGTCTACAATAGAGGACAAACCTTCACACTAATTTTCAACTGCCTAGATCCAGCGGTTTGGGCAGGCCGTTAAGAGCGTTACTTTTCCCTTTTTGAACTACCACTTTTAACGCGTTCCTGTCTAAAATTTTAAAAAGTACAGATAGTCCATGCTCCAAAAAACAAATATTGAAGAGGAGACTTTTCCCCGCGTTAAAAAAATTCTCCAACAGAACGGATCGGCATAGATTGGCACACCAGACTATATTTTGTTTGCTAGGTCGCATATTTTAGAGGTCGAATTGGTACGCGGCGTTAATCACGACAATTTACAAGATAAATCTAAAATGGGGATCGTGAATTTTTCGGATTTTTGTCATTTGGGGGTCTTTAAACTTTACACTTTACTACCAGTTAGGTCGAAAAAATACGATTTATTCAACAATAAGAATGCAAAAACACGAAACAAGCATAACATTTCCGTCATTTTTCGAACTTTTTGGCCTTAAAAGCACTGTTAGAAAATAACCAGAAGAACTGAGCCAAAGTTAGACCAAATCTTTGCTTAAAATGAGCACTATCTGATTAAAATAAAAACTTTCGTTTGTGTAGAGAAGAATACTTTCACTAATAAAACAAATTATTGGGTAAATCCGCTTATTGAGTTCTTTTTTATTTATTTTTTTTTTCTAAATCGCCTTACCGGGTTTTTTTTTCAGTAACAACCCAGTCAGAAAAATACAAATGGGAAAGCGGTGGCAAAGTACTTTAACAGGTGGTACAAGTACTGGCAAAAAGTGCTTTTCCATTCCCAAAATGATAACATCATTAGACAAAAGGACCGGCTGTTCAAAAAGCGCCGGAAAAGCACTGGAGGAACAAAATTTTTAAACGTTGGCAAAACGCTGGCAAAACCAATAAATAGGTGGTCTGAAAATATATTTTCCAAAATAAAATTTAAAAAAAGTTCATATGTATTTTTTTTGGTCCTGCCGTGATTTGAACCCAGGACGTCAGATTGACAGACGATTGCTCTACCCACTGAGCTAACGAGACATATAATATTTGATGGCTAAACACATAAATGAGTGATAATAGCTGGACAACTACTGGCTGTGCCAAAATGCTAGTACTGGCAAATAATTTTTTGTAACTAGTATGCCAGTGTTGGGAGGACAAAAAAAAAGTTGGTCTTGAAGGAACTTTCCCACAAACAAGAAAATTGATTTTATAAAACAAAAAAAAATTTAAATTAAAAAAAATCCAAAAATATTTTTTTGCTTGCAACCGGATTTGAACTCGGAACCTTCCGACTACAAACATTTTTTAACGAAGCGTCAGCATTTTTATAAAATCATTGGTTTTCCAGTGAATTGATTTTTGTACGCCTGGTAGCATTGGCTAGGTAGCACTGGATAAACACTGGTTGCAAACCTTGGCATATCACTCTAAGCCAATTCTTTGCCAGTGTTTTTTTTTTTTTGGCAAAGCGTCCCAAATGAGTGTTCTGCCAGTCATTTATTTTTAATACCGTGGTTACCCAGTGGTATGCCAGTGCTTGATTTTTTGTACCACTGGCGATTTCTGACTGGGAAGTTATCACTGACTTTATAATAGTACAACTTTTAACCGAATACTTTTTCCCCAGATTATATGCAACGTGTCGCTGTGTAAATGTATATGTGATTCAAAGTGTCCTCTTTTTCGTACTGTGCAGTTAGGGGAGAGTCTTTTGAGGCAAATTTAACAACAACTGTGAAACCTTTATATCAACATATAATGGATGCCAACCAAGCCAATGTTAAACCAAAAAAAAAAAAAAAAATCAAACAAAACCAACCAGCAAACTAAAGCCTTTATAAATGAACCTACTCTCTATCAATACTCCTACCCCTCCTCTGACCACCTAATCTCCCTTTTTCTATACACCCTCTCTTTCATTCTGTTATTCGGTCGTTCGTTCGTTTGCTTCCAACATCTCCTCGTCCTTTACTATTTTCAGGCCTCTTAGTAACTAGTTAGTTGTATGCTTAATATACAAACGCGGGAAATATGCTTTTAAAACAGCAATTAAAGTACATACAACAACATCAAAGTTAAAGGAAAAATCTTTTTGTTTTTGTTGTTGGTGTACTATATAAATTTATATATATACAATATATGCATGTTTGCATATATGTATGTATGTTGTACATAAGTGTGTGTTTTTCTAGCACCCAGTGGGGATTTTCAAAAGCTTCATTTATATAAAAGAGAATTCAGCAATAATAAAAGAAAAGCCGAAAAAGTCGAATAACATCAAAGGAACTAATGCCATTATGGATACAAAACAACAACAACAAACGAACAAAAAATCATTATAAATTTATACAACAGTTTAAACATCCTAGTCTTGTAAAAGGTAACATTTATAAAAGGACCTAAGACAAAAGCTACCCCAATGCGTAAGTTATGGCGGTAAATAATTTAAAATATCTTAGATCTATTAAAGCAAACTTCTAAAAAGTTTCTAAACTAAAGTTGTTTAAAAATATGATCAAATAACAATAAAATAAAGCCGAAAAAGTCGAATGACATCAAAGCAACTACAAAGGAATACTTAGATCAAATAAATATAAATTTGTACCACAAATGGGAATTAACATCAAAGTCGTACAAATAGGATAATTTATGGGGCATTCAATGAAACAGAGTAAACTTTGTGTCTTTCTTGTAAATCGTTTGAAAAAAAAACCTTAAAAGATTTGAAATATTTGATTTGAAGTTGATTTGAGTTTAAAAGTTTTAGAAAAGATTCTACATCTACAAATCGGTAAATATATTAGGGAAAAAGGACTAATGTATGAAAAGCAATCTGGATTTCGTCCAAAGCATAGCTGCGTTACAGCCTTGACAGATGTGTCTGAATATATACGACGTGAACTGGATGATTGTAAAGTTAATTTCTTGGTACTCCTTGACCACTCTAAGGCCTTTGATACAGTAGACCATTTTACACTATGTATGAAACTCAGAAAAATTTTTAAATTCTCTTCGACTGCTACTCGATTGATATCTTCATATCTAACTGATCGTACACAATCCGTATATGTAAATAATGTCTGGTCTAATCCACTTTCTCTCACTAGAGGTGTGCCTCAAGGGTCGATTCTTGGCCCCCTCCTTTTTTCATTGTACGCGAATGATTTGCCTAATCAGCTTTCGTATTGCAAAATACATATGTATGCGGATGATGTGCAGTTGTATTTGAGCAGTCCAATGCAATTAATTACGGAAAATATTAGTAGGATTAACTCTGATTTGAATAAAATTTTTTTATGGGCTTCGGCAAATGGGCTCTGCCTTAATCCGGGGAAATCTAAATGTATAGTAATTCACAGGCAACGAAGCGTGCCAGTAATTGAACATGATATTGTGATAAATGGAGGAATAATTGAGTTCGTTGAAGCAGCTAAAAACCTTGGCATCGTTCTCAACAAACATTTAACTTGGACAGACCATATCAATTCACTTGTTGGTCAAACTTACGCCAAGTTAAGGTCTCTTTGGTCAACACAATTTTTTACTCCTTTAAAAGTAAGAATTCTACTTGCTAAAACATACCTAATCCCCGGTTTAATCTATGGTTGTGAGCTTTTTGGGAATTGTGACACGACTTGCAAACGCAAATTAACCATTTTGTACAATAATATTGTTAGATATGTTTATGGACTAACGAGATTTGAGCGAATTTCATCATTTGCCATAAAACTCTATGGAGTATCTTTTGAAAGTCTTCTAAAAATTCGAGTACTTTTGTTTTATCACAAAATCATTTACACAAAAAATCCTTTATATCTTTTTGAAATTATTCAATTTGCATTATCCCCAAGGGGTAGAAAGACTATTATACCTGAACATAGTTATCATGTGTCTGAATGGCACTTCTTCATAAATGCCGCACGTCTTTGGAGAGATCTTCCATCCAATCAACAACTCAACAGCAACGCAAGCAACTTCAAACAATTTCTATTTGAATTTTTTAAACAGAATTAATTTTTTTTTTTTTTTTTTTAATTTTATTTTATCGGGATATATTTTGTTTTCTACAATATTGACAATTTGTTAGTCTAATTAATATATTTATTTTTGCAACTATTTGTGATTTTTTAGATAGTTTACGTTTCTAAAGCATATTTAGTGTAATTTTAAGTTTTTCTTTAAATATTTTGCAATATCTGTTTTTCACAAACTGCTTTCCTGTACTTTAATTATAAGATTTAATCTTGTTGTACAGGATATGAGAACATAACTAAATAAATAAATAAACTTTAAGCTTGATACAATCGAGTAGTGCCGATTTTGGAAACCGAATTTGATTTGTCACAATTTCCAATTATAAAATTACGCAAAATAACGTAAATTTGCCCTGCGGATTAACAAATTGTTGATTGATAAATTTTTCATGTATTAGTCAATTCTTACTCTTCTGATTGCAAACACACATATTTTGGGCTGAGATTTACAAAACTATTAGCCACATGCATCTCTGTGCATATAGAGACTTACCCTGGCGGGTACTATACAGCTAAGAAAAAGTTCATATAGTGTGATAACTCGCTCATAAACTCACTATTGACAAGTCCTCGAATAAGATGAAACTGGGGCAGTCAAAAATGTTTTTCTACTTCTTGCAAACGAGCACTTTAAAATCACTCAATTTTTTTCCAATTTTATGCTTCTCATTTCTTCTGAAATCTGTACAAATTTAAAAAAAAAAAAAATAACCCAAAAAAAAATTATGCTGCCAACCGAATTTGTTTCCAATTGAATGGTTCGGTTGCTGCAACAAAACTTTTCGGTTACTACTACTGAATTTTTTTAGGCCAGCTATTACCACTACAAACCAATCGATATAGTCGTCATAAGAAATCTGTTTTCTCTTTGCTAATTTCTGATTGATTTCTGCCATGGAAGAACGTTCAGATTCTGGTTACTTTTTCCTACATAAACACTTTAGATAATTAAAAATGTTTTAAGCTGAATTTAAACTACAACCAAAAACTATTTATTAGTTTTTAAAATCTTTAAGTTTTTAATTCAAAATTTGTATGGAATTCGACTACTAAATACAAGTAGTTTTTAATTTGTTTAATTGTGCTGACAACCATTTCGGTTGCTACAACCGAATACTTATAAGGACAATTGAAATTTTATTTTCACAGCGAAACAATTCGTAATTGAAATTTTTGTTTTTTAAACAGAAAGTTAAAAATTTTAAAGCACTGAGGCCGAGTTTTTGGGATGTTAAACCGAAAACGAATTTTGTCAGCCATTTCCAAGTTTACTAACAAAAATTTGCGGAAACCTCTTTTTCATGTTTAGAATTTCGGTAATCAACATCCTAAAAACTCAGCCTTAATGATGAAAATTCGAGTAAAATTACTAAGAGGAAGATTTTTTTTAAATCATCGAACGGAAAAATATTTCTTAAATCGTTGAACGGTTGAGTGAAATTTTCCGTTCACAGTGATTGGTTTATAACAGGTGGCGCACAAGTTGTCACTCGATGTTCCTTGATTGTAAGTTTTTTAATAAATAAAAAACTTTAGTTTTGCTTTTAGATTGTGTTTATTTGATGTCAAAAAAATCATTTTTTTTCATTAAGTAGAAAAATGATATCGGCCAAGTGCCCGTCGCCAGAATTGATAACCATATGGGCCCGATTTATGACATTTTCCATCACTCTTGCCAGAATAAGTTCCCGCATTCCTAACGGATATTCTGTTTGAGGACTTCAAGAGTCTGGGGCTTGTTGACATAGACACTTCAAGAAACTCCACAAAAAGAAGTCTAGAACAGTTAAATTAGAGATTAGGGGACCCGGAAATGCAACCCTCAGAATTTCGATTGTAGGTCGTGCAGTATGCGCCATTGCTCCATTCTATTAGAACCATATTTTCCAGTCCCAATTCGTACAGTTGAGGTAGGAGAAAGTCGTTGAGCGCTCGCCGTTCACATTAGTCATTTGGCCCGGGGCGTTTTCGAAAAATAAGGTCCGATGACGCCTGCAGCGTAAAAACCACACCATACAGTTACTTTGAGGGGGTGTTAAGCCTAAACCAGATAAACACAGTGTGGACAATGTTTTACCGCAGTGCGACGTTTTGTCGATAAAGCAGTTCTTTTTTTTTTGTCACTGCCGATAAATTAGCAAAGTTTCTAAATAAACAAGAGCTATTTCTAAGCAAAACACAATAAGAAATTTTTAAAAATATTAAATCGTTTTCGCGAAATTAAAGAACAAAATTTGACAGCACTGCCACTGTCTACACTGGCACTTTCACTATGTGGTTTCGGCCCAGAAGCGATAATTCTGCTTATTCACGTATCCACAGAGATGGAAATGGTCCTCGTCGCTCATGAAAAGTTGTCTTCCTCGTAGTTGAGATTCAGGATGACTTAAGCGAAGCAATTATTCCGCATTCTTGAGGAGTATAGCGATTAATATCTTATTGACTTGTATTATGTATCTGTTTACCTCACAAATGTCAAAGCAGAATTGACATCTACCGCCGTTTGCAAAAATTATAGCATCTTCCGATAGAGTGATGACTTTTGCGCCACTTTGTAAATTGGGCGAATTTGTTTTTTGATTAATAAAAATAAACTTATTCGTAATTCATTTGATTTGATATAAAGAACTATTACAATTGAATTATTTCTTAAATCATTATTGTAATTAACACGGTCAATTGAATGAATTCACTTGATTTGGGTAAAAATTGACTTAATTCACTTTAGACAAAAAGTTTATTCGATTTAATGCGGACTCAACTATGTATGAATTTATATTTTGATTTTTCTTAATACAAAACTATATTTTTTTTAATATTGGAAATTAGTACAATCAGTACACGTAACCAACAAATTTTACAGATTAAAAGTGTTTCAATTGTTTTTTAATTTCCCCATCGGTTTTATTGTCGGTCCAGAATAAGGGCGAGGAGGCAAGGGGTTGCCGCTCTGCTGACAACGGCAAAAGCGGCACATATACCGGGTGGGCCAAAAGTCAGCATGGGGTTTAAAATAATTGATCGCTGATTTCAATAATAAAATTCTGTTATTCTGGTTCTTTGTTCAGTTGTCAATCTCCATTATTTATTCTCCAGTTGTTAATTATATAATCTGAAAAAAATAAAAAAAAATATATGTATAAACGAAAAAGTTATTAAATTTTTAAACCCCATGGCGACTTTTGGCCCACCCTGTAATTAAAATATTTTATGCCTCTATGTTTACGGCATACTTAAAATACATTCTAAAACGACGAACCATCGCATAGTGCTTTGAGCCCATATAACGATTGGACAAAAATAGAAGGAGTGGAGACAGAGTTTTGAAATTTGGTACACTGACATAGAACCCCTTAGTTA
This sequence comes from Leucophora obtusa, assembly GCA_949987735.1. NCBI lineage: Eukaryota > Metazoa > Arthropoda > Insecta > Diptera > Anthomyiidae > Leucophora > Leucophora obtusa. The sequence goes on from OX465296.1 coordinate 38,934,547, forward strand.
AGAAAAGTTTTAATTTTTGGAAATATTGGGCCAAGGACACGCTCACCTCCCATAGGTCCTGAAATTTTAAAATATTATATTAGCTACATAAATGGATGTAAAATTACAAAACGTATACCTATATTGAGATACACATAAAACTGGAAACGTTTTTGTCAATTTTTATCAAAATCGAAGCAAGGACTCTTAGTCCTGCCATATATCCTTTATCTTAAAATCTTTATAAAACCTGCATGCAATTTAGCAGGTGAATTGCCATGAAATTTAGCAGGTGAATTGATATAAGGTCAAGCCATATTTGTGCCAAATTTGGGTAAAATCGATTAATTAATAAAAAAAATAATACCTGTCATAAAAAATGCGTTTCAAATGATTTTTCTAAAACATGGCACCTCTCATACAATAGCTTTACCTCTGCTCCTGTTGAATGTAGGTACCTAAACAAAATTTTGTACGGAGTTGTCTAACTAAAATTTTTAAGTACTGTGGCAAAAGTGGGCGTTACAGGAAAAGGAGGCGTGGTACTCTCATACAATTCTATTTTCTTGACTTATGTTGAACATATTTAAGTAAAACTTGGCATTGTGTTTCCAAATAAGTTCTCTGCCAAAGCGGGCGGAAGAGAGCAAGGAGGCGTCGGACATACCATAGAACCTGAAATTTTAAATAGCTTTACCTCAGCTACTGTTATGCATTTAGAAGCAAAACTAGACACAGACTTTTTCATTAAAATTCGTAAGTACTATTCCAAAAATGATCGGGTTGAAACAAGGGGGCATGGCACCTCCAATACAATCCAAAATGTAAAATTGCTTTAAGTCGGCTGCTGTTGAACGTATTTGCGTAAAATTTGGTACAGTGCTTTATAATAATATTTTTAAGTGCTGTGCTAAAAGTGAGCGAGATAGGTGAAGGGGCGTGTTAGCTTCCAAATAACCCAAATTTTTAATTTCTTTACCTTTGCCCATACCGGATTTAATATGGCTATTTCTATGCAATGTGCGAAATGTGGGTGGTGGGACGGTCGTGAAGGCGTAGCATCTCACATATAATCTAAAATTTTTACTTGCTCTATCTCGGCACCTGTTAATTACATTCAAGGTGAAATGGCCACAGTGTTTGTTAATATTATTTAGCACTGCCGTAAAGTGAGCGGGATAAGAAAATGAGGCGTGGCACTTCCCATACAACCGATAACTTTAAAATAACTTTCTTCGGCCCCTGTTGAACGTATTTAAATAAAATAAGGCACTACGTCTTATAACAACTTTCTGAAGCGCTGCTTCAAAAGAAGGCGGGATAGGATGAAGTAGGTTTCCTTGTCCCCTCTCAAAAATATTTTAAACAAAGCAAACATGGCCCTTTTTAAACAGCATGGCTAAGCAATGCACCAAATGTGTGTGTTATAGGACGAGGGGGCGTTTCGCTTCCCATACAACCCCAAATTGACTCACAGTTTACACACTCAATACCGCCCAGCCTATACCACTAGACCTAGGAACTGCAAATTTGGAATATATGTTTATCCTCCGCCATAGACCACCGTTAAAACGGAATTTTTAGATATTCCAAAGAGAGGGCCAGAATGTGGAAAATGTCCTCCTTCCAAGAACCTTTTTCCAAAAAACGTAAATTTTTACAAAAAGTACTTTTTCTAAAAAAAACTACCATTTTCAAAAAGTACATTTTTCCAGAACAATTACCTTTTTCCAAAAAACATTACCTTTTCAAAGACCTACCTTTTCCAAAAATGTACCTTTTCTCAAAAAACTACCTCTTAAAAAAGTACCTTTTCTCAAAAAGTACTTATGAAAATTAAAAAAACTACCCTTTTGAAAAAAATATTGTAGTACTTTTTCACAAAAATATACTTTTTTCAAAAAAAAAAAAATATATTAAATAAAAGCAATTTTGCAAAAAAAAATATATTTGTGGAATTGATATAACATAAACAAAAACGAGCAAAATAAAATGTTAAGTAGGATATTTCTCGCCAAATAAAAAATGAAAAATTTTGAAAAAATCCAGAAAACAAGTGTAAAAATTCTTTAAAAACAAGTTACGAAAATAGAAAAACGCTATAAACGTTAGAAATTAAATTCTGTAAAAATAAATAAAGAAAACAAAATTATTACAAAAATAATAAGTGAATAGTGGTTATTAAATTAATTAAATGCCAGTAAGGCGCTCTCCTCCAAACAACAACAACAATAATGAGCTCAATCCAAGAACAAATGTAAACTCTCCCGCGCAAATAGCATCTCCTTCTAATTTAAATATGTTAAATTCAAATATCCCCCCTCCAACAACACCACTTTCTTGGTCTACACAATGTAAAACTCCAAATACAACAATTTCAAATCAAACGTTTTTCCCTTTACCCTCAACCCCAACTAGTTGCCCAGTAAATACATTAGCTAGCTCTACTACATGCTCAACAGTAACAACCCAATCATTTACAACCACTACTGTGACAACTTCAAACTCATCTCTTATACCGATAATGTCAACATGTAGTTCTCACACACCCGTTAACACAGTAAATACAATAAATAATCCAGAAGCTCTCATAACAAGTGAGCGAGAGATGGTAAGTAGTAATATATCTCTTACCCAGAGCGTAAATAATGCAAATGCACAAATTTCATCAAATGATCAAACCACTCAACAATCGGCAATGGTCGCTTTAAAAGGTGCTATACCCAAACAAATTCAATTAAGAAAACAGGAAAATAAAGTAAATAACATAAAACCTCAAACTGGTATTGATCGTTATATTACAATTACAAAGCGTAAGCTGAGTCCAAATTCATCAAAAATGCAACCCTCACCAAAATTTAAGAAAAAGACAGATCCTGTCAACTTGCCAAATGAAAACCGTTTTTCTATCTTAGAAACTGATGAAAATGAAGATACTCAAACAGAACAAAAGAATGAGCCAATACCACCGCCGATTCTCTTACGTGAACAGAATTCAAACACCCTAGTTAACTCATTATCTCAACTTGTAGGCAAAAACAACTTTTATGTTGTATCATTACGTGTAGGGAACGTACTTGAAACCAAAATAAAAACATACACTGAACATAATTATAGGAAAATCACAACATTTCTTGATTCTGAGGGAAAAAGTTATTACACTTTTCAATTAAAAAGTTCAAAGGGCCTTAGGGTAGTTATTAAAGGAATTGAGAGTAACGTTCCCACACAGGAAATAAAAGAAGCTCTACAGGAACAAGGATATGAAGTAAAATCTATTCAAAACATTATTAATAAAAATAAAAATCCACAGCCCTTATTTAGAGTAGAAATAGCTTTTGACTCAAGTAAAATAAAAAAGAACGAAGTACATCCAATTTATAATTTGCGCTATCTACTTCACAGAAGAATAACTGTGGAAGAGCCCCGGAAACGTAATGGCCTACCCCAATGCCTTAACTGCCAAGAATTTGGCCACACAAAAGGGTATTGTAAATTGCCCTCAGTATGCGTAATATGCGGTGAAGTTCATAAGAGTTCAAATTGCACAATACCAAAATCTGATCCTTCGTTAAAGAAATGTAGCAATTGTGGTGGAAACCACACGGCCAATTATAGAGGATGCCCAGTTTATAGTCAAATTAAAAAAAACGTGTTACAAAAAACGAATAGGAATCAATATCAACCAACCAGCTTCCCAAGACTAACCCACAGTATTCCTTACACTACTCCTAGTTCCCAAACAATCAGAACCAATCTCAATAACCCATCCCAAGTACAATCCAGCACATCGACTATTGATGAGAATATTTCATACGCTAGTATCACGCAAGGACCTTCGTCCTCTTCTCACAGAAACCCTCTAGAAGTCTCCATCGAAAATCTTGTAAACACTATGAATAACTTTATTAATAATATGCAAATAATGATGCAAGAAATGCTTAGAAATCAAGGTATGCTTATGCAAGCCATCTTGGAAAAAAAATGATCCCATTAAATATTTGTTTCTGGAATGCCAACGGCTTAAGCCAACACAAAAGAGAAGTTGAATCTTTTCTTAAAACACAAGCTATTGACATATTATTAGTCTCTGAGACCCACTTCACCTCTAAAAATTGCTTTAGAATTAACAATTTTTCGACATATGACACTAAACACCCAAGTGACAGAGCATGTGGTGGTACTGCTATTATAATTAGTAATAGAGTGAGACACTTCCCATTGCAAGAGTATAAAACCGATCACATACAAGCTACATCCCTAACTCTGACAGATGTTAACATTACAATTTCGTCTATCTACAGTCCTCCCAGACACAAAATAACTCAACAACAATACACAAGTTTTTTCTCTACACTTGGTCATAAATTCATTGTAGCAGGGGATTTCAATGCAAAACATACGTATTGGGGTTCCCGACTCATCACTCCAAAAGGACGACAACTACTCAATGCAATCAATTCATCAAACCTCGATGTAGTCTCTGGCGGTCAGCCTACTTATTGGCCTTCAGACTTAAATAAAATCCCGGACCTAATTGATTTCGCAATTATTAAAAACATAAAACGAAAACACATTTCGATAGTTTCTTCTCTGGACCTGTCATCTGATCACTCTCCAACTGTTATTAGTTTGGTCACATCCAATCCTAGTTTATTGATGGAAACAAATCACTTTCCCAATAGAAGAACGAACTGGCTCAAATACAAAATGTACATCAGCTCTCATTTACCCCAAGCCCTCTCATTAAAAACCGGTGAAGAAATCCAAGAAGCCATAGATCAGTTTTCAAAAACACTCTCCTCGGCAGTAACAGTGGCTACTCCAAAGACCCAAAACAATAAGAAATGCAATTTTGCCAGCTCAAAAAGAGTTGAAGATCTCGTAATAGAAAAAAGAAATATTCGTAGACAGTGGCAACAAACAAGATCCCCTGCTCTTAAAAGTAAACTGAAACAATGTCAAAGAAATTTAAATCGTGTTCTGAAAGAAAATAAGGAGTCCTCCCTTAAATTCTACCTACAAAATTTAGAACCAACACAAAATTCAGACTATAATTTGTGGAAGGCTACAAAAAAACTAAAACATCCCACAAATTATGAAGCACCCATACGCAACGAAAATGGAACATGGGCTAAAAGCAGCATTGAGAAGGCTGAAACTTTTGCTGATCATTTAGAAAAAGTTTTTACTCCCAACGATACAATCTCATCAATAAATCTTCCACATATAAACGATACAATTTCCTCACCTATAAAAATCCGATTCTCTACTCTAAAAGAAAACGTAAAAAGCCTCGATGTAAAAAAGTCTCCAGGCCCGGACAGGATTACTCCAAAAATGGTTTGTGAGCTACCAGATGGCGCGCTTAAAATTGTTTTGTTTATTTTCAATGCTATACTACGTACTGGTGTATTCCCTACTTCTTGGAAAATTTCGGAAATAATAATGGTTCCCAAGCCTGGAAAAAACGCAAGTCTTGCAACATCATATAGGCCAATTAGTTTATTATCGGTGCTATCAAAACTCTTCGAAAAAATCCTTTACAACGTATTATCATCCCACATAGAGGTACATAAATTAATTCCCATGCATCAATTTGGTTTTAGAAAAAAACATAGCACGATAGAACAAGTTCACCGCATTGTTACTCTCATTAGGATGACATTTGAAGCCAAACAATATTGCTCCGCTCTATTTATAGACATTTCTCAAGCATTCGACAGAGTATGGCATGACGGTCTTATACATAAAATAATAACTCTGTTGCCATCCAATACCCACAAACTACTAAAAGGTTATCTTTCACAAAGATCGTTCATAGTAAAATCTAAAAATTGTCAATCATCAAGTAGGAAAATTTGTGCTGGAGTTCCCCAAGGTAGTATACTGGGTCCATTGCTTTATATTCTCTACACCGCAGATATGCCAACTCATCCACTTACTCACACTTTCACATTTGCTGATGACTCGGCGTTTATGAGCGTCCACCAAAATCCCAAAATGGCGAATTTCCAATTGCAGTCTCACATTTATAATGTAGAAAAATGGCTCGACGAATGGAAAATAAAAGTAAATGCTTCAAAATGTGTTCACGTAACCTTTACTCTTAAAAGGGAAAATTGCCCCAATCTTATCATTAATAACACTGTAGTACCACATCAAAATCATGTTAAGTATCTCGGAATTCACCTAGATCGACGTCTTACTTGGGCACATCATATAGATTCTAAAATAACTCAAATTAATCTAAAACTTGCTCAGTTAAACTGGCTTCTTAATAAATACTCTACTCTTCGTTTGGACTTTAAAGTGATTATATATAAAGTCATAATAAAACCCATTTGGACATACGGTATTCAACTCTGGGGAACAGCCTCAGCCTCGAACATAGACAAATTACAAAGAAGACAATCGAAATTATTAAGATTTATCACTGGTGCCCCATGGTTCATACGTAATTCTAATATCCACAAAGATCTCAATATCCCTGTAGTCCGCGACGAAATTAAAACGCATAGTATCAAATACGTGTCTAAACTAACCGCTCATCCTAACCGCTTAGCTCAAAATTTACTTACATATCCAGGGCATCAGCGTCTAAGAAGATTAGACACCCTGGACATTGCTCGAAGCTAACATATACATACACTCCTGCTCACAAAAATTGGCTTGACTGCGCTGGCAGTTAACCATTAAGAAAATAGATTTAAGATTTGTTCACTTATTGTAAATTCCTTAAGAGAAAGATTCAATAAAACAGAAAATTTGAAAAAAAAAAAAAAAAAAAAAATAAAAGTAATTTTGCAAAAAAAAAATACTTTTTCTTAAAAACAAGTATTTTTCCCCTATAAGTAGCTGTCAAAAAAAGACAATTTCAAAAAAAACTTTTTCTTAAAGTAATTCTTCAAAGGTCTGAATGTGAACACAAACTTTATCAACCATACGTTAGAACATACATGGAAATGTTGGAACATTCCTAATTTTACCTTTTGATATAAGTTTCTCTTGGCTCCTCTCAATCCTATTTCAACCAAAGTAATTACGGCTCTTTATAAACAATATTACTAAACAATGCGATGAATGTGGGTGGTATATGACAAGGGGGCGTGGCACCTCCCAACCCAAATTTTCTTGAAATGTGTTTTTTAAAAATATTTTTTAACACTTTCCCAAATGTGGACGGGATCAATGAAATGGGACGTGAGGCATTCAATATAACCTAAAATTTTAACGATATCAAAATATGTTGAACGATATTAAAATACAATATGTACCTTTAACGGGGGTGGAATGGGAAAAAGGGTAGTGGCACATCTCATATAACCCAACATTTTTAAAGTGCAAATCCCCATTTCCTATTGAACGATTTCGGAAAAAAATTTGTACTTTGTCTTTTAATCCTGGTTGGCAACCGAAACGCATAAGTTTAGATTAATGGATTTACATCAATATTTTAGTGTCAGAGATTCTACATATTCAAAAACATTTGGTTACTTATAAACACTAATTCGCACAGCCTAAGAATATACACCGCATAAATTCTCTTCATCCAATTAAGTCGGGTCCAATTTCAAGTGCTAAGTGCTAAGTGCATTTAAGTATGAACTTTAAAATCAACTCTAATTCGTTTTAGTTCAAATATCCAAAATAAATTACATTTTAAACTTTAAGATGTGCTAACTAATAAAGTACCGTGCTTGCACGATACGACTAAGTTCGTTTTCGGTTTAACTAAACCAAGCATAACTGACATCCCAAAAACTAGGCCTAAGGCATGCTTCATAGATTTTATGAGTCTCTTCATTGGCTGAATGATTCATTCGCTGTCGCAATTATCTATTAATTTTATGAAGAGTTTCATTTATTTTATGAAGGGTTTCATTAATTTTATGAACTTTTCATAAACATTGACTTCAATGAAACATGTTTCATAGATTCTATAAAAAAATTTCTCGTCCTTTGAAATTTTCATTGAAACTATGATGAAATTCATTATTGAAGTAAAGATAATTCTCTCAGTTCAGGAACTTGAAATGTGGTATTCCTACAGAAAGAGACGAAAGTGTCTCCTTAATGGTCTGCCCCAAACTACTGGAACTAGGAAGCTGAAATTCGGAATGTAGGTTAAACCTCCAACCTTCCTACGACGGGATTTTTGGAAATTCCTACAGGGAGTTGCAAAAAGTTGCCCATTGACAACCTGCCCAAATCTATTTGGCTAAAAGCCTGAAATGTAGAAAATGTGTTCCCTGGAGTATGGACTAACTCACAGGAACGTAGTTGAAATTTGATACGAGGGTTGCTCCTCTATCGAAGACCCCCCATAACAAGGCATTTCTGGACATTCCCACTGGGAGGGGCACACGTCCAAAAGTCTGCCTTTTGATAGCCTGTCCAAACCGCTCGAAGTAAAAAGTTGAAATTTGGTATATAGGTTTCTCCCCCGGCATAGATATTCCCAAAGACGGGATTTTAGGAAATTGTTTGGTTGGAATCATGAAATTCAGTGAACGATTGTATTGTAATTGGAATACTAAAATTGGAAAACAAAATGGAATGGAACGGGAAACGCGAGGAATTGAAATACTTGACAAGTGGAACGAAATTGAATTGAACGGCGAAAGAATTTGAATTGGGTGAGGAATGAGTGGAATTGAAATACTAGGCAACTGGAACGAAATGAAATGGAAAAGGAACGAGTGGAGTTGAAATACAACTGGACATCTAGTAGGTTCGAGGTTAAGAAGAATAAACCTTCCTCAAAAGTTATAAACACATTAAATTTACAAATCAGACCAGATCTAGTTTCTGCCTTTTTATGGACAGGCTTCATCAGTGATCCTCCATTAAATTGTATTATTGTTTATATTTTCATTGTCAGATTGTCTCTATATGAATAATTTCAGAAGTGATCAAACAGACATCTGAAACGAAATTGAACTTGAATAGCTCAAACCACTAGAGTTTCTTACTTGAAATTTTGTATGTGACTCTACCTTTAACATATGCATTAGAGTTAACCTTATTTTTCAACTTTAAATTTCTAGAAAATGCTAAACTAAAGGTTTTTATGTCGATCTCCACTTCACGATGGAACTTTTTATAAATTTTTTTTACTATATAAATATAAAATTTGGTGTTAACGGAGTTATTTGGACAACTTCTGCCAAATTCTGCAAGCAGCAACACAATGTTTTGCTATACATTCAGTAAAAATCGAAAATTTTCAAAAACTTCACCTTTGACCTTGGTAAAGAAAGGTTTAACGTTATCAGAAACGTTTAACGTTTCGGAAAACCATCTCTTTTATCTGAGTCAAAAAAAAATCGGAAGAGATTTTGTTACAGCTATCTAAAAACAAGGTCTTCTTTCCCCGCTAATTATTCCAAACCCGTTCCGTTGGCTGTGGTTTTAATTATTGGCCAAAATCACACTTTGCTCTTGTAGGGATTCCAAAATACAATTTTATACTTGTTTTTATACTTTGTAATTATTTGTTTTAAGTTTCTGTTTGAATTTGTGAATTTGAGTTTTCAAAAATACTGTCTAATATTTTCATTATAAAAATACATTTTGTTGAAGAAACATCAATAAGCTCTTAAATTCACTTTTCTCTAAAAATTATTAAATTTAAACGCCGTCACTTCTAAGTTAAAACAGGGATATGTGTATTGGGTGTATAACTTCAAAATGCGGGGTTTTTGGCAAATTTGGGCATTTATTGTGAAACATTAGTACAATATAAATTTATTCAATTTAATGGCCATCGTTAGCTATGAACTTTTTCCATCTTTCTGCCAACATATGGATACCGCGCCAAAAGAACTGCTCATTTTTTGAGGCCAAGGATGAATCAAGCCAATTTCAGATACCCTGTTTTGAAGTGAAGACGTTTCAGTGAGAGTGTTCTGCATCGATCGAAACAAATGGTATTCGGACGGGACCACTATTTTCTAAATAGTTGTCATGATGGAATACTACGGCTTCATATCTGGTCGCATATTCCGGGCATTTTTCGGCCAATGCTCACTTTGAGCGAATCAATTGTGTTCGGTACAGGTCCCCTGAGATTGTCTGGCTCAATTTCAACAGGTCATAATAGATGGACTCTTCTAGTCCCACCAAATACAGAGCATTACCTTGGCGCCATTGATATTTGGCTTTGGTTTGGCTGGTTGACCGGGCTTTACATACGATTTCTTGCACTTCGAGTTGTGGCAAGAGATCCATTTTTCATCGGCAGTAATGATTTGATGCAAAAATTACTTCTTTTTGTGGCGTTCAAGCAGCATTTCGAACATGCAAAATCTTTTTTCAACGTCTCTCGGCTTCAACTCGTGTGGTACCCAATTTTCTTGCTTTGAGATGGAATCCTGCTGCTTGAAAACACTTTGAAATTGCTGTTTGAGTGACTCCCAATGATTTTCCAAGTTATTCTTGAGTCTGACAACCTTCTTCATCGAGTAGTGCCTCAAATTCATCATCTTCGCGCTTTTTTGGCTGAAATGGGCGGTTTTTGTTTTCCGCGTCAAAATCACCACTTCTAAACCGCACAAACTATCTCTCGCATGTTGAAAGCGATGGAATTCAGGATAAGCTTCGGTAAGAAATCGCTGTAATTCAGCTGTAGTTTTTTTTCAAATTGAAGAAGTAAAGCAAAACTTCCCGCAAACGATGCTATGTTGGCACAAAATTCGACATTTTCGAATTATGAAAAAACTTTGTTGTTTACACTATTTCGTTCAATGACTAAGTGAGAATAAATGGCAGATATTTACGGTCCAAAATGCCATATAAGTTATTAAAGACACAAATCATGTGTAAAAGATACACCATCTGTTGTGAATGCCAAAGTTATACACCCAATAATTTTCAGTAAAGTCATCCTCTGAGGTGTAGTTAAAAAATTCTACGCATTGACCATATTTTTTTTATATTTTGTTGCACAAATTTTTAAAAAACTAAAAATTAGTTTTGCAAATTTAAAAATAAAATTAGTTTTGCAAATTTACAAAAAAAGAAATCCATCTTAGCCATACCTGGGATGAGGGTAGCATAATCCCAGTTGCAAAAAATACTAGTTCAGAACCAGTTATGTACTAGCAACTAGTACGAGTTCTACCGCCTCTCCATACAAACAACTGTAGAATTTAACATGGAGATGTCATAGGGATGGGGGCAATTGTCGCCAAACTCCCACTTTGGTACTAGTTGTATAACTAGTTTGAAAATTACAATTTAAGGACGAAAAATAGGGAGCGAAACTGGTGCTAATGTGACAATCGCGGAACTAGTTCCAAAGTGACTCTTTGGCAATAGTACTGTACCAGTTGGTTGTATCTGAATTATATAGATAAAAAACAGAGGTTTTTCCTTTGATAAAACGCAGACTAGACCGATAGTTTCCTCTTACTGAGATAATTATATCCATTTACCAAATGAAATTTCAAATATTTTGTGTTGATGATTTCTAATGACAATAAAACATTTTAGTGTTTATTTGCAAACTCAGAATGTATCACGTATTACAAACAAAGGTAGTATTTCAAAACTCGTATTTAAATTCAATCTTTTGAAATCTCTGCACAGTTTCAATGAAACTATTAGGTATACAAATTCTTAAAGATTATTGTTTTTGGAAGAAAAACAAGAAGCTGTACTGGTTCTTATAAGAAATTTACTAAACTAGTTCTGGATTGACTCTTTGGCACCAGTACTGTACCAGTTGATTTACACCTCAATTCTATTCACAATAACAAAATTTAAGTGTTTATTTACGAACTCTGATTTTTTAATTAAATATAAAAGCAAAAAAAAATAATTTCAAATCTCATATTTTAATTCAGGTAATTTTTTTAAACAGTCTCTACATAGATCGTATTTAACTAGTACACAACTGGTTCAAAATGATTATTTTGAGAACTAGTTATGTAATTACTAGACAAGAAACTAGTATATTTTAGAACTAGTTCGACCATTTGCTACTGGGATCCAAGAGAAAAAACATTTATATCTGAATATTTATAGATCCTAGAAATGAAACTAGAGTAAAACATTGTAAGTTTAATTTTTGTACGATTTTCATAATTTATCCCAGATTTATTCCAATGGTCTAGGCGAATTGCAATTACTTAAATATTTTCCAACTGATTTTGGATTTTTATGCCTTCTTAGGAAGGTAATTTAGTCTAGATTACGATTCTAGTTTTTTAGATTTAAAATATTTTTAGAAATACAGTTATTTAAGAGTATTTTCAAAAAAAGCCAAATAATATTGCTTTTCCCCTTGCAAATCATATTTCAGGGCCGATGCGGCATGTGTGCCCGTCTTACGATCATCTGAATTTTTTGCATGAGGTATTTTTATACCCAAACGAACATTTCTAGGGGGGACGGTCACAGGTCGCCCTTTTCTGTTTGCTTGCATAACGAAGGTTCACCTTAATGGACCTCCACTGATGCAGAATTATATATATTTGAGAATTTTACGGAGAGAGGTGAAAAGGGGAAAAGAACCGCTTTTAGTTACCTGTCGGAAGCCTTAAAGCCAGAAATCTGAAACTTTGCTATAAAAGCCAGGGTTGGCAACCATAAATAAAGCATATTCCACAAAAAGGTAAAACAAATTTATTAAAAAACGATAAAAGAAAAACACAATTTTCTTATAAATTTATTCCGATATATGAATGTTTCACTTGCCAAATCGATTAACTCCATAAAACAGAAAGTTGAGAAAAATGGGAAAATAGTATATTTGTTTTTTAAAATTCCTGTTAAATAATAAATTCAAATAAATGTTGTAGACTGTATAACAGCAGATGTATCTTTTACCTAACGACATAATGAAAGTATAAGATGGAATATATCGTTATTATTACACTGTACATCACAAAAAAAAATAACAAGGTTCTGCCAACTGATTCCGGCATGATTTTAACATTGAGTTGTCATAGGAGAGGAGTACTCCCACTTCAACATTTTTTCAGTACTTTTTGAACGAGTGCAAAGGAAGCTTCACCAATTAAAAATTAAAAAAAAAATTCTTCGCAAAAAAAATTATATTTTTTTTATTTTACAAAAGTTTTTTTATTGCCGCTACCGGGTATCGAACTTGCGACCTCACGATTGCTAGTCTATCGCTCTACCGCTGAGCTATTCTTTGATATGAAAGCTGACTGGCATAAAAACACCACTTTGTTACTGCGAGATATTGTTCTTATTCTCTTCAATAAAAGTACTTATTAAACAAGTGTAAAAGGTTCACTCCAATTGAAGATTGTTTTCAGGAATATTTTTACAGGTGCATAAAAAGCTATTTCTAATCATTTTTTTATATATATATATATTTTTAAAAATTCAAAAAATATTGAATTTAAACAAATTAATTATAAATATTAAAACAAAAATTAATAAAATAAAAAAAAAATTTAAAAATCTTAGTCCCATCGGGAATCGAACCCGGGACCCCCTGTTTGGAAATGTCAAATGATACCAAAATCACTTTTTACGATCACTTTTAGAGCAATTACTTTTTAGAAGCAATACTTAAGTGATTTTTTTGGAAGTTGTTCAGAAGTAATTCTTAAAACGCTGAAAAAATATACTAACTGATATCTTGGAAGCAATGAAAGAAGTGAATTTTTTGAAGTTGTGCAGAATTACTTCTAAAAAAGCTGTAAAAATACACTAACGGATAATTGTTAAGTAGTGAAAGAAATAGTTTGTAAAGCATTACTTCCAATTTTTTTTGCTGGGTAGTCAATTGCGTTGTATAAAGTTATTTAACTAAATTTTTATTATGATTTACATTAGAGTATGGAGTTAATCGGATTGGCTTCTGAAATAAATTATTTATTATTCACTGGCCAAAAAAAAATTGTCATTTAGTAGTGTTAAGTAATACTTATTATCAGAGAAATTTGTTTTGAATATTATAAAGTTGGGAGTTAAAGAGTGCTTTGACATTAAAAATTTTAAAAAATTCGAAAAGTGGAGTAATCGATTTAGCAAGTGAAACATTCATATAAAACTACCCGTAACGAAGTATTGGGCTTTTAAGCTACCGTTAACTTTTCAACAGAGTTTTTTAATTCACTTGAATTGCCAAGTCTACCTCTTCATAAACCGGATTAACTAAACTGTCAGGTAAACTGACAACGTAGCGCGCTTTGCCCGGTAGTTACCTTAAGCCTCATATCATTTTTTTAATTAAGCAAAAGATACGCTTAACGTTTGATAACAGAATTTTGTTGCATTTTAAATTACGGTTATTGCGTCTTTTATAAATTAGTATAACAATTCAGCCCACTGCCACACCTACTCAATATTTGTTAATATTAGTTTCAGCTTTGCCGATTCTATTTTGTAAAAATTTGTTGTCATATTTCCTACAAGTTTTCTAAATTAATCGCACACTTTATTCATGCGGCCAGGTGTATGTACTTATGATATAAAAATAACTATTTTGTTTCCAACTGGGATATTTTGATATAAAAATGTTCACTACTTTATAAATAAAAATCTTTTTGTATTTAAAAATTCCCTTTGATGTTGTATTTTTTTTTATTCCACAACACAGAGATTCATTCACAGCAAGAACATCGTCATCATCATCATCATCAACGTTTTATTTCATTTTCTGTTTTCAAAAAAGGAAAACAAGTTCAACTTCTGTATGCAAATCTTTGTTGACTTTTTTCTTAGTTTTTCGTTTTAATTTTTTCATATTCAACTTTGTCTTGTCACTTGCTTTTTGTTGTTGTATACTAAATATTGCTTCAAATTATACCATGTAAAAATTCTGACTCTTTTTTACAAATGTTGTCAAAAAGTCTTAATACAATTATATCTACATTCAGATAAAAAAAATAAATAAATATAAGAGAAAACATTGTACTACTATATATAAAACAAAAAATATAAGGAAAATAAACGAAAAACATTTTCTTTGAAATGTGTGTTTGAACTTTATTTAAGTGCAGGTCAATTGGTTTCAATTAATAATGCTGGGGATGAAACTTTCATTTGATGTTTTACCGTTTATGAAAAATTTCTCGTGCCTCTTTTTGATAAAGAATTAATATATAAGAAAGAATATGTAAATGTGTTTTTTAACCCTTTTTAAATTTTCTTTGAATTCAAACATGTTAATTATTGATTTGTATTTTGTTTTTTTTTTTATGATAAAGTACAATCAAATAGTGCTAAAATAAAATCTTTTATTAAACTTTTGAAGCAGCCACTTTATCAGGAAATATGAGAATTAGTTTTAATTTCTGGTAATGTGATAAAAATCGAAAGATTTTAAATCGATCGTTTTTAAAATTTTAATCCATAATATTTCGTATTATTTTGAATATAAAAATGATTAAAACAAATCTATATACCTGATTCAACTGAATCGATTGGTGGTTTTCTATTTCACTATTTAAATTTTGTTCCTTCGAAATCAGAATCGATGGATTTCGAGAGAAACGTGAGGAAATTCTTCATATGTATTAGTTAATGTATTTTTTTCCTTTGGAAAGAGAATACAGGAGAGATGAAGGCTGGCGAAAGATTAGAGGCTTAAAATATGTGCAATCTGATGGCGTTGGCGTAATTGTTGAAGCCGGTTAGTTCATAGCCCTATTATATTATTGTCCTTCGATGGGGTTAAATGCTATGGCAACACCGCAGGAGGACTTTGAGATATATAATATGGATACAAAAATTATACCCACAAAGAAAAATCATAGTTGGGATACCCATTGAGACAATCATATAATGAAATATCTATCTTTATCATAATATGCTTCTTAAATTATCACATTATGGTTCCAAAATGATAACAGTATTATCATATTATAGTCCTACATATCAAACTATGATCCATATAGTTTTTTTTCCAGGATTGAAGTTGAATTGAAAAGCTGTACATGTTTTCTTTTATTCAAAATAGTATATTTATAGGGAGATCGCCACAAATTTAAAATTGTTTCCTTTTGAACGCCGATTCCACGGTCGTATTAAAACAAATTTTGTTCAGTGAATTATCGATCCCCCATTTTTACATTTTCAAAGTACCTTATCAGTGAATTAGCACAAACTACAGGGAAAATTTCACCTTATCCATCAGTCAGTGGGCCACACTACTCTTTTGTATATAAGTGAAGATGATATATAGAGGAAAATTTAAATCATTTCGCTAAGGGATTTCCCTTACTAGATAATCAATTAAGTAGACTTAGTGATTTGATTACAATTACATCTGTATCAACTGTAATTAAATTATTTTCACTATCTTATGTTAACGATAATGATTTATTGATTTGATTTCATTGGCAATGATTTTAATTTTCTTTTCGAAAATACGTAAAAATTTAGAAAAATCGCTACAATACAAAAAAATATGTTCATATCGATGAATACCACTCTCTTCGTTCCCTATTTTTAGTATTTCAATTCTACTCCTTCTCTCCGTTTTATTTCATGCCATTTGTCCAATGTTTCAATTCAACGCGTTCCCAGTTTCGTGCCATTACGTTTATCAAATTTAGTGTATCATTTCTACTCGTTTGCCGTTCCATTTCATTTTGTCCCCATTCCGTTCCAGTTGTCTAGTGTTTCTATTCCACTCCATCCCCGTTTAATTGTATTTGGTTTTCGAATTTTAGCGTTCATATTCCACTCGTTCCCCGTTCCGTTCCATTTCGTTCCCATTGTCTAGGTTTTAATTACACTTTTTGACCGCCCCATTCCATTTCGTTCCTATTGCCTAGTATTTCCATTCCACTTGTTCCCCGTTCTATACCATTTTGTATCCTAATATTAGTGTTCCAATTCCACTCGTCTCCCGTTCCGTTCCATTTCGTTCCATGTTCGATTCCATTTCGTTCCCATTGTCGAGTGTTTCACTGTAAATCGTTACTCGTTCCACTTGTCTAGTGTTTCAATTCCACTCGTTACCCGTTTCATTTCGTTTTCTGATTTAAGTGTTCCAATTCCACTCATTCCCCATTCCATTTTATCTGGTACGCGTTCCATTTCATTTCGCTTTCCCCTTTTTGCGCCTCCCAGTAGGAATTTGCAAAAATTCCGTCTTAGCCGGGGGTAGGAACCTACACTACCCAGTGTAGAAACGGTAATGACATATCATTATTTTTTGGAGTACCAGTAATGACACCCACTTACCTTCTGCATTATTTTAAAACATATAATAATGAGTTACTGATAATGACTTAATTTTATCATTATTTCATATAGAAAATAATTTTTTAGATTTTTTTGAAAATTTTTTGAAATCTATTTTTAGACTCAATATTTTTTAAACACTGGTAAGGATATATGTAACCACATATTTTTTGATTTTTTGTATGTTGGCGAGTAAGCTTACTTGTGTGCAGCATGTCAATTATGTTTTTATCTATTAAATATTACATATCGATATAGCTCAGATGGTAGAGCTGTTGACTGGCAATCTGTAGACCCAGGTTCGATTCCTGCACCAGCAAATTTTATTTAAAAAAAAAAAATACAAATAAAAATATTTTTTTTTATGTAATTTATTTTTTTGAAAATCTATTTTTAGACTCATTATTTTTGTCAGTACTGGTAAGCACATAGGTAACGATATATTTTTTGATTTTTCGTAAGCTGGTGTGTAACGACAACTCATTATTTTTCGCGACATCGCCATATAAAGGTAATAAGAAATGTAATAACAAAAGTAAGTAGTTACCATTACCAAGTATGTACTTACATAACCACATATCTGGTAATGATTTTCTACACTGGGTAGACTTAAAATAATAAGTCTGTTGGCTGAACAGAAAAATTTGTTATTTTAACAAAATTTATTCCTGTTTTTTGGCTTAAAATAAAATTTGTTGATTTAAACAAATTATTTTGTTAAATTTAACAAATCTAAATTTAAGTAAGAAATTAGTAAAACTAGTTTTTTTTGTAATTATACTGAGTCGTAAAATTTGTTAAAATTAAGATCTCGGGACCCTCCCCGGGCCTAGTCCATACCATCTAAAGTTATGTAAGGGCCCTCCAAAGGAGCAAACATTTTATCTGTTTTGTTCTACTTCGCTTAGTTTTTCAGATATGGGCCATTGTATGAAGTGGTAAATTTGCATTAGAAAGTCCCCAGGCTCCACCATGGTCCATTTTTGGATAGAGATAACCCCTTTCGCTGGGGCATTATATAATTAAGGGTAGTCGAAATTTTTGTCAATTTTGCTCTATCTCTCTTAGTTTTCGAGATTAGGCCATTTTAAAAAATCGGAAGGAAAATAGCGCCATCTTTAAAACTTCGGATACACTGGTGCCGCCATCTGCCGGATACTAACAGAAACATGAAAAAATTTTGTTAAATTTAACGAATGGGTTCTTAAAAATTAGTTATAAATTGGGTTGAAAATTAACACTCAAAACTAGTTAAAGTACTGAGGATTTTTAGTATAGTGTTAAATGAAGATAACTAAAATCTTTGTTTAAATCAGTGTTTCAAGTAAAAATTTGTTAAAAATTAGTCAAATCGATTTGAAACCCTTTTGACAGATTTTTCTACTGACGTATTATTTAAAGTGTACCAAATTTCAGCTTCCTAGTTCCAACAGTTTTGGCTGGCCTTTAATGGGGAGACTTTTTCCCTTTTCACCCCTCCCTGTAGCGGAGGAACCTTCATACCGAATTTCAACTTTCTAGCTCTAGCGGTTTAGGCAGGCCGTTAAGGGGGGGGGAGCATTTCTTCTTTTAAACAGTCTACTATGTTCCGCTCCAAAATTTATTCCAAAAAATACCTTATTCCAAAAAGTATGCTTATTTCAGGAGTTTAGGCAAGCCGTCAAGGAGTAGACTTAACACTACGCTCAAAAAATTCCGTCTACGTAGGGGGAACCTACACACCAAATTTCTACTCCCTAGCTCCAGCGGCTTGGGCTGGGCGATGTTGAGTCAGTCAGTCAGTTACGTTATTTGGCATAGCACTCTAAGCCACTACTTCGCCATTCTCAAGCCACTGAGTTTTTTGTGAAACAAATACTAGCAAAATTCTATTTATAAACGCTAGAAAAGCGTTTTATATGACATGGCTAGGGTTTGGGGTTCGGGAATTCCCGGGAAAATAATATATTTTTCCCGGGAAAACGGGAAATTTTAAAAATATTAAATTTTTTAAATTGTTTTTGTTTCGAAAAGGATTTTTTTTAATTTTATGGCATCAGTTTTTTGGGATGCAAAAGGAATTTTGTTGATTGATTATCTTCAGAAAGGTAAAACAATCAACTCTGAATATTATTGCAGCCTTTTGGATCAGCTGGATGAAAAAATTCGGGAGAAAAGACCTGGTTTAAAGAAGAAAAAAATCATTTATCATCAAGACAATGCACCTGTTCACAAAAGTGTTTTGACGATAGCTAAATTCAAAGAATTAAAGTACGAATTGCTTGAACATCCACCGTATTCACCAGATTTGGCTCCCAGTGACTACTATCTCTTCAGAAATCTCAAACAATTCCTTCGTGGAAAGCATTTTTCGTCGAATGAAGAGCCCATAGCAGACGTAGACGGTTATTTTGCAGAGCTTCCGGAAAACCATAATAAGGATGGGATAAAATTACTGTAAGATAATTGGAACAGGTGTATTGAGCTTCTAGGAGATTATATTGAATAAAAAAATATATTTCGTAACAAAAACATTATTCTTTCATTTCGAGCGCAGAAACTTTTCAACCAACCTGTATAAGTAGGTAGGCTGTTTTTTTAGAGGCATAGAACTTTTTTTAAATAAAACAAAACAACTTCAATGGAATGACCAAAATTTTAGCTTTATTAGCTCACAAATTTCATGGCATTTAATATTTAAAAAAAATTTCTGGCATATGGCCTCCGCGACTGCGCCATCCTGTCGGTTCAATTTTGCACCACTTTTTCGAACATATTGTACCCGGTCTTATTTCATCAATAGTGCTTCGAATGTTGGCTTCGAAATGATCAATCGTTGCTGATTTATCAGAGATTTGACGTACCCCCACTAAAAGTAGTCCAAAGGTGTCAAATCACACGAACGAGGTGGCCAATTCACAGGTCCATTTCTTGAGATAATTCGGTCACCAAACGTTTGGCTCAACAAAGTGATGGTTTCACGCACTCTATGGCATGTTGCGCCATCTTGTTGGAACCATTTCTCCTTCAAATCATTTCCAATGACATGAGGAATAAAAAAAATGACGAATCTTTTGCCTGTAGCGTTTGCCATTCACGGTAATGTTGACACCGGTTTCGGATTTAAAGACAAATGGGCCGATGACGCCTTCGGCATGACACCGCACCAGACAGTACTTTTTTACGGGATGTAATGAAGTCTCAAAAGTCTCATTAGGTTGGTCCTCTCTCCACAAACGACAATTCTGCTAGTTTACATACCTTTAAGCCAAAAATGAGCCTCATCGCTGAAGATGATTTGACGATAAAAATCGGGTTCAACTTCTAGTTGATTCTCAGCCCATTGACCGAACACACGACGCAATTGATGGTCCGCTGGCTTTAATTGTTGCACCAGTTGGATGTTATATGGATGAAGGCCAAGATCTTTCCTCAAAAATTTTCCAAGTAGTGGACGGGTAGAGACCGAGTTGCTGAGAACGGCGTCCGATCGATAAATTCGAGTCCTCTGTCACACTCGCGTCTACAGCGGCACACAGTGTGGAATTTTCATACAACGAGCGGCCAAAAGTAGAAGTTGTCGCAGAAAGATAAAATTTGGCAAGCTTCTTTATATTGACCAGATATACAAATATTTTAAATTTGGTAAAAATCCGTGCGAGGATTCGTGTCCTTCCCATATATCCTGAAATTAAAAAGTGCCATAATAAATGAAATAAATATTGATACTTCCTGAAATTTTGTGTATGAATTACTTATAACGCCCTTAATTTTTCCACTAAATTTTGTTCAATTCGGAGCAAGGATACGCATAGCTCAAAAATGTCCTTTTTAAGAAAAGTCAACAAAAAGTGAAAAAAATTACAATTGCTTGAAGATTTGTTTGTATAGAGAACACTTTAGATATTTTTAATGCGACTAAATTTTTTTATCCAATTTAGAGCAAGGATACACCAAGATTAAACATATCCTTTTTTTTTAAGCCAAAACTACTATTCGTGAAATTTTAAACTGATTACGATATTGATACACTCACAAAATTTTATCGTTAAAAACAACCTAAAATACATATTAAATTAACTGAAAACACAATTAAAAAAAGGACTACTTATTTTTCATTATATTCAAACCACTTTGCTATTTATTTTCAAACATTGTTTAAACAATCCATAAAAGAAATAAAAATAATTGAAAAGTCTGTTAAAACAATCATCAATTTTTAACTGACAAAACGTAAAAAAAAACGATTTTGTGGTTTGTTTTTTCATATTCGAAAGTTTTTTCTGTTTCAATTTTCAAAACACTACACACTTAACACATACGTTCATTGTTTATTTCATTTCTCTTTAATTTAATTTTCTTTCGTTTTAAATTCAAAGCAATTTTGTTTTGTTCCAACACCAGACACGATTCGAACAAACGACCTTTGGTTTAGAAGTTCATCGCCTTACCCCTTGAGCCAAACTATATTGATACATATAGTTTCATAAACATTTTTTTATAATTCAAATTGTTTTTATTTTATTTGAATCTATCTTTTTAAATTTCAAATTACCCATCAAACATGAATATAATAGTTAAAATAAATGCCCTAATGCTGCTCTTTTCAAATTTTTGGTAAATAAATTTAATGCTTAATACAGAAAGGCCCTAACTAGAATTAATATTCCATTAGAGGAAATGGAAATCTGAAAAACTTAGATTATACTTTTTATTTTATTGTTTTTGTATTAATATAAAATTTCATTCCGAGAAACAATATATCCAAAGTTTTTATATTTTTATTGCATTCCCCTCTATAGAAATTAAGAAAAAAGTTACACTGAGAGAATAATCTGCATGATATTAATGAATTTTTGCATAAAATTGATAAAGTTTCATGGGAACTCGTCCATTGAAACTTTTAATTGAATTAATGGAATTTTTCATAAAATATAATCAAAAATTTCATTTTATTTACTAAAAATTTCATACGCTCCAAGAAAAAGTTTCACTAAAACTAGATTCATAAAGGTTCGTATGTTTTTCATCGAATTTAACAAATTTTTCATTTATGTTGTGAAGAAAACTTCAGCAGTTTACCGAAAAATTTCACTAAAATTCGTCCAGAAAAATTCTCTCTGTGTAGCGTCTTTCTTCATTAAGCCATCGATATTAAACTTTGGAGCAAAATTGCACAAAAATATGTCAGTCAGAAATACCAATTTACATAAATCATAAATTTTAGTTAAGAAGAACTTGCGTTATATTTACTTTTTTTGATTTTTTAAGTTAAATTTTCATTTGAATAAAATTTATTTATATATATTTAAATTTCAAAATTTAACTCTGTAATTTTTTATTTTCTGACATGCATAAAACTTTTTGAGAATAAAAAAAAATCATAAAATATAAAATCTTTCTTTATTTTCGTTTTTCGTTTTTACTTCCACAATAAAAACTCTGTAAAAAAATTCCCCTCAAAGGACGTTATAAACAAGCTTGTTATTAAATTTTATTTTTGTATTTTATATTTTTAACATTTAAAACGATTTGTATGGTAAATATTTTAGTCGTATATGCCGACTCTATTGCTAGCAGCTTACATCGAGATTTCTTCACATTTTTACAACCCGGCAACTCCGTGATTATCAAATCAATTTAAAAATTTTTACTAACAATTCAAATAAATTTGGCAACCAATTTCGATAATTTCGTTATCGTAAACTCTGATTGAATTCATATCATTTAATATTCAACTATTTTAAGTTAAAACAAATAAAAGCATTTAGATATAAAACGAAGTTAACAGTTGTCCAGTTTTTCTAGTCGTGCGATAGATTAAAATTATTTTTATAAATTCAAATTATGTGCTGGGTACATTTGTTTGTTTAAATTTCTTTTTGTTGTATAAATAAATATTTCAAAATATTTTAAATTCAAATTTAATTCATACAATTTTCAATTCGGTTGTGGTGTAGATGTCTGGAAGGTCAGGCAATGACAAAATTTCAATTTTTGAGGGTGGTGGTTCAAATCTCATCCCAAAATTTTTTTTTTATTTTTTATGTATGTACCTATGTTTGCACCCACAATATTTTATCGTTAGAAACAACCTAAAATACATATTAAATTAATTGAAAACACAATTAAAAAAGGAAAGGATAATCGAAAAGTCTGTTAAAACAATCGTCAACTTTTAACTGAAAACCGAAAATATTTGAATTTTTTGTTTTAAAACAGAAAACAACGAAATTATTTAAATTATTTTTTCCAAAAATAGAAATCTAAAAATAGATTATTTGACTGAAAATATCAACTCCTACAGACGATACATATTTCTTGAAGTTTGTTTTTTATTGACGAATATAAAAAGTTAAACAATATGTTTCAATGTATTTTAATTGATTCTTCAATTGAAAACAAACTTTACCTATTACTTTTCAAATAAACCTCAATCGGTTATGTAAAATATATTGTGAGTGTACTAACGATATTTTTGTTTAATTTACAGTAAGAAAATTTTTGTCTTAAAAATATCCTTTTAGAAAGGATTCGAGTTCTCTTTATATATCCAGAAATTAAAAATATATTAATATATAAACTTTCAAAAACTTTCTTCCACAGGACACTACGATATCAAAAATACATTAATGGTGGGTCTCATACTGCAGGTTTAAACTTAGGTTAATAGTTAACCCAAAAATTTTTTGTTGTTTTGTGTACATTTTTTTGACATTTTATTTTGCTTTTAGTTAAGTTAAAGTTAAAACTACAGTATGAGACCCACCTTAAATCGCAAAATATTATTAAAATTTAGAAAGGTTTTATTAATAAATAAAAATTCAAAACAAATAATAAGGAATATTTCTAATCACTGAAGCTATCACACTCAGAAAAACTAGTATCGTGTTGCACTCAATTATCTGCATTTTGTTCTGTAATAACAAACTCTATTATTTCGTCGTAGTTTCTAGTGTTTGCATTATTTTTTTTTTCTCTCGAAGTGTACAACTTGGGTTCGGTTTGTAAAATAATTCTTTCGATTAAGTCCTTATTAGAATATTCCCTGCTGTTTTTTCTTGCATGATTTAATCGAGTATTTCTGAATACCTTATGGGTTGTTTTAACGGCTTCTTCTGATAACATTCCTATAGGAATTCTACAATGTTTTTTAAATGTTTTTGTATCCTGTGGGATTTTCACCAGTACGTTTTTATTTTGGTAACTAAAAAATGTATTTCCTTAATTTTTTTCGCTTCAGTTTTTGTTTTATAGGAATTCTCCAAAAAACATTTAATTTCATTTTCTGCATCCAATTGTGGGCTGTGCTTGCGCCAAATATTAAAAAAATCACGAATTTTAACTTGTGTTGATAGTGAAAAACCAAACATAAAAATGCTGGCTGCAAGAATCGGCAGACAAAACTAATATTTTTGAAATTTAAATACCTTCCATAATAATATATTAAAAAATTAGAATGGTCTTTTTAGGTCTTTTTTTTGAAAGTTTGCTAAAGTTTGTAATTGCAATAAATTTTACTCTTTCTTTTGGTTTACATTCAGAATAACGGTACAATTCATATGATCAATATAAAATTAACAAAAATAATACTGACATATTTTAATATTATGTATCTAAATAGAAATTATAAATTAAAACAGTATTATCGACATATATGGTTTTATTAACCCATTAAAGTATGCCTAAATTTCTACATATTTGCATAAAGTTGAACACACACTAAACAAGAATGACTTTGAACCAGCATAACTTTTTTAATAATTAACCTATTTTAAATAATCTTTCAGATTTATTTTAACTAAAATGTTTATTATCAAATGTGGAACAACATTTTTCGAAATACAACAGTTGTATTTTTATACTTTTGGCCGCTCGTGCTACACTGTGCGGAGGTGCGGGCTCGATTTGGATGAATATTATCTAAAAAGAGTAAATATGGACATGAATCGATCCATAGTATTTCGTATTACCTGCTCAGATGGACGACTATAAGTGTGACGAACAGAGCGCGAATTTTGGAAATAAATTAACACGATTTGTAAACGTTGTTCTGTGCTAGTCTTTGCATGGTGATTTGCCAAAGTATACTAAAAAAGTCAAACACACTTCATTAGTATGACAGCTGTTTTTACAGTTATCTATACATATTTATACCACTAATATTCAACCATTTTTTTTTGCTGATTTTAGTAGGGAAAATTGTCAATTTCAATTAACTAAAGTTAACACTCATATACATATAACCAGAATTTTGCATATTGAAGAGTTTTAATGTTGTGATACTTATCTTACTCATATTTAGCGAAAAAAATCTGATTTCTACACTTCGTATTTAATATTAATTTTGAGCTCATTTTTAATAGCTTTAGCTAATTTTAATGAAAAAGAATTATTTACTTTAAAAATTGATGTTGACATTACCAACAATGAGTTGTGTTTTCTTTTTTTTTTTTTTATTCATTTAAACAAAAATTCTACAACTTAATTTTTTTCTTTTTATTTACAGAAATCAACACATAAACTACATAATTTTTCAAAATCATTAAAAAACATAAATTAATAAATTAAATACCAGCCCACAAACATAATAAATGTTTTCGAAAAAATTCTTTAAAAATAATAAATAGTGAACAAGTGCCATAAAAAAATATGAATGAGACAATTAAAAGTAATAAAGATTAATTAAAATCCACTCAAAAAAAACTAAAGCAATAAAAAAACCGTTTTGAAACTAGTGATAAATTAAACAAAAAATATACAAAAAAAGCAAAACAATTGTGGATAAAAAAATGCAGAAAAATATGCATATAACAAAAAAAATATTGTATATGCATAAAATCTTAAAATGATAAACAGCAAATAACAAGTAATTGTAGCTGTCGAAAATGTCGATGGTTTCGTGATCGTAAACCTCATTATTTAGAGAAGAGAAGAGAACAAAAAGAAATAAATAAATTATCAGAAATTCATAAAACAAACTACGATTACAACTTGTATAAACCACTTAATATTTACACCGAGAAGGAGAAGAAAAAAGAAAATCTATGCAAATTTTAATTCAACATTAATGGTGAACGAATAAATAAATATGCAGAAGTTACACTCATCATCATCATTGTCGTCGTTTTATCAACTTGTGCTAATAGGCCTGGTATTGTCGACGCTAATGTCATTAATGCCTTTAGTAACTTCCGTTCGCCATATTGATAATGATGAATACAATTACAATGATGATGTGGTTGAAGTAAATGGTGATAGTGGTGTTGGAGGTGGCGTTAGTGTTGGTATTAGTAAGCATGAATACCAACAACAACAGCAGCAACAACAATTATTACTAAAACGTCGCAGCAGTAGTGGTAGTCAAACCAATCATCGTCAAAATGAATCACAACACTGGAAACGTATTTCAAAACAATATTCAAATAATAATAACAACAACAATAACTACAACTATCCCCATAATAGTAATAATAAATTATCGATGGCTCTTACAAAATATCAAAGTTCTGAAACTCAATATGCCGATGATGAAGAAGACACTGATATTACTGACAATAATTATCATTCAGTCGAGAATAATGATTCAGAAGTTTCCGAAGATAATGATGATTTTAATATAAAAGAACCAATGGATACCATAATGTCTACTGATGTTAAACCGCATACACATCCTCCTTATGGTGAGTTTTGAATATGATTACAAAAAAAAATAAAAATTAATGACGGTCATGTCGACTATAGGAAACCCCATACCACAGTACGATTTGGGTTATATTCTGAAAAGCGAATCAAATTTCGGGAGGGGAATTGTAATTAACGGTGCAATAAATATATCGGAATATATGTGCATCCCAACAAGGCAGGTCTCCGTATGGGGTTCCCTCAGATTTGAATAAAATTTGGACAGGTGATAGAGATGACAGAAAAACAAGCATGTTCACCTTTTTGGCGGCCCAATCTCATAGCTGAGGGTTAAATGGTGGAGTCAAAAATGTCCCCGTCATTCAATTTTTTTTTCACATTTATTCTAAGGAAATGTATACAATTTTGGTATCAAATGGAAGGGACCTAGTGTGTCAAAAAACCTAGTGTGTCAAAAACTTGGGAAAATCGATATTTTCTCATTTTTATCGATTTTCCCAAGTTTTTGACACACTAGGTTTTTTGACACACTAGCTCCCTTTTCTCGGAGAAGGTCACATATATTAAATGACGAACTTAAAATATTAAAAAATTTTCAAACAAAAAAGTTTCGAACAAATTTGAAACTCATTTTTGGCCCCTAAGTATCAATTTAGGCCGATATGTTTAGAATCGAAAGTTATTTAATTTTATCAATTCTTTCACATATCCAAATTTATTCGAATTCTCCATCAACCCAGAAAGAGACTCTTCTTGTAAATCGACTTAAGCATTGGTAGCGTTTCTGTTTATTAATGATGCATTCTTCATGAGTCTAAACTTTATTTCAGAATTTCATTTAAAAAAATTTTAAAGTTATACGATTTTCTTTTTTTCAAAAAATTTATTTGAGGATGAAATTTGTACCTTTTTTAAGAGAAGCAATACTCAGAAAAGTCTTCCTATTTTTTTTTTATTAAAGAGAAGCAACACTCAACAACTTCTCTATCCCCTTTGGAAAGTGGATAGAGAAGAAGTGAAAGGTGGTGAAAGATGAAGGGCTTCAAATATGGCAACACTGTAATTGCGCGAGATGTTGAATCTTAGAACAGTTGTTGCGCGCCATCTGATGAAGAGTGGGGGAACTTTGTTGAAGCTGTTTAGTTCATAGCCCTGTTATATTATTTTACTTTGGTGGAGTTAAGTGCTATGAGAACACCGAAGGAGGACGCTGCGATATGTATGAGGAATAGAAAAAACTCATACATATTATTATTTTTCATAAATTGATGTTGCCTTGGTTGGAGCTAGAACCCGCAACCTTACGTATAACAATCCAACGCGCTAACCATTACACTACAGCACCCACGTTTTATGTTTAGGTTAGGTTTAAATGGCGACACGTGTGTCCACAAGACCAGATTCAGATCCAAAATGATTCCTTTTGGAAGTTGGAGTGATGATTTCTGTGTTTTTTTCTTGAAAGGCTCTTAAGTGTTTCACTAATCGAATTCGATATAATTCTTTAGTTTGGTCATGTCGATGTATTACTATAGTTCCTAGAAAAAATACGAATCAAAGCACTTAAAGCGACTTTGTGATAGCGCTGGACAATGACGAAGATAGTGTAAGGCATCTTCCACAAATTCCTTATTCCCACACGTTGGTTTATCACGTTTACATTTTTATTCCACTCTTTTTGCAATTCTACTTTATTTAACATTTCATGCCTGTTTTTAATTATATACGTATGTATTTTCTCCTCTCTTAATTTATATAAAAAAAACAAGAGCAATATTTCCATAATAAACAAATTATACAGCATGGATGAGATTGGAAGATAAACAACAATCTAAAAGTAGAATGTTTGCATGTCTCTGTTTGATCACTTCTGAAGTAAAAAACAATAACAGAAAGCTGAATAGGAAAGAAAACTATGAATAAGGTAAATTGCATTCAAGGCCTTACTTGGGTGAGATGGTTAATCTGTCGCACTTTAGTATAGTAACGTTTGTAATGTAGGAATAGGCACAGGTTCGATTTCTATAGCCGACGGGTTGTTGAAAAATTATCATATAGAGACTATCTGACAATAAAATATAAACAATAATACAATTTAATGGAATATCACTGATGAAGCCTGTCCATAGAAAAAAACCGAAAATATATCTAGTCTGATTTGCAAATCAATGTGTATATATTTAATTTTTAGAGAAAAAGGTTTATTTTTCTTCTTAACCTCAAACCTACTAAATTAAAATTGATAAAATGCATATTAATTACAATACTAATTGCAGCTGCCCAGGAAAATTTTTTACAATCGGTAGCCAACCACACCCATTCTACAACTGGTTCCACTGCAACCGATTCCATGGAACTGGTTCCGGAAGCAGTTCATGGGATCCTATATGGAAGGTGTGGGTGACGTAGAATCAGATCCAGAACTAGTTCCAGAATTGATTCTAGAGCAACCGGTTCCACTTTGGAGCTATAGAAGCAGTTGCTTTTGGGATAATTTCAAACAAAAAGAATCGGTGTTAGAATCGACAGTAGAAGGGGTTGTGAATGAAAAGTAGCTATTCTACAACCGATTCTTTGGAACAGAAAATTTTCCTGGGTGGTTTATATGACGTTAAAGCAACACTATACTAAAAGATCTTCATATTTTTAGCGTCAAAAGAAATTGTACAACTTGTACATTAATTATAAAAAAAAGTTTAATGGTAAAAAATTACCGTTATTTTTAGTGATATAATATTGTAGTTATTGACTTGATGTCATCATGATCAGTTCAAATCGGAAGATTTCTTGGGTCTTTCAACAAGACAATGATCCCAAGCACACCGCAATAGTCACTGGAATGAATATAACATGGCTTGCGGTTATATACAAGGCCTGTTTGAAGTGGTCCTACATTCCGAGGGGATGGGTCGCGAGCAGGGTTGTCTTTATTCCCAATATATCCCATAGGAAGCCGAAGAATTATAGATCAATAAGTATATCTTCCTTTCTACTGAAGACACTAGAGAGAATAATCGATGTACACCTCAAGATGTCCACTGAACCAGGTCTGCTGTCCGCCTCCCAACATGTCTATAATGGGGGGAGGTCAGTGGAGACGGCACTTCACTCAATCGTGGGATGTACTGAGAGATCTCTCAAGTATAAGGAGTACACTTGGGGGGCTTTTCCAGATATATAGGGCGCCTTTAATAACGTCAGACCTGATGCGGGCCATATTAAAATAAACATATTATTTAAATAAAAACTGTTTTTAATCAAATATTGAATTGAATGAGTTAATATTTTAATTGTTTCAATTAATCGTATAAAATTTTTAGTAATTAATAGTATCATTTGAGTGATAGGTGCAAAATCAATTAAAATTTTAATTAATATAATCAATTCCGTAATTAAGACTTGTTTTTAGTTTTTCTGTGTACTTTCTACTTCCCAAACTGGTACCAATTTAATCAACAAATTTATAGCAAAGAACAAAAAAAAAACACAAAAATCAATAACATTTTCGTAATTTTTCCAATGTTGTAAAAAATGAACCGGGAGAAGCTGAGCGAAAGCAGGACACGGTTTTTTCGCTCGGAATAAGCATCTGACTGACGAATTATATTATGTTGTTCCTGTGCATAAAACTGCTTCAAATCGCTTTAGTTTCGTAATACAATTTTATATCAATACAATCAAGATCCAATGCGAACTTTCCACGGCTACTAGAAAACATGGACCGGTTTTAACCATTTTCGATAGAAACAATAAAAACTTATGAGCTAAATTTCGTCAAACTACCTTTAAAATTGCGACCTGTCGTAGATTACAAGAGTCGCTCATTTTAAATGGAAAGACGGACGGACGGACATCTCTTAATCGGCTCATTCAGTTATTCTTGGTCGATCGGTGTACATTCATCAGCACAAACTCAATACACCATGTACCATACAGAGGGTAGGGTATATAAAGATTTTATTTGAATTTCTGATTTTATTTCTAATAATTTTAAAGTTGTTTCTAATTTGTAAACATTTTTTTAAGTTCATGAAAAAGGTTATCATGAAATACATGTATATACATAGGTATATACTATAAAATACAATCAATTCTTTAATATTTTTAAAATGTATACACTTAAAATAATCTGTATGCAAAAACTACTAACAACTTAGCTAATAGAAAATTCTTAGAATTACTTAAATTTAACTAACTAAATTTACCAAAATACAAGATCAACTAAACATTCCCCTCATTCATCTTAAAAACACATTGACACGGTGCAAAATATAATTTAAATAACATACATTTAAATTTAACGGTTCGTTGTAATTCAAATAATCTGTGGTTATCATACACAGAGTTGAATAGAATCAGCTGAGATATCTTAAGAATTAAGGTTCAAAGCAAAAAAGAGTAATAATAACAAAGGATAAAAATAGCATTGTTAGATTTCGTTGATATTAGTCTAAGTTGAGTTGTTGATAACAAATTCGATTTGCTTTCAACTGTCACATAAGTAGACAATTATTAATTATTAACCCATTCAAGGCGAAAGGCACTGATGATGGCTTTGTAGCGAAAGCCGAAAATACGTATTCTGTCTTGCTGGTCTTATCGAATTCTTTCAAAAATTTTTATTCTTTGTAATTTACTTGTAAAAATTGTTTCATCTTTCTTTGATTTGAAAATAATTTAAACAGAAAGTGATCTAGAGTCAAACTAAAGAACATTCATTTAAAAAAACTTTAAGTTTTGACTTATTTCTGGCATTGAAGTTAAATATTTGACTTTGATATCTTCAGAGACTTAGAGTAGAATTTCATGACAAATATTTTTGCGACCATTTTTCTCCCTTTATAAAAAGGGGCCAAAAAAGTCCCTTTAATTGGAGAGTTAGAGGGTTAAAATGTTCCACAATAATGTTCCCCGTAGTGTTTTTCAAAAGTTCGCTAAACACATCCTATGCCCTAAATGGAAGATTCACATGGTTTTCTATGCCGAGTCACAAAAGGCGGGAAATTTTAACCCCCCCCCCTCCCGGAAAAAAATCATAGGCCCAGACGTAAACGTTTAACTTTTTTGGTACACTCTGCCAGAATCTGTTGTTAGAACCTTGTTATTTTGGAAAAAAAATTAATTTTGTTGTACAGCGTTACTTTCAGATCTAAGACAGCACAACGTTTCTCAATTTTCCTGCCCAGATTTGGCATCATTCTGTTACAGTAAAAGCTCGTAAAATGGTACGATAAAAATACTGTTATTTTTTTACCAAAAGAGGCCAATGCACGAAACTGCCCAGAACTGCGGAAAATTGAAATACATTGGTTTCTATTAAAAAAATAACTAAAGAAGACCACATCAGTACCCAACAATAGTTTCCGAAAAATACCGTAAAATTGTTTATGGAGGGCATATTGTGGCTTTACGCATGTAGGATTTGTTTTCAGCTCTTGTGCGCTGGAGACAATCCTACAAATCTTACTCGTCAGCTTATCAGCCCTTCTGGCAAGAGCCAGAGTCCAGCAGTAACCCATCTGTGCCCCCTGCCAGATTCTCTAGGATCGTAGAATGCCACATAACTTTCGACACTTTGCACTCGACACCGCCTTAGCTCTACTCATTGCAGTGGAGTCAACATCCCGTTTTAAGAAACATTGGTGGCAAACCTACCCAGTCAGAAATCGCCAGTGGTACAAAAAATCAAGCGCTGGCATACCACTGGGTAACCATGGTATTAAAAATAAATGACTGGCAGAACACTCATTTGGGACGCTTTGCCAGCGTTTGCAAAAAGCGTTTTACCAGTATTTTTTTACAAAAATTTCGGTGGTTTATAAAAAAAACCACTGGCAAAGAATTGGCTTAGAGTGATATGCCAAGGTTTGCAACCAGTGGTTATCCAGTGCTACCTAGCCAATGCTACCAGGCGTACAAAAATCAATTCACTAGAAAACCAATGATTTTATAAAAATGCTGACGCTTCGTTAAAAAATGTTTGTAGTCGGAAGGTTCCGAGTTCAAATCCGGTTGCAAGCAAAAAAATATTTTTGGATTTTTTTTTATTTAAAATTTTTTTTGTTTTATAAAATCAATTTTTTTGTTTGTGGGAAAGCTCCTTCAAGACCAACTTTTTTTTTGTCCTCCCAACACTGGCATACTAGTTACAAAAAATTATTTGCCAGTACTAGCATTTTGGCACAGCCAGTAGTTGTCCAGCTATTATCACTCATTTATGTGTTTAGCCATTAAATATTATATGTCTCGTTAGCTCAGTGGGTACAGCAATCGTCTGCCAATCTGACGGCCTGGGTTCAAATCACAGCAGGGTCAAAAAAATACATATGAACTTTTTTTTAATTTTATTTTGGAAAATATATTTCCAGACCACCTATTTATTGGTTTTGCCAGCGTTTTGCCAACGTTTAAAAATTTTGTTCCTCCAGTGCTTTTCCGGCGCTTTTTGAACAGCCGGTCCTTTTGTCTAATGATGTTATCATTTTGGGAATGGGAAAGCACTTTTTGCCAATACTTGTACCACCTGTTAAAGTGCTTTGCCACCGCTTTCCCGTTTGTATTTTTCTGACTGGGTATGTATAGAGTCCGTGCACTCTTGACCAATCTATGATTACGTCAGATTAGCTTCTCAGGGCTACATGTGAGGTCAGTAGCCATTTTGGCTGCCAGAAAAATGCTGCAGTAATTGGGAAGTATATATGTATTCTCAATACTCAATTCTCAACAGAAAACCACAGGCCCGACTCCCCCTCCACATTAGAACCATCTGTTACATCGGTGTTCAGCACTCTCCAGACGCCTGCAGTATATTTTCCTCTATATAAAAAGAACTTCATAAAGTTTGCCGCATAAACCCAATGCGTAAGATTAGGTGATAGACCCCAAGTTTTGCATAGCATTTTACTGCATGCATAAAGCGGATTTCTAGCCTCTCATCAATATTGAGTTTGGTACTCGTATGGCATTTCAGATCAAAGTTCATATCACCCAACCTATGTGTGATTCTAGAATATATATTGGTTATGTTAATAAAGCGTATCAAGTCCATCCTAAACATTTAAACCTATTTAGTCCCACTCTGGCCACCCTCCGGTTTATTACCCCGAGTTTAGTCTATATCACAGAACTAATAGTACAGGGTGGCGCAAAAATAACCTACCGATGTTTTTTGGCTGTAATTTAAAAAAAAAAATGAAAAACTTTGATTCTTCTTGTGGATTATTTTTATTTGGTCTTTTAATTTTTTTTACATGTGCTAGTGCCCATATAAGGGTCCCCCCAAAAGTGGCTTGGTTACAAACTGCAGGTCGCAAATATTAAGATATTTTAATGAAATTTGGTGCGCTGACTCACATTATAGAAAATTTTGACATAAGCCCGATTTTAACCCATTCGAATTTCGGATCCAAACAATACACCAGACTGGTGTAGGGTATTGTATAGTCGGCATGCCCGACTTTAACCGTTTTACTCGTTTTTATTTGGTCTTTTAATTTTTTTTACATCAAGTCGAGAATATGATGTCATGTAAATGGCCGCCGCCACAGTTGATTGTCATTTGAGCCCTTTTTATGGCATTTTCGAAGAAAAAAGGTCCGATGACTCCTCCAGCGAAAACAGCACACCATACAGTGACTTTGAGCGGGTGTAATGGCTCTTCGTGGTTTACACGCAGATTTTCAGTGCCCCAGAAGCGTAAATTTTGCTTATTTACGTACCCGCTAAGATGGAAATGGGCCTCATCACTCATGATTGGTGATGAATGAAAAGTGGGCTCAAATGACAATCAACTGTGGCGGCGGCGTTTACATGACATCATATTCTCGACTTGATGTAAAAAAAATTAAAAGACCAAATAAAAACGAGTAAAAAGGTTAAAGTCGGGCATGCCGACTATACAATACCCTACACCAGTCTGGTGTATTGTTTGGATCCGAAATTCGAATGGGTTAAAATCGGGCTTATGTCAAAATTTTCTATAATGTGAGTCAGCGCACCAAATTTCATTAAAATATCTTAATATTTGCGACCTGCAGTTTGTAACCAAGCCAATTTTGGGGGGACCCTTATATGGGCACTAGTTCTAAACATGGACCGATGTTCACCAAAATCAATAGGCTTCGTCCTTGGGCCAACATAGGTCTATGTACCAAATTTCATCAAAATAGCTTAATATTTGCGACCTGCAGCGTATAAAAAAAATAATTTTGGGGGGACCCTTATATGGGCACTAGTTCTAAACATGGACCGATGTTCACCAAAATCAATAGGCTTCGTCCTTGGGCCAACATAGGTCTATGTACCAAATTTCATCAAAATATCTTAATATTTGCGACCTGCAGCGTATAAACAGTATAATTTTGGTAGGACCCTTATATGGGCACTAGGTCTAAACATAGACCGATGTTCACCAAAATCAATAGGCTGCGTTATTGGGGCAATATAGGTCTGTGTATCAAATTTCATCAAAATATCTTAATATTTGCGACCTGCAGCGTATAAACATTATAATTTTGGTAGGACCCTTATATGGGCACTAGGTCTAAACATGGACCGATGTTCACCAAAATCAATAGGCTGCGTTACTGGGCCAATGTAGGTCTGTGTACCAAATTTCATCAAAATATCTTAAATTTGCGACCTGCAGCGTATAAACAGTATAATTTTGGTAGGACCCTTATATGGGCACTAGGTCTAAACATAGACCGATGTTCACCAAAATCAATAGGCTGCGTTATTGGGGCAATATAGGTCTGTGTATCAAATTTCATTAAAATATCTTAATATTTGCGACCTGCAGCGTATAAACATTATAATTTTGGTAGGACCCTTATATGGGCACTAGGTCTAAACATGGACCGATGTTCACCAAAATCAATAGGCTGCGTTATTGGGCCAATGTAGGTCTGTGTACCAAATTTCATCAAAATATCTTAATATTTACGACCTGCAGCGTATAAACAGTATAATTTTGATAGGACCCTTATATGGGCACTAGGTCTAAACATGGACCGATGTTCACCAAAATCAATAGGCTGCGTTATTGGGGCAATATAGGTCTGTGTATCAAATTTCATTAAAATATCTTAATATTTGCGACCTGCAGCGTATAAACATTATAATTTTGGTAGGACCCTTATATGGGCACTAGGTCTAAACATGGACCGATGTTCACCAAAATCAATAGGCTGCGTTATTGGGCCAATGTAGGCCTGTGTACCAAATTTCATCAAAATATCTTAATATTTACGACCTGCAGCGTATAAACAGTATAATTTTGATAGGACCCTTATATGGGCACTAGGTCTAAACATGGACCGATGTTCACCAAAATCAATAGGCTGCATTATTGGGCCAATATAGGTCTGTGTACCAAATTTCATCAAAATATCTTAATATTTACGACCTGCAGCATATAAACAGTATAATTTTGGTAGGACCCTTATATGGGCACTAGGTCTAAACATGGACCGATGTTCAAACAAATCAAACTTGTTCGTCCTTGGGCCAACATAGGTCTGCGTACCAAATTTCATCAAAATATCTTAATAGTTGCGACCTGTAGAGTGCGCACAAGATTGCATGGACAGACAGACAGACAGACAGACAGACGGACGGACAGACGGACATCGTTAAATCGAAATAAAAAAAAATTCTGAACCGATCGGTATACTATAAGGTGGGTCTACGACCAATATTTTTTGGTGTTACAAACATCAGCACAAACTTATAATACCCTGACCACATAGTGGTGTAGGGTATAATAATCCACAAGAAGAATCAAAGTTTTTCATTTTATTTTAAATTACAGCCAAAAAACATCGGAAGGTTATTTTTGCGCCACCCTGTATATAGGTACTTTCCAGTGAAGATAACGGTTGAATCATTTACAGCTTAACAGATTATTGGCACTTATTTATTTTTTAAGTGTAGTTTCCATATACAAAAAAATGCTTTTATAAAGAAATAATTGCAAAACCCAAGCTATAAACAAATGTTATCAGCAGTTTATTAGCACGCTGCAATATTTTTTTTAGTGGTTCGCAACCATTACGTTACAAAAGATTTCTTTATCACTGGTTGCGATTATGGCATATAAAACAAGCAATAGAACAAATAATGTAAATGTTCGATGAGTACACGAAAACTCTCTTTAAGACTTAAGTTTTGAAATCTTGACCTCCTAACCCATTGATCTAAATCATAAAAATATACTAGCAATTTCAAAAAAGGGTTAGACCTTCCTAAGCATGGCAGAAGGCCTTTACGCTGAAAAACTACTCAGCGAAGCCGGTTTCTATACACCTTTAACAAGAGATTATGACCATCCTCACAATGGCGGCCAGTTATTTTTAAAATTCAAAGTACACGCAGAAAAAAACAAGGTAAACTTTATCTAAGTGCTATGTAATTATAGAACTACATAAGTTCGAAATAAGTTTTACAATTTTCTAGCAAAATATATGTATTTTTTCGAATATTTTCCACTACACATGTATATATTTTACAAAGATTGTATATATTTTACAAAAAGATGTGCATATTTTACTAGAACTTTGTAAGACTAACTTGAAAATTATGTAGTTCTATACTTACATAGCTCTTAGGTAATATTCCCCCTGTTTTTTTCTGTGTGTATGCTACATTGAGATTTCAAAATGAAAATTTTTAGGTTGAGTAAAAAAATATTTGTCAACATCGTAAAACTGTTACACAATTAAAAATAAATAATATGTCAGCCAACAGAACAGAAAAACTTGTTACTTTAACAAAATTTTTTCCTGTGTTTTTTGGCTAAAACTAAAATTTGTTGTTTTTAAAACATTTTTTGTGAAATCTAACAAATCTAAATTAAAGTAAAAAAATTAGTAAAACTAACATGATTATTTTACAACCGATTTTTAAATCGTATACCTCTTCGGAAAGCTAATTAAGTAAAGAAGACGACTCTGTAATCATTTGGTGTAAAAAGATGTACTCGTTAACAAAATTTTTTTGAACTTAAAAATAGCCGTTTTCCTCCTTATAAATACTAATTAAATTTTCAATCGATTTCCGACGCGACTTTTCCTTACCCAGTTACCATAAAATTGCATATCATTAATTTTTAAACACAAACGAAAAAAAAATTAGCCCAATCTGAACTCTTAAAATTCATTCTGAAAATTTTTCATTTATCGCTGAACACCTCTAATGTACATACAGAAATAAGATTCACTGTGACCGAACTATATATATTAGGATGGACCTTATTTTTCAACTTGCGATTGAAGGCCGTCCATACAAATACAAAAAATTAAGGTGATCGGATAACGGGAACACGTGCCGCTTCGGCCCTGAAGTTTGAATTACGATTTACAAGGCGAAAAAAAAAGAAAATGCTTAATTTAAAGTTTTTATATCGATTTTCATGTCAAATGGCACTTTTTTACATTTTAAAAATTTGGAGTCATTTCGATCCCATGTGCCTAGAAGGGTTAATTTCTAATTTTTTATTACTATGTATAAAATTCCGCAAAAAACAACACATTGTTTGATATACCTACTTCCAGAAAAATCAAAAAATTTTTAAAATTTCACCTTTGACCTTGGCAAAGAAGGGGTTTACGTTGGCGGAGTTTTACAAAATTTTCGGAAAACAATCTATTGTATCAGAACTAAACGAAATCGGAAGTGATTTTGTTACAGCTAGCTAAAAACATAAAAATTAATACTATTATCTAAATTATTGGCCAAAATTACACTCTTCTCAAAAATTTTCAAATTTAAAATGCCATCACTGTTAAGTTAAAAGAGGGCTATGTGTAATTTTCAGTAGAATTATTCTGAAAAGTGTATTTAATAAACCTCTATGCGTTGACCACGTGTTTTATATTTTGTTGTACAAAATTTTAAAAAAACTCAAAACTAGAGTTTTTAAAATTATAAAAAAAAATCCCAGTTTTGGCCATACCTTGGACTAGGTTATCATAACTCAAGAAAGAAAAAAAAATTATATCTCAATATTTGTGGATCTTAGAAATGAAACTAGAGTATAACATTTGTAAGTTTTTGAAAAAATATTTCATTTTTTACGATTTTCATAATTTATCTCATTTTAACCCTACAATGGTCTGAGGAAACTGCAATTACCAAAATATTTTCTAACCAATTTTGGATTTTTATACATTAAGCACCGTAAGTTGTTTGAGTTTCACGTGAAAAAACTGTTATACACCATATGAAAAAAATAATTTTTCACGACAATGAGTTTCACGTGAAAATTGTGTAGATTTTGTTTTCACGCAAATTTAATGTTCAAGACTATTATTATACCCTACACAACTACGTGGAGAGGGTATTATAAGTTTGTGCTGATGTTTGTAACACCAAAAAATAATGGTCGTAGACCCACCTTATAGTACACCGATCGGCTCAGAATTTTTTTTATTTCGATTTAACGATGACCGTCTGTCTGTCCATGCATTCTTGTGCGAAAATATTAACATATTTTGATGAAATTTGGTACACCGACTTATGTCGGCCCAAGGACGACGCCTATTGATTTTGGTTAACACCGGTCCATGTTTAGACCTAGTGCCCATATAAGGGTCCCCCCAAAATTGGCTTGGTTACACGCTGCAGGTCGCAAATATTAAGATTAAGAATTGGTCCATATTTGGACCTATCGCCCATATGGGCTATATTTACGATTTCCTCTTCTTTTATAAGTTTATAGAAAATTTTGACACAAGTCCCATTTTAACCCAGTCGAATTTCGGATCCAAACATTAGTTGGCTCTTAACCAGACTGGTGTAGGGTATTGCCCGTATTGCATGCCCGACTTTAACCTTTTTACTTGCTTTTCTTGTAAAAAAAAAGTGTTATTTTGTGTGTATTGTGATTGGATCATTCTCATAAAAGCAAAAAATTATTAATTTTTCGAATTTAAAGTAATTTTGAGGCATTTTAAGTTCGAGTGAAAATTTTCCACGTGAAAAACAACTTACGGTGCTTTACCAGACAGATAATTCAGTCTATATTATGATTATATTTACAATTTCCAAAAATATAGTTATTTAAGAGCCAGTATTTTCAAAAAAAACAAAAAAAAAGTGATTTTTTTGCCTTGTAAATTGTATTTCAAACTTCAGGGCCGATGCCGCACGTGTGCCCGTTATCCGATCACCTTAATTTTTTGCATGGTGTATTTTTATACCCAAAGGCACATTTCTAGTGGGGGACGGGTCACAGGTCGCCATTTTTTTTCGTCCATAAGCACATGTTTTCTGCTAAATGTTAGTTGATTAAATATATAAATGAAAGTGCGTCAGTTAGAATCTGCAAACATGCGTCTGAAATTACAACCACTTTGTATTATTAATTGAACAAAAACAAATTAATGCAAATATTATTATTATTTTATTTTCGAATAAATTACATAATCGAAAAACACTATTTGCACCAAATATAAATTTTATTTTCTTGCCAATACATATGTATGTGTGCCAGCGGAAGTTGTATAGTTTTTAGCGTCTACCTGCAGGATCAAAATGTTAAAGGGCTGAAATAAAAGAAAAACAATATTTAATAGTATTCACGTAAATAAATATAAATACAGTTTATATTATAAAACTGTGAAATGTTAATGTACGAGTATAGTTCGTTTTCTTTAGTGTTTCTTTGTTGACTAAAGAAACAAGAGAAAATTCTTATCATATTATTTTATTAAATAGAAATTTCTTAACAAGCGCCACGTTGTTTTCATTTGCATTGATCGACAAACACACCAACACGCACTGAAATAGATCAAGCATCATCAATCACACACATTAAAATACACTAACACCTCTATCGTTTTCTTTTAAAAACACAAACATTAAAAAAGTTGCCAACAAATTTATCTAGATTAGCTGATACATTGTCAAAATCATTTATAAAAACTAACTAAATATCAGAAGGAAAATATTTGTTCAAGTACAGCAGAAATGTGTTTTTGTGGTAAAATGGGATAGCTAACAACTTTAGCTACACAACGGATTTAAACAAAAACGACAGGGAAAATTATTTCAACTGAATTAGAACGCGTTTAACAGACTTAAGTACTAACTTTTTTTATGAGTGTATAACCAAATTTTAGATTTCCAGTAATGTATCTTCTTCCCGATTTTAGTTCTTAGATTTTCATAGCATTGTCACAGTTTGTTATTCATTTTTTAATTACTTAATAAATGACTATTATTACTATGTTGTTTGTAAACAAATGCGTGAGAAAGTAATGAGGCGTTTTTAATTATAATTTATATAAACAAACACATATTAAACACATTACACTTTAATGAAACATACAAGAGAAATACACATAAACAAAGTCAATGTGTTAACAACTGAGAATAACAACCACTTGTATGTTTAAGTGTAAAATTTACGAGGGAGGCATAAAAAGTCTAGAAAGTTAAGTCACAAAATAGAATGAGAAGAAAAAGGAAATAAGTTTGAAGATTTAAATACTTAAATTACAAAATAACTTATATTTACTGTACCTACGGGGAGTTATGGATTAACTGCTGTGAAATTACCCATCCCATGATTAGGAAAACAGTCGAATTTTCTTAATTTACACTTTATTTATTTATTTTCATAACTAATCTTAATTAAATTACTTGATTAAAGTTACTTTCATCGTCATATTTCTGTGCTGGCTTTAGAAGAAGTCGGACTTCTTAACTTCAGTTTATAATGCACTTTGTTCGTGAGAGTTTTTTACGAGAGTGTTTTTTAAAGGGCACTCTTATGTTAAATTATTGCTTTTTCAAAAGTATTGATTTATGACTGGATTTTACCAAATCAGACAGTTCATATACAAAAGTACAAAATTCTCGCCCCGTTTAATTTTTGTACGTTATGTAGTGTCGGTTTGTGTGTTCCAAACATAATTTTCTTATTGCGGACAACTGATGTGAGTTGGGGTGATACGCACAAAATATTTGTATTGTCTATCATGAAAATGGTCAACATTTTTGAAACAACAAATAAAATCTAAGATGACAAGATCATATTAGAATTTGGACTTGAGGTAGAACTAACTAAATATATGTTAACACATATTTAAAAAAAATATAGTGACCTAGGGGCAAAAAGACCCATGGTGGAACATCACCGGGGAAACGAAATTTTCAACGTTGACAAAACTAATAAACAGATGGTCTGGGAATAGATTTTTAAAATAAAATAAAAAAAAATCCGTATTTTTTTTTATCCTGTCGTGATTTGAACCCAAGCCGTCAGATTACCATACGGGAACTCTACCGACTGAGCTAATAAGACATATTGTATAATATGTAGCTAAAAACAAATGAATGATAAACAAAAATACTAGCACTGGCAAAAGGTTTGTTGGAACATGCCAACATTGGGAAAATAAAATACTTTTTTTCGTCCGAATATAAATTTTGAACCAGAAAAGTACTACACCTTTTGCAATTCTAATTCAGAAAATATCAATTGAAATTCAGAATTTCCATTTGAAATTCAGAAAATATCAATTGAAATTCAGAATTTCCATTTGAAATTCAGAAAACTTCAATTGAAATTCAGATTTTCCATTTGAAATTCAGAAAATATCAATTGAAATTCAGAAAATATCATTTGAAATTCAGAAAATATCAATTGAAATTCAGAAAATATCATTTGAAATTCAGAAAATATCATTTGAAATTCAGAAAATATCAATTATTTATCAGAAAACACCAATTGAAATTCATAAAATATCAATTGAAATTCAGAAAATATCAATTGAAATTCAGAAATCGTCATTTGAAATTCAGAAAATATCAATTGAAATTTAGAAACAGTCATTTTAAATTCAGAAAACATCAACTGAAATTCAGAAAATATCATTTGAAATTCAGAATATGTCAATTGAAATTCAGAAAATATCATTTGAAAATCAGCAAATGTCATTTGAAATTCTGAAAATATGAATTGATATTCAGAAAACATCAATTGAAGTTCAGAAAATATCAATTGAAATTCAGAAATCGTAATTTGAAATTCAGAAAATATCAATAGAAATTCAGAAACCGTCATTTGAAATTCAGAAAATATCAATTGAAATTCAGAAAATATCATTTGAAATTCAGAAAATATCAATTGAAATTCGGAAAATATCATTTGAAATTCAGAAAATATCAATTGAAATTGAGAAAACATCAATTGAAATTCAGAAAAATGTAAACAGAATTTTTTAAAGAATCCGGCCAGGTAGACTATGTTATACCCTATAAAAAATTTATATATTGATTTTATCAAAATACTTTTAATTAATAAGTGGGAGTAAAATTCATTTTATTTACGCGGGTGAGGATTATTTAAAATTTGTGTGTCTGAATGATTTTATGTAGACTACTAATTTCTTTCTTGTTACGAATTATGGGTCCAAAATGTAAGGCTGTAATTTAAAGCTAAATAATAATAATAGTCTTTAATATCAGCGTTACGTTTTAATGTCTAATTCGTTACAAGAAAGAAATTAGTCTACACAAAATCATTCAGGCACACAAATTTTAAATATTTTTCACTCGCGTGAGTACATATATATTTGTTCCTTTTACTCCTGCAAGGAGCATAGGGCCGCATAGTACATGAATTTTACTTATATTGATAAAACTCATATATAAATTTTTTATAGGGCATAACATTATCTACCTCGACAGATTCTTTTAAAAAATGTGTTTACATTTTTCTGAATTTCAATTGATGTTTTCTGAATTTCAATTGATATTTTCTGAATTTCAAATGATATTTTCTGAATTTCAAATGATATTTTCTGAATTTCAATTGATATTTTCTGAATTTCAAATGATGATTTCTCAATTTCAATTGATATTTTCTGAAGTTAAATTGATATTTTCTGAATTTCAATTGATGTTTTCTGAATATCAATTGATATTTTTTGAATTTCAAATGATATTTTCCGAATTTCAAATGACATTTTCTGAATTTCAATTGACATTTTCTGAATTTAAAATGATATTTTCTGAATTTCAATTGATATTTTCTGAATTTCAAATAACGGTTTCTGAATTTCAGTTGATATTTTCTGAATTTCAAATGATATTTTCTGAATTTCAATTGATATTTTCTAAATTTCAAATGATGTTTTCTGAATTTCAATTGATATTTTCTGAATTTCAAATGATGATTTCTGAATTTCAATTGATATTTTCTGAATTTCAAATGACGATTTGTGAATTTCAATTGATATTTTCTGAATTTCTGAATTCAAATGATATTTTCTGAATTTCAATTGATATTTTCTGAATTTCAAATGATATTTTCTGAATTTCAATTGATATTTTCTGAATTTCAAATGATATTTTCTGAATTTCAAATGGAAATTCTGAATTTCAATTGATCTTTTCTGAATTTCAAATGGAAATTCTGAATTTCAATTGATATTTTCTGAATTTCAAATGGAAATTCTGAATTTCAAATGCAAATTCTGAATTTCAATTGATATTTTCTGAATTACAGTTGCAAAAGGTGTAGTCATGCATATTAAATCTGTGTGAAAACATATTGTACACAATTTTCACGTAAAACTCAATATGCTGCTAAACTATTTTTTAAGGAGTATAACAATTTTTTTTATGAAACCGAACCCAAACCCGATGCCCAAGGCCGCCAAAAAAATTTAGCGGGTACTGAACGGATTTATACAAACTGTATATTGTTGGAAACCCTATAAAATTTACTCGAATCTTGAAAATGATCCCCAGATTTACCATGACAGTGCATGAAATTTTAATACGAAATGCTTTGTAGGATTTCCAATAATATACAGTTTGTATAGGTACGATCAGCACACGCTAAATTTTACTATGTAATTTGAAAAAAATCGATATTTAAATCCAGGCCCACTTTAAATAAGTGAATAATGTGATAATTTAGGAATCATATTATGATAAAAAAATTTATTTCATAATATGATTG
Source organism: Leucophora obtusa (assembly GCA_949987735.1). NCBI lineage: Eukaryota > Metazoa > Arthropoda > Insecta > Diptera > Anthomyiidae > Leucophora > Leucophora obtusa. The sequence continues at coordinate 38,979,299 of OX465296.1, forward strand.
TGATAATACTAAGACAGAAATCAAACGCTCACCATTGAGCATTTAAAGACAACAAATGCCTTAAGGGGGATATCGACTCTAGGAAAAATTTTGTTTTCGAATTTTTTTATATTTTATTTGGATAGGGCATGCTCTTCAGTATATGCTCAGAAAATATCAGTATAAAATTCGAAGAAATAAAATTTACACATGTTTTTTTGTAAAATATATTTTAGTCACAAAGTAATATTATATTCATTAAATTTGTATACAAAATTTTTTGGGAGCGTTTTTTATCATTGTCTTTATTATAAATCTTATTTCAACAGAACAAAAACAATAAAACTACATCTAAAGATGCAAAAATTGCACGCAGTCTTTAAAGAAAATCCAATGACGATTTCTCGATGGTGGGCGAAGGCACGTTATATGAGGCAGGTACTTGATGGCTTTTTATAAGCCATAAAAGTAATCAATGTATATAAAAAATAAAAAAACAAATAGAAAACAAATTAAAAAATGTAGGCAATAAAAGGTTTATCCCGAAATTAAATATCTAATAAGTTCTCTACCATCGTTTTTAAGTATATTTGGGTTAATATATAAAATACTCTTTATCCGGTTCTTCCCAAATCTGGTGTACATGTAGAAAACTGCGAGATATAAATTTTGTTCATACACGATTTTTTGATATTTTGCAGTTTTCTTAGCGTTAAATTAATTTTAATCTTTAAACGCGTTTTCCCACAACCCTGAGTTCAAAATCCGCTGCCACTATACAGTCAAGGCGGGTTAACCGATTTCGATCCGGGGTTTTTTCTTTCGTAGGCCTTTTTTATAAAAGGCAAAATCGGCTGCCACTGTGCAGCCTTCATTAACTATCGGAAAATAAAAATGTAAAGTGATTTTTAATCCCAGATAAATTCTCTAGTCCTTACCGTGGCCGTTTTTTTGAATTTTTGTCAATTAAATTTTATATCCCCGAGCAAATGTGTTTTTTCTTGCCTTTTTTGGAATTTTTAAGTTTGTGTGGTAACTTTGTTAAAAAAAATTTTAAAAATAAAAATCGGGCCATGATAAGGACTAGAGAATTTATCTGGGATTAAAAATCAATTTACATTTTTATTTTCCGATAGTTAATGAAGGCTGCACAGTGGCAGCCGATTTTGCCTTTTATAAAAAAGGCAAGTAATCAAGTGGCAACTCTGGCGATTTTGGTTGGAGAATACAATAACATGGTTTTTAAACAAAAGAAATAAATATTATTATTGTTAGTTGAATTTTTGACAACCGTTCAAATTTGCCCTTTAAAATACGGTTGTTACAGTATTTACCCCCCTTAATTGATTGTAATGTGTTTATTCTGTGAAATATTGACCATAGTTTTAAAATTATTTACACCTCAACCTCGTATATTTCGAACAATAATAATGGTGTGATGTGGATGCAATGAATTAACATTTAATGTTTACAATCTGTTTTTCTTATTTATAAACAACAAAAATATTAAGTGTATTTTTAAAAACACTTTAAAAATAAACAAATTAAATAAATAAAAAACTCATAAGTTCCCAGTGTAGAAACATGACATATCATTAGTTTTTGGACTACCAGTAAGGACACCCACTTACCTTCTGCATTATTTTAAAGCATATAATAATGAGTTACCGATAATGACTTATTTTTATCATTATTTCAAATAGAAAATAATTTTCTAGATTTTTTTGAAATCTATTTTTAGACTCAATATTTTTTAAACACTGGTAAGGATATACAGTGCACAAAGAAAAAAGTTGGACACATTATATATTAAAATGAAACGAGCTGTAATCAATATAAAAGACAAAAAACGAAAAAAGGTATTGAAAATCATAAAATAACTGTTAATTTTACCAAGGGGTATGGCATCACAAAAAAATAAGTTATAAAAACATCGTTTTCACTAGATGGCACTTTATTAAAAAACTGACAATTTTCTTTTTTATTTAAATTTAAATAAAAACAAACAACAAAGCAAAGAAATAAACGGATATCTCAAATTATATTATTTGAATGTATTCCGCGTTGGTTTTTTCCTTATTTTGAACAGTTTTCAGCAGTTCTTGAGATTTTAAATATAGGCTCAACTGATACTAATTTTAGCGCCCTCTACCGGTGAGTAGTGTACGTTTTGATTTTCTATCTCTATAATTAATAGTCTCTGAGTTTACGTACAATATGCTTATGTTGTTTTAAAAAGAAATTCAAATAACATGGTTGTTATTTGAATTTCACTTTGAAAATTCAAAGTGTCCAACTTTTTTCTTTGTACACTGTATATGGGCTATAAATATTTCCAAATCAAAGACTGAATAACATGCCCTCTCATAACAATTCCGTTGTGACAACCAACTTTTTCCAACCGAAATGTCTCGGTTGAAATAATCTCGTATTTTGGTTGTCTTAGCGGAATTATTTTAAGAGTGCAGGGAACTCCGAAATGTTTTAAATTAAAAACTAGTTATGTTTTCGGGCAGGCTTTAATCTGGAACCATCATATTAATTTGTAAATTTATAAGCTCTGCATTTGGCAACTCTTTTTGCCCTTCGTATCCATATTGATTTATTTCTTTAATTTAATTAGTATTCATTAAATCAATCTCACAAATAAAATAAAAAAAATTTCCTTTTAATTGGAAAAATCTAAGAAAAAAAATCATAAATATATCCACAGCACTAACAACGTGCTAAAAATTATAATAATATTTATTTTTTTATTTCTATAATCTATAATCATACAAACGTACTTTTTTAAGGCATTAAAAAATAGCATATTTCTTTCTTGTTTGTTGGCAGTCAATTTTGTCATAAGAAACTTTATTAGAATTTTAATTAATTTTTGTTTTTTAATAACATTTTTTTCTTTTGCCATACCAAAGCTCAACTAAGATTTTTTCATGGAAATTTAAAGGCATTTTTTTAAGAAAATTAAATATTTTAAATGTGAGAAGTTAGGTAAATAAATATTTTTATTTTAAATATTTGTTATAAGAAACACATTTCCTTTTGACAGGTAAATAAATTATCTGAAGTTTACGTTTCATTTGACATTTATAAGCTGTCATCCTGTCAATGTAATTAGTAAGAAATGACAAAGATTTAGAAAAACTTAAAATAGTGTACACTTAAAGAGAATAAATATGTAAGATAGGGTAGAGCAAAGAGAATATTTAAATTGTCACTTAGGTGCGTTCTAGAGACTACACAAATAGAAAAAAGTCCGTAAAAAATTTAGTTAAAACAACTTAAAATTAGTTAAAACCTGCTTAATTAGCAGATTATTATTATTATAGGAACAGCAAAAATAAAACTGTTAAATATACAGAATTTTAGTACATTAGACATTACTGTACATTAGAGCGTACCACCTTACAGACAAAAAAAAGTGCGCCGTACACCTTAAAATAAAAAGTATTTCTGCAAGGCAGTTGCAAGAATAGGGGTCGCCATTTTACACTTTTCGTTATAGCTTCGATATTTAAATTTGGATTTTAGAGTGTGATATGTCGATTTTTTTGCCTCGATGAGACCAGTGCTTTGTTATAAAGGAAAATCCAATGAAAAAAAATTTTAAAATGCGACCCCTACGTTCGGCAACAAAAAAAAACTGCTGGATTTATCGAAAAACTTCCTTAGCAAAAGTTTAATGATTTTTTGCGAGCTTTAATTTTCTGACATTAGGGTTGTAGCAACTGAGATCTGGTGGGTAAATACTAGAACGGAATTCTGGATGTCAATGGCCCTTAAAGCAAAACATTGGTCCCTCGAGCGAAAAACATCGATGTTTCATACTTTAAGAGCCGACTGTAAATGCCAAAGTGATAACGAAAAATCTAAAATGGCGACCCCTACGTTCGGCAAAAAAAATTTTTTTTGAAACCTTGCTAAAATAATTTAGATTGGACGGTGTACGGCGAACATTTTTTTTAGGTACGGTCTACTGTACATTAAAGGTGTTGAGCAATATATGTAAAATTTTCAAAATTAATTTTAAAGCAGCATTTACAATGCTGGAGCACTCCACTCTGACGAGATAAAGCAAAATGGACGAAAATGTCGACAACCGCAAATTATGTAGTACCTCCATGAAAAGATCATCTCTATTCAAAACTGGACCCTCAGGTTTGGCAGGCAATACCGCTAAAATACCGTTATCGATTCAAAACCCTTTCAACTGACTACCGTTACCCCTAAAATACCGTTAACGAAATAACCGAAATACCGTTATCCTTAAAATACAGATACCGAAATAAATGAAATGCCGCTACCCCTAAAATACCCTAAAATAACTGAAATATCGCTAACCTTAAAATACCGTTACCGAAATTATCAAAATACCGTTATCCTTAAAATACCATTACCGAAATAACTACGAAACCGTTATCCTTAAAATACCGATACCGAAATAAATTAAATAGCGTTACCCTTAAAATACAGTTATAGAATTCACAAATTTATTTTACAAATAGAGAAAAAACTTATGAAAAAAACTTTCCTTGAGGCAATGGTTGACAATTAATGCATTTTCAAGTAATACCAAGCACTATCATCAGATTAGATTGTCTTTATGGGGTTCTCTCTAGGTTATAATGTAGATTTTAGTTGTTGTATTTACGTAAACTCTCTAGTAAATAACGCGTTGAGAAATAAATTCAAACATTTTTATGTTTCAAACCGAAACCCTATAATTTGAAAAAAATTTACGACTATTAAAATTTAGTAGGTTTGAGGTTAAGAAGAAGAATAAACAATTTTTCAAAGTTATAAACACATTATTAATCTGCAAATCAGACTAGATCTAGTTTCTGCCTTTTTCTTTTGGACAGGCGTAATCAGTGATTTTCCATTAAATTGTATTATTGTTTATATTTTATTGTCAGATTGTCTCTATATGATAATTTTTTCAACAACCTGTCGGCTGTAGGAATCGAACCCATGCATTCCCACATTACAAACTGTCGAAACTATACTAGATTTCGACAGCTTAGCCATCTAACCCACATAAGGCATTGCTCATAGTGTGGCTAATTCATAGTTTTTCTTTTCTCAGAAGTGATCAAACAGCCATACAAACATTCTACTTTAAATTTTCTTTGTTTATTTTCTTATCTCCTCTTTGTCTCCTTTTCACAAATGTTGCCACACTGACGTATGGTTTTTACGTACAAGTGCAGTCAACTTGTGTACATCGGAGACGGACTGCCAGCGGGGCATTTTTTATTTTCCTAGTAAAGTGTTGTTTAGATTTAGATTTGTTAAACTTAACAAAAAATATGTTAAAAATCAATGAATTTTATTTTAAGCTAAAAACTACGAGTAAATTTTGTTAAATTAACAAATTTTCCTGTTGAGCCAACAGACATATTATTTTGAGTGTAGTACGGTCAAAAATTGTAAAATTTTTTTAAACATTTTCAAAACTCTATTTTCAGTTTTTTTTGGAATCTTTGTTAAACAAAATATATTTAAAATTTTAGGATTGGACTTTAAGGTTTAATTAGAAATTTAGAATTTCCATTTGAAATTCAGAAATTATAAATTGAAAATCAGTATTAACATTTGAAATTCAGAAAATATCAACTGAAATTCAGAATTTTGATTTGAACTTCAGAAAACATCTATTGAAATTCAGAAAATATCATATAAAATTTAGAAAGTATCATTTGAAATTCAGAAAGTATCAATTGAAATTCAGAAAATATCATTTAAAACTCAGAAAACATCAATTGTAATTCAGAAAATATCAATTGTTATTCAGAAACCCATCAATGAAAATTCGGAAAACATCAATTGTAATTTAGCAAATATAAATTATTATTATTCAGAAACATATCAAAATTCAGAAACCATATCAACCTACTCTGCATTTTATTACAAATTGCAGTGGCGTGCGCTAAGGACATGAAGAGGCTGTCAAATGTAACCCCAAGAACTTTGGAGTGGCTAAGCGTCGGAATTTGCACGGCCTCGACTACTACATTCAGTTCCAGCCTTACTTTTGTTGTTCAAGTGGTGAAGAGTCACCGAGGATTTTGCAGCGGAGAGCTTCATATAAACAATATCGGCGAGAGAACTCCACCCTGAGAAACTCGTTGTTTAATTCTACAGGGCTTGGACTTTGTTTCAAAACGACTGGCGACCACACAGATAATTCACTATCCACCTCTTCTTACCATTTGGGAGACTCCATTCGGCAATCTCTCTGAAGAGGGTATGGCTGACCGTATCAAATGCCTTCGATAGGTCGAGCGCCACTAGAGCCGTCCTTTCGCTCTAATTCAGACGGTTGGTTATCTGTGTGACAATGGCGGTTAAAGCTGTTGTTATACTGTGTTGCTTATGGAATCCATGCTGGTGCTGGGCAAGCTGAAAATGCTGTGTAAGGCTGGGGAGGAGCAATGCGTCAAGTGTCCTCGCGATCGCTGACAATAGAGAGATGGGTCTGTATGATGCTCCCTGGTTCGCGTCCTTTCCTGGCTTCAAAAGCGGTACCACCGTGCCCATTTTCAAGACCTCGGGCACAATTTGGGTTGAAAAGGAAAGATTGAAGACCTTTGTCAGGTACTCGACTCCCGGCATATCCAATTGCTTGATCATCAGAATTGAGATTCCGTCGGGTCCTAGAGCTCTCTTGATGGCTTCAGCAACCTCTATTGACGTAAGAGCTAATGGCTCGTCACTGACTGGGAGTTCGTGAAGTTTTCTTACGATAATCCATTTTGCCTTGTCTTTCTCGGAGTGCTCTATGAACTGCCGGCTAAAAAAGCCCGGGCACCTCTTAGGGTCCGATATCGTTCTGTCGACAAATCTAATCGAAACCCTGTCATCTTTTTTGGACGAGTTCGAGAGAGGTTTGACCGTAGACCATAGATTGTTGGCTCCGGTGCTGAGGTTGCATGACTTCAAGAGATCTACCCAATTGTTCCGCTGGTGCTGGTTGACCAACTTGCTGATCTCGCAGTTGAGTTGGCCATTCTGGAATCCCTGGAATTGGTCGAACGAAGCTCGTCCCGCTCATCTGCGAGTTCTGCCGCTTCAGCTCGGAAATTTCGCGATCGGGATCCTTCCAGCTAGAATGAAGCGAGCAGCCGCTGCGTTGACGATTTCACGGAACTTCCTTTCCACGCACGTCGGTTGGGATGGGCAGGTCATTGAATTTGCGGTTGGAGAACTCTCTGAACGCTGGCCAGTTAGCCGTTTTGTGGTTGATGTACGTCCGGCGTTCAGAGACGATGAAGTCACTTGGTCTATCGAGCGCGATTATTATAGGAAGGTGGTCTGAGGCGGTAAGGTAGATAAGGCGTAATTTATCAGACCTGCATTCGAAATTGTGGTCTGGCGAGGTAGTGCAACTTCCTACAATTCTGGTAGGGGCATCCTCATTCAGTGTGCAGAATGTGGAGTCATCGACTTGTTCCGCCAGGGATATCTCTCTCTGGTCTTCCCCCAAATTGGAGTGCCAGACCTGGTGTGCGTTAAAATCGCCCATCACCATACGGTTACAACACACCAGAAGGAATCTGATGTCCGGATGTTATCATCTGGGGCAGCTGGCCACTAGCGGAATATACACATTGTACATTTTGATCTCGGCAGCTTCTGACCTTACCGCTATACCTTGGTGTTCCAAGTATATGTCACATACATTTGAGTCAGGCGGGATCATTCTGAACTGCACGGTGTTGTCGCCCAGCAAAATATTGGTAATGAAACCTCATTACTATCTGCATTACCAAAAATGATATATCATTACCTTTTACATTATTTTATAATATAAAATAATGACTTGCTAATAACGGCCTATTGTATTTATTGTTTCTAAATATAAAATAATGACTTACTCGTAATAGTTTAAATAAGTACTTTTTACACAGTTAAATTTTATACATTTTTATTTATTATATGTAAATATGTTTTATGTTTAAATATTTATGACGAGTCCTAAAATTACACACTAGAGAAAACTTAAATTTTTCTGAATGTATTTCCTTAAGCTAATAGTATTTGCTTTACTCCTTATTTTTAAGAATCAAGTAAGCAATCGGATAATTCAACTTTTTGTAAGCATGTATCTAACCACTTATTATTCAAAATCTCATAACTACTTATTTCTCATTTTTTCGTAAGCGACCAGATAAGCGTGACTACTTATAAAAACGACCACGCCAAACAAAAATAATGAGTTTAGACGCCAAAAAATAAGTTGTGCGGAGCTATGAATTTCTATTATATAACCACTTATTTGGTAATGAAAGATTTTGCTGAGCGATAATGAATGCAAGATCCCCTGCAGGTGAAATTGAGCTTAGTTTTTTGGACCGCAGCGACCATGACTTTGTATAGCTGCATAAATCGATTTATCTCAGTAATCTTACCTTGGAGCCCGTTGCAGTTAAAAAGCATAAAGGTTATCACCTCAGGTCCGGGGACAGCCACATGTGGTGTTAGTTGTGGTATCTGCTGTTGGTGTTGTACCTGTTGTTGTTGTTGCTGTTGGGACGGGATTGGGGTCATAGTAACCGATGATGTCAGGGCCGACAATGTCGCCGACCTTGATAACGATGAGCTGCTACGCTGGCCTATACAGCATGAGGCCACGTAATTTTCTTCCTAGTCCCTATGGGTTCTTAACCCACTGCAGTTTATACTGCTGTCCTTCCTGAGGTGAACCCACTGATTGCAGATGTTACACCTAACTGATATTCCGCCAGAGTGTAACCGATCCTGACATACTGAGCAGAACCATGGTCCCGGGTTTTGTTTTATTCCGGCACGGACCAAAAGGATTTGGAGCAAGTTCGCCTCATAAAGCTGTTCCCGATTAGAAAAAAGAAGAGGGCATACATACGTATTGTGGTTTTGTTGAGTTGGCATTCCTTGGTCGATGCTTGTAGGGCTCCGAGTCGTTTCGGTACAAAGAACCAACTGCCGTGGGGACGAACGCCTTTGGCGTTGATTTGGCTGGTTGGCCAAGATTCACATACGATTTCCTGCGCTCCGGGTTATCATAATGTATCAATTTTTCATCGCCAGTAATGATTCGATGCAAAAATTACTTCCTTTTATGGCATTCAAGAAGCATTCCGGACATGCGAAATTGTCTTTAAACGTCTATCTGCTTCAACTTGTGTCAACTTCCCGTAAATGGTGCTTTGTTGGCACAAAGTTCGATAGTTTCGTACCAAAAAAAACTTTGTTGTTAACACTATTTCGTTCAATGGCTAAGTGAGAATAAAGGACAGATGTTTACCCTCCAAAATGCATTTATAAGTTATTAGAGACACAAACCAAGTGTAAAAGACACACTATCTGTTGTGATGGTGTGTCTTTTATACAGTTTTAAGCAATACCAAAGAACTTTTTAAGTTGTAATTGTATCAACTTTTTGTGATCCCTTCATCAAAAATATACGCCGCCTAATTTAAAATTTGTAATCTTCATACAATATGATCATAAGAAAATCATTAATTATTGCAATAAAAAATAATTAAAAACAAAAATAACATTTAAAAATATAAAGACAAATTTTTCCTTATTAATCTATTTTCAAATACGCTACGCTTGTTATGTTCCAGACATTCTATTTTCTTTTAATGTAATTTATGAAATTTATACCACATTAAATCATATTTAATCATTATAGAAATTCATACAAAAGAAACACCCTCATATGTGGATGCAACATCTTGTGCCTACTAGCGTAACAAGCACAAGCACAACTCTTTAAGCAGACATCAAAAGAAAGTTTTTTTTGCATATCTTGTTTTATTTTACTAAAAATATCTTATAACACAGTGCAGCAGCAGCAGCAGTAGTGGCAAGCACTGCAGTGCAACTTGCAACAACACGCATACAACACGTAAAAGAATTACACACTTAATTAATGAGTGGTTTTTGATCTAAACCAGAAAAAAAATGTTGATGAACATGGTTCTTTTGCAGGATTTTGATTTTGCAACACAGTATTTTGTACAAAAAAAAAAAACGTATGAAAAGCACACAAGTGACAAAATTTATATAAGGTCTGATGATTATGTTTGGATTTTGTTGTTTTTGAGCAAGTGTAAGAATGAATATCATCATAATGTGTCCTCATCGTCATCATCAACATCATCATCTTCATGGTAATTATGATACCGGGATATAGTTTAGACATTTGTCATTTTGCATAACATGACAAACATGTGTTTTATATTTTCATATATGAGGGCGTTTAAACTGTGTTTCTTTTTTTTCATATTTTCTATATGAGTTTGACACCGACATAAAATGAAAACAAAAACTCAATGTGCAAAATTCTTAAGAAATCCATAGAACGAGGGGTTACAGTTTTTAAATTGCCTAAAGCTTTTTTGTTTGTGAAAAAAGTGTAAAAAATCAACTAAGTGGAACGTTATGGTAAAGAAACATAATTTTACGGTGTTTATATGATAATTGTATGAAATGTTGTTTTATGAAAGAGAGTAATCCAAGTGCTAGTTCATGTGGGCAAAGCAGCATTTAGTACGGTGAAAGACTGGGTAAATAGAGAAACTTTAACCAGTTGAACCGGTATTAGATATGCCCTGGAGAAGAAAATCCCAAAATGGGAAACTTCTTTCCCATTTTGGGAACTCAAAAATGTTGTTGAAATTTGGACATGTGACAGAGGGACCCAGCAAAAAAAATTAAAAGTAATCCTTTACAAACTACTTCTTTCACTGCTTCAGAAGTATCCGTTAGTGTATTTTTACTGCTTCACTTCAAAAAACCACTTCTTTCATTGCTTCCAAAGTATCCGTTAGTATATATAACATCTTTTTTAGAATTACTTGTGAACTACTTCCAAAAAATCACTAAAGTATTGCTTCTAAAGCATAATTGCCTAAAAAATCCGAAAAAGTGATATAGGTATCATTTGGTATTTCTAAACAGATGATCGCGGGTTCGATTCCTGGGGTAACCAATATTTTTTTAATTTTTTTTTTTAATATTTATAAAAAATAAAAACGGGTAAAAAAGTTAACGTCGGGCAAGCCGACTATATAATACCCTACACCAGTCTGGTTTAAAGCCAACCAATGTTTGGATCCGAAATTCGAATTAGTTCAAATGGACTTGTGTCAAAATGTTCTACAAAATGATAAAAGAAGAGAAAATCGGAAATATAGCCCATATGGGCGATAGGTCAAAATATGGACCGATCCTGTCTAGAATCAATGAGCTTTATCCTTGGGACCATGAGAGTCAGCGAACCAAATTTCATTGAAATATTTTCGTATTTGCGACCTGCCAAACAAACCATTTTTGGGGGGACCCTTATATGGGCACTAGGTCTAAACATTGACCGAAAATCAATAGGCTTCATTCTTGGGCTGCCATAAGTCGGTGTACCAAATTTCATCAAAATATCTTAATATTTGCGACCTGTAGAGTGCGCACAAGAATGCATGGACAGACGGACAGACAGACGGACGGACATCGTTAAATCGAAACAAAAAGTGATTCTGAGCCGATCCGTATACTTAAAGGTGGGTCTAGGTCCAATATTTTTCGGTGTTACAAACATCAACACAAACTTATTGTACCCTGTCCACGTAGTGGTGTAGGGTATAATGACGAAAAATTGCTTTTTTTGCGCTTATGAAAATAGTACTGAAAACAATACTGAATTGCAGTGCACCTTTTGCATTTGTTTAAAAAGTACTTTTATTGAAGAGAATAAAGCACAATATCTCGCAAGGACAAAGTGGTGTTTTTTTGTGCCAGTCAACTTTCATATAAAAGAATAGCTCAGTGGTATAGAGCTAGACAAGCAATCATGAGGTCGCAAGTTCGCAATAAAAACGAGTAAAAAGGTTAAAGTCGGGCATGCCGACTATACAATACCCTACACCAGTCTGGTGTATTGTTTGGATCCGAAATTCGAATGGGTTAAAATGGGGCTTATGTCAAAATTTTCTATAATGTGAGTCAGCGCACCAAATTTCATTAAAATATCTTAATATTTGCGACCTGCAGTTTGTAACCAAGCCAATTTTGGGGGGACCCTTATATGGCCACTAGTTCTAAACATGGACCGATGTTCACCAAAATCAATAGGCTTCGTTCTTGGGCCAACATAGGTCTATGTACCAAATTTCATCAAAATATCATAATATTTGCGACCTGCAGCGTATAAACAGTATAATTTTGGTAGGACCCTTATATGGGCACTAGGTCTAAACATAGACCCGTGTTAACCAAAATCAATAGGCTGCGTTATTGGGCCAATATAGGTCTGTGTATCAAATTTCATCAAAATATCTTAATATTTGCGACCTGCAGCGTATAAACATTATAATTTTGGTAGGACCCTTATATGGGCACTAGGTCTAAACATGGACCGATATTCACCAAAATCAATAGGCTGCGTTATTGGCCCAATGTAGGTCCGTGTACCAAATTTCATCAAAATATCTTAATATTTACGACCTGCAGCGTATAAACAGTATAATTTTGATAGGACCCTTATATGGGCACTAGGTCTAAACATGGACCGATGTTCACCAAAATCAATAGGCTGCATTATGGGGCCAATATAGGTCTGTGTACCAAATTTCGTCAAAATATCTTAATATTTACGACCTGCAGCGTATAAACAGTATAATTTTGGTAGGACCCTTATATGGGCACTAGGTCTAAACATGGACCGATGTTCACCAAAATCAACAGGCTGCATTATTGGGCCAATATAGGTCTGTGTACCAAAGTTGATCAAAATATCTTAATATTTACGACCTGCAGCATATAAACAGTATAATTTTGGTAGGACCCTTATATGGGCACTAGGTCTAAACATGGACCGATGTTCAAAAAAATCAAACTTGTTCGTCCTTGGGCCAACATAGGTCTGCGTACCAAATTTCATCAAAATATCTTAATAGTTGCGACCTGTAGAGTGCGCACAAGATTGCATGGACAGACAGACAGACGGACGGACAGACGGACATCGTTAAATCGAAATAAAAAAAAATTCTGAACCGATCGGTATACTATAAGGTGGGTCTACGACCAATATTTTTTGGTGTTACAAACATCAGCACAAACTTATAATACCCTGACCACATAGTGGTGTAGGGTATAAAAATGTTTGTAAAATAAAAGGAATATAATTTTTTTTGCATATAATTTTTTTTTTAACTTTTGATTGGTGAAAAAGAATTTCCTTTGCACTCGTTCAAAAAATACTGAAAACATATTGAAGTTGGAATACTCCTCTGCTACGACAACTCAATGTTAAAATCATTAGTGCCCAGGTAGAAATTGCCGACGTTACAACAAAAGTTGTACTGCGAGAGCATTGTTTTTTACGAAATGCTGGTACTACTTAAAACGTGCTTGGCCAGTACTGTTTTCTGAAAATTAACGAGCTTTTTTTAATTTATTAAAATTAACAATTTTATAAATCTTACGTATTTTTACATCTATTACACAATGATTTATGTAAGAGAGACATCGCCATTCTTTTGTTGTGAAGTTTAGAAAGAATACATTAAAAATCTGTGATGTACACTAAGAGGACAGTAAAGTTCTAGCAAACTACTAAATTTGTTATTAAATGTACTGGGATAATACCAAAAAAATAAAATCCCAAGCCTGCGCCAACGTTGGGAAATTACTACGGCCAAGCGTTTATTGGTGTTATCATTTCGACAACATGCCAGTACAGTGAACGTTAAAAATCCGACGCATTGCCAGTACATGTACTACCGCCTCCAATACCGGGCCAACATTGTGCCGTTTGTATTTTTCTACCTGGGTGTTTATGTTAAAAAAGAAGTACATCTAGGTCATCAATTGTAGTGCTTTTTCTACTGCTTCGGCATCTCTTAGGGAGTAAACATTACGAGCCATCGCATACCAATTTGGTTAAAAAGTAGTTTCAAAATTATGCTAAACTTTTTTATTTAAAATGGTTTTTTAATATATTCACAGACTAGGTCATCAAAGTAGATTTTCTTTGAAAAATCGCTAAAGACGAAAATTTGGCTAATTTTTGTACCCAATTTTAATTCTTTAAAAGCTTGGCTGAAGTTTACTTTTTCAGGCACCCCTCAATTAAAAATAAATCTAGAATTAAAAAAAAAAACATTTTTCCTATTACACAGATGGGAAAAAAATTTTACGGTGTTCTGACAATGAATTCTGGTAGAGGAGACAAAAAAAAAGATACGTGAATCACATCGGAATTTTATTTTAGGTTGGGTTAAAATTACCCCTTTTTGAAATTTTTATTGTGAATCGGCATAGAAAACCATGTGAATCTTCCATTTTAGGTAAAGGATGTTTTCAGCGAACTTATGTAAAACACTACGAGGAATATTCGCGGAACACATCCTATACCTAAAATGGAAGATTCACATGGTTTCTCCCTAAAATCCAGGTTTGTCGGACATTTGAGCGCCAATTCTGAAAAAGTACGAGATTAACACGAGATTAACCCTTAAACATATTTTAAGTTTTGATTTATTTCTGGCATTGAAGTTAAATTTTCAACTTTGATGTCTTTCGAGACTTATAGTAGAATTTCACGACAAATATTTTTGAAGAACGCTAAAAAGGCAAGAGCATTTTATCTCTTATAACAGATTTGTTTTGGACATTGTTCGATAATGGTGTCGAAAAAATCAATTTTTGAAACACGTTTTTGTACTAACTCTAAATAATAACTAAATTAACCCTTAATGGGCAATCTTTAATTTGACTACACCTTTTCCAATTGTATTTCAGAAATTATCATTTTATTTCAGAAATGATCAATTCTATTTCAGAATTATCAATTGTATTTCAGAAATAATCAATTGAATATTTCAGTTTTATCAATTGTATTTCAGAAATTATTAATTGTATTTCAGAAATTATCAATTGTATTTCAGAAACTACCAACTGTATTTCAGAAATTATAAATTGTATTTCAGAAATCGTCAACTGTATTTCAGAAATTATCAATTGTATATCAGAAATTATCAATTGTATTTCAGAAACCGTCAACTGTATTTCAGAAATTATCAATTGTATATCAGAAATTATCAATTGTATTTCAGAAATTAATAATTATATTTCAGAAATTATCAAATGTATTTCAGAAATTAACTATTAAATACAATCAATAAATTCTGAAATACATTTGATTATTTCTGAAATACAATTGATAATTTCTGAAATACAATTGATAAAACTGAAATTATAATTTCTGAAATACAATAGATAAATCTGAAAAACAATTGATAAGTTCTGAAATACAATTGATAAAACTGAAAATCAATTGATAATTTCTGAAATACAATTGATAAATCTGAAATACAATTGAGAACTTCTGAAATACAATTGGAAAAGGTGTAGTTTTTGCTGTATTGGGCTTTGGTGTGTTCTGGCATATCGTCATGTACAATCAAAAAAGTCGTAAGTTACAAACAAAATTCTAAACAGCCCCAAGTGTAAGCCCAAACAATTTTAAAAAGTTTTTTGCTTCTCCTGTAAAATTTTTCAAATGTAACTTACGGCTTTTTTGGTTTCATATGACGATATGTAGTAAAATAAGGTGCAGTTTCCTGGATGTAATGGAGTCTGTAGGGTCTGTTATGGATTGGTTTCACTACATATGAGGCAATTTTGTTTACTAGCAAACTCGTGAAGCCAAAAATAAGCCTCATCGCTGAACGAAATTTTGCGTCTATAAGTTGCGCGAATTGATGACTGATTTTCAAAATAAATCTGGATAATTTGGTAGCGTTGGTCAAGAGTCAATCTATTCATGATGATTTGCCAGAGTATACTGATCATAAATGTCATAAAGTGAGCGCAGTATAACAGTTCGTTTGACAGTTAACCCTTTCGTAAGTTCTATCGGGCTTAAAAAAACACCCTTGTGATGCAAAATAAAAAAAAGATTTTGTGAGAATTAACTAACTTCATATCTTTTCCTTGTAATCATATTTGCAATTTGGAATCGATTTCCGGCACCAGAGTTTTCTATTAAATTGCCACCGAATTTTGGGCAGTTACTCTTATGTGAAAAAAATATCCCTCTGATATATGCAGGGTTGGCAGCCGAAACGAATTAGGATCGAGTTGATAGTTCATACTTAAATGCGCTTAGCACTATACTATTGAAACTGATGCCTATTTGAATGGATGAAGAGCATTTAAGGGCAGTATATTCTTACGCTGCCCTAGTGTTTATAAATAATCAAATGTTCTTAATTTGTAGAAACTCCGCCACTAAAAAGATAACGTTAACTAAAAATCGCCCCCTATTCGTTTCGGTTGCCAACCGATCTAATAGACATAGTCCATAAGCATTAAAAGGCATTGTACAAAATAAGGGGATAAATTTCCAAATTCTTTATCCAAGAATTTCTATTCTCAAAATACTTAAAAAATTAACATAAATTATAAAATAAGCTCTAACTTAAATTAATTTAAAATATTTATTTTTTTAAAATAAAATTCAAATAAATTTAAAAAATCTTAAAACATCTTTAACCCAATAAAATAAAACCTATTAAATAACATTTTTGTTTTTTTATTTACAATGTCAAAATATAAACATAAAAATACGAAAGTATTAAAATTCTATTAAACACGCTATATAAATACAAGACAAATAAGATCATTTGTAATATTTTCTTTTTAGTATTATTAAAACATTATAATTTTTATGGGCATATGAAATACAAAAAAAAAATCTCTTCACATAAAAATAAGCATCTCGATGACAGCTAATTCAAAAGATGAAAAAAATACTATTTTAAAAAATATGAAATTAGAAGCCATAATGTTAGTTTTGTATTATTAAATGTGCAACACTGTTGTATATTTAGATTTTGACAAGTATGAGTACATTGTATGACAGATGACAAGTGTTGTTGACAGCTAAATGTTGTGTTCTTGTTCTTCTTTTTAAGGAATACTCGTATTGTAATATATAGGGAATTTTTAAACTATAAATATGAATATGACATTTTGAAATACAATTTCAAAAATATTTTTAACTTAAAGTAGAAAAAAAGATCAAAAGAATTTATAATAATGTTTAACAAATAATAAATCAGTTTATGAGGACTTAGTTTGAAG
Organism: Leucophora obtusa; assembly: GCA_949987735.1. NCBI lineage: Eukaryota > Metazoa > Arthropoda > Insecta > Diptera > Anthomyiidae > Leucophora > Leucophora obtusa. Next base: position 38,996,414 of record OX465296.1, read on the forward strand.
ATGATGAAACGTGAATAATTAAGTAGATAGAGTAATTTTTAAAATATTAATAGACATTTTAAAATAAGAAATGTGATTAAAAGTGAGAGTAAAATTTCTTTTATGTTAAAAGGAATATTTAGCAACATTATGAAAATTCTTACAGTAAATTTTCAAACAAACATAGGTTAAGCTCTTGTAAATTTACTAATAAGTTTGCAAAATTTAAACTCGAGTAGAACCTGGTTTGTTAATTTTACTATATTGTCTCACTCTAGAGCTGGAAGGTTGACACTGTTCAGTAGGGCGCTCCAAAAAAAAAAAAAAATTGTGAGATATTGAATGGGCCCCCCTTACAATATGTATTTTGCTGTAAAACCACGTCTCCCAAAAAATTAGGACAATCGGATAAGAGGAACACGTGCCTCAACGGGCCTGAAGTTTGAAAAACGGTATACATGGGAAAAATATGACTTTTTTTAATTTGTTAAAATTTTTAATATTTTAAATTAATCTTGAATTAAAAAGATTAAAAAATCGTTATAAACAGTATTATTATCCTTCTAATAAGGCAATAAAAACTAAAATCGGTTAAAAAAAAAACCAATTACAATTGCCCCCGGCAACTAATGTGTCACAGAACGCTTAATCAAGAAGTTCGAGCCCAAATTTTGAAATTTGAAGAAATAATGTAATGCAAAAATATTTTCTTATTTTATTAACTCCAAGGTACTCAATTAAAAAGTATTTTTTATCATGTGCTTTGCAAACTCGTTTTAAATTAGTGCCAAAAAGGTCGGAATTCTTAAACACTGTTTTCAAATCTACAATTTAACATTTTTAAAAAATTTTTTAAAGAAATTTTAAAGAATCAACGATTGGACTTTAAGGTTTTATTAAGAACATATCGTAGATAAAAAACTACAAAAATTGTAGAAATTCCTTTTTTCATTTGGCTGGGGTAGAGATTTAATTTTAGCAGATTTCGGGAAAACACCGATTTTTGGTATTTATTTAGGTTTTAGGCAAGTTTTTCTTTTTTCTTCTTTTAATTTCAAATAATTTAGGCCGGAATATAACAACACAATCCTGAAAACTAGGGCAAAATATAATTACACTAAATTGCCGCTGTGTAAGGTCAGAGGTAAAATTTTAGGAGATTTTAATTTTTTTAAACATATTAATATAACAGATATTCCTGAGCGAATATTGATGAAATTTTCTGATATTATTTTTCTAGGCCTAAAAATAATATTCTTAATTTAATTTCAGAAAATTTACCCTTAAGAGCTGTTGGGGCCTGTATGCCCCACTGAAAAAATATTAGGCTTTTTTATCATAGGGCCAAAAAAGCCCCAAGAGCACTTGAGGGTTAATTTTGTAAAATTAATTAGGAATATTATTTTTAGACTTAGAAAAATAATACCAAGAAGTTTCATTAAAATCCGCTCAGGAATATATGTTATATAAATATGTTTAAGAAAAATTAAAAACGCCTAAAATTTGACCTCTGACCTTACACAGGGGCAATTTAGTGTATTTATATTTTGCCTAATTTTCGTTGTTATATTCCGGCCAAAATTATTTGAAATTAAAAGAAGAAAAAAGAAAAACTTGCCTAAAAGCTAAATAAATGCCAAGAATTGCGGTTTTCTCGAAATCCGTTCAAATAAAATCTCTGCCCCAGCCAAATGAAAAAAGGAATTCCTACAATTTTTGTAGTTTTTAATCTACGATATGTTCTTAATAAAACTTTAAAGTCCAATCGTTGATTTTTTTAAATTTCTTTAAAAAAATTTTTAAAAATGTAAAATTGTAGATTTGAAAACAGTGTTTAAGAATTCCGACCTTTTTGGCACTAATTTAAAATGAGTTTGCAAAGCACAAGATAAAAAATAATTTTTAATTGAGTACCTTGGAGTTAATAAAATAAAAAAATGTTTTTGCATTACATTATTTCTACAAATTTCAAAATTTGGGCTCGAACTTCTTGATTAAGCGTTCTGTGACACATTAGTTTCCGGGGGCAATTGTAATAACTTGGTTTTTTTTAACCGATTTTAGTTTTTATTGCCTTATTAGAAAGATAATAATACTGTTTATAACGATTTTTTAATCCTTTTAATTCAAGATTAATTTAAAATATTAAAAATTTTAACAAATTAAAAAAAAAGTCATATTTTTCCCATGTTTACCGTTTTTCAAACTTCAGGGCCGTTGAGGCACGTGTTCCTCTTATCCGATTGTCCCTAAAAATACTGCTATAAATTTAACAATTTTTCAGTAGAAAAATATGCTTGTGCGACATATCGCTATGTGTTGTTGTATTTGTTTTATTTTATTTTTGCATTATCTTATTTTGAATGTAGAGAAAAAAGTCATGCATTAAAAAGTGGATGTTCTGTTTTTGCAGGGTAATAATCAAAATTAGTTGTTGTGTAATGGTTAACGCGTTACACATAAGGTTGGGGGTTCGATCCCCAGCGACGAAATATCAATTGAGAACAATAATATGTATGAGTTTTTTTTTATCGCTCATACATATCGTAGCATCATCCCTCGGTGATTCTATAGCACTTGAACATACCCAGCGAAAAAAAGAGATGCCGAAGCAGTAGAAAAAGCACTACAATTGATGATCTAGATGTACTTCTTTTTTAACATAAACACTAATGATTTAAACATTGAGTTGCCATAGGAGAGGAGTACTCCGACTTTAAAATTTTTTCAGTACTTTTTGAACGAGTGCAAAGGAAGCTCTTTTTCACCAATTAAAAGTTAAAAAAAAATTCTTTACAAAAAAAATTATATTTTTTTTATTTTACAAAAGTTTTTTACTGCCGCCACCGGGTATCGAACTTGCGACCTCACGATTGCTAGTCGCTGCGCTCTACCGCTGGGCTATTCTTTGATATGAAAGTTGACTGGCATAAAAACACCACTTTGTTAATGCGAGATATTGTTCCTTATTCTCTGCAATAAAAGTACTTATTAAACAAGTGTAAAAGGTGCACTCCAATTCAATATTGGTTTCAGTACTATTTTTACAGGTACATAAAAATCATTTTCTCACCATTTTTTTTATATATACATATTTTTAAAAAATTTTAAATTAAAAAAATATTGAATTTAAACAAATTAATTATAAATATTAAAAAAAAATTAATAGAATAAAAAAAAATTAAAAAAAAAATAAAAAAATATTGGTCCCGCCGGGAATTGAACCCGGACTTAAGTGATTTTTTGGATGTGGTTCAGAAGTAATTCTAAAAAAGCTGTAAAAATGTAATAGCGGATACTTGGGAAGCAATGATAGAAGTGATTTTTTGAAGTTGTTCAGAATAACTTCTAAAAAAGCAGTAAAAATACACTAATGGATACTTGTGAAGCATTAAAAGAAGTTGTTTGTAAACCACTACTTGCAATTTTTTTTCCTGGGTAATAGGGCATCTTTTTTCCATCCCCTTTCCAAAGAAAGTAACACGTTAATTAATAGAACGAATTTCCTGAGTATTGCTTCTCTTTAAAAAAAAAGTAGTTAGAACTTTTTACTATTGAGTTAAATGACGATAACGAACATCTATGTTTCAATCAGTGTCTCAACTAGAAATTTGTTAAAAATTAGTCAAATCGATTTAAAACCCGGTTTACAGATTTTTTTAATTGACGTATTATTTTAAGTGTACAACATACACGCAATAAAAAGATCACGCTGCAGAGTGGAGTACTCCAGGATTGTGAATCCAGCTTGGCTTTTTCAAAAACTGCTTTATATTTGCCGATTTTTCTCAAGTTTTCACTATTAAAAGGCCAAGAATCAGAAATTTTTTCTAAAGGAACATGTGCTCAGAAAGTGAGGATTTTCTGTATGGAAACGTGCTCAAAATCTTAGGCTCTTTCAATAGGAAAAAGTGGACAGAAACTAACGAGTCTCTATGGGCTTTAGAAACAAATCATCAGAAAATGCGGAAAATTTCTTGTATTCTGATAACTTTTTGAAAAACAGCCTTAGATCCTAATGAATTTTCCCTGTTGAAACCCTCCTATTGTGGAACGTTTCCCCATAGACAACTCTAAGAAATTTGTCCTATAGAAAAAGCCTTAGATTCTGAGGACTCTTTTTTTAACGAAAAACTCTCTAATTCTGCACATATAAGAAAATCTCTAGATTCCTAAGACTCTTCCTATAAAACAACTCCAAATTTCGAAAACTTTGTTAGTTCCCCTCTATTTCTTTTCTTTCTAAATGACCTTCTTGGTGAAAATTACAACCCTACTACTACTTTGGAGAAGATAGCAACATTTTTCTTTCAGATTATGAATAATAAACTCACACTGAGTAGAGTCCTCTGAATAGGTGCGAGTTTAATGCTCGCAAACTCAATGTTGTTTGTTGCCCAATAGGGCTCTGGAGCCAAGTTTGTCAACTGTTATTGATTTTGAATAACAGGAGACTCTTCATGTTCTGGGCATGAATATTAAGTACGATGGGCCTTGGAACAATCATGTGTTTCAAGTGTGGAAAGAATCATTCAAGTGCGTTTCCAGTCTGAAATTGCCGGTGGTATACTGGCGTTGGGTAACTCGCAGAATACTTGATTGAGACGCTTTACCAGAGGTTGTAAAAAGCGTTTTGCCAGTACTCGTTTCACAAAAATTTCAGTGGTTTTAAAAAAAATCACTACAGTGTACTAGTAAAAATGATTACGTAGTCAACGATTTGTTAAAAAACGATTTGTAGTCATACATTTTTCGGTTCATATTTTTAATTTTATAAATTTTTTTTTATAAAATAGGTTTTTTTGTGCGCGGAAAGACTTTCTTTTACCCAACGTTGGTACGTTAGTTCCATGTTGACTTGTTGTCATTCAAGTTTTCAGCTATCAAGTATTATATGTCTCGTTAGCTTAGTGGGTAGAGCTCTCGTATGCCAATGTGATGGCCTGGATTCAAACCACGGCACAACTAAAAAAGTATATATCAACTTTTTTAATTTAATTTTGGAAAATCGATCTATTCTGCATTTGTTGAGGGCGTCCTCTGAGTGTTGGCTCAATGCCAAACAAAATGTAAGCTCGTGTGAAACCTCGTGGGATAATTTTATTATTTTATTCTATTTTCTTGCTCTATCTATAAAGACACTTATTTTTCCTAACTTTGCAAACTTTTGTTGCTATTTTTCTAGATATATTTTCTAAATTCTTTATCAACATTTGTCTTTTGTTTGATGTGATGCCTAATATTATGTCAAATATGAACTATTTCAATTCCTCATTCTTTTAGGTCTATTGTACGTATATTATTTTTATGTTCTTTTGTCAAATACAATTTTCTAAAAATCTATTTTTAAATAATTGAGATTTTTATGTTTTCTTTAGAAAAAAAGAAAAATAAGTCATCAACACTCGTATAAAGTGTGCGCGGTTTTCGTTAAAGATCTTTAAATTTTAGTTTTTTAGGAAAAAAAAAATAAAATTTTTGTTGGGTATTTTTATAATGTGTCAAACGAAATAAATTTAGCGTTAAATTACAAAATTTTTGTTATAAAATTTTCAAAAAAAAAAAGTTTAAACATACTTATACACATGAAAACTTTTATATAATTTATGAATCAATTTTAATTTTGTGGTTTTAAAATTAATAAAAATTTAAATAATTTAATTTCAACACATTAACCCTGTTCAAATTTGAGAACCGCAAAGAAAATATAATTTATATGTCAAACAAGAAATCGGCAATCTTACGGCTGATATATGTTTTTATACATATTTATTATTAGTGTTGAAAAAACACGAGAAATTATTACTTATGCTTTTTCTTATTAAGCTCTTTTTAAGTATTGTTGTTGAGTCGAGTTTTGAGAATCAAGTATACCCAGGACAAGGGAAATCACGTTCGGTATAGGTGCTACTAGTAGGACCGTGAGCACTTCCTCAGGGCGGTGTACTGTCGCCTTTACTATGGACACTGGTCATTGATGAGTTGTTTGAGAGTCTGAACGACCTAGGCTTCAGGACCTATGGCTACGCCGATGATCTTGTCATCTCCGTTGTCGGCTGGGACGACAGGACCATCTCTGATCGTATGCAGCAGGCTCTGAACTTTACTCACTCATGGTGTCGGGAAAAAAAGGTGACTATCAACCCGATGAAGACGATCCTGACACCGTTCACAAGGAGAAGAAGGGTCAACCTGACCGAACCTGATGTTGGGGAAAAAACGATAGGCTTCTCGGATAGTGTGAAATATTTAGGGGTGACTCTAGATAAATTCCTTACGTGGAATGATCATATGGACTCAAGAAGGTCATCAGGACATATTATGCCTGTCAGATGCTCTTTGGGAAAACATCGGGTGTAAGACCACACATGGTCTACTGGTCATTCGACACCATTGCAAAACCTATTATCACTTATGCTGCCTTAGCATGGTGACCAAAGGTTGAGCAGTCAACGGCAAGGGATACTCTAAAGAGATTGTATGTATTACGGGTGTACTGGTATTACGGGAGCTGGAAGAACGTGCCCGACGGATGCCATTGGGGCCATGTTGGGTATTCCACCATTGCATATTTCCGCGAAAGAGGCTACAAGCATAGGCTCACTTCTATTCCCGGAACTATTCCTTGGAATATCTAGGGGGACGCTAGGGAAAAACTCAGGCAATGGGGAGAGACAGACTGAGTTTACTAAGCATTGGGAAACTTCTACTGGCCAGAGACAAGCCAAAATATTTATTTCCTTGTCCAGCGGAGTATCAAGGCGACTATTGTCACTCGACAGGGGTAACCTTAGGACCCTGACGGGATACTTAACTGGGCACTGTGGGCTCAGATACCAGCTTCACAAACAGGGCCGGTCAGACACTGATGTTTGCAGGTTTTGTGAGCTGGAAAGTGAGACATCGGAGCATATTCTCTGCGAATGTCCGAGACTGTGTGGCGAGAGAATCAGATATCTTGGTGACCATTTTGTGTCATCTCCGGACTATTGGGGAAATTCTCCTAACGGGATTATTGGCTTTATTGTAGCCTGAATCTCTAGGGAACTCTAGGCAGCACAAAAGATCTATATTGGTCGCTGTGCGTAGTGCCTTCGTATCTAATCTAATACACAGGACAAGACTGACATATCTCAACCATGAAAAAACCCCATGATACAACTTTTCACCACAATAATTTTCTACAAATTTCCCATCGGGGTTTTTTAGCTTCAACTTTATTCAAATCATTTGTCTAAAAATTTGTTTTTTATCATTTTAAATTAAAATTAATGAGAATTTATTATTTAATTGTCTCTTATAACTCAAAAATATGTACAAATTTTTAAAGATGAAATGTCGTATTTAAATCATCTTCCGTTTCAGTTTTTGTAGGATTGTTTGCTATTCATAAACTACAATTTAAATGCTGGCGCCTGCATGAATGGTATTAAGTTTAATTTATAAAGAAAAACACATGAAAACATATTTAGTGCTGCTCAAAAGACTAACCACCCTTGTATTATATGGGTTTCTGCTTCTTTTTCTTTTTTGCATTCAAAATTCTTCAATACAAATTCAACACTTTTAATTAAAATTTTAATAACACTTCAAAATCATGCAATAAATACAATACAATTGGGTATAGAATATCTTTTGATTAAACAATAAATATGTTAAAACATGCCTAAAAGGTGAAATTCTTTGATTTTGTTCAACAAAAACTCTTTTTTTTAAGCCATAAAGAAAAAATGCAATTTCCTTATAAAGAAAACATTTTATACTATTTATTTCCTTTATCAAAAGAAATATATTAAAATTTTGAAGTTTTCTATTTTTTTATAGCTTATTTCCTTTTTAGCGTGACCAAACCCGTTGATGTTAAGAAATACATTTTTCCTCTTCCCGTCATATTTTCCCACTTGGACATTTATGATGATCTTGTTATTTTTTTTTTGTTGTATATGTGATCATGTTCAAAATTTTTAAATTTATAGCATAACAAGTCATCAAAGTCGTTATATTTGTAATATTTGAATGTTGTATGTGTAGAGTATGTATTAGAGTTCCATATTACAACTGGAAATCATCTACAAAACATTTTAACACTTTGGTGCAGAAAGAAAATGCAAAACTATCCAATACTTCACTATTCATATATTTGACTGGAGTACAAGTACTTAATTTTCTTTTTTTTTTCTTTTCTACACTTCATGTACTACACCACACACAACATGATCATAGTGTGTGCACAAGAGTTTACAGGGAAGGTAAAGTAATTGCCACAAATTGATTTTGATCGAATTATAGGATTAGGTCAAAGACTTTAATCGTCCCTACGGGAAATTTTAACAAACTGTCACCGAACTGGCCCCTTTATATGAAATAGAGTGGTCACTTTTACATGGCGTTGTCATAAGAGGGGGAAATTGACCCCTTGTGACATGTCACAAGACAAATGCCAGGACAGGTCCCTGAACTTTGTTTTTTTATGAGAGTTCAGTAACCTGTCCTAGCATTTGTCTTGTGACATGTCACAAGGGGCCAGTTCGGTGACAGTTTGTTAAAATTACCCGTAGGGTTACTACAAGAAGGGTACAGCTAAGTAAAGAAATGGATTGCTTAAGTATAAGAATAATTTTCTATAATATTTAATTGATAAATTTTGACTCAAAGACGACAGAAGGGTTTAAGGGTGGGCCTTGTACATTAATTAGGTCATCTATACAAAGTTAAGGTTATATTGAAAGCTTACTACATATATGATGAGTATACTTAAAGAAAATTGAAGAGTTTAATACACTTTTTCTACGAATGGCGCCCAACATTGGCCTTGTACGTTACTTAAGTCATCTATACAATGTTAATGTTATATTTAAGCTCACAAAGAAAAAATTTACAAAATTCTAATTTAATTATTAAATATTTTTCTCATATCGTTTTTTATATGAAAATAACAATTTACAAACATTACAAACAAAACCTTGTTGGAAATAAAATTTCAATTAAAAAAAAATTAACTCCAATGACAATGTGTTCAAGGATTAATTTCGTGCTTATTCAGAATTGGCGCTCAAATGTGCACAAACCTAAATTTTAGAGGGCTAACATAGTTTGAATGAGAAAAAATGTTTACATAAAATTTCACTATAAATTACTTTACAAAAGAAAGTTATGTATCAATTAGGGCTATAACCTTTTAACATATTTTGCAAATATTAAAATTGGCATAGTATAGTCCAATAGGCCATAAAACACTATGAAGAAATACGTTTTACTTTTTCGGTGGCGTCAAAAACCCACCAAGAGCCATGAAGTTTTAAATTTATATTTTTTGTTTTTTTTTTTTAATTTTCAATAAAAAATATCGTAGAACAATTCCATACGAAAAGATCATTATAACATCGAAAAAAATTAGATACGTATTTTTTTTTTGTCGATCGATGCACTGGGGGTCCACGGCGGTCTGTTCAAAAATTCGAGTTTTCCTCAATTTTCGAAAAACAGTTCAATTTCAAATCGTTGTAACTCATACACTGGTCATCGGATTTGGGACATTTGAACAGTTTAGTTACAAGGAAATTGGACGAACTTCCCAAGTAAAAAAAATGATATGGAGCCATATGAAGTTATATTTAATTATATATAATCTTTTATGTAATTGGATATAATTATATCCGAAAAATGAGAACATCTTATTGTATCTTATTGTATCGAATTGCATAAAATTGTATCAAATTGTACCAAATTGTATACAATTGTATACAATTCGATACAATAAGATGTTCTCATTTTTCGGATATAATTATATCCAATTACATAAAAGATTATATATAATTAAATATAACTTCATATGGCTCCATATCATTTTTTTTACTTGGGAAGTTCGTCCAATTTCCTTGTAACTAAACTGTTCAAATGTCCCAAATCCGATGACCCGTGTATGAGTTACAACGATTTGAAATTGAACTGTTTTTCGAAAATTGAGGAAATTGTATCCGAATTTTGTCCTCATCCAATTACATCAAATTATATCTTTTTGTATAAAATTTAGGGTTTGGGATTTCCCGGACTTTTTCATTTCCCGGGAAACGGGAATAAAAAAATTTGATTCCCGGGAATACCGGGAATCCCGGGAAATATTTTTGAACAAAATTGTTAATGAAAACCACCTATATAAGAATATTTATTAAAAAAACACTATTTCAGTACAAATTCAGTCTGTGTAGTGAGAATTCAAAGTAAAAAATATCAGAATGTTGAACATTTGGTGTCACATAAATTACTCTAAGCACTGCCAAATGAATTGCATAATTCCAGCAGAAAGCACCCACTACTGGATTGTCGGAAACAAACATTCGCATTAGATATGGTGGCCACAATGTTATTTTCCAAATACAAATAAAACTATTCTAGCCTTATTTCTACAATTCTTCTTAATTCAACAGCATTACATCTTTCTGACATATAAACCAACCGCAGGTTATAAAATGAATTATTTCCGTTTATACATATGTTCAAATATCTCTTTTGTGATATTCTTGTCCATTCATCTAAGATTATAGTAAATCTCCTATTGTTAGAAATATTGCTCAATATTTCTTTTATCATGATATCTTTTACATGATTGTAGTAATTTAATATAATGTTCTTTACATCGGTTTCGTTTTTTGGCAATGCCAGGTTTTTTATTATAAAAACTTTCTCGAATAAACGAAGATCTAGTTATGGTGCGGATTGACATTCCGTCGACTGCGGCTAATTTGGATAACATTTTAGGAAATGTTTGCCCTACCATAAAACGTTCAATGCCTATTCAGCTTACACTTTTTTCTTCGGGTACTTTGCTAATTTTAGCTGGAACGTTATTCTTGTTGTTGTTTTCTTCAAGAGAAGTTGCATGATTCTTAATTTTTTTTTGTGAACCAAATTTACTTAGATGTCGGATATTACCTTCGTTAACCTTTAGTCTTTTAGGGCAAATATTGAATTGCGCTGCATTATGCGAAAAATCTTTATTAGTTGAAACGCTCCTAATTACTTGGCAAAGATTTTTTGTGTTTCAAAGAAAGTGATTCCCTTTTAAAATATTTTAGCAATAACATTTTGTGTTGGTATTTAAAATGTATTTTATGACTAAAATTAAAAAATCCTATTCCAAACAAAACAATTTAAAGAATTTAGTATTTTTAGAATTTCCCGTTTTCCCGGGAAAAAAATATTATTTTCCCGGGAATTCCCGGCAAACTTTTCCCGGGATATCCCGGGAATTCCCGCCCGAGAATTCCCGAACCCCAAACCCTTTTATATAAAATGTTATAAAAGTGGACATAGTTTGATACAATTATATCTAAATATTGACCTTATACTTTTGATCATATTATATATGACCACATCTAACAATATACAAAAATTATTTTTTTAAATAAAAAAGATATGCAATATCTGGAGATCAGACCTGGGGCATTTCAATTACAATTGCAAATAAATGTAATTGATATTAAAAAAAACTCAATTACATTTCATGTAACTGTAATTGAAAATTTTCAATTACAAGTAATTGTAATTGAAAGTGATTTCAATTACAAATTTCAATTACATTTAGAATTAAAGTGTTTTTTGTTAAAATTTTGTAGAAACAACTGACTGGGATAGATTGGATAGGCGTGGATAAGTATAAAAAGAATACGTCATGTTGGGCTGACCCCTCACTTGTGCTTTTCTCATTATTTCTTTTCCGAAAAAATGTAATTGTAATTGACATTTTTTTAATTACAATTATATGTAATGTATAACTGAAAATTTTCAATTACAAATTACTTGTAATTGTTTTTTTTTTTAATTACAATTACAAATAATATGTAATTGTAATTGAATTTTTTTCAATTACAATTACATGTAGTTGTGTAATTTCATATGTAATTAATTTCTAAATATAATGATTAACCCAAAGGTCTGCTGGAGATCCTATAATTTCGATAAATCTTCCATTAATTTTATCCAGATTTACCATGACAGTGCATTAAACATGAACAAAATTTTCTTTATTTTTAGGAACTTTAAAATAAAGTTAACAAGACTGAAATTTTAAAGTTAATAGGATTATGTTATACAACCAAGATATAAGAAAAATAGTAAAAAATAGTAAAATATTACAAAATAGTAAAAATTACTAAAAATATATGATGCAAAAAATAAACTCACACACGAATCATGCACGGGTTATATATTCTTATTCACGCTCACGCGCGAATCAAGTACGAATTATATTTAATTATTACTCACGATCACGTGTGAATAACGTGACTCACGAACATTTCTAGTCACGCGCCAATCCCTAGTAATTACTAAATCTAAAACTAGTTCAAAATCATTGTTAACATAGAACCACATATAATATAATACGGTTTTACACATGTGTGCAATATAATAGATACATTAAAATTTTTTTTAATTTTTTTCTCGATGCCTTTATTTTTAAAGATCAAAATAGTGGATAAATTCATCCCAATATGCGAGGAGATTGTTCAGAAAATGGTGCAGAATTTTAGCGTAATGGCCGTTTTTTATTTTGTAACTTGTTTTAAGTAGGCGTGGCTTTTAATGAAAAAGAAGCGATATCGACCTTCTATCAAATTACATAGTAAAATTTAGCGAGCACTGGTAGGATCTATACAAACTGTATATTTTTGGAAATTCTATAATATTTCCTTAAATCTTGCATTATCTTTATCTACAAGTAGTCTCCAGACTTAAAATGACAGTGCCTTAAACATGACCAGATTTTTCTTTGTTTCTAGCGATTTTAAAATTGTGTTAACAACACTAAAACTTTAAACTGAATAGCCTTATTTTATACTAACCGCGATATAACAAATCAGACAAACTTTTTTTTACGTTGTAGTATAAAGCATTCCGTGTTTAAATTTCAGTGTTGTTAACTTTATTTTAAAATCGCTACAAACAAGAAAAATTTAGTCATATTTAAGGCACTGTCATTTTAAGTCTAGAGACCATTTGTAGAAAAAAATAATGCAAGACTTAAGGAAATATTATAGGAATTTCAAAAATATACAGTTTTTACAGAACTGATCAGTACTCGCTAAATTTTACTATGTAAATTGATAGAAGGTCGATACCGCTTATTTTTCATTAAAAACCACGCGTACTTAAAACAAGTGACAAAATACAAAAACAGACGTCACGCTAAAATTCTGCACCATTTTCTGAACAATCTCCTCGCATTTTGGGGTGAATTTATCCACTATTTTGATCTTTAAAAATAAAGGCAACGAGAATAAAATTAGAAAAAATTTGAATGTATCTATTATATTGCACACATGTGTATATGGACCTTATATATTTTTATATAAAATCACTTTGAAATAATTGCTTATGTGGGATGATATATAATTATAGATGATTTTATAAAGAACGTAATATTGTTATATATTAAAGAAATCATGAAATATTGTAGATATGGAACCATATTAAGTTATATATGGGTTCTTATTCGTCAATATATAATCATATCTAACACAAATTATGAAATATTTCTTATATGGCCCCACATATAGTTTTATATTATTATGTATAGTGTCATACTAAATTATATATAAACGTATATGTAATTATATTTGTAATATGTTACTTTATGTACTTATATATAGCACATGCAATTATATATAGGCCAGTATGTAATAATATAAAATCGCATATGTCTCCATATTAAAACGTTTGTGGAAAAAATATCTAATATATGTCTATATAAAAGTATACATGCTTGAATTTAAAAGCATATGTGGCCATATGTAACTATAAGTTACTATATGCAATTTCATAAAATAATATATGGTTATATCAAAACTTTTTTACTCGGGTTTCCAAAAAAATAAGTTTGACATTTTTCTGCGGTGGAAAATCATGGTGAAAAATCTAATTTTCTGGGAAAACTCGATTTTTCGAGGTTACGTTCTTAGGAAAACCCCCGTTTTTTCTTTTAAAATATGAAGGTCCAATCTTTTACCTTTCGATTTAAAAAAGGGGGTCTGATTGTGGAACTTCACGACGAAAAAATTTAATTGAAAAGAACTCCTTTATAGAATTTCATATTTTTTGTCATAAGCAAATAAGCATCCCCAATATTTATAATTACACTGTCAACAAAATAAAATCTTTTCCAAAATAACAAGGTTCTGACAATTGATTCTGGCAAAGGGATAAAAAAATATATGTATATGTGTGTCGGCTTTTTAAAAGTTCACGTCTGGCCCTTTGTTTTTTGGGTGGTTAAAATTTCCCCCTTTTGCAAATGTTTATTGTGAATCGACATTGGAAACCATGTGAATCTTCAATTTTAGGTATAGGTGTGTTCAGCGAACACTACGAGCAATATTTTAACCCTCTAACTCTTCAATGAAAGGGTTATTTTTTGCCCCTTTTTCAATTGGGACAAAAAAGACCCGTAAGTTAAAGAGTTAGAGCGTTAAAATGTTCCGCAAAAATATTTGTCACGAAATTCTACTACAAGTCTCTGAAGACATCGAAATTGAAAATTAAACTTCAATGTCAGAAATAATTCAAAACCTAAAATGTGTTTAAGGGTTAATTTTGTAGTTATTCAGAATTGGCACTCAAATGCCCCACAAACCTGTATTTTAGGAGGTTACTTTGTATGAGAAAATGTTTTACACAAAATGTTTGTCCCTTTTTAAAAAAAGGCCCAACAAAATCTCTTTAATTGAAGACTTACGGGGTTAAATTGTTTCACAAAAATGTTCCTCGTAGTGTTTAACATAAGTTTTCTGAACACATCCTGTGTATAGGAAATGGAAGATTCATATAGTTTCGTATGCCGACTCACAATAAACGATACACGTATATTTTTGTTCTGCCCTCTGCCACGATCAGTTGTTCGAACCTTAATATTTTGTAAAAAATTTGATTTTGTTTTATAGTGCTATTTATTTACTGTAATCAACATGTAAACTTTTATCCGAAGTGGCGCCCAACCTGAGACCTCATTAGTTAATCCTGTACCCTTTACGCCGTTATCAAGTTCCGTTTATAAAAAAAATCTGAAACTTAGTGGTTTAATTAAAATTTGTATAAATTAAAAATAAAAAATATTATTTGCCTAGATATTTTTAGTATACCTTCTATGGAAGACTATTCTGTTTTTTTTTGCGACAATACTTTTTAAATCCCATACAATCTTTTCAAATTCTATTCAAATTTAAGTGCATCAGTTGGTTAGCCTCCCCTATTAGATTCTCTGCTAACTTGTGACACTTGTAACGCATAAAATAAGTATAACATTTGCATGCAGTGTTTAAGTGTGCATTTGGGTATGAATGGGGAGAGTAGGAGATGAAGAAAAAATTTATTACGCATATAACACTCTATAAAAGAAATATAACAAGTTTGAGATTTGATGATCGGCAAAAAATATGTGTATACATATAAACACATAGAAACTACCCTACAGTATTAGGAAATGGAAGAGATTTAATCGCTTAGTTTGATTTGTTAAATCTCACTCGACCCAATATGAGTTATACAGATTTCGGTTTAGTTATTTTTTTAATTTCTGGAAATTACACGATCGGCGTAGAATATGTTATCTGTTTATTTAATTCCAATAATTTTTTCTTATATACTTTTACCTCTAGTTGCCACATTTTATATCCGATTTTCATAAGTAATACCTTTCTGGCATGGTTGTAATGTTATATTGTTTACAACTTCATTAGTTGTTTCAAAAAGTCACCGCAAGATTGCGCTAATCTAGCATTTATTAGAAAATTGCAAAAATTGAAATTCGGGGACCTCGAAAATGATTTTTTGGTATGTCGTAGTGGAATTTTTTTTTCCTCATGCCAAAAGCTATCGAAAAATCGATGGCACAATATCAAAAAATTTTTGTCCATACAAATCGCCCCACTCTAATGTACATACATCTTTTTTAACAGAAGCACTACTGATTTTAACATTGAGTTGTCATAGGAGTACTCCCACTTCAATATTGTTTCAGTACTTTTTGAACGAGTGCAAAGGAAATTGAAAAAGTAAAAAAAATTCACAAAAAAAATTAATATTTTTTTACTGCTGCCACGGGGTATCGAACTTGTGGCCTCAAGATTGCTAGTATAGCCCTCTACCGCTGAGCCATTCTTTGATATGAAAGTTGACCGGCATGAAAACAGCATTACTTACAAGTATCCCCAAGTACTTACAAACCCCTAACATAAGCTGGCTTACTTTACCCAGGGTATGGCCGTATTGTAAGAGCCCACAGGTCAATATACTTCGTAAGTCCACACAAGTATAGTAAAACACAATAACGGATACTTTTAAAGCAATGAAAGAAGTAGTTTGTAAAGCATGACTTCAAATTTTTTTCCTGGGCTCTTGCTGTTACAGCACAGTCGTGACATTTATGTTCAGGCTGTCTGCTATATATATGCCTTCACGAAATACGTCCTCCACAGAGAACTGATTGATCTGGAATCTCAAAAATCATTTATAAATGGTTATTTTCCCAGAATTAAGCTTACATCGACAACATTTCCAATTGCATTGTAACTTAAACATTTTAACTAAATAATTATACATACTTTCCAAATAGTAGTCCTCTATTAAAAAATTTACAAACATTAATCTTTTTACACAATATGTTTACTCGGTATAAGTTCAATTTAAGTTGCAAACATATGTAGACTATATCAACTGAGGATCGTTGCTCTTTATGGAGGGAATTTTGTTTTGCTTATTTCTTATCTGCTAAAAAAAAACTACGTAGTTAAAACTACAGCAAAGAATTATTAAGAAGATAGAAGCTGGCGAAAAAAATATGACATAAACTTGTTGAATAATAACATTTTAATAAAGTATTTACTATAGGAAAGTTAGGGAGGCAAATGTTTTATAAAAGTATTTGAATTTGGATTTACAAGTTCTTACTAGGTCAGGCCTAATGTGACAGATTCTTTGAAATATAAAATAAAACTTCAATCGTAGAATTCTTAAGGCACCAAAAAGTACAGTGAATTATAAATTATTGTGGAAACAGGCGAGAAAGGCAAAGTTCTTTCTAATCCTCAGAGTAGTAACGCTGTGGTGTAGTGGTTAGCGCAATGGACTGCTACTCAGAAGGTTGCGGGGTCGATCCCCAACCAAGCCAACATAAATTTGTGAAAAATACTAATATGTATGAGTTTTTTCTATCCCTCATACATATCACAGTGTCCTCCTTCCGTGTTCCCATAGCACTTAACCCCACCCAAATAAAATAATATAACAGGGCTATGAAATAAAAAGCTTCAACAAAGTTCGCCAACTCTTCAGATGTTCTAAGATTCAACAGATGTTCTAAGATTCAACATCTCGCGCAATTACAGTGTTGCCATATTTGAAGCCCTTCATCTTTCACCACATTTCACTTCTTCCAAAGACAGCAACACGCTAATTAATAGGAAGAATTTCCTGAGTGTTGCTTCTCTTAAAAAAAAAGTCGCATATAGGTTAACCTTTTTAGCTCTTCGTTGCATTCGGTTGTTTTCCGTTCGCACCAAAAGTTTGTCAATATTCAGCCAATACACAAAAATTGGGGTGCTAATAAACCTATAAATTACCGCCCAATCCCTCTCGAAGGTGAAGGAGAGCGTGCTTAACTACCATCTTGCAAATTATCTGGAAAGGAACTTACTTATAATTGATCGACACTACTGTAACACGTCGGCTGAAAAATCCGTAGGATGATACATAGGTGGCGCCACTAATGAAAATTCTACATGATTTTTTGGAACTACCAACCTTCAGATGATATTTGTGTACTGAATTATCCATGCTTTTTAATGGGAAAAAACACCGTTCAAGCCAAAGCTTGGCTTGATAAGCGTTATTCGGATTCTGCTCCATCGAGACAAATGGCAGAAAAGTGGTTTGCTGACTTTAAATGTGGTAGTACGAACACCGATGACGCCGAACGCTCTGGTCGCCCAAAAGAGGTGGTAGTACCGGAAAACATCAAAAAAATTCACAAAGTCGTTTTGGCAAACTGTAAAGGGAAGTTGCAGTTGATAGCTGATACCTTAAAGATATCGAAGGAACGTGTCGGCATTATTTTGCTTGAACATTTGTCCATGAGAAAGCTGTTTCGAAATGGGTGCCGCGTTTGCTCACAGTGCACCAAAAACAACAACGTGTCGATGATTCTGAGTTGTTTGGAGCTATTCTGGCGAGATAAAAACGACTTTTTGCGTCGGTATGTAACAATGAACGAAACATGGATCTCCACTTTTCTCCAGAGTCGCATCGGCAGTCAGCTCAGTGGACAGCAACTGGCAAACCTCGCCCGAAGAAGCCAAAGTCGCAACAGTCAGCTGTTAAAGTTATGGCATCAGTATTTTGGGATGTGGCTGGAATTTTCACTCTGATTACCTTGAAAAAGGCCAGACCATCAATAGCAATCGCTACATGGCCCAACTGGTGCATTTGAAGGAGGAAATCGCAAAGAAACGGCCCCATATGAAGAAGAAAAAAGTGCTCTTTCACCAAGACAATGTGCCGTGGCACAGTCGTTGGCTAACATGGCCAAATTGCACGAATTACACTTTCAATTGCTTCCGCACCCACATTTGTCGCCCACCGATTTTTACCTATTTTCAGACTTCAAAAAAATTCTTGATGGAAAGAGATTTGGTTCAAATGAAGAGGTGATTGCCGAAACAGAGGCCTATTTTGATGCCAAAGATAAATCATTTTACAAAAAATGTAAGAAAACTTCAAAATGAAATTGTTTGAACCGCCATAATTCTTGAAGTCCCGCCATTTTGAAGAGTTATTTAACATTGTCCCGCTTTTCGATAAAAAAAAGTTCTGGCAACGCTGATATGCCCCAAAAAAAAAACCTTCCCAATTGCGTCTGCCTTAATATAAGAGCTAAGTTGGCCGCCAGACCCCTGTAATATTCAAATTCTTTCAGTTATCGAACTTTTATGATATAGGAAAGATATAACTTTTTGTTCACAGTCATTGACCAAACCAGGCTTCCATAGATCAGTATCTGTGTAATAATTGGCATACATATCCAGTGGATAAAATATATCTATATACTGCATAACTTATTTGAAATTCTTCTTGCTGATATAAAAAAACATAAGGCTCTTTCATCCTTTATTCGGTAATTTCTTTCTCGAAAAGTTAAAAACCAAAATAATAAGTTGAACTGTGGCTTTCCCCAGTTTAGGAAGATCAAACTCCTACAGAGTGTTTTTTCTTTTAAACAAGACAAGTCCGACTATTGCAGGATTTTAGGATAGGCAGTCAAAGCCGCCCACCTCGTCCCTTTAACAGATATAACAGGAATCAGAAAATCAGCTAATGTCGAGTACCCAACGAACTCATAGCCGTTGCTCGGCCATACAGTAAAATTCCTCCGAATCTGTTGCACTTCATTAACGTATTCTCCGTTTTCTCCAGTGATTCCAGAATTTTATTGATCACAAGGTTCAAAAGAAGGTGATAAGTAACTCCCCTTTGTGGAGTGCCATTGATTGTCACCTTCTTCGCTTATATAAGTACGACTTAATTACCCTTCTTTTCCGGATGCAGAACTACTCGTGTTTATTATGTCTCAATAGCAAGTTTCTAAAGGTATTAAAAAGTAATCAAATGCTATTTCAAATATGAATTTTTGGCTTCAAATGACACACCCAGAAAATAGATTCGTGCTGGCGACGATATTTTTCTTTCGCCCATCGAATGATTGCCAACCTAATAATTATCTTTTATCTTCTACATAACTTAATAATATTTTTGACATTTAACAAATTTGTTATAATTAGTTTTAAATACTAATACTATTTTTGTTGTAATTTAATTCTTTGCAGATTTTTACAATTGTTGTAATGAAGTATTTGGTTCATGTAGGACATCATGTGAAAATGTAAGTAAGATTAAAATAAAATAGTATTATTTTTTTTAACAAAACTTGATCTCCTTGTTTCTTATTTTTTCGTGTTAAATCTTATAAAATAAATTATTTTTAAAACCGACATTAAAACTGATTAATGACAGGCAACTACTTGAAATTTGTACCAAATACCAAATGGAAAAAAATTGAAATACATATCGCTGATAGTGTAGTATAACTTTACGAAAAAAATAAAATCTACACCGCCTTTTTAGCACATGCAGAGTTTTTGATATTAAAAAAAAAGACTTGTTGAAAATATTTGTTGAAATTGAACTAGTTTTTTTGGGTTTTTGTTAATAGACATTATTTAAACATTAATGACATAGCTTTTTTATCATATGATATGGTAACACTTTAAATGCAAATGTGATATCAACTCTGGGTGATTTGTTTGTGTACAGAGTTGTGTTATGAAATCTGAACCGTTACTTTTGTGTATTTGACTCTACGTCTAGATATCAACATTAATTTATATTTCTGGCCATTAACTTCAAGTTTGAAAACGTGTTGTAGTCTTTCATTCATTGAATTGGTTGGTGTAAAAGTTTAACAGTATGTCAGTTTTTGACAGTTAATCAAGCAACCAAAAGAGTAAACAAAAACTATGTGTGTGGTTTATTTTACAATGATATATTATGCAAATTAATAAGTAAAAATTAACGTTGAGTGAAAACGAAAATTTTAATTAAAAAAACAAGTTAAGCGCACACTCATAGGAAGATCTCCAGTCGGGTCAGCCAATGATTAAGGTAAACTTTAGATATGCTATAATAAATTGAAAAAATAGAAAGAGAAAAAATATAGTTGAACACATGATTGAGGAAACGAAATTATTATACTCTAATTCTACTGCTCATACATATGATTCTTGCTGATCATATCATGATCACTGATGACGATTTTATTATCATTCAGGATCATATTATGATTATTACGTATTTCTTTAATAACAAGATGCTCTTTTTTCTCTGAGTGTATATTAGGCTGGGTCGATTTGTGGGGAGGCAAAAAAATCGCCCATGGCTCAGGGAAAATCGTATTCTAGGGATCAAAATAAGAAACTTTGCCGAAGGAACCATACCTCTAAAACGAATTCTACTACCCCTAACTGTTGACTTTTGTCCCGTAGGGTCAAGTTTTGAAAAATCCCACTTTGACCCATTTAGAGTGCCCCAATCGAGTCCAAATGTATGACCGACCCCCACTAACTTTGGAGGGCCGATCCACCCATGCCAGTGGTACACCCCCTGGAACTCCCCTGGGGGGTTCCCCATACAAACATTTTAAAAAATCACCATTTTTGGCACTTTATTTTATTATTTTTTATTTATTTTATTTATTTTTATTATTTTATTTATTTTTTCTCTTTAGAAATTTATTTAGTCAGAACATATGTAAATGAAAAAATTAATTTAACTTAGTAATAGAAAAGAAAATAAAAAAAATTACTGTTTGAAGTCTTTTTTGCTTTCAAGTCTGGGCATTTTTTCTTTTCTATTACTAAGTTAAATTAATTTTTTCATTTACATATGTTCTGACTAAATAAATTTCTAAAGAGAAAAAATAAATAAAATAATAAAAATAAATAAAATAAATAAAAAATAATAAAATAAAGTGCCAAAAATGGTGATTTTTTAAAATGTTTGTATGGGGAACCCCCCAGGGGAGTTCCAGGGGGTGTGCCACTGGCATGGGTGGATCGGCCCTCCAAAGTTAGTGGGGGTCGGTCATACATTTGGACTCGATTGGGGCACTCTAAATGGGTCAAAGTGGGATTTTTCAAAACTTGACCCTACGGGACAAAAGTCAACAGTTGGGGGTAGTAGAATTCGTTTTAGAGGTATGGTTCCTTCGGCAAAGTTTCTTATTTTGATCCCTAGAATACGATTTTCACTGAGCCATGGGCGATTATTAAATCGACCCGCCCTAGTGTATATATATGTATTTTGTTTTGTCTTCAATTTCACTTTATAACCTGATTCACAATGCGGGAGCTTGGATTTTGTGGAGTAATACAATAATAAAATCCGGCATAAAGCAGGATTCACAATGCTGAAGTGCTCCACGATGCAGAGTACTAAAATAGAGATGCCATGATACAAAACTTGCGGTAGAAAAAGAAAGGAACAAAATCCACTCTGCAGAGTGGAGTACTCCAGCAGTGTGAATCCGGTTTATGGAGTTACTAATAGGGTAATATCACACATTTCGGGTACCCTGTTCTGAAGTGAAGCGTATTTCAGTGAGGGCGTTCTGCAGCAAATGGTAGTCGGATGGGGCAAGGTCTAGACTATAAGGCGGGTGTGGCAAAATTTTTCAACCACTATTTTTTAATTAGTTTTTAACCGGTCTTGCAGCATGTGGCCGAGCGTTGTTATGATGAAATATTACGGCTTCATGTCTGAATCAAACGTATCAATTGTGTTCGGTACAGATCCCATGTGATCGTCTGGCCCGCTTTCAGCAGCTCATAATATATGGAACCCTTCTGGTCCCACCAAATACAGATAATTCCTTTGCGCCATTGATATCCGGCTTTGGCGTTGATTTGGCTGATTCGCCGGGCTATACATACGATTTTTTGCGCTTCGGGTTGTCGTAATGGATAAATTTTTTATCGCTAGTAATGATTCGCTGCAAAAATTACTTCTATTTATGGCATTTCGGACATGCAAAATAGTCTTTTAACGTCTATCCGCTTCAACTCGTGTGGTACCCAATTTCCTTGCTTTAAATGAATCATGCTGCTTGCAAAAATTTTAAGTGCTGCTTGAGTGACCCCCAATGATTTTGCAAATCCTTCTTGAGTTCGACAACAATCTTCATCGAGTAATGCCTCCAATTCATCATCTTCGAACTTTTTAGGCTGACCTGGGCGATCTGAATAGCACAAACCATCTATCGCACGTTGAAATCGGTGGAACATATTCAGGATAAGCTTCGATAAGCAATCGATGTGCTTCAGATGCATTTTTTTTCTCCAATTGAAGAAGTAATTTGCGAAGGAAAAAAAAATTTGTATGTTTTTTTTTGTTACACTATTTCGCTCAATGACTAAGTGGCAATAATTGAAAGATGTTTCCATGGAACTGTTTCCGGAACCAGTTCCACGGATCTAATATGGAAGGCATGACTGTCGTAGAATCAGTTCTAGAACTAGTTCCAGAACAAATTCTAGGGCAACCGGTTCCACTTTGGAGCTATAGAAGTGATTGCTTTTGGGACAATTTCAAACAAAAATAATCGTTGTTACAATTGACAGTAGAAGGGGTTGTAAGGGAAAAGCAGCTATTCTACAACCGATTCTTTGGAACAGAAAATTTTCCTCCCAGGAAAATTTTATAGAGCATCCGGTTCTACTTTGGAGCTATGGAAGTGGTTACTTTTAGGAAAATTTCAAACAAAAATCATTGGTATTAGAATTAACAGTGGAAGGGGAATAGAATACAACAGATTCTTTGGAACAGAAAATTTTCCTGGGTGGGTTGGGTCACATTTAGGTGCCTATTCCTACTTGTGACTCATTGTGACCGTCATAAGACTATTTTTAAGACTGAGAGTCTTAACTTTTCATACAAAACAACAATAAAATTCAAAAAATTCAAATTTTATTTGTCAATGTTATGATTGCGTCGATACCAGGTCTTAATTTTTTTGAAGTTTTCAAACAAAAATTTGAATAAATATAGATTTGTTAAATTTAACAAAAGAATTTGTTAAAATCAACAAATTTTATTTTAAGCCAAAAAAACAGGAATTAAATTTTGTTAAAGTAACAAATTTTTCTGTCCAGCCAACAGACATATTATTTTGACTGTAGTTATTTGAAAAACCCTTTCAAATTGGTTATTGGTATTTTAGTGTTAGTGTTTGGCAAAAGCAAAATATTTTGAGGGCAGTAATATGGAATAATTAATAAAATCTACCAAAGGATGCAAATTGTGTGCAAAAAATTCTATGATTTAATAAATTCTTCCTAAACTTCTCCTAATGAGAACGTATTGAGATTTCAATTTGAGATACCATTAAAACTTGCGACATATTTAAAATTTCCTTTTTTTTTATTTTAATTTTCTTCAATTATGTGTTTGATTTTATAATGACCTCAATTTCATTGTTGAACAACACATGTGTTTGTGCATCTTTTGACAGTTGACACTTAATGGAGCGTCACGTTTTTTTAATGTCTTTTCACAGCTTTTTTTTTAATCAGACGAGGATGAAGGAATTAAGGGAAAATTTTATTTACAAAGAGCAAAAAATCAGAAAAATGTAAACTAAATATAAGAAACTGACTGAAAAAGTACACAATTATAAACTGAACATATATAAATGTATGTATTTTTTCAAAGACAATAACAGAGATACAGACATAAAGATACTATGTGATAAGATGAATGGATTTTAATGAGGATATATTGGGAACATAAAAGCAATCTGGCAGCATTCAATTTTAATGGAAACTTAAATAAAAGTAGAAAATAAAATGAACCAAATTTTATAGCTTTTTAGAGTGTGGTTTTTGATAAAATTTTAATACAACTGTGGTTTCTTAGAAACCGAGGATAAAAAATCAAATATGTTGTTATATCATATTTGAATAAAAATCTTACTGTTTTTATAAACATGTTTAAATTAGTATAAATCTTGTTAAAGTAAATATGATTCTAGTTAAAATAAACTTTTTCGTCAACATTTTAAAAATAAATAGAAACGTATTTTTTTTCCCCCCAAATTCTATTACATCTGTCAAAAAATTGACAAGTACCTATTTAGACTAACATTAGTGGGCATTAAACTACAATATATTAATCCATTTTCTACCAAGCATGGATTTCGAGCTAATTTTTTGAAAAAAAAAAAAAACTTGGTAGAAGGATATGTCGGTTTCGCAGTAAGCGTTCTAGTGTTGGTATATGTAAGTAATTCAGAGTGAAAGTTTGACGCCTTGTAAGCATTTTTATATTTTAATAATACAAATTTCTGTGAAACAATTTAATAAAGAATTGATTGTTTTCTTTCGCTCCATTTTAAGAATTTTTTAAAAAGTTTCACATGTTAAGACATTTTTTAAAAATATTATTTGGAAATTCTAAATGTTTAGATTTGTATGCTTCTTCGTTAGATTTAGATATTTATCTGCATAATATAAATGAATTTTTGCATCAAACCAATGAAATTTCATTGGAACCCCCTATTAAAATTGTTCATTTAAATAATGGAATTTTTCATAAAATGTTGTGAAAATTTTCATTTTATTTATTAAGTTTCATATATTTAATGAAAAAGTTTCATTATAAATACATATATAAATAAAAAATTCATTAAAACTCGTCCAGCAAAATTCTCTGTGAAAGAAATTATCCCATTTTCAATATTAAAAAAAATTTTATGCATACTTAGAATTTTACAACTTATTTTACTACATACAGAACGCAGAATTTTTTTTCTCTTAAATATTTTTTTGAAAAAAAGACAAAAATAATTTTTTCAAATTATTATATGGCAACCTTGAAATTTAAGTTTTTATGACTTTTTAAATTACATTTATAGTCAATGCCTAAAACTATCACATGCTCATACATTTTTTGAACTGATACATTTTTTGCTAAAATTATAATAAATATGATGAAATCTATCAATAGCTATATTAAAAATTTTATTTTATCATTAAAAATGATAGAAAAAAAAATTTAAATTTCCTATTTGCAGCCACATTTTACATTTTACATATTTTCTTTCTAAGTAACTAAGAGAATTTCATACTCTTTATTTTCTTAACTCTTTGCTTAAATCAACACTTAAGATCTTTATAGTATAATATTAGTACACTCACAACATATTTTCCATAACCGATTTAGGTTTATTTGAAAAGTAATAGGTAAAGTTTGTTGTCAATTGAAGAATTAAAATACATTTAAACATATTGTTTAACTTTTGTTATCAATCAATAAAAAACAATTTACAAAAAAATATGTATCGTCTGTAGGAGTTGTTATTTTCAGTCAAATTTTCTATTTTTAGAAAAAATAATTTAAATAATTTCGTTGTTTTCTATTTTAAATGGTTTAAACATAATCAAAAATCAGTATTCCTTTTTCTAATTGTGTTTTAAATTAATTTAATATGTATTTTAGGTTGTTTTTAACGATAAAATATTGTGAGTATATACTTCCATTAAGTGAAGAAAGAAAACAAAACAAAATTCACGTTAAATGAAGCGAGCAGGTAGTCCTGGAGGAGTACATCGATTAAGTCTTCTTTGGCACCAAAGTCTCATTTTTTGGTAGAGTTCTAAGTACAGTATTCGAATGTAATGCGAGGCGATTGGTATATCTTATGCTGGAATTTCGGATAACTTCCTTTACGGTTTTAACATTTAGTTCGTGATGAAGGTCATCATCAGAGATATACCATTCTGAGTTGACAATAATTCTTAATATATTAGTAATGCTCTAGTAAACAAAATCACTGTGGTTGACCGTACTACCAAGTAGTATCTAAATTAAGGAGATGCCAATCATCGTCGGACGTAACATATTTAGGACAAGACTTCGGACAAAACAGCTTTGCCTCTGCATCCAAAATGACAAATTGGCACAAACAAACTAGACCGCCATTTTAGTCAAAATAGTTTAAAAGTGGAAATAAAAAATTAAAAAAATTTAGTAATTATGAGAAAAAAAATATGAAAAATTTTGAAAAAAATAAAAGTTATTTTTCATTAAAATATTTTTTTCATTTCAATATTTTTAATTTATTTTAAGTATTTATTCTCTTTTTATTAATTACATACTCTTTTATTTTTAATTTTCTTATTTCCAAATTATTTTTTTTATATTTTTTATATTTTTTCTTGTTTTAATATTTCACATACTTTTTTCATATACTTAACTATGTCGCGGCGTTTCGTATCCGATGTCTTGTACGAATAAATTTTCTACCCCTGACGCTAAAGCCTTCTTGGTACTACTCATATTCCAGTGTTGCCAAGTCTTTTTTTACAAATTCCCCTAAATTGTCCAAAAACCCCCCTACATTTGTTCTACCACTAAAAAACATTCCCCTAAATAAATTTTAAATATAAATAAATAAATTTTCAAAAAATCCAACAATTTTCTAAGTTTTTGTTTCAACTTATTAATAAATGCAAATAATAGATTTTTGTTGTTGTTTAAGTAAAAAAACCTTCGTTATTTTTTAGCTGGTTTTCTTTGCTTTCCTATTCACAGTCTAAAATTTTCCACTTCAAAAATGTGTAGAAAATAAAAATTTATGTGAAAAACTATCAACATTTTGACAAAACCAATAATTTAATTTTCTTTCAAGGGAAAACTGCCCCTAAAATGATTTTTTTATCCCCCAAATTTTAACCTAACAAATTGGTACGCCTCAAAATTCCCCCTAAGAGGTTGAAAACCCCCTAAAGCTAGGGGGAAACTCCTAACTTGGCAACACTGTTTTGGTCCACCACAGCATCATTTAGTTTTAAACACGTAAACATTTTGCTTCAGATATGTGGTTCTAATGGTAAAAAAAACATTTGTTTAAAACGAGTAAAAAGGTTAAAGTCGGGCATGCCGACTATATAATACCCTACACCAGTCTGACTTAAAGCCAACTAATGTTTGGATCCGAAATTTGAATGGGTTAAAACGGACTTGTGTCAAAATTTTCTATAAAATCATAAAAGAAGAGAAAATCGAAAATATAGCCCATATGGGCGATAGGTCCAAATATGGACCGATCCTATCTAGAATCAATAGGCTTTTTCCTTGGGACCATGTAAGTCAGCGAAATAAGTTTCATTGAAATATCGTCGTATTTGCGACCTGCAGCGTGTAAAAAAGACAATTTTTGGGGGTACCCTTATATGGGCACTAGGTCTAAACATGGACCGATTTCAACCAAAATCAAAATCCTTGGCCCGACGTAAGTCAGTGTACCAAATGTCGTCGAAATATCTTAATATTTGCGACCTGTAGAGTGCGCACAAGAATGCATGGACAGACAGACGGACGGACGGACATCATTAAATCGAAATAAAAAAAAAATTCTGAGCCGATCGGTATAATATAAGGTGGGTCTAGCACCAATATTTTTTGGTGTTACAAACATTAGCACAAACTTATAATACCCTCTCCACGTAGTGGTGTAGGGTATAATGTTCCGGCATACCAAAATTACTCTATGGAAATTTTGTAAATATATTTCCCATAATATGATCTGTATTACCAAATTTTTTCCAACAATTCGATTTTTTTTTAATTACACACAAAGAAAAAATAAGCGCGGGTAGCGAATTATAAGTAGCCTTGAAAATTTTTGTTTTTGAATATTTTTTATTATAAGCTCAATAATACGCATCGTTGGTTTTCCATTACGTGACGGAATTTGAAAATTCGTGCCAACCTAATACCCAATTTGTATATTCATAAATTGTAAGTTATACCTTCGCTATCCTTGAGGGTAACTGTGTAAAATACACTAACTTTTGAATACTTTTACACCCTAAAAACACCTTATTTAAACAGTTTCTGCTAAACTTCAAGTCATTCAAATTTTAAAATCAAGTTTCAATAACTTTAAAATTTGCATATACGCAAATTTTCAAGTTATAGATAATTCCATAACTCCAAACGCACCTAAAGCTTTATTCACAGAAAAAAAAGTAAAGCGAAAAAGATTTATTATTAACTAAAACCCAAAGCTTACCTGCTGCGCATGCGCCTTGAATTTATATACACATTCTGTGTATTAAAATTACCTACAAACTCCAGCCAACATACATACGTATTGTACGATGTCAATGTCAGTTTAAGTTTTGAAAAACAAACACAGAAACAAATAATGTTGCACGAACATTAAAGTCAGCAAGTGGTAGAAAACAACCAGCCAGCCAGCCAACCAACCAATTCCTTGCCAAGAGGATTTAAGAATGCTACAACAACAAGTTTCTTTTGTTTGGTATTTAATGTTGTTGCTGTGTGGCAAATTTGTAATAAATATAAACATTTTATCAAGTTAATTGCTTTTGAAGTCATAATATCTTAAGGCAAAATATTTTCAAACAAAACAAAAAAAAAAGGATTTCAATTTCCTTTGAGATTAAGAAGACAGACAACAAAACGCAAAGACAAAAGTTCTGAATAGATTAGATGTTGGAATTGTTTCAAAAGATAATTCCAATTAATATTCAACTGGGTGTCAGAGCAAACAATATTTATTGCTTAAAACAAGTGTTTAAGAGAGAATGATTAATTAGTTTTAATTATAAAATAAATTTTTAAATTATCCCACACTCAAGTAAGGGGTATTGAGAATTCTGTTCGAAAACATTGCAACAGTTTAAGATTTGTTAAACTAAAATTGAACTTAAACTGAACCTAAATTGTGCTAAAAAACAGAGCTGTAAATGAATCATTCTTTTTTTAATTAATTCGCGAATCATTGATGCATTGAATTGGCGAAATTTTGAATTAATTCTTTTCACCAAAAAAAAAACGAATTGAATTAAATTTCAATCCATTTATATTAATTTGGCAAAATTTAATTGCAATTCGTTTCCAATTCAAATGAATTGCAAATCGTTTTCAATTCATTTGAATTGAATTGATTTTGAATTAATTTAAATGAATTAGAAAAACGAAAAATGAATTGCAATGAAATTATTAATTGCTTCTTGTATATTAAATGTGTTTGAACGACATTCAACGTATGTCAAAACCAAAATAAGTAATACTTAAAGAAACAAACTTTACTTTGATTGATTGCAATTCATTTTTAATTCATTTGAACTAATTCAAAATCAATTCAATTCATTTGAATTGGAAATGAATTACAATTCACTTAGCAAATTCATTTGAATTGGAAATGAATTGCAATTCATTTTTGCCTAATTCATTGGAATTGATTCAAATTTCATTCAATTCTTTTTCTTGGTGAAAAGAATTAATTCAAAATTTAGCTAATTCGTAATGAATTGAAATCAAAAAAGAATGATTTATTTAAAGCTCTGCAACAAAAATCAGCTAAACCTGAGCAAGAATTCAATTGATATTATTATCCCTCTATTAAATACTAGTTTTACACGGTCTTTGTAATACCAATAACTAGTTTTTTAAATTAAAATTATGTGTCCTAAATGGACTACAAATAAGTTTAACTTGAACTAAAATCGACCTACAACGTAACTGAACTAATTACCTCTATCATATCATCCCCGCAAAAAAAAATTGGAAGTCATGCTTAACAAACCACTTCTTTTATTGCTTCAAAAGTATAATGTAAGTGTATTTTTATTGCTTTTTTAGTAATTCTGAACAACTTCAAAAAAAAATCACTTCTTTCACTGCTCCCAACATATTCATTTTTTAGAAGTAATTCTGAACAATATCCAAAAAATCATTTAAGTATTGATTCTAAAGCCTTATTGCTCTAAAAGTGGTCTTAAGAGGTAATTTTGATACAGTGGTGTAATGGTTAGCGCGTTGGATTTTTAAACATAAGGTTCCGGGTTTGATCCCCATCGACCGCAACATCAAATTGGAAAAAAAATAATATGCATGATTTTTTATAAAATCAATATATCCCTTTTGGGATTAGTTTAATTTAATTTCAGAAATTGTATTTTGACCACATTTAAATTTTTTCTTTCACATTATATTAGAGAATAAGTTTAGATTTGGATAAAAATATTAAATTTTGATAACTAAAAACCAAAATGTGGATTTTTTAACAAAATAAAATAAATCCAAAAATAAATCCAGCGATTTAAAAAAGGCCTAAATATAACAGGGCTATTAACTAAACAGCTTCAATAAAGTTCGCCAACCCTCCATCAGTTGGCGTGCAACAACTGTTCTAAGATTCAACATCTCGAGCAATTATAGTGTTGCCCTATTCTAAGCCCTTCATATTTCACAACCTTTCATCTCTTTTTTATCCCTTTCCAAAGAAAGCAAGACGTAATTTAATTCGATAAGAAGAATTTCCTGAGTGTTGCTTCTTTAAAAAAAAGATGATACTGGGTTCGATTCCCGGTGGCACCAATACTTTTTTAGTTTTTATTTTATTGTAAAATTTTTTTATTTATTTTTTAATTTTTCAATTTTTAAAAATACATAATTTTGAAAAATACATAAAATACAAGTTATGAAAAATCGCTTTTTATACGCGTGTGAAATTACTGGAAAAAATAATGATGGTGGTGTTTTTATGCCAGTCAATTTTCATATCAAAGAATGGCTCAGCTGTAGAGAGCTATCTTGATGTCGCAAGTTCGATACCAGGTGGCGGCAATAAAAATTTAAAAAAAATGTTTTTTTCCTTAAATTTTTTTTTTTAATTTTTAATTGATGAAATAAATTTCTTTGCATTAGTTCAAACAGTTCTGAAAAAATGTTGAAGTGGTAGAACTCCTCTCCTATAACAACTCAAAGTTGAAATCTTTAGTATTTGTATTAAAAAAAAGTACATCTAGATCATTAATTATAGTGCTTTTTCTACTGCTTTGCCATCTCTTTTTTGCTGTGATATTATGCATGCTTTTGCAAGCGTTATTTCTTAAAACATTTCTTTAAAAATTGATAAAGTACTTTGAAGTCGGTCTTGTCTGCATCTAATTCTCTTATTTAGTTCATATTATTGTTACTATTCATACTTCTATATAACACCCTAGGCCACGTGTTTAGTTTCGTTTTTGTTTACGAACTTTAAATCTAGAAAATCATGTTTGAGTTATTTCAACCTAAAAATGTCAGTTACTTGCTAACTGTTAAGACTCAAAGTTATTTACTTTGGCATAAATGCTAATGTCCGTACACGCTCTCAAGTGGCAGTAATAAAACATAAAACTTAAGAAAAAAAACTTTAACAAGGAAATAAAATGCTTAAGAATATGTATGTTATTTTGTAAGGAAATTTTTTTTTTGAAATCTTGGGTACGAAACATCCTAGTTGGAAAAATCAGGATACTTTAGTGTTATAAAGTTTATCAAAGGAATGTTTTAAATATCTATGCGCAACAGGATTTCGAAGAAAGAAACCAAATTTAAGGAATTGAATGAATTCGCCTTTTGAAAGAATTCATTAATTTTTTTCTAACTCCATCTTAAAATTGAATGCATTCATTCATTAAGAAATATATTCATTCTAGTTAATTCAACTTTTGGTCAAGGAATCCATTCCCTAGAGAAACGAAAAAGTTAATTCTTTAGGGAATTAAACGAAAAAGTTAATTGCTTCAGAGAATTAATCGCACAGTTAAATGAATTCCCAGGGAATTCATTCCAAAGGAATTAATTTTTCGTTCAATTCCCTAAGTAATTACCTTTTCCGTTTAATCCCCTAAAGGAATTAATGGTTCGTTTTAAGTCCATGAAGGAATTAACTTTATCTTTAATTCCCTGAATGTAAGTTTTACATTGTATTTAAAAATATATGAATATTTTTTGATGACTAAGGTCTTAATAAACATATTTAAAAAAATAATTATTTGAAGATATGTACAATGAAGTGTCTAAAAGTACCCAGGTAGAAAAATAGAAACGGCACAATGTCGGTCCGGTATTGTAGACGGTAGTACATGTACTGGCAATGCGTCGGATTTTCAACTTCACTGTACTAGCATGTTGTCGAAATGATAACACCAATAAACGCTTGGCCGTAGTTATTTCCCAACGTTGGCGCAGGCTTGGGATTTAATTTTTTTGTTATTATCTCAGTACATTTAATAACAAATTTAGTAGTTTGCTAGTACTTTACTGTCCTTTTAGTGTACATCACAGATTTTTAATGTATTCTTTCGAAACTTCACAAGAAAAGAAATATATTTACAATTATAATTGTGTAATATATGTAAAAATACGTAAAATTTATAAAATTTTTAATTTTAATAAATAAAAAAGCTCATTAATTTTCAGAAAACAGTACTGGCAAAGCACGTTTTTAGTAGTATCGGCATTTCGTAAAAAACAGTGTTCTCCCAGTACAATTTTTGTTCTAACGTCGGCAATTTCTACCTGGGTAGTCAAAAGGATATATATCTTCAATGACATATTTGTTAAATAAAATAAATTAGTATTCTACGATATAAACATTTTATTTTTCATTTTATGGTCTTACATGAAAAGTTAAGTTCTTCTGAGAATTAATTGAAAACCTTAAATTTAGGGAATTAAATACAAAAGTTAATTTCTTCAGGGAATTAAACGAAAAGGTTCAATTTTTAGAGAATTAAACGAAAAAGTAAATTCCTCACGGAATTAAACGAAAAAGTTAGCCCCGGTTTATGTATTACGAAAATGGTCTAAACGAAAGCAAAGTAACGAAAATTTGTTTTTGTTGCCCAAATATTTTTGACGAAAGTAATTGTCAATTGCTATCGTTTAGAATATTTTCGTAATAGATAAACAGGCCCTTAATTTCTTCAGGGAAATAAGTGCTAATTAAATGAATTCCTTGACCAAAAATTGAATTAATTTGATTTGAAAGAATTTGTTATTGAATGAATTCTTTAATTTAATGCTTAATGTTTTGGTCAGAAAATTCATTTCTGCCTCTCGACGGCCTGCCCCAACGGCTTTAGCTAGAAAAATGAAATTTAAAAAATGTCTCG
The DNA here is from genome assembly GCA_949987735.1 of Leucophora obtusa. NCBI lineage: Eukaryota > Metazoa > Arthropoda > Insecta > Diptera > Anthomyiidae > Leucophora > Leucophora obtusa. The sequence goes on from OX465296.1 coordinate 39,029,968, forward strand.
CCAGGACTAATTCACTAATAAGAGAATTTTCTCCAGGAAGGGCTGTAAAATGTGGGTTCTGAGGGGGAAAGCCTCCCCCTTAACGGCCCGCCTAAACTGCTTTGACTAGAAATCTGAAATTTTGAATATCTATGTGTTCCATGGAGCATGGATAATTCACTGACTAGGTGCTTTTTGAAATTTTCCGGAAATGTTGCAATAATGGGTTTTGGCTAGAAATCAGAAAATTAAAATGTGCATTCCATAGAGTATCAGATAATTAACTGAGTACTATTTGGAGTTTCGAATGAGAACGTGATAAAAATGGGGTTAAAAAGGAAAAAAAGTACCCTCAGACCAAACCGCTGGTAATAGGAACTTGAAATACGCCTTCTCCACACGCAGAAAAAAAAACTGGTGGAACTTTATCTAAGTGCTATGTAATTATACAACTACATAAGTTCCAATAAGTTTTATAATTTTCTAGCAAAATATATGTAATTTTTAGGATATTTTCCGCTACACATGTATATATTTTGCAAGGATTGAATATATTTTACAAAAAAATTTTCATATTTTACTAGAACTTTATAAAACTAACTTGAAAATTATGTACACGCAGAGAAAAGATATGGTTACAATATGATCACAGCTACCAAACTGTGGTCACTACTGTCATACATGGTTGTTGCAATCATATTATTAATGTATTAATCATACTTTACAAATGATATGGTCACCTATAATCATTTTATAGTTAAAGTCTCTCTTTTTTTCGGTTATCATATTATTTCCCTCGTCTACAATCATATATTATCTGGACAATCATATTTCTCTCTTCGAATTGCAATCATATTATAATCTGAGTTGAGAGAGATCATATTCACAATCATTGGTATAGTTTCGACAACCATGAGATGATCAGTATATTTTTCTAAGAGCGTCATCGATCAGTTAGCGTCAGTCTTCTTTAAGATTTTGTGAAAAGAAGTTATAGGAAGCACAAAATAAATAAAAAATATCTTCATGGTATTAATTTTAATACCGTCATTGTTTTTGGAAGAAAGAACTCGCTCTACCCAAGAAGTCTAGAGAGATATAGATTGTCAAGCAATCCTCAAATAAAATTATTGTTTATTATGCAATAAAGAGTTTAGTGCTATAAATTAAGTGAAAAAAGTATTTAATTTTTTTAATTTTTTGTACTCACGTAGCAAAAAGCGTTTGTTTCAGAGCGTCTTTAATAAGAAGTGTGATAGATTTTAGTGCTGTACGAAAACAAAATTGAAAAAAGTGCAAAATTTGAAAAAAAATAAAAAAAATGTAAGTGCACGACGTGGTGAAGTAATCATAATATTTTCGTACTGATCATATTATGTTCCTGATGATCATAATATGATTCCAAATGATCACAAAATTTTCTTCATTACCATAATATGATCATGAGGAAAATATTATGATCATTAGAAATATAATATGATCACTGAGAACATGTTATGATAATTTCGGATGCATTGTAAAATTGTATTTTTAACAATATTTTTCTACCCGCTGTTATCAGATGTTTCCATTATTTATTTTTAGTTAATATAAGTGATAACTAAAATTAATTTTAATTATTTAAGTTTGTAAATTAGTCATTGAATAAATAAATGTACTATTTTGAATAAAACAGATTGTGCACAGCTTTTTCACTCACCTTCAAGAGAATGCTGGGAAAAAACTATAGGGATCACAGTATGATATACAGAACTATAATATGATAATATTGAGATCAGTTTGGAATCATAATGTAGTAATTAAGCGATCATATTATGATAGAAAAAGGTATTTCATAATATGATTGTCGCAATCATAAACCCAAAAATATATGATGCTCTTCGAATATGGTCATCCCAACCATGTTTTTTCTTTGCGTGTAGTTGTATAATTACATAGCTCTTAGGTAATATTCCCCCTGTTTTTTTTTCTGTGTGCAGATCACATTGTGTTAGATTATATCCAACAATCTCTATATAGAAAATAATAATGTGACTGACTGACGGTATGATTCATTGACTCAACCTAAATAATAATCGAATTATTATTTAGGTTCCTTCTTCGGCATAGACTTCCGCTAAGACTGGATTTGCAAACTGCACAGAGTGTTAACGACCGTTTTAACCGCTGGAGCTAGGATGTTGAAATTTGGTATGAAGTTTCCTCTTCTGTCGTAGACAATATAAAATTTCTATAGGGAGGCGCAAAAAGGGGAAGGTCTGTCCCCTGATGGCTTGCTGGAAATAGGAGGTTGAAATTTGGTATGTAGGTCCTCATCCAGCGTAGACGACCGATAAGAGCAAATTTTTTATTTTTAAATATTATGGGGAGGTGCATAAGGGGAAATTGTCGCCCTTGACGGCCTGTCCAAACCCCATTGGGCAGAAATCGAAAATTCAAAATATCAGGGATGTCGCAGACTCCAATTTTGTGTGAAAGTGAAATTGATCATTGTTCATTTCCCCAGAAATGATATTTTTCACTTTTAAGCACCGCAAGTTTTTTCGATTTCACGTGAAAAACTGTTATACTCCATATAAAAAACGATTTTTTTGCACGCAAATTTAATATACAAGACTATTATTTTTCTTGGTGACATTTTGTGCTTATTGTGATTGTGTCTTTCAAATAAAATAAAAAAAAATTGTTAATTTTTAGAATCTAAATGAACTTTTGAGGCCTTTTAGTTTCGAGTGAAATTTTTTCACATGAAAAACAACTTAAGGTGTTTTAGATATAACAGGTAAACATAACACATCGGCTGAAAAATCCGTGAGATGACACATAGGTGGCGCCACCAATGAAAAATCCATATGATTTTTTGGAACTACCAGCCTTCAGATGATACCTGTCAAAATTTAATGATAATTCGTTACTTACAGAACAAATTACAGCTGTTTTAATGACGCTACTTTTGCGATTTTGAAAACAATGGATACAAAGCAATTTCGTGTGTTGGTTTATCACTGCTTTTTAATAGGAAACACATCGTTCAAGCCAAAGCTTGGCTTGATAAGTGTTATTCGGACCCTGCTCCATCGAGACAAATGGTAAAAAGTGGTTTGCTGACTTTAAACGTGGTCGTACAAACACCGATGACGCCGAACGCTCTAGTCACCCAAAAGAGGAAAACATCAAAAAAGTTCACAAAATCGTTTTGGCAGACCGCAAAGTGAAGTTGCAGGAGATAGCTGATACCTTAAAGATATCGAAGGAACGTGTCGGCTTTATTTTGAATGAACATTTGTCCATAAGAAAGCTGTTTTCGAAATGGGTGCCGCTTTATCTCTCAGTCCACCAAAAACAACAATGTGTCGATGATTCTGAGAGCTGTTTGGAGCTGTTTCGGCGAGATGAAAAGACTTTTTGCGTCGGTATGTAAGAATGGACGAAACTTGGATCTGCCACTTCACTCCAGAGTTGAATCGGCAGTCAGCTGAGTGGATAGCAACTGGCGAACCTCGCCCGAAGAAGCCAAAGACGCAACAGTCAGCTGCTGGTAAAGTTATGGGATCAGTATTTGTACATTGATTACCTTGAAAAAGGTCAGACCATCAAAAGCGATCGCTACATGGCCCAACTAGTGCTTTTGAAGGAGGAAATCGCAAAAAAAAATGGCCCCATATGAAGAAGAAAAAAGTGCTCTTTCACCAAGACAATGCGCCGTGTCACAAATCGTTGGCTACCACGGCCAAATTGCACGAATTACACTTTAAATTGCTTCCACACCGAGCGATTTGGCTCCCGGTGAATTTTACTTGTTTTCAGCAGGGTTGGCAGGCAATACCGCTAAAATACCATTATCGATTCAAAACTGAGTACCGTTACCCCTCAAAAACCATTACCGAAATACCCGGAATACCGATATCCTTAAAATACCGTTACCGAAATAACTGAAATACCGTTATCCTTAAAACACCGATACCGAAATAAATGAAATCTCAATACCCTTAAAATACCGTTACCGAAACAAATGAAATATTGTTATCCCTAATATACCGTTACCGTTATTTTTAATCTTCTGCTTTTGATAATTTTACGTGGTTATTCAGTATTTTTTGTACATTAAGTTGATAAATTGGTTCTGTTTTTAATCCCGTTTGTTTTTTGTAAAAAAAAAATTACGGGATGCATCGAAATAACTGACTACCGTTACCCTTAACATACCATTACTGATATAACTGAAATACCGTTAACCTTAAAATACCATTACCGAAATAACCCAAATATCGTTATCTTTAAAATACCGTTACCGAAATAACTCAAATACCGTTATCCTTAAAATATCGATACCGAAATAAATGAAATAGCGTTACCCTTAAAATATCGTTACCCTACCGATAACCGCATTCGTTTCGGTTACCATCCATGGTTTTCAGACTTCAAAAAATGCTCGCTGGAAAGAGATTTCGTTCCAATGAATAGGTGAATGCCGAAACAGAGGCCTATTTTGAGGCCAAGGAAAAATCATTCTGTAAAAAAGGTATCGAAATGTTAGAAAGGCGTTGGAGTAATTGTATCGCTCTTGAAGGGGACTATGTTGATGAATAAAGTCGAATTTTGCAAAAAAATTATTGTTTTATTGGTTATCCTACGGACTTTTCAGCCGATGTGTTATAAATAGTTACACTTGTAAACATTTAAATATTTTCTTATTTGTGCTGATGTTTGTAACACCAAAAAATATTGGACCTAGACCTTATAGCATACCAATCGACCCAGAATCACTTTTTATTTCGATTTTGCGATGTCCGTCTGTCTGTCCATGCATTCTTGTGCGCACTCTACAGGTTCCAAATATTAAGACGAAATTTGGTATACCGACTTAAGTCGGCCCAAGGACGAAGCCTATTAATTTTGGTTAAAATCGGTCCATGTTTGGACCTGGTGCCCATATAAGGGTCCCCCCCCAAAATTGGCTCGGTCCATATTTGGATCTATCGGCCATATGGGCTATATTTCCGTATTTCTCTTCTTTTATCATTTTATAGAAAATTTTGACACAAGTCCCATTTTAACCCATTTGAATTTCGGATCCAAACATTAGTTGGCTTTTAACCAGACTGGTGTAGGGTATTATATAGTCGACATGCCCGGCTTTAACTTTTTTGCTCGTTTTATTATTTGTTTAATTTCGGCACTTTTTTATTTTTGTTTTTTTTTTGTAAAAACATTTGCGGGTTTGTATGGCAGAGTTGTTTCGTTCGTATATGAACCAACTAGTTCAATTGAACTATTCAGTCTTTGCAGTGATAATGAACGAGTTCATCATTTTTCAGTCTTTTGGTTCAATCAACAAAACAATTTTTTTTTACTTTCAATAAAGTCGCAGATTTTGTGATGCCTTTAGCCTGGAGACAACTTCACTGAAAAACATGTAGAAGGTAATAGTGCGTAAAACGGTTGGCAAATCAACAAATCAGTTCACGACAAGCAGTTCAGTCACATATCAAAACAAAAAAGAATGATTTGAACGAACTAGTCCACTGACTCGAATTAACTATAATGACCAGCAAAGAAACAATTTTTATTGAAAAATACAATACTTGGAAATTTGTCATGTCAAAAAAAATATTTAATTGATTCAATTAAAAATTTTGTTGAAATTCAAACTGATTTTTATCAATTATTTGTGTCACTTTAAATTTGGTGATATATCTTTTAAGCTTGTATAAAACAATTAATTAAAAATCTCAACTTAATGCTGATGAAAAATGTTGAAGTTGTTCAGAAATTATATTTTTCTATTCATTTAGGAAAGTTGTCATGATCTTGAACCGAACGAAGAACATCCCATGGATTTACTTTCCTTCAATATTTTCTTATTGACTGATATTTGATCTCTTAAAAGCAATTTACAAAATTTTCGCACCTTTTAGTGATTGATAAACAATAATAGGAATGTATCGATTCACACTTGAACGAGACAAATCAGGTATTTATTTTGTAAAAAAAAAAAAAACTAAAATATTTTCATAACGCCTACACGATATGTGTTATATGCTAACACCCTGCTACAACACATTCATTCAGATAGTACAAGGAATGTAAACACATTGAAGAAGGAATATTGTGTGGTTGTTATCTGGCCAAAATGATCTTAACATTGTACAGCAATAACAACAAAACAATGACAATTAAAATACAGGATCATGTTACATACTATATACAGCACATATGCAACACACATACAATGTGTTCAAAACGAACAAGAGATGTATTCGATAACCTGCTGTGTTTGAATCGAAAAATACATGATGCAAAATAAAATCGTTAAACTCGTAAAAATCTTAAAATATATTGAAATAAGATATTTTTTTTTTCTTTAAGTGTTTTATATTGTTATATGTTCGAAATTAAACTGATCTTTGATAGGATCTTGATTGTTAAGATAGTTTTGTAACAGTATAAAAAAGCGTTTTCTTTGATAAAATAAAATTTGCTTATACACTCGTACACAATCTCATATTTTTTTCAAATAGTTTTTTTTTAAAATGTAGATCTTTGATATGAAAAAAAATCTTGCAAAATCTCATAAAATGCAATTATGTTAAAAAACGCCTTTTGTATAAAACACAAAATATTCAAAAAAAAAAATTATATATTCCATATTTTCTTTTTGCAATCTTTTAATTTGTCACATAAATTTTCCTATTTCTTCTTTCTGCCACTTGTGTGTAATCTTTAAGAGTAGAGAGGAAAAACAGGCGTTTTCTTGTTGATTGTTCATAACTTAAGGCTAGAAAATGGTATAAGATCGTTTTGAAAAAAATATTCAAAATGATACCACCTTAATTTCCCACACATACGTACTCGTACATTAAACTCCATCATATTTGTAAGCCTATTTGGATTTCCTTCTTAAACTCTGTCAGATATTTGCTGTTGTTTTTTTTTTTTTTAACTGTAGTTAGTTTCTTCTCAAAGATTAAAAAATTATAATAGTTGGCAATTTAATTTATATACAGGTTTATTTCGATAGTTTTTGCTGTAATATTTATGCAGAAAAAATTTGTCTTATCTATAATATCCACCTAATATTTTTAGTTTGTTTATTGTCATCCATTAAGTGCTTAAATGATTTTTACAAAAAAAAAAACAAAAAAAAAATAGAAACAAAAACTTGGCAAATAAAATCATTAAAATGTTTTGCAAAATATTTTCAGCATTAAACTTGTTTCGACGTCCAGCAGCAAATTGTAGGTTTATGTTTGTTTAGCTGTAATTAATAAAGACATTTTAAGTTCATTAAGTATAACAAACAAGTGATGTGGAAACTGGAATGATTTTAGATAAGAATATTTAATTCGTTGCTTGATTTTTTTAAATACGAATCAACTAAAAAAAATATTTGTGTGGTAAACTAGTTTGTAATAGGATGCACATGAACTATCGTTGTCATTTCATTTTCAATTATTGGAATACAGTAGACGCTCGCAAATTAGAGCTTTCAGTAATTCGAACGTCCAGAAATTAGAATCAATGTTTGCAAAACATTAAACGCTCTGAAATTCGAATTTAAAATTCTAATTTCTGAGCGTTTTTTTTTTTTTGGTTATTTGAATACACAGGAAATCCCCAATTTATTTTTATTCTGTTTGAATAAAGTAAAACTAAAAAGGGGAATCACCAAATTATATATGTTTTTCCCTATTTGTTTTTTTTTCGCATTTATGTACAATTTTGGCTAGTTTATTTGTGAAATTTGATACGCATGTACATATTATTTTGCAGTCTCTATTAAATAGCGAAAGTGTATCATTTAAAATGTTAAATAAACGTAAAAAAAACACTTTATCATTGGAAACGAAACGAAAAAAAACGTCCAGAAATTAGAATAATTCAGAAATTAGAATTGCCTCAAAAACAAAGCGGTTCTAATTTGCGAGCGTCTACTGTACTCATGTAGTTCAAATATTCTTTTCTACGATTAAGGGATTATTAACACTTGCGTTGATTGGGAAAATCTATTTTTTATTGCATTTTCGGTGCACTATCTCTTACGAAATAGGGACCAGAGCCTTAGATCCAAATTGTAGGTATTTTAAACGTTCCACTTTGAACTGTCCCAGTCAGAAATCGCCAGTGGTACAAAAAATCAAGCACTGGCATACCACTGGGTAACCATGGTATTAAAAATAAATGACTGGCAGAACACTCATTTGGGACGCTTTGCCAGCGTTTGCAAAAAGCGTTTTACCAGTATTTTTTTTACAAAAATTTCGGTGGTTTATAAAAAAAACCACTGGCAAAGAATTGGCTTAGAGTGATATGCCAAGGTTTGCAACCAGTGGTTATCCAGTGCTACCTAGCCAATGCTACCAGGCGTACAAAAATCAATTCACTGGAAAACCAATGATTTTATAAAAATGCTGACGCTTCGTTAAAAAATGTTTGTAGTCGGAAGGTTCCGAGTTCAAATCCGGTTGCAAGCAAAAAAATTTTTTGGGATTTTTTTTAATTTAAAATTTTTTTTGTTTTATAAAATCAATTTTTTTGTTTGTGTTAAAGCTCCTTCAAGACCAACTTTTTTTTTGCCCTCCAAACACTGGCATACTAGTTACTAAAAATTGTTTGCCAGTACTAGCATTTTGGCACAGCCAGTAGTTGTCCAGCTATTATCACTCATTTATGTGTTTAGCCATTAAATATTATATGTCTCGTTAGCTCAGTGGGTACAGCAATCGTCTGCCAATCTGACGGCCTGGGTTCAAATCACAGCAGGGTCAAAAAAATACATATGAACTTTTTTTTAATTTTATTTTGGAAAATATATTTCCAGACCACCTATTTATTGGTTTTGCCAGCGTTTTGCCAACGTTTAAAAATTTTGTTCCTCCAGTGCTTTTCCGGCGCTTTTTGAACAGCCGGTCCTTTTGTCTAATGATGTTATCATTTTGGGAATGGGAAAGCATTTTTTGCCAATACTTGTACCACCTGTTACAGTGCTTTGCCACCGCTTTCCCGTTTGTATTTTTCTGACTGAGGTGTATAGAGCTGTCCAAAAAATTAAACAGAATTCTAATGTTACGCTTAAAATTGCTTTTTACTTTATTATTGTTCTTATTTATGTCTTATGGTTGCCAGATCAATAAAATATTCATCCCTGAAGATGTTGGAAAAAACGCCAACGAAACGTCAGAATGAAATTTAAAATGAAATATTCTTTTATTTTATATAATTAATGGACTTTGAAAGCCTGTTTTAGAGACATCTAAAAAACAAATATAATGTAACAGTTCCAATTGGGATAATTTTATTTGTTTGTATATAAAAATTACTGATATGAAAATTGGTGGAGCTTGGTGCTAGTGTCATACGGGCTTAAAGAAGAGTCGCGCCGGAATCGACTGAATATATGTTTAGTATTCTTGAGGCGAAAAAACGAATTCTATAAGTTTTTACAAAATTTTGTTATTGGCCATTAATGTACACCACTTAACTATGTAACCCAAGAACACATTTTATTTTTTCTGAAATTTTCTAATGCGGTATTATTTTTGAATTCTTTAGACCCAAAAATTCTCACATATAATTTTCTGTCCCTCCAGGATAACAATAACCCTATCGATCGACTCAGAATCACTTCTTGATTTGATTTAGTCATGTCCATCCTTCTGTCCATCCGTCCATGTAGCCTATTGATTGTGGTTAAGATCAGCCCATGTTTAGACCTAGCGCCCATACAAAGGCCTCCCAAAAATTGGCTCTAAAGCTAGTTCGCGCGGTACAGGTCGCAAATATGAAGACATTTTATGAATTTGAAACACTGAATCAGATGGGCCAAAGGACACAGCCTATTGACCTTCGCTAGAATCAGTCCATGTTTAAACCTGGTTCCCATATAAAGATCCTCAAAAATTGGCTCTTATGCTTGTTTTCACAGGTTGCAAATATAAAGACATTTTATTGAAATTTCGTGCCTTAACTCACATGGACCCATACAGACTAACACGTCGACTGAAAAGTCCGTAGGATAACTAATTAACATAGTTTCCTTGAAGAGCGCTACAATCACTCCAACGCCTTTCTAACATTTCGATACCTTTTTTATAGAATGATTTATCTTTGAACTGAAAATAGGCTTCTTTTTCGGCAATCACCTCTATTCGCACTAAATCTCTTTTCAGCGAGCATTTTTTTGAAGTCTGAAAACAGGTAAAAATCGCTGTAAGCTAAATCTGGGTGCGGAAGCAACTGAAAGTGTAATTCGTGCAATTCGGCCATGTTAGCCAAAGACTTTTAACACGGCGCATTGTCTTGGTGAAAGAGCACTTTTTTCTTTTTCATATGGGCCCGTTTTTTTACGATTTCCTCCTTCAAATGCACCAATTGGGCCATGTAGCGATCGTTATTGATGGGCTGGCCTTTTTTAAGGTATTCAAAGTACAAATTCCAGCCGCATCCCAAAATACTGATGCCATTACTTTACCAGCTGACTGTTGCGACTTTATCTTCTTCGGGCGAGGTTCGCCAGTTGCTGTTCACTCAGCTGACTGCCGATTCGACTCTAGAATGAAGTACCAGATCCAAGTTACATATCGCCGAAACAGCTACCAGAATCATCGACACGTTATTGTTTTTGGTGAACTGTGAGCAAACGCGGCACCCACTTCGAAAACAGCTCTCTCATGGACAAACAGTCATGCAAAATAAAGCCGACACATTCCTTCGATATCTTTAAGGTATCTCCTGCAACTTCACTTTACGGTCTGCTAATTTTCTTTAGAAACACCCGCATATTCTGGGAACTTGTTGATGCAACTGCTACTTTCCTTTACAGTCTGCTAAAACACTTATCAAGCCAAGTTTTGGTTTGAACGGTATTTTTTTCCATTAAAAAGCAATGATAAATCAACATACGAAATTGCTTTGAATCCATTGTTTTCAAAATCACAAAAGTAGCGTCACTAAAACAGCTGTAACTTGTTCACTAATGAACGAATTGTTATAAAATTTTGACAAATATCATCTGAAGGTTGTTAGTTCCAATTATAATATGGATTTTTCATTAGCGGCGCCACCTATGTGTCATCACGAAGGACTTTTTAGCCGAGGTGTCAACATTAGGTAAATGCAAAACTGATTTTGTAATTTTTTACCATATTATAGGCAAATTTGACTCCTTGGGATTAAAATTTTGCACCTTTTCGGATCCAAACATTAGTTGTATTTTATACCTCGGCATTTTAGTTCGTTTTCGTGACCTATTTCTAGTTCAATTTGTTGTGGAGAAAGTTCGCTCTTCTAGTTCAATTGCTCTTTGACAATTCGTTCAATCATTCATAAAACAATTTTTTCGATCGTTTACTTGGTAATTTTGTGAGCTATTCATATTTCTCGTCTTTTAGATAAAAAAAAAATATATAAAATATCAGAGAAATTAAGAATTTTAAGGAAAAAGAAAAATGTTGTGTGTACAATTTTTACTTTAATTAGTTAAAAAGAAATACTCAAAGGCAATAAAATGAACGATTGAACTAAAAGATCGAGTAGGAGTAAACTAGGTCCACCGATCAATTGAGTGACTAGTTCAATTGAACTAGTTCATTCACGAACCACACTAATTGTATTTCATCCAGAGTGATGTAGGGTATCATACAGTCGACATGCTGTTTGGTTAGATTGAATGGGAGCCCAACAGAGTGGTGAGTTTACTCGGAGGCCTTAAGGCCCATTGAGATACTCTCAGCCCCATCCGCATCAACATGGAGAAAAAACCGTAATTAAAAATAAACTAATACCATACCGATCTCTTCAAAAAATCCCAGAGACCAGACAGAGAAACACCAGTCAGACTGCACAGGTCATCGAAGAACCTGCTTGCTAAATATCTGAGCCGCCACTCTTTCATTCCCTCACAATCACAAAGCAAAAGCTACATTTTCTCCTCCTCCTCGCACCCACAGCCCCAATAGTAACCCTCACATTCATTCTGCCTATCGCGCAATTGCCCATAAAAATTCTTATAAGCTTACTGACTGTCCGTTTACCAAAACCAAGAAGAGTCCTCATTCTCCCGGGTTTAGGCAGGCCATAGAATTAGAGATATTTGTCGTCCACCTCCCCCACGTCTCCTTATCCGATGTCCTATATCACACCGATTAGCTCCACCAATGGAAACAGGACATCCATCAGTACCGAGCCTCCAACCGACCCAGAGCCATTCTTCACACAGTCAACAGCCACCTTATTCCTCACGACCCCGACGTGAAGGATTCAATACAGTGCTGCACATACCCAACCCTAATCGTATCGGATTCCAGGGCTTTTAAAGCAGCAAGGTTGTCCACAAGTATACTAATGGATGATGGATCCATATCCTGTCGCATAGATACCCGAATGTTCAATTCGCCAGAAAAAACTCTGTCCTTGTCTCCATCTTCGAATCGTCCATATACCGAGATTTCAGTATTCTGAATAACGAAGTCAGCGGTCAAGTCCTCCCCGTTGGTACAATCACCTCAAAACTCCTCCGGTAGTTTGCGATTGTTAAATGTAGTCCGTATCACAATCCAGTTGCGCACTACCAATCTCAGTCTAAATGGCATTGTGGCGAGTATCACGTCTAAACTCGCCTGGGCTGCCGAACAGGCGACCTCCGTGATACCCAGATAACACAGTTGCACCCTAACGAGATATGACTTCGCGTTCACCGCCCTCCAACACACCATACATCAATATGGGTCTAAGAATCGCCTTGTATATCCAGTGCAAAGTTGTTTCGTTCATGAAAGAATTAATTCATAAAAAATTTGTATTTCTTTTGAATTAATTTTTTTAGAGAATTAAATGTTTTTCTTAATAAAAAACATTTAAAATTTTTATTAAAGTTGTAATTTTCCGACATTTTCAGGCTATGTACAATAAAAATAATGTAAACATATAGTGCGCCAATCAATTGTCAAACGAACGAAACAGTTCAGGAATCACTGTTCAGTCACAGCTCATAACAAAAAAGAACGAAAGAACGATAACAAAAAAGAACGATTGAACGATTAGAATGAAGTACTCGTAGTTCAATAAATTGTAATGAACGATATAACTGAGTCACCAAAAAGAAAGATTAAGCCCAACTCTAATCCAGCGAATATCATCCACCGCTGTAGACCCCACATCTTACCAAAAGTCCTTCTGCAGGTTTAAAAAGCACATAAGGCTTTTTTTATTCTCTCCTCTGTTCCAGGAAAGCATAGAGTCGAGACACCTAGGTACTTCGCCTTCTTCGGGAGTTGAAGTGAGGGCACCTCCGCTCTAGGGAGATAAAACTTCCCCAAAGTGTATTTCCTCGCGAACAATACAAGTTCAATTTTCTCCGGATTGACTCGCAGACTGTTCCCCCATGCCAATGTAAATAGTCTCACAAGCGCTGATTCCATTAGATCACTAACCAAGTAACACAACGTCATCAACGTATGCCACAACCGTCGTCCCCGTACTCCACATCGAGTCGATGATTTCATTGATCACAAGGTTTGACAGGAGAGGAGAAATTACACCCCCTTATGTTCGAGTTTATCACATTGCTGCTGAGCATGTTGTCCGTCCACAAGGCCTCTAAATTTTGGGGGCTTAGGTATATACCGCCATTTTATTTCGGAATACGTACTATATTATCTTACAACACATCTGAGAGAGTCAAAACTGTTTTCGATAGAATCATGAAATTGCCTACTGTAAAATAAGATAAAGAGGAATCTAAATCACCGAATGAAAATGGTTTTACAGTATCAGGTGATAGCACGTGGAAGAACGTGGGTTTACTTCACTTTACGGAGTTGCTTCCGTGATTGCCCAGTGTAGAAACGGTAATGACATATCATTATTTTTTGGACTACCAGTAATGACATCCACTTACCTTCTGCATTATTTTAAAACATATAATAATGAGTTACTGATAATGACTTATTTTCATCATTATTTCAAATAGAAAATAATTTTCCAGATTTTTTTGAAAATTTTTTGAAATCTATTTTTAGACTCAATATTTTTTAAACACTGGTAAGGATATATGTAACCACATATTTTTTGATTTTTTGTATGTTGGCGAGTAAGCTTACTTGTGTGCAGCAGGTCAATTATGTTTTATGGTAGAGCTATTGACTGGCAATCTGTAGACCCAGGTTCGATTCCCGCACCAGCAAATATTATTTAAAAAAAAAATACAAAAAAAAATATTTTTTTTTATATAATTTATTTTTTTGAAAATCTATTTTTATACTCATTATTTTTGTCAGTACTGGTAAGCACATAGGTAACGATATATTTTTTGATTTCTCGTACGCTGGTGTGTAACGACAACTCATTATTTTTCGCGACATCGCCATATAAATGTAATAAGAAGTGTAATAACAAAAGTAACTAGTTACCATTACCAAGTATGTAGTTACATAACCACATATCTGGTAATGATTTTCTACACTGGGTGCTTATTATATTGGAAAAATCGTAGATGTGGTGATAAAATGTGAGTGCCAGAAAACGTATGCAGCATTGCCCGAAGATAGAGGCTGTAATATTATCTGTCATTACACCGCTCTTCCTGCTGTTTTGAAAGCTATTAATCTAATTTACGATAATTTGTCAAAGAAATAACTTCTCGAAAAATGAGACGGACCAGCAGAAATATTTACGTAAAATAATAATGAAAGTTAAAATCAACTTATTTGGAAAACCACACCAAAGCATCTTCCATAGGTATGTTAATCAAGATTTAAGAGGCACTTGGATTGCCCGGTGACAGAAACGCCCACGACTAAGTCCCTCGAAAGTACGAGTCTAGTATTATGATTGCCCAGCAGCGTGCGCAAGCAGCCACAAGAGAAGGCGAAATGGTTCTAAGGCAGCATCAAATATATATTTTAGAGGTTGTAACTGGCACAGAAGGAACACTATATTGCCCCGGAATCGACGACTCACTGTAAGTTACAAAAATAAATTGCAAAGAAACAAGATACAAGATACAATGGATCAATAACTCCGTGACTGTTCGAATGACAATTGTTTTAGAAAAAAGTTTTTTATATCGGTTTTTATCATACGATCGATTATAAATCAATCGTTTCTAAAATTTAAATCTTTAATACATCGTAATATTTTTTATAAAAAAATAAAATAAGATGTAAATCGATGTTGCTGATTCAGCTGAAGCGATTAAACATAATTTTAATGTTCTTTCTCTCTTCTATTCCCTTTTAAAATTTCGATTTCTATCGATTTTCAGCACATACCATATAATCTCCTTTTAGCCCTCAATACACATTGTCCAATGTTTCTGCAATTTTGTGTTGTTCCTTCCAAATAATATGATTTTGCACGGTCCTCAAAATAATCATTTGTTTCATCAATCGTTGAAGCTAAAACTGTTGTCGCTGATCCATGATCGCAAGATAGGACAGCTTTTGACATTTTCGGGAGTAGCGACCTCAATTGGCAGTCCGTTCGACGTCACCAGGGTTAGAGGGTTAAAATGTTCCTATACCAAAACTGGAAGAAGATTCACGTGGTTTCCTATGCCGATTCACAATAAACATTTAAAAAGAGGGGGAAACATTAACCCCCCCCCCCCCGACATGTTTTTTTTTATCTGATCTGCCGGAATCTATTCTCAGAACCCGTGTAAAAAAGATCAGATCTGGCCAGTTCTCAGTAGATCTTACCAGATCTCAAAATTGGGGACAAATTTGAGATCTAATTAGATCTGATCAGATCTAGGCATGTCTGGCTAGATCTTAGTAGATCTTTCCAGATCTAATTAGATCTCAAAATTGGGGACAAATTTGAGATCTAATTAGATCTGATCAGATCTAGTCATATCTGGCGCATTTGTCCAGATCACTTTAGATTTGAACAGATTTGGCACTAGATCTGATCAGATCTTGCCATAAGGTACCCAGCAAAATATTGGTAATGACACCTCATTGCTGTCTGCATTACCAATAATGATATATCATTACCTTTTGCATTATTTTGTAATATAAAATAATGACTTCCTAATAACGGCCTATTGTAGTCATTGTTTTTAAATATAAAATAATGACTTACTCAAAATAGTTTAAATAAGTACTTTTTACAAAGTTAAATTTTATACATTTATATTTATTACTTGTAAATATGTTTTGTGTTCAAATTTTTATGACGAGTTCTAAAATTACACACTAGCAAAAACTTTAATTTCTCTGAATGTATTTCCTGAAGTTAATAGTATTTGTGTAACACCTTATTTTTAAGAATTAAGTAAGCAGTCGGATAACCACTTAAAATTCAAATTTTTGTAAGCATGTTTATTCAGAATCTCATAACTACTTAATTCTCATTTTTTCGTAAGCGAGCGGGTAAGCGTAACTACTTATAAAAACGACCACGCCAAACAAAAATAATGAGTTTAGACGCCAAAAAATAAGTTGTGCGGAGCTATGAATTTCTATTATATAACCACTTATTTGGTAATGAAATATTTTGCTGGGTATTATCACATATGCCGTATCTGATCATATTTGATGAGATCTGGTACAGGATCTAATTAGATTCAATCATATCTATTTAGATCCAAAAAGATCTGATCAGATCTAAACTTTTTTACACGGGAACCCCGTAATTTTTAAAAAAGTTCAAAATTCTTGTACAGTCCCAGCAAAAACAGACATTACCAAGTAATTAAGCGAATAAGTAGCACACAAAGGATTTCACTACTTACCGGGCTATTTACTCGCAACATTACTTTTGTTCGCGATGTCCAAAAATTCATAGGTGGTTATTACCCTCTCGCTTACAAAAAAAGTGCGAATAACGAGTTACCCATAGTGAAAGAATAAGTAGTTACTCACAAAGATAGAATAAGTGGTTACTCAGAAGTTAGAAAATAAGTGGTTACTCTACATTGCGAAATAGTTGGTCATATTGGAAATATAAATTTTTACCTCGGAAAATTTTCTATTCAGTTGGAAAAATGTTCGAAACTATTTAATAAATACAATATTAATATAAAAGACTAAATCAGTACTTATTTAATCAATTACCAGTAAGTGATTACTTTGCAAGAATATATAAGTACTTCTATAACTTATTATCACTATGTCTTTATTTTGTATTTTAATATAATGCAAAAGGCTAAGACATATCATTACTTGGTTATCCGTATGATAATGACCTCTCATTACCATGTTTTTGCTGGGGTGTTATGTTAGTGAATTCGTTTTTTTTTTAATATATTCATGGGAGGAAGACATGAACTTTCCAAAGCTTTGTTAATAGTTATGCTTCTCCGGAGGCAAAGATTAGAACTGCTCAACGCTTCTCTTAATTATGAGTACATTTCCATTGAGTTTAAATTTATCTTTATTTTATTTTTAATACTTATTTTATTTCATTATTTTTTTTGTTATTTTTAGGTTAGTTTTTAGTTAGCTGTTGACCAGCGTTGCCACTTTTTCATGCAAAAACTCTAAAAATTAAGCGAAAGTGCTGTATTCTGTAAAAGTCCCCAAATTTGTGAGATTTTCATGAGATTTCTTACAAATCTCGCGAATTTACTGGACTTCTTTTGTATCGGGAATCTCGGGATTTCACATGAGATTTCTTACAAATCTTAATTATATTCGAAATCTCGGAATTTGGGTGCAGATGTTAATGTAAATGCAACTAAAGTCTTAGTCTCACATTTAATCATCAAAGGGCTAAAGAGCAATTTCTGTTCAGTTATATACGTTTTATTTTGAGTGTAGATTTAAATTTTGTGTGTAGAAATTCCCCTATTGATAATTTGTCACTATTTTACTGCTGACAAATGTTAATTAATTTATCAATTTAATAGTTATAAGTATAATTCTGCTTTATAAAATCTAATTCATGATATAACTAAAGAAATAAAAATTAAATTTTCTGTAAGAATAATGAAAAAAATGTCAGAAAATTTTTATTAACATGCAAACTGTTTAATCATTTAACATATACAAGTACGCTTGATGCTTACAATTGAACAAGCTACCGCGTTGTCTGCTGAAACTAATAGTAACATAATCTGTCGCTCTAAACATATCAGGCATAAATTAATTATACCGCGAACCACTACGTGCTAAGGTTATAATTAGTTTGTGCTAATGTTTGTAACACCAAAAAATATCGGACATAGACTCTCCTTTTATTATACAAAGTTAATCATGATCACTTTCTGAGTAGATATAATAATGTCCTTCGGTGTGTCCATGTATTCTTGATTGCACTCTACAGATAATTCAAAAAAAATTGATACACTGAGTCATATTAGCCAAAGGACGATTAGTCCGGTTGTGTTTGTTTTTTGTCTTTGTTTAGATGTATTTAGTGGCTTTACAAATGTCCCCCGATATACGATTTTATTTTAGTGAAATTTAATTCATTAATTTATATTTGCCCAGAGACAAACCCTGTTGATTGTAGCTAAAATGGATCCATATTTGCACCTAGCCCCCATGTAACCGGTTTGTGATTAATACACGTAAACTAAAAAGGTTATACATTTTCCAAAGCAGTTGTATTTTTTAATCACTGATCAGACTTATTAAACATTTTTGGACACAAGTCCATATCGACCCAATAAAATATCAACCCCAAACTGTTGTGAAATTTTACCCAGATTGGTATATAGTACACTCAAAAAAGTATGTTAGTTGAAAAATTAGTAAAACGTCTTGATATCAAGTATAGTAGTATTCAGCAACTTTTGTGCTGAAATTGGGTTTTCAGCAAAAGTTTTAGTTATTATATTTTTTTAGTACTAAACCAAAATTAGATTACTTTATTTACTAATGTTTTACTAATTTATCTTGCTAACAAAATTGTACTTATAAACACATTTCTAGTCTAGTGCGGACAACAACCAGGCAGTCAAGATGTGGATGTCCGCACTCCTCGTTTTGTTATTCGAGAGAAACTGAGATTAGCCCTTAGATATACTCCCTCCGCGTTTTGTTATTCGCGAGAAACTGAAATTAGCCCTTAGATTTAAGCCCAAATTACTTGAACGTAAATATAACGTGACGAATTAGCTGATTCAATCTAAGGTAATGAGTAAAAAATAAATAAACTGTCAGCTATACTCTTTTAACTTATTAGATTTTCCATAAGAAGATATGTCACTTCACGTTCACGTTTTTTTTATTCGAGAGATACTGGATTTATCTTAAATTATATAAAGCGTGTTTTTTTAAGCTCGATAGAAGAAATAAGAAATAATGTAAGAAATAACACACATATAAAATTTTAATCCAAAAAACTTTTTGATTCCAAAAATCTATTGATTTTTGATGTATTCATGGCATTAACAATGTGAAAATGGCATATGGCCACCGAGGCTGTTCTTGATGAAGCGCATTCTGGACGTCCAATTTTGGGCCATTTTTGGAGCATTGCTGGCCGTATGTCACGAATAACACGAACAATGTTGCCCTCCAAGGTGTCACTTGTTGCTAGTTTATCAGCATAAACCAGTGACTTCACTTGACCACACAGGAAACAATCGAGATCAAATCGCTTGGAGGCTAACGGACAGGTCCATTTCTCGAAATCGACTTATCGGCAAATTTTGATTTCAATAAGTCGATGTTTGCGGTCGCCGTATGACACATAGCGCCATCTTGTTGAAACAGCATCTCGCCCGGATCAATGTCATCCATATTTTCAAACAAAAAATCATTGATCGTGGTGTGGTATGTTCTTCATTGAACGTAACGCGAGCATCAACGGTGCATTTTTCTGGATGTAATGCAGTCTGTAGGGTCTGTTGTGGATTGGTTTCACTCCATATGCGGCAATTTTCTTTATTAACGAACCCGTTAAGCCAAAAATGAGCCTCATCGCTGAACACAATTTTGCGTCTATAAGTTGACCGAAATGATTTTCAAAGTAAATCTGGATAATTTGGTAGCATTGTTCAGCCGGGCAATCTATTCAAGATGATTTGCAAGAGTATACTGAACATAAATGTCAAAAAGTGAGCGCACTATGACAGTTCGTTTGACAGTTAACCCTTTCGTAAGTTCTATCGGGCTAAAAACAAACACCCTTTACTAAGAAAAATATAGTTATCAAAGAAAATTGTGTTCTCCCTAAATAAACTAGTTTGTTACAAACCCTGAGCAGCCCTGAGTTTTGCCCCAGCTAAATGCAATAAATCGTGTTGTTACAAACTTAAGTAGACTCCAAAGTGCTTATGCATAATGAATTTTGTATGGAAAATTTGTATTATAAGCTATTTATAAATTTAAAAAGTGTATAAGATACGTAAATGTCGACCTTAGCCAAACTTAATTTTCCTATTTACTTGTGTAGTTCAACACATATGAACACTACTGGTGTAGATATTTAAATGGTAGCAATTTGAACATGTCTTAACATGTTAAACGGCGCCTTTTTTACAAAAATGACAACAACACCATTTGTCTAAACTGTTAAGAGCAATTTAAGGAAACATAATCAACTGATTGAATAAAAAACGATTCTTTTTTACAAAGTGGTTGTTAGGTTGAGCATGTGCATATTACAACACTCATAGAATTCTCTTTAAAGTCTCTGACTAGATTAATAAAATGATTAAGTTGAAATTCAGCCAATGAAACTTTTTATTAATTTAATGAAAATTTCTGTAAAATTATATAAAAAATTTGAATTTGTTTATAAAAAGTTTCATATATTTTATAAAAAAGTTTCATAAACAATTTTAAATCCTAGTTTTATATGCTTCTTGGAGAAACGTGAAATCATGATATGGAAAATAGCTCTTAATAAAATCAATTTGTCTTTAGTCTTTCGAAAAACTAAACATACCATAAAATCATTAATTTAATAACAATTTTATTGGCTAAAAATATATTAATCTTTCTCTCCGTGTACTTATTTATGTCTGTCTTGTGGAAGTTTAGGCGCATAGCATGGAGGCGATTTTTAGGCTTGATAATATTTATGTTAATTGAGTAATTTGTAATTATATGAAATATTACTTTTTTATGGAGGTTTTTCTTAAAAGGTTTTTAAATCACAAAATTGGTCAGTCAAGTGGGTTTCGTTAAAGACAATACGCACTGCATATAAAAAGAAAATAAAAAGTAAACAATAAATTTAAATTTACAACTTAAGAAAACGTTGTTTGTGAGGCACATAAACTTCCGTTTAACGGTGTCAATATTGTTTACTTTTAAAAGACGAATTATGATAAAAATATTAATTTTTTCTCAATATTTTTCCTTAAAACCACTCATAAATCATATAATTTTTCTAAAGAATCTACCACAATGCAATTTATAAATTTCTATTAACAAAAATTTAATATTCCTTAATATTATTTTTTTTTATAGATTCTAACTTAATTGAAAATTCTTAACACATCAAATAAACATAATAAAAAAGAAGAAAATACATAAATATAATAAAAAAAAAACACAACAGGAGTTTACAAATAAATAAACTGAATACAAAAATTCTTGGAAAGAATCAACCCGGCACTCAGCACAGCACACCTCTATGTTGTATAAAAACCATAAACAACATAATACATATTTTAAAATTTTAGAAAAAGAACTGAAATTTAAATTCTATGTTATCTCATAATCAACAAAATTAATACAATGTAAATGATAAGGAACAAAGTGGGAATTTTTTTATAAGAATGAAACAAAACAATAACAGAGAGTTATTGTAAAAAGAGATTGTGTGTAGCTTACAACATGTTTGTAGTGTGTTAAGAACCTAATAGCAAATTGAAACCAGTGTTGCCAAGTCTATTTTTATAAATCCCCCTAAGTTGTCCAAAAACCCCCTAAATTTGCTCTACCGCTAAAAACTTCACCCTAAAATAAGGAGTGAGATCATAAAAATGTTAACACACATAAAGTTAAATAAAAAACAAACCACTGAATTTTAAGACTTCACACCAAATTCTTATTAAATGAAATTTAATACAAAATCAAACAAAAAAACCGCATGGAATTCTAATCACTACGAACAAAGTTATCCACTTTTTCCGGAAACCCTCCCATTAAGGCTTTTATGGTAGTTTCTGTCACCTTTTTAGAGCAGGTGGTCCATCTACGTTTGAAATATTGCATGTCCTGGGAGACCTTTTTTGTGTCCTTTAATTCTCTTTTAACAAGAGCCCAATATCTCTCCACTAGCCTGAGCTCCGGGCAGTTTGGTGGATTTGCCTCTCTTGGTACAAAAACCACATTATTACCATTATACCACTCCAGCGCTTTCTTGCTGTAGTGACAAGATGCTAAATCAGGCCAAAACCTCGAACATCGGAAACATAAAATTCTTGACCAGGGAGCTGCGAAAAATCAGCCAGGACATAAGTTTCGTCGTCCATTACACAACAGTTGTATTTTTGTATAAAATTTGATTTCAATTTTCGAGCTCTGGTTTTGGCCTCCAAATTTTTAAAAGCGTTTCTATCGGGAACTTTTTAGGACTTTAGTCCTGCCTTACGTTTCACTTTACGTACAAAAAAGTCCGAGCATTGGGCTAACCGAGCTGTTTTTCTGCCAGATGTGTTAGGAGCTCTCTTAAGGATGCTTTTAACCCTCTAACCGGCAAGCCCGCCTCCAGGCGGGGTATATTAAATTGACCAGAAATGCGCCAAAGGAGTATTTTATAATAAGAAATTATGCTTTTTCAACAGAAAACAAAATTTATTAAATTTTTTGTGAAGAATTTTTTTATATACAATGCACAGTTTGGAAGCGAGAAAGTGTCAAAGATAAAATTTCGTAAAATTTCAAAAATTAAATATTTAAAACAACCAAAATTTTAAAAAATCTAAAAAACATATTTAAATTGACTAAAACAATTGATAGTGACCATGAAGTAAGATTGGAGCTTAAGCTGTTCAAAAAGTTCCTTACTTTGGTCCAAGAACGCACAGGATTTCATAAGGATACCTTTAAAGGACATCGCCTTAACTTCAAAACGAATGGACGGATTTTTCTGAAATTTAGTAAAAAGAATATATTTGGTATAGGTAGCAAAGGTTATAAGTTTGAATAATATATATTAAAGTTTTGGTGCGTTTTCGCTCAATATCGCGTTTTTCGAAAAACGAAAATCGCTACATCCTCTTAAGTAACAGCACAAAAAATGTAATTTTTTTATTGCAATTACATCTTGGTAATAGAAGTATTTTGTGCCTAAACCTAGTAATTTGTATGCGCTAGTTTTTGAGATTCACCCTTAAACTATTTTGGTCCATATCGCCTAAAGTAGGCAATGAAAAAAAATTTTGTAGAAGAACTTATTGTTTATTTTTCGTGAGGAACACATGGTATAAATTTCATTGCAAAAAAGCTTAGGCAGGTTAGAGGGTTAACTTTATATGCCTTACCGATGTTACGATAACCAGTCGTTGTTCCTGTTCCCGACTTCCTTTCAATTGTTAGGTGTTCCAGATGCATTTTTACCACTTTTGAAACTGTTTGGCGGCATACATTAGTTTCTTTGGTAATTTTTTTGTATGTCCATGTTTGGTTTTGTTTAAAATATTTAATTATTTTTGAACGAACTTTTCTTTCATCGTTCATTGTGTAAAAAATTGCAATTTAAAACTCATGATGTAAATTAATTTATTAACTGACATATTTTTAAAATGTAAATTGTGGAAAAAAAATGAGAAGCTTAAACCAAAGTTATAGGCAAAAATGTGTGCTAACACTTTTATGATCTCACTCCTTAAATTTTCCCAAAATTCAACAATTTTCTTAGTATTTATTTCAAATTATTTCTAATAAATGCAAATAATTGATTTTTTTGTTCTTAAAATAAAAACCCTCGTTATATTTTAGCTGGTTTTCTTTTCTTTCCTAGTCACAGTCTAAAATTTTTCAACTTCAAAAATATGTAGGCTAAAAGAAAATAAAAATTTATGTGAAAAACTATCAACAATTTGGCAAAACCAATCATCGAACTCTAAAATTTAATTGCTTTTTAAGTCACAACTACCCCTAAAATGATTTTCTTACCCCCCAAATTTCCCCCTAACAAATTGGTGTCCCCTAAAATCCCCCTAAGCGGTTGAAAACCCCCTAAATTTAGGGGAAAACCCCCAACTTGGCAACACTGATTGAAACACTATTGTTTAGTTCGTTTAACAAGTATGATGTGTTGTTATATCAGTGTTGCCACCAGTAAAAAAAATGTTTCACACATCTACTGTCAGAAAATTATACA
Organism: Leucophora obtusa; assembly: GCA_949987735.1. Lineage (NCBI taxonomy): Eukaryota > Metazoa > Arthropoda > Insecta > Diptera > Anthomyiidae > Leucophora > Leucophora obtusa. The sequence goes on from OX465296.1 coordinate 39,054,178, forward strand.
ACAACACCCAAAACTAGGCAAAAACGTCACAGTGTAGAAACGGTAATAAGGTATCATTATTTTTCAAACTACCAGTAATGATACAAAATTACTTTCTAAGTTAATTTAAAACGTGTAATAATGAGTTACTGTTTCTATTATTTCATAACAAAAATTAATGAGATACCAATCATTATTGCAAATACATACTATGTAATTTTTCGGGTTTTTTGTAAATTTTTTTGAAAATCTATTTTTAGACTTAATATTTTTTCAACTCTGGTACGGGTATATACAACCACATAATTTTGGTTTTATGTATGCTGATGCGTAAACATACTTGTGTCCAGCAACCCAGCAAAATATTTCATTACCAAATAAGTGGCTATATAATGAAACTAAACTTTTTTACTACTTATAAGGCATCAGTACTAGTTATTTTTGTTAGACGAATTCGTTTTACACGCAACTACTTATTTAATTACAAAAATAATTTGATATTGGTCCCCAGATGGAAATTTCGTGAAGACGTCTTCATGATGGCTTACCGACATGTCGCTGTCATTGGTGACTGACTGATCCGCTCCCAATTTTTTATTAAATTTTTCCCATTTTTTTTTTGTTTACTGGGGAAACTTATAAAACTATGTACACAGGAAAACATTTATAACCGTTAAAAAACCCGTTATTTTAAGTTAAGTGTGCTCCATTACTTTTTGTGTAAAGTTCAGTAAAATGAGAGTAAGAACAAAATCCTCAATCTAAATAACAAAATTGCTCAAAAGTCCGGGAACGCACAAAATCACTTTTCTAACCCAAAACTTTATTTAAAAGAAAAAAAATTAAAATGCGTATAGTTTTAGTCTGAAAAATCTCAAAGATACAAATATTTTCTCCATAATTAAAATTTTTTTTCACAATTGTGTTATTTGTTTAACAAATAAGCTATATTTGTTAGAGCTTTTTTTTGCTTATTTTATCTGATTTTGCTTATTTTGTAAATATTGGCCTATTTTAGCTTTTTTATGAGAAAATAGAGCATATTTTTGCTTTTTTTCATAAAATCCGTAATTTTAAACATTTTTTTAAGTCGACATAACTTTTTTATATAAAATTGTTTTTTTATAAAAAAATTTATTTTTTAAGTAAAGAGGGGGTCATATTTTTTTTTGGGGTTGCCCCATAAAGTGTACTTTTGCCAAAGATTTTTTCTGGGCTAGGGGAATATAATTTTATGCAATTTTATTTACTATTTTTCGTAGAAATCAATACAAAAACATACGAAGAAATGTCAAAATAACAAAAACATTCTTAAAATAAACAATTTTTTGTTTTGACATGACTGTCTTATTTTTATACATGGCCCAGTGTAGAAAATCATTACCAGATATGTGGTTATGTAACTACATACGTAGTAATGGTAACTAGTTACTTTTGTTATTACATTTGTTATTACCTTTATATGGTGATGTCGCGGAAAATAATGAGTTGTGCTTACACACCAGCATTCGAAAAATCTAAAAATATGTCATTATCTATATGCTTAGCAGTACTGACAAAAATAATGAGTCTAAAAATAGATTTAAAAAAATAAATTATATAAAAAAAAATATTTTTTATTGTATTTTTTTTTTAATAAAATTTGCTGGTGCGGGAATCGAACCTGGGTCAACAGATTGCCAGTCAATAGCTCTACCATCTGAGCTATATCGACATGTAATATTTAATAGATAAAAACATAATTGACCTGCTGCACACAAGAAAGCTTACTCGCCAACATACAAAAAATCATAAAATATGTGGTTACATATATCCTTACCAGTGTTTAAAAAATATTAAGTCTAAAAATAGATTTCAAAAAATTTTCAAAAAATCTAGAAAATTATTTTCTATTTGAAATAATGATAAAAATAAGTCATTATCAGTAACTCATTATTATATGTTTTAAAATAATGCAGAAGGTAAGTGGGTGTCATTACTGGTAGTCCAAAAAATAATGATATGTCATTATGGGGGATTATTATGAGTGTATTTTTGTAACAAATGACTTTCGAAAAAGTTTTAGCATAATTATGCAAAAAGTTATAAAATTGTATTTTATAAAAGTATGCTAATATTTTTATTATTTTATTCTCTTTGCAGTTATCTTTGGTACAATTGTCTCCTACTGATACTAATGGCCGTAGCATGCGTTTGGAATTGAAAAAATACTGCCCTTCGATGCAATTAGAGTTTTGGAGTTGTATGAATAAAACTTTAGAAGGTAAATGTGAATAAACTTGTTTTTAACAAATGATTTAAAAGATTTTTAATCCAAATTATTTTTTAAATAAACGTTGGTTCAAACAATTGTTTTTATTTAACTTGTTAATAAAATTTTTAAACAAGTTTCAATTAAATGTATACGTGGATTACTTTTTATATTTTGAGCCTAACAATGAAAGAACAGAAATTTTTATTGAAAATGTCTTTATTGTTTTTCAAAATATTCTCCTTTATGATCTATACACTTTTGCATGCATTCGAACTACTTATAGCATTTTTTCCATTCCGCGTGAGACACCTCCAAAACATGGTTTTTGAATGCACTATGGCTTCTTCTGCTGAAGAAAATCGTTCTTCACGTAGTTTATTTTTGATGTGCGGTAACAAGAAAAAGTAATTGGGTGCCAAGTCAGGGCTGTACGGCAGATGACTCGTTAATTAGATCTTTCGAGTACTCAAAAAGTCACTTGTTTGAGCCCATCTGTAAGAGCTCGATTATTCATTGTGAAGAACTATCAGTTTTTGGGGGTTGGTTTTTCTCATTTCTCCGAAAACTTCTGGCAAACAAATGGTGGTTTACCGTTCAGAATTAACTGTTTTATGTTGCTCTAATGACACTGTTGCCACGTGACCAGTTATTCTAAAAAAACAGGCGACCATTTGTTTCGAAGTGCTTCGAGAGCGAACAACTTTTGTTGGAAAACATCCTCCTCCAGACTCATATGCATAGATCCTTCATTCGTCACCTGTAACGATCTTACACATGTCTTTTGAAGCACCGGTATTATATTTCTTGAGCATTTCTTTGCACCAATCGACCCGAGCATCTTTTTGAGCTGTTGTGAAGTTATAAGGAATCCAAACAGAGCAAATCTTTTTTACGGCTAAATTTTGATGCAATATTTTATTTATGCTGGTGGAACTTATTGCTAAGGTAGCCTCAATCTCAGAGTATGTCACATGACGATATTGTGTTATTAGTTTTTGCACAGCATCAATGTTTTCTGGCACAACAACTGATTTTGGAGGACCTTCTCGAAATTCGTCCTGGAGCGAAGGACGTCCGCGATTAAATTCGTTATACCAGCATTTTACTGTTGCAAAGGATGGAGCTTCATCACCAAAAGTTAAATTTACTTTGTCTATGCACTCTTATCTAGATAATCCACATCGAAATTCGTAATAAATCATTACCCGAAAATGTTCACGTGTTCATTAAATGTTTTGCTGACACACGACTTTCACTTTTTCTAAACAACTAGGGTATTCAATTAATCGACTTTTTATTTTAATCGATTAATCGTGTAAATAATTATTTGGGGTTTTTTCTTAACCCATTTTTCGCCGCTACCAGTTCCCGTTGACAGATTTTGATAAAAATTTATATCACAGCTATTCTGAACCTTATTAAGAAAATTTGAAATTTTTAAGTCAGGGAATTTTCCAATTTTCCGGAAAATTAGTGAAGATTGGAATCATCATACACGACTGTTAAACGAATAACGAATAATTCTATTAATTTAATACGATTAAAAGAAATTGGTAAAAATCATTTGTTTATGCAGCTTGACAGCTTTGCTCGAATAAATGAGAATAAAATACTGCACTCATAGAAATAAAGTTGTAAACATAGCAGAAAAAGCTACGAAAAATTAGTTAAAAACGAGTAAAAAAGTTAAAGTCGGACATGCCGACCATATAATACCCTACACCCAGTCTGATTTAAAGCCAACTAATATTTGTATCCGAAATTTGAATGAGTTAAAACGTAATTGTGTCAACATTTTCTATAAAATCATAGAAGAAGAGAAAATCGAAAATATAGCCCATATGGGCGATAGGTCCAAATATGGACCGATCCAATCTAGAATCAATAGGCTTTTTCCTTGGGACCATGTGAGTCATCAAACCAAATTTCATTGAAATATCTTCGTATTTGCGACCTGCAGCGTGTAACCAAGCCAATTTTGGGGGAACCCTTACATGGGCACCAGGTCTAAACATGGACTGATTTTAACCAAAATCAATGGGCTGACATAGGTCTGTGTACCAAATTCCATTGAAATATCTTCGTATTTGCGACCAGCAGCGTGTAAAAAAAGACAATTTTGGGGGGTATCCTTATATGGGCACTAGGTCTAAACATGGACCGATTTCAACCAAAATCAATAGGATCCGTTTTTGGGCCGACATAGGTCTGTGTACCAAATTCCATTGAAATATCTTCGTATTTGCGACCTGCAGCGTGTAAAAAATACAATTTTGGGGGTGTCCTTATATGGGCACTAGGTCTAAAGATGGACCGATTTCAACCAAAATCAATAGGCTCCGTTCTTGGGCCGACATAGGTCTGTGTACCAAACTCCATTGAAATATCTTCGTATTTGCGACCTGCAGCGTGTAAAAAAGACAATTTTGAGGGGTACATTATATGGGCACTAGGTCTAAACATGGACCGATTTCAATCAAAATCAATAGGCGGCGTCCTTGGGCCGACGTTAGTCGGTGTACCAAGTTTCATCAAAATATCTTAATATATGTGACCTGTACCATATATTAGTAAGATAGGAACAGCAAAAATAAAACTGTTAAATATACAGAATTTCAGTTATATTTAGGATAAATTTTTGTTAATAGGAAATAACAAATTAACCTGTTAAATCAGCAAAAAATTTTTATAAATAATTAGTAACCTAAAAAATCACAAAAAATTTTAAATTTTCAAAGTTGTTTTTCGATTTTTTTTCCTTAATGCAAATAAAAATCGAGTTTTTTAAAAAAAGCAGTTTAAAATTTTTTAGCAACTATTTCTGCTATTTTCACAGGATAGACTGCTATTTGCATTCAACTAAATTTAGCTCAAAAAAATAACAATTTTTTAGATATAACAGGTTGTTTTTGCTATTTTTAGTCTACTAATATTTAGCAAAATTTTTTGTAGATTTTATAGTACAATTCGTCATTTTCAATTAACTAGAAGTTAACTTAAATATAAATAAAATTCTGTAAATTTAAGTTTTATTTTTGCTGGTCTTATTTTACTAGTGTTTAGCCTTTCATCCATACAGATGTAGCGTATCATATAGTCGGCATCAGGCACGTAGCTGGGGGTGGGGGGCTTGGGGGCTCGAGCCCCCCCGAAATGATTTGACAAATTTTGAAACGTAACAAAATACGTGGAAAGCAAAAACATTCTTTTTGTTGCGGCCCTATGCTCCTTGCAGGAGTAAAAGGAACAAATAATAAAAACATTCTTTAAAAAATGTAATAAAAAATATTAATTTTTTGTTGGAATCAAATACTAAATGGCCAAGTTTCTTCAGTTTTCATAAATAAAATAGACTCTAAATCCAATTGCGTAAACTGCTTTCTAAAAATTTTTCTAAGCTTTTTGGTGGCCATAGAAACTGTTTTTTATGTTTTTTTTTTTGTAAAAATCTTGAACAGTTATGTGTGCTAGGCTTAATCAAAGAAGTTAGAAAATAAATAGAATGCAATCCTCTCTTTTACTCAGAAAAAATTTATAAAATGTGACTGCAAATAGGAAACAGCTTTTAATTGATAAGTGGCTATTTTTTATTGTTACTATTGATAGATTTCGTCAAATTTATTATAAGATAAGCATACAATTGATAAATTAACCTTCGGTTTTCCTTAAAAATTCCAAGTTTCCTGCTTGCAGGCATAAGCTGTTACTATAGGGTGATAATTTGGCATAATTCGACATTTTACAATTTTTTCCCACCCTAAGTTAAGCATTATAATGTTGGATTTTCATATTTTTTTTTTAAATTAAAATTATGAACTGTCCGTGAAAAAGCGTACTTTAAGAGAAACAAGAAATTTATTGTGGAAGGGACTGTAAATTATATATATATAAATTCGGATTTGTCTCAAGAAGGTTCTTGCAGTATATTTAACAGAACTATATTGTGCGGTTTTAGAAGATCCTGCAAAATGATCATCGCAGTCAGAATCAATGTTTCGAACGAGAAATGAAAGTACACTGTTGCTAAAACAAAACACTCAAAGTGTTTTGCAAATCTAGCTCGATTTTTTAATTTGATGGCCTCTTGAAACATGTGTGTATTTTAATCACGTTTTCGTCACAAAGACGCACTAACAGTTGCTTTTTATTCATATTGTTTGTTATTAGCAGTTTGGTGTTAAAAATTGTCGAAATCTATTCTATTTTCCTAATTCTAACACAATGCACTCGCATAAGTAGTGGGCATCCCTTGAGTTTTAGTCTATCGTAAAAAAAAAATAGAAAATGTGAGCACACCCGGAAATTTTCACCAGTCTTTAAAAATTTTTGCTGAAAAAACAGCTGAATCCAGCAGAATCTGTTTGCTAAACATTAGAAAGATACAAAGAGCAAGAAAAAATCTGTTAAATTTACAAAATTTCAGCTATATTTTAGTTAATCGAAAATAACAATTTACCCTACAAAATCAGAAAAAAATGTACTGGAAATTAGTCGATCAAACCATCACAAAAAATTTTAAATTTTTAGTTTTTTTTTATTTTCTTAATGCGAATAAAAATCTGCACTACAGAAAGCAGTCTAATATTGTCTAGCAAATATTTCTGTTTATTGTAGCAGGAGAGACCGCTATTTGTATTCAACTCAAATTTGAAGATAAATTAACTTTTGAATATATAACAATTTCTTTACTGATTTTTGTCAACTAATATTCAGCAATATTTTTTAGCCAATAATAGCATTAGTTAAACGAAATTTAACTCAAATATTACTAAAACAGTTGCATTTTTGCTGTACTTATCTTACTAATATTTAGCAAAAAGGGATTTACTAATTTCAAAAGCTTTCTGTGCAGGGCCCCCCTTTTACCTAATTTTGAGTACCTTTTATTTGCTATTTTTTTAGGATTTTTTTATCAGTATAAGATTATATTATGTCAGTGGTTTGTTTGATAATTCCGAATAAAATAAAAGAACCGAAAAGAACAGTTGAAATTTAACTTATTCGAGAGTTAAAATGTGCAACATTTTCGGGTTTTCGCGCCCCACAGATATTTCAAGAGGTCATAAAATAAAAACCCGAGCTAACTTTGCAAAATCCTGTGGAATTTTACTTTCATTTCGCGTTTGAAATTATTGTTGTGCTTTGAAATTAGTCTAGGATCATATTGGAATGACGCACTCCATTGGAAATCAAAATAATAATGATGTAATTTACTTTAAATATTTAACCTTTCCGAAAATCTATAAAATTGTAATAAAACCACAGCAAAAAAAGAGATACCGAAGCAGTAGAAAAAGCACTATAATTGATGCACTTCTTTTTTAACATAAACAATAATGATTTTAACATTAAGTTTCATAGGAGAGGAGTATTACAACTTCAACATTCTTCGCAAAAAAATTATGTGTTTTTTATTTTACAAAAGTTTTTTATTGCCGCCATCGGGTATCGAACTTACTACCTCACGATTGCTAGTCTAGCGCTCTACCGCTGAGCTCTTCTTTGATATGAAAGTTGAGTGACGTAAAAACGCCACTTTGTTACTGCGAGATATTGTTCCTTATTCTCTTCAATAAAAGTACTTATTAAACAAGTGTAAAAGGTGCACTCCAATTCAATATTGTTTTCATTACTATTTTTACAGTTGCATAAAAAGCAAATTCTCACCATTTTTTTTTATATATACATACATTAGACCGTACCTCAAAAAAAAAGTTCGCCGTACACCCTCCAATATGATGTATTTTTGGAAGGCGATGTTTTTCGCTAAACCCAGTAGAAATTTTTTTTATAAATTGGTTGTTATAGCTTTGGCATTTAAAATCGGATTTTAAAGTGTGATATATCGCTTTTTTCGCCTCGAGGAGACCAGTGTTTTGCTATATAGTAAAAATCCAACTAAAAAAAATTTAAAAAGGCGACCCCTACGTTCGGCAAACAATTTATAAAAAAAATTTCTACTGGGTTTAGCGAAAAACTTCCTTAGCAAAAGTTTAATGATTTTTTGCGAGCTTTAATTTTCTGACATTAGGGTGGTACATTAGGGCGGTAGCAACTGAAATCTGGTGGGTAACTACTAGAACGGGATACTTGAGGTCAAAATGTCATTAGAGCAAAACACTGGTCTCCTCGAGAGACAAACGATGTATCATCCTTTAAGATCCGACTGTAAATACCAAAGATATAACGAAAAACGTAAAATGGAGACCCCTACGTTCGGCATAAAAAAATAAAAAAAATTTGTTTGAAACCTCCTTGCAAAAATACTTCATATTGGAGGGTGTACGGCGCACTTTTTTTTTGCCTGTAAGGTGGTACGCTCTAATATACATATTTTTAAATATTAAAAAAATATTGAATTTAAAAAAAATTAACAGTATAAAAAAAAATGGAAACAAATGATTGGTCCCGCCGGAAATCGGTCCCGCGACCCTCTGTTTGGAAATGCCAACTGATACAAAAATCACTTTTTACGATCACTTTTATAGCAATTACTCTTTAGCAGCAATACTTAAGTGATTTTTTGGATGTTGTTCAGAAGTAATTCTAAAAAAGCTGTAAAGATATACTAACGGATATTTTAGAAACAATGAAAGAAGTGATTTGTTGATGTTGTTCAGAATAACTTCTAAAAAAGCAGTAAAAATACACTAACAGATACTTGTGAAGCAGTGGAAGAAGTAGTTTGTAAAGCATTACATCCAAGTGCTGGGACCTTTTAAAAGACCTTTGTCCAAAAAGTATTAAAAGATAATTTCACTGTTAAAATCAAGTAACAAAACTATGAGAAACAGTATTTAAATTGTTTAATCCATTTTTTACCAACATATCTCTACAGACATGTCTACCTATTCTTCTACGAAGTTTTGTCAGAAAATAATCCCGGAATCCATGCTTGGCAGAAAATGGGTAAAACCATATACTCCATATCACAAACGGATTGCAGAAAATTTTAAGTATTGACAGAAAACTGAAATTTTTGAAAATTGAAATCACCTCGAAATCAAATTACACTTGAAATATATATATATATTAGTTTAGAACTTAGAAAATGCGTTAGAAATTAAATTTTCCTTTATGGTTATTAGCCACTCTTAGTTTTGTAATATTAAACAAGTTTTAAAAACATTTAATCCCTTACAGATATTTTTGAGTTCTTACAGATATTTTTATAAAATTTTCTGTCTCTGTCTATTATTTATTAACTTCTCTTTTTACTATTAAAAAAAATTGTAAAAGGGACATCCAGTGCAATGATAAACAAATAACACCATTGTGAAAATTCTAAATTTTAATTAAGCAAAGATATACACAAAATAAAACTTCTATGTATAAAAATTAACTGAACGAAGTCAAAAAAACTTTGAAATGCAAAAAATATGTGTTTTATAAGCAAAAATCCAAAAAAAACCGGAAAATTTTAACAAAAATTTTTTGAAAAGCGATTAATAAAAATAAATTAATTAATAAACAACACCAAAACTTAAATCTAATTTAAAAAAAAGCCCACAAAAACATTTCGGCACCTTGCCAGTATCATAATAACAAAAAACGAAATATTTGTTTGAAAATTCCTGAAATTTACCAAAAACTTAATTTTAATAGACAATCAACGCCAAGCAAGCAAACATTGTACTACATAGTTTGTTTATTACAATCCAGATTATCCAATCATATATGCAAATCTACCTATCGCTAAACTAATGAAATAAAGAAAACAGAAAACACTTGCAAGAGAGACATTAACAAACGCCCACTTGTAAACACTTCGCTGGTTGACTGACTGGCACTTCTGCTCTTTTTGTTTAATACGATCAATTGAAATTTGATTTATTTGTGTGGCATAAAACTAAGAAGAGCCACTTTCAAATGATCGTCATTAAATGAAACAACATCATAACGACAGAAAAAGCAGCAAACTGAAATTTAATTGCTTAATATCAATTACAAATGACAAACAGTGATGCCAACTTATTGATTTAAAGTAAAAGGCATAAAAAAAGCGTTGAAAGTTATACACATGGAGAATTTTCTGGGAAGACTTCTAATGAAATTTTTAATTAAACTGCTGAAGTTTTCTTCATAAAGTGAACGAAAAATTTCCCAAATTTTATGAAAAAGCTTCATCATGTTTATGAAACTTTTAATCATTGGGTGTATTGAATTTTTAATAAATAATATGAAACTTTTCATAACCTTCAGAAATCTGCATTAATTTCATGAAAATTTTCAATGTACGAATTTCAGCGAAACTTCATTGTATGGTAATATTTTGTAATATGTACTCAAACAACCGTTTTATTAGAAAAAGAAGTAAAAAATTAAAATTGGGCGTACCTACTCCACAGTACGGTTTTTGGCAACTTTCCGTAAAGCGCATCAAATTATGGGAAGAGCCGGATTAATGATAAGTGGACTAAAAAGATAGTCTAGGTCAAGTATTTATTATAGTAAGAAACATCATTCTATAAAAATACGTATACAAAGTTCATGACCCCATTTCGCCGATATTGCAACGAACCGGGGTCGCCAGCTAAATGCTATCTATTAAGTCTGATATTCTAGTTTCCAATAGTTGGTAAATCCACAATGGGGATTGTGAATATTTTTCGGGGTTTTCCGGTTTTTTTACCGTCTTGAAACTTTACACACGTCGCTGTGGTGTAATGGTTAGCACGTCAGACTGTGACACATAAGGTTGAGGGTTCGATCACCAATGACCGACATCAATTTGAAAAAATAATATGTATGATTTTTCTATCCCTCAACGTCCACCTTCGGCGTTCTCATTGCACTTAATCCCACCGATGTAAAATAATATAACAGGGCTATGAACTAAACAGCTTCAACAAAGTTTGCCAACTGCGTTAGATGGCGCGGAACTACTTCTGAAATTCAACATCTCCGCAACTTTAGTTTTGCCATATTTGAAGCCCTTCATCTTTCACCGTCTTTCATCTCTTCTCTAGCCACATTCCAAAGAAAGCAACACGTTAATTGATATAAAGAATTTCCTGAGTGCTGCTTCTCTTAAAGAACGTTCCATATTACTAGCCTTCAACAAAACTTTTAACTTTTGGATCCTAAACTCTTTTCGTCTCCGAAATATGACATTATGAATATTGGAAAAAACGTTAAATATTCTCTAAAGTGGTCTTATAAAATCGTATATAACTTTTTATCTGAGGGGCAATTCTGTAAATTTTTAACGACAAAATTCGGTAGTTAAATTGACAAGTTTTCATAGTAAACTGACAGCTTAACAGTTAAGTTTCTTGGTAATAATACCTTAAAAAAAAACTAGTGTCAGTTTTTTTTTATTACTTTTTATTGAATCAAAATTTAGACTAACTAAAATATTACAATTCACTTATATTTATAGTATTTTTATGGTAAAGGTAAAATAAACAAAAATATTGAACGTTGCTATTTCGCAATCAATAAAATGAATTTAAATTAAAAAGTGCAATTATTAATTATTGGGAAATTTAACAAGTTAAAACAAAATGTGTCAATCAATAAATTAAATAAAAATCATTAAAAAGTGCAATCACTAATTATTGGGAAATTTAACTATGTCAAAATAAAATGTATTGTGAAATAATAATGTTAAATAAAATAAGTATTTAAATATGACAATCAATACGTTAAAAAATCATTGAAAAGTGCAATCACTAATTATTGGGAAATTTAACTATGTCAGAATAAAATGTATTGCGAAATAACAATAAATAAAAGTAAAATGTATAAAATTATATATATGGAATATATATTATATTATAATATAGAATTCATATTATGATTTTATTAGGTGTTATCGTAACTCCCCCACCGTTAGTATGAGGCTCCGACGAAATATGATATACATTAATTTTTCTCTTATATATTAATGATGTGAGTACAATAATGATAATGAATATAATGATGTTTATTCCATTACTTGTTATATTAAATATTTTATTATGTTTAAAATCAATTTTCTTAAAGTCGTTTTCGTAATTTATTTGCTTTAAATATAAATCTTCAAGTTTTAAGTCAACATGCAATGTTTTATTTTCTTTAATATCTGTGATTAAGTGGCTTAAAATAAAATTTTCTTTGAAGTTTATTTTATCATTGTAATATGTTATATTCTCTACTGTAATTTTACAATTTTCAAATTTTAGAATGAATGTGCCGGATAATTTTTCATTATTTTCGTGTGTACAGTCGTGTGTTATGTTTCCGAAATAGTTTTTAAATAATATGAAACCTTGCTTTATTTCTTTTATCTCATACAGTTCAAATTTTCTAAAAATGCACTCAGGTTTTTTGTTCTTTATAATGTTTTCGATACAATGATCGTTAAATTTTCTTAGAGTTTTAATGGAATTGGAACTTAAATTTGCGTGAAATATGTTGTTTTCTTTGTCAATTAGTATTTGATTTTCTTCTAAATATAAGGATTTATTTTCCTTATTTGGGATTGGTTCAAATGTTATTTTGGAAAGTGAATTAGGGGAATATTTTGGAATGGATAATATTATTACAATAGTTTCCGAAAGGTATGCAACTCCAACTTTAATATTAGTGTAAGTATTAAAATTGTCAATGAGTTGCAGTTCCTGGTTGTCTAATATATCTGTAGGAATAATACCCATTTTACCTGTGAATATGACCTGACCAATATCATCCACGTGATTTCTAAGTAAGGTAATATCATTATCAATTTGGTATATATGTCTCAGAAACATTACCTCATCTTCTAGGTTGGATATCTTGTTTTGAATTTCGTTTCGGAAATTGTTTATATATTTCCTAACTCTATTTTGTTGTGTGTTAATATGTGTTGTAATATTCTGGATCTGTGAAGATATTGTTTTGCTTATTTGAATGAAAGAACTTATTTCTATTGATCTATCCTTCATGTTTGTTGCGAGGGCATCGAGAGCATTCTTGATTTCCTTTTCATCATCGCTGTCCATATTTCCGGTTATGAATTTTAGACCTTTTCCAAGTGCATTAACAAGGCCGCGTTTATTTCTAAAATGTGGTGATAAATTATTTACTTTGGCTTTTAGTAAGATGAAATTATTTTCGATGGTATCTACTAGTGGTCTCAAATTAGAAATAGTTCCGTTTAACAGATTTATGTTTTTCTCTATTATTTCGATGGAATGATGATAGTTGGTTAGATTGATGAAATGGAATATTCTATTATAATGGTCGATGATTTTTGTGTCATCTTCTTTTATCGGGATGTAACCTTTGTTATCATTTAAATTCTGGATGTACATGCTTTGTGGTTTTATCATTTCGGGAAGTGTCATCAATATTAGAATTATGTGAAATGGATTCATCTGAAAAATAAAAATTTAAGTTTTACATTGATTCTGTTATATTTGGGGTTTCGGTGTTTTGGAATTTCTTCTTTCTTTTGATGTGTGATTTATAGTATTTGTATCCGTTATCTGTTATGACATGATCATTATCCAATTCAGAAACTACTATTTTCCTAAACTTAGAATGGTTTTTTCCGCCTCTTTCGTCTTTAATGTAAATGTTTGCTGTCTGAATATCTACATTTTCTCGGGTTTCGTTGAGTTTGTTAATAGTATTTTCCTTCATTTTGATAATAGAGTTCCTGATTGAGGGGTACTCCTCTTGGTTAATGGTACCGTTTCTAAAATCAACCGGTTTTCTTTTAGTTGTCGAATGAATAGTATTATTATAATACATTATTATCTTGTAAATTTTTTCCTCGACTGTTTCTGTTTCTCTGTTGGGATCATGTTTAAGTATTCTAATATGTTCGTTAATCGTGTTATGAAGCCTTTCCACATCAGAGTTTGAAGAGTGATTATTGTTCGAAGTATAGTGTATTTCGATTTCCTGTTCTCTAAGAAATTCTAAAAGTGGTAAGGCCTTGAAGCCCAATTCGTTATCTATAACCAATTTTTTTATTTTTCCCGCAATTGATAAATATTGTGTTAAACCTATTTTAAATTCAATCCAGGATCTGTTTTTTATCCTTATAGCCTGGGCATATTTGGAGAATTTATCGATGAATGTTAAAAATAGAGTTTTTCCTAAACTATAAAATACATCTGCATGTATTACATCCCCAGGTTTTTCTGGAGTTTCCGTTATTTTGAATTCTTGTTTGATTGGTCTTCTCTCGTATTTTTCCTTGTTACAAATGTCGCAATTATTTATAAATTGAGTTATTCGTGTTTTTAATTGTGGGTGATAGATTTCCGCTCTTAATTCTGCAAAATTTTCGTTTATACCTCTGTGGTTATTCTTTTTATGTTCTTTTTCTATTAGATCGGTTAGCACATTCTCGTCTAAGATATCTTCTAATATTTTCTTACATATCAGAACTTTGAATCCATTGCTGGCTTCAAAATATCTATTTATGACTTCTTTAAATTTTTCTAAAACGGATTCATCGCGAATCAGGATTGCATTGGTTTTATCTGAATCAAAATGATTTTTCAATATTGTTATAATAGTTGATTCGTCGAATTCTTTGGCCGATATTGTTTTCCTCTTGTTTTTAAAGATTTTTTCGTTTTTTATTTTTAGTGAACCGGAGGTTGTCTTATTGACAACGATTTGTCTTCGATAAAAATTTAAGGGATTGGTTGTTTCTACAACTACGTTATTATTAGTCAGTGTTGTAGAGTTGTCTTCATCATTTAAATGTATCTCAACTCTAGAAAGAGCGTCAGCATTTCCATTTAGAACTCCTTTTTTATACTTTATCTCGTAATCGTATTCTTGTAACCGTAATCTCCATCTTACTAATTTTGAATTAGGTTCTTTTATGGAGAATAGCCAAGTGAGTGGCCTGTGGTCGGTTTCAATTAAGAAGCGTCTGCCAAATAGATATGGTCGTAGCTGTTGTGTGGCCCACACTATTGCTAATAATTCCTTTTCAATAGTGCTGTAATTTTGTTCATGATCGTTCAGCGTTCGACTCGCATAACAAATAGGATGCCCATTCTGGGAAAGTACTGCTCCTATTGCAAAATTACTTGCATCAGTTTGCAGAGTAAATTTTTCATTGAAATTAGGGTATGCTAGAACGGGAGAGTTGACTAATAATGTCTTCAACCTTTCGAAACTTTCCTTATATTCGGGATCATTCGTATCAATATTAGTATCCTTTTTCAGATATTTAGTCATGGGTCTTGCAATCTTGGAGTAATCCCTAATGAATTTCCTATAATAACCTGCTAAACCAAGAAATTGCTTGATTTCCTTTGGTGTAGTAGGCAACGGGAATTTTTGTACGCATATTATTTTATCCGGATTTGGCTTAATGCCGTTTTCAGTCACAATATGCCCGAGAAAATTGGTTTCTTTTTTCAAAAATTCGCTCTTATCGAGTTGAACTTTTAGATTTACATCTTTTAATCGTTGAAATACTTTGGTTAATGATTCCAGGTGTTCCTGTAATGAAGTAGAGAAGATAATAATATCATCTAAATATACTAGGCAGATCTTATTAATAAGGTCTCCTAAAACGTTGTTCATCAGCCGCTGGAATGTGGCAGGAGCCGTTTTTAGTCCAAACGGCATACGAAGGAATTCGTAGTGTCCACCTTCTACGTTAAATGCTGTTTTTGGTATATCTTTCTCGTGTATTTCTATTTGATGAAAACCTTTCGCGAGATCTAGAGTCGTAAAATACTGACATCTTCCAAGTTTTTCCAAGATTTCGTCTATATTTGGAATTGGATATTTATCATCAATCGTAACTTCATTTAGTTTTCGATAGTCGACTACCAATCTCCATTTTTTTCTACCGCTGGCGTCCAATTTTTTTGGAACGATCCAAACGGGGGCTGAATATGGGGAATGACTATGTCTGATTATTCTACTATCTAGCATTTCCCTAATTTGTTTATTCACCTCGAGTTTATGGATGTATGGGTAACGATAGGTTTTCGCAGCGATTGGAATGTTATTTATCGTTCGTATCTCGTGTTTGATAGCATTAGTGAATGTTAAGTCGCTATTCTCTGCGTAGAATATTTTTCGGAAATTGTTTACAACTTGTGAAAGTTTTTCCTTTTCCTCACTGTTTAAGTGATTGGTTCGTAATTGTTCCAGGAGGGGAACTTTTGTATTCTCGTCATCTTCTTCAATTGTATAAACAAAAAAATTCTCGTTTGTAACTGCTGTAGTTTCCTGAGTATCGAATTTTATTTTCCTTGGTGTATTACCAGTTACGTTAACAAAAGCGTTGACTTTAAAGTTTTCGGCTTCGTATATTCCCTCCATTATTTCGATATTTTGATTATCGAAAATTGTTTTGGGTGTGTAGATTAATCCTTCCTTTTGATTAACTTTTAATTCTATTTGGTATATACCGTCTGCTTCAAAAAAATATTCCAAGTTTCCTAGGGTATAATTTAAAGGAACTCTTTTGTCTCCAATTTGTAATATATCCTCTTCTAGGTTTACGATTGCTTTTAATTTTTTTAAAATATTATTGCCAATTAGTCCGTCGTATTTCGTATGAAATTTACAGACTAGAAATTCAATTTTGTTCTCAGTATTACCTAATTCTTCAAATAGCGGGATGGATACTTTTTCTTCTATTTTAACTATATGTTGTAGTGTTTTTACATTAATGGGCTTGAAATCTAATTTCCATTTTGAGTGACAGATTCCCGGGTTGATTATGGAGTGCGCTGCTCCGGTATCGATTATAAATTTCAGGAATCCTAATTTTGTTTTTATGACTATATATGGTAGTTCTCCGTGGAGGCTACTTGCTGAAAATTTTCATTACTGTTCACTTCCATTGCTTCCACTTCGGGTGCTTGTTGTTGTTGCTGATGGTTTTGTTTGTTCCTCCATTTTTCCTGTGTATTATTTTTGAAGAAATTTTGGTTTAATTGATGATGATCTTGTTCTTTGGGTTTCACTGAGTTTTGCAAATGGTTTCCATACTTCTGGTTATTTGTTTGTTTGGCTCGGCCGGGGTGTATACGACAATCTTTACCCATTCTATCGTAATTGTTTTCATAAAGGATATCCATTGCTTTTTCCAGCGACTCCGGATTCCTGCATGCCAAAATGGTTTTCATTGGCTCCGGCATTTTATTCTTAAAAACATGAAGAGCTGATCTTTGGTTATTTATTGCAACCTGATTGGCAGCTTCGCCCTCTCCTAATATTAATACTGTTTTATTATTTAAACGCCTCAATCTGTATTTAATATCATTGTAAAAATCTGTGGTATTCGTTTGGAAGGTTACTGCCCTCAGATCATCGTAAAGTTCATCACAACTTCTTCTCTCACCGAAATTATTGTTGAGTGTTCGCTTTATATCCTCCCAAGATTGAACCTGTGTGTTTATCTCCAATACTTCCTTTGCTTTTCCAACAATTCGACTTTTGATTATATCGGAAAAAAGTAATTGTGACAGTTCGTCATAAGACGCAAGTATCGGGTAAATTCTATCTATTAATCTTGTGAAGGTTGGTAAATCGTCAATATTCCCATTAAATTGGGGAAGGCTATTCAGATATTTAAGAGGGTCTAACTGAATTTGTGGGGGGTTTGCCATATTGAACTAAAAAATTTTTTTGTTAGAAGAAAATCGCAAATGAAAAGAAGAAAAGAAAGGAAGCGTTCGAATTTGTAAAAGAATATTCCCAATTTTCCGCAAAAACAGAAAATTATTCACAAAAATAAAAAAAAAAATTATCCGCACTGTTTAAATTTTCTTTTTAAAGACTTAAAATAAAAAAAAATATAAAAAATAACTTATATTATTGCTTACGATAATCTTGATGTATTTCTGCGTTTTCCAGGATGTTGTAGAATGTATTTTCTTCACTTGATGCTGTAGAATAAGTTCTAGGACACTTGTGGATGGCTTTTTACACTGTTCCTTAAAGCAATTAGTTCCAAAGGGTATTCTTTAAATTTCACTTCGTACTTCAAAAGTTCTACTTTTTTTTTTCATATGTACTTTAGATTGTTTATTTTGTGTTTATTTTATTTCCGGTTTATGTTCTTTATTTTGTAAGTGCGTTTTTCAAAAGTTATATTTTTTCGTTATATACACTTTTAGATTGTTTATTTTGTGATAACTTAGTATGTAACAGCGTTTTAAATTTAAAAAAAAATCACTGTTGTGTTCACTTTTAATTGAAACAGAGTTTCTTGTTATACTAATATGTATTTAGAAGTTTTTTAAGTTCACTTGTTTGTAAAAAAAGGAAAGTAGTAAATTTGTTTCCCTAAAAAAAAATTTATTATTTTTTTTTTTTTTCAACTGATGTTGCCAAAGTATATGACAATATGTTAACGAGTTATATCCCATCCTCGTCGCCAGTTAAGTTTCTTGGTAATAATACCTTAAAAAAAAACTAGTGTCAGTTTTTTTTTATTACTTTTTATTGAATCAAAATTTAGACTAACTAAAATATTACAATTCACTTATATTTATAGTATTTTTATGGTAAAGGTAAAATAAACAAAAATATTGAACGTTGCTATTTCGCAATCAATAAAATGAATTTAAATTAAAAAGTGCAATTATTAATTATTGGGAAATTTAACAAGTTAAAAGAAAATGTGTCAATCAATAAATTAAATAAAAATCATTAAAAAGTGCAATCACTAATTATTGGGAAATTTAACTATGTCAAAATAAAATGTATTGTGAAATAATAATGTTAAATAAAATAAGTATTTAAATATGACAATCAATACGTTAAAAAATCATTGAAAAGTGCAATCACTAATTATTGGGAAATTTAACTATGTCAGAATAAAATGTATTGCGAAATAACAATAAATAAAAGTAAAATGTATAAAATTATATATATGGAATATATATTATATTATAATATAGAATTCATATTATGATTTTATTAGGTGTTATCGTAACTCTTAACTACCGAATTTTGTCGTTAAAAAGTTAGAGAATACCCCTACTGGGCAAAAAAGTATTTTGTTTAAAGTGTACCCTTTAAATTTATATGCATATCGATTTTTACGATAAAAAGGTCAAAGGTGATTTAAAAAAACTATTTTTTGAAAATTTTTCTTAAAAAATGTGGATACTTTTTTGAGGGTTCTTATTCTATGAGTCAAAACTTACTCAAAAAAAAAAAATTTTTTTGAAATTTTCAATTTTTTTGACAAAAGCTGCTCAGATTTGGGACGAAAATATGAGACTTCTGAAAAAATTTGAGCTAAATTATTAAATCCAAAAGATGGTTCAGAATGACTCAGAAGTGTAAAAAATTTTATTATTTTATGAACAATTCAAAAAAGGCTCAAAAAAATGATTAATTTTTGAGCCTTTTGAATTTATTTAAATCTTTTTTTTTTAGTCAGTTTTGAATCAAAAAAGAAGGCTCTTTTGGATGCCTTTCATACAAAAATTTGAATTTTCAATAATATTTTTTGAGCTTTTTTTTATTAATTTTTGGGCTTGTTTGCTGACTGGGTGTGTTAATTAGTAAAAGCTCTGCTACGCTTGTAGAAAATTACAAAGGGGAACCTCGATTGCTTTTTGAGTTGTGGGTTAAGTATGTTTTGCGTTCACTAAAGGCATAAAACATGTGTGTTTGAGCATTAATACGCATTAATACAAAACATACCAAACACCACTTTTTCACCATTACTCAGGAACTAATCGAGGTTTTAGGTTTGAAATTTTCTACAAATGCAGAAGGGAATTTACTAATTTTCATATATTTTTTTAAGAATTTTCAAACATATAATTTTGTTAGATATGGGCTATTGAACTAAAGACCTCCAAAAGTGACCTTTGACCTTTTCATCTAAAAAATCGATATGCATAAAATTTTAAAGGGTTTACTTTCACCTTTAAAATTAAAAAAATAAATTATATCTTGCAAAGTTCTAAAGTTGTAACCGCTTTTACAAGGACACTTTAGTGAAATTTAAAATATTTTTGTGACGTTATATTTCGCAAGCCCAAGGGGTCATATAAACAAAACTTGGCAATTACTTCGAAGTAATTACTTTGGGCTTAGGAATGGCTTTTAACTCCAAATTTACCAATTGGCTGGTAGAATATCATGAAATGTAAACGAAAATTAAAAAATTAAATTTATAGTCTACTCCCAAGCAGACTAGATTTGTGAAGTAATTGTCCTAGTAAAAATGATTTTTATATATTCATATATGATTTTTATACAATCATTTATGATTTTATAGAATTATAACTTGTCGAGTATTGTGAAACATATATTTTTATATGATTATATCAAAAGATATTTAATTATATAAAATTATATTAACCAGATCCACCATTTTTCAGATCAGATAATATATTTTTTATATAATTATATTAACCCATTCATGATTTGATCCGGAAAATGGTGGATCTGGTTAATATAATTTTATATAATTAAATATCTTTTGATATAATCATATAAAAATATATGTTTCACAATACTCGACAAGTTATAATTGTATAAAATCATAAATGATTATATAAAAATCATATCTGATTATATAAAAATCATTTTTACTAAAGTGCTTAAAAAACCCTGTATTTACCCCTATTAGTAATAACTATTTTTTATTCATATGAGCCAATGATTCTCAAAAACTATTATTTATTTAGCAAAAACAGCTAAATTGTTATTCCTGAAATGGGAACAGTTCCAAACCACTTTTCTCTTAAAATCTTGTTATGAACTCAATTTACTCACTTGATTTATATGTTTTCTTTTTCTACTCTAGCCGTCGCACGAGGTTCCCAATGGTCTGGTCGTCGTTGTTGTGCTTTGGGTGTATCACCACGCTGCAGTAATGCTTGTGCGACATCATCGTCAAACGGTGAACTGATCAATGCTTGCCGCCAAAGTGATGAACAGCACATGTTTGCATGTTTTGAACGTCAGGAGGCCGGTGATCGTTGTTGTGGTAATGCACGCACATCTGAATGTTTACAGGTGAGTGACTACCTATGTATATGTTGTGGGGTATGTGTAATGAGATTTGCCAATTGATTAGTGTCTTTTAAATGCATTTACATTAGCATATTTTGTGGGAGGGTTTATTAATAATAAAAAAACAAATTAGCATTTTGATAGTTAGGTGACTCCCTCTATGCTGCATAGATACAATACTATTGCGAAGACGCGGCTTTTTCTTTTGCGATGTATACAAAAAGATATACACAAACTTTATTATTATATAGCATAAGTTTATATTGTCTTTACACCATTTTATTTAGAGCCGCATTCCTTAAGCCATAATTTCAAACCGATATAAACATAATTTCTAAGGCTCCATTACTGTATGTTCAATTAGCTACACAGAGGACATTCAGTAATCGGGCATAAGTATTGTTACTTTTTTTTGAAAATAACAAGAGTATTTAACAAATGGGGCCACTTTTGACACTTAGAATTAAGAACCGAACCCGCCATGATATACATATCCAATTTTAATCAAAATCTGAGAGCTCTAAATAGTTTTTTTAGTCCTGCCGTGATTTGAACCCAGGCCGTCAGATTGGCAGACGATTGCTCTACCCACTGAGCTAACGAGACATATAATATTTGATAGCTACCCAATCAGAAATCGCCAATGGTACAAAAAATCAAGCACTGGCATACCACTGGGTAACCATGGTGTTGAAAATAAATGACTGGGAGAGCATTCATTTGGGACGCTTTGCCAGCGCTTGCAAAAAGCGTTTTTCCAGCATTTGTTTTACAAAAATTTCGGTGGTTTATAAAAAAAACCACTGGCAAATAATGGTCTAAGAGTGATATGCCAAGGTTTGCAACCAGTGGTTATCCAGTGCTACCTAGCCAATGCTACCAGTGGTACAAAAATCAATTCACTGGTGGAGCAATGATTTTATAAAAATGCTGACGCTTCGTTAAAAAAGGTTTGTAGTTAGGAGGTTCCGAGTTCAAATCCGGTTGCAAGGAAAAAATTTGTTTTTGGATTTTTTTTTAATTTAAAATTTTTTTTGTTCTATAAAATCAATTTTTTTGTTTGTGGAAAAGCTCCTTTAAGACCAACTTTTTTTTGCTCTCCCAACGCTGGCATATTAGTTCCAAAAAACTGTTTGCCAGTGCTAGCTTTTTCGCACAGCCAGTAGTTGTCCAGCGATTATCACTCATTTATGTGTTTAACTATCAAATATTATATGTCTCGTTAGCTCAATGGGTAGAGCAATCGTCTGCCAATCTGGCGGCCTGGGTTCAAATCACGGCAAGACCAAAAAAATAGATATGAACTTTTTTTAAATTTTATTTTAGAAAATATTGTTACGAAAATGGCTTGGCCTAGTATAGAAAACTCTGGACTTTTCTAGAAGAAAATAGCCCAAGAGACGGGATGGACAAAATACATCAATCTGGCAACATAGTACTACATTTAATTATACACCTAAGAATATGCCATGATTAATTACGCATTAGAATTGTATAGTTGGTTAATAATAAGTGTTTGTGTGTATGTATAATGTCAAGCCTAATGTAGAGTTATATTGTATAGTTGGTTAATTATAAATGTTTGTGTGTCTGTATAGTCTCTAAGCGTGATGTAGACTTATTATAAGTGTTTGTGTGTTTGTATAGCGTTAAGCCTAATGTAGAGTTATATTGTATAGTTGGTTAATGATAAATGTTTGTGTGACTGTATAGCCTCTAAGCGTGATGTAGACTTATTATAAGTGTTTGTGTGTTTGTATAGCGTTAAGTCTAATGTAGAGTTATATTGTATAGTTGGTTAATGATAAGTGTTTATTATAACAGTTTGTGTATAGTGTTAAGCCTAATGTAGAGTAATAATGTATAGATGGTTGTGTATATAGTCTGTAAGCGTATGTAGAGTTAAGTATAGCATGCTAGAATTATCCAGTGTGTTGTAGAAGTATGGCTGTTACTATATAAGGCGCGCGTTAACATTAGTAGAGAGAAGTTGATAATTAGCAGTTGTGCTGTTAAGACCGCGAGTTAATATCGTGTTAAAGTTAGTAGCGCTCTAGTAATGGTCATAATAGAGAGAGTTTGTAAATAAGTAATAGTGTGTAAATAAATAAGAGCGTCTAAGCTATTTCAAACTTAAGTGTGTTCGTGTTTTGGTTATTGGCTAATTGGTTGTTATAATCGCTGCGACAGCACCAGGACGGTTTATCTAAGGGAGATAAACGAACGTTTTGTAAGGTAAAACGTAATAATTGGTGTCAGCGTTGGATCTGGTTATTTTGATTGCAATAGAAAAGAATCCGGTTTATTTAAGGGAAATAAACCAACGTTTTTAAAAGTAAAAACGTAACAATATATTTCCAGACCACCTATTTATTGGTTTTGCCAGCGTTTTGCCAACGTTAAAAATTTTGTTCCTCCAGTGCTTTTCCGTCGCTTTTTGAACAGCCGGTCCTTTTGTCTAATGATGTTATCATTTTGGGAATGGGAAAGCACTTTTTGCCAGTACTTGTACCATCTGTTAAAGTGCTTTGCCATCGCTTTCCCGTTTGTATTTTTCTGACTGGGTAAACACATAAATGAGTGGTAATCGCTGGACAACTACTGGCTGTGCGAAAAAGCTAGCACTGGCAAACAGTTTTTTGGAACTAATATTCCAGCGTTGGGAGAGCAAAAAAAAAGTTGGTCTTAAAGGAGCTTTTCTACAAAGAAAAAAATTGATTTTATAAAACAAAAAAATTTTAAATTAAAAAAAATCCAAAAAAAATTTTTTGCTTGCAACCGGATTTAAACTCGGAACCTCCTGACTACAAACCTTTTTTAACGAAGCGTCAGCATTTTTATAAAATTATTGCTCTACCAGTGAATTGGTTTTTGTACCACTGGCATTGGCTAGGTAGCACTGGATAACCACTGGTTGCAAACCTTGGCATATCACTCTTAGACCATTCTTTGCCAGTGGTTTTTTTTATAAACCACCGAAATTTTAGTAAAACAAATGCTGGAAAAACGCTTTTTGCAGCGCTGGCAAAGCGTCGCAAATGAGTGCACTCCCAGTCATTTATTTTCAACACCATGGTTACCCAGTGGTATGCCAGTGCTTGATTTTTTGTACCACTGGCGATTTCTGATTGGGATGCGCTGTTAAGTTGAAGTACCAATATATCACAATTTTTTTTTATTTTAGTCAATAGATTTAAATCCTTACAGACTATTATATAAAAATATATTTATTACATAAGTTAACATAAATCATAATAGCCCAGCAAAATCTTTCATTACCAAATAAGTGGTTATATAATAGAAATTCACAGCTCCGCACAACTTATTTTTTGGCGTCTAAACTCATTATTTTTGTTTGGCGTGGTAGTTTTTATAAGTAGTCACGCTTACCCGCTCGCTTACGAAAAAATGAGAAATAAGTAGTTATGAGATTTTGAATAATAAGTGGTTACACACATGCTTACAAAAAGTTTAATTATAAGTGGTTATCCCATTGCTTACTTGATTCTTAATAATAAGGAGTTAGGCAAATACTATTAGCCTAAGGAAATTTACTGTGTAAAAAGTACTTATTTAAAGTAATACGAGTAAGTCATTATTTTATATTTAGAAACAATGAATACAATAGGCCGTTATTAGGAAGTCATTATTTTATATTATAAAATAATGCAAAAGGTAATGATATATCATTTTTGGTAATGCAGATAGTAATGAGGTGTCATTACCAATATTTTGCTGGGAGGTTACGTGTTTAGAAAACGAATTATGTTATGTTTAATTACAACAGTTTTTAAACAAAATCAATAAATTGATATGGGTTATTATAATCGCAACAAATTCTTCTAAAAGGATCGGCAAGAGCATATTTGTTTCTGAAGAAATGAACTTGCAGAGGCTTGAAGTGATGCGACACCCGTTGAGGAAAGTTAAAAGAAAGATTGTGTATAAGAAACTCAGAGCAAACTTCGCCGTTGATAAGGTTGATTATAAAAGCTAATTTGAGCATGGTTCTACGACTATTTAAAGTGGGAATTTTATTAGAGCAAGTCTATCTGTGTATGATGGGAGACTAATGCTGGATTCTAAGACAAACCGCGTAAAAAAAAAATAGAAATTGTTTCTGCACTGATTCTATACGTTGATTATGTATGTTGTAATAGGGATGCCATATTATAGAACCATATTACAAAATAGGTCTTATATATAGGACATATGTATATAGTTTTTTCGTGATATAGGGATCAGTAAATTCTTTAGCCCATAGTTTTATAAATGAAAGTACACCTCTAGCCTTTATTCACAGTCATGGTAATGTGAGAAACAAAATTCAATCTAAGATCACGTAGATTTCCAAGAACTAGAAAATAAACTGATTCAAGCTGGTATCCACCCAAAGAATAATTACCGGAAATAATATTGTTTCTAGAAAAATGCATGCACTTACATTTTTTCAAATAAAGATCCATTAAATTATGGCTGCACCACAAGTAGAAATTGTTAAGATCAGATTGTAAGTAGACGTGCTGAACAAATTGTAACTGTAAAAAATTTTAAAGCCATTCGCGTACATTAAAATGTTGTAAAAATGTATAACTTTCGGAAGATCGGTGATAAAAAGGGAGAAAATAATTGTCTCAAGATGACTGCCTTGAGGGACACCAGAAGTAACTGTTATAAATTTAGACGAATTACTTTTATATCTAACTCATTATTTTCTGTCCATAAGGTACGTCTAGATCAAATTTAAACTGCATGATGTAAAACCCAATAAATCCACTTTGATGAGTAGAAGTTTGTGGTTTACTTTATCGAAAGCCTTGCTAAATTCATCAGATCACAATCACTTGCATCATTTACGAATACCAGATCCAATAATTTACCGTATTCATTATGAATACCATTCATTTGGAAAAGACAACTATCAAATAAATCATTAAAAAATTTCATCATCAGAGTTATTAGTTTTCATCTATGCTCCTTGCAGGAGTAAAAGGAACAAATATATATATTAGACTGTCCCTTAAAATAGCGATTTGTCGATTTTGGTTCATAACACCCCCCCCCCCCCCCAGTTTTATTGGAAATGGTCCCAAATTGAAGAAATCGATTTTTTTTTTTTTTTGGAAAACGTTAACCCGTGCCGAAAGTTGGACGAAAATGGCACCTTTTGGAAAAAAAGTGTATTACTATTAAAAATTCCCAAAATTCGAAATTTCGAAAAAAAATTATTTTTGATTCCATTTATTCATTTAATATAGTCAAAATGATTCATACGAGGAATTTT
This sequence comes from Leucophora obtusa, assembly GCA_949987735.1. Classification (NCBI taxonomy): domain Eukaryota; kingdom Metazoa; phylum Arthropoda; class Insecta; order Diptera; family Anthomyiidae; genus Leucophora; species Leucophora obtusa. Next base: position 39,080,634 of record OX465296.1, read on the forward strand.
GACTTCATCAGATATCATTAACCCACTTTAGCCTGGAATCCAAAATGACCCACGAATTTGATAAAAATGCAAAAACGTATTTTTTTTAAAATTAATTTTAAAGATTTTTTAAAATGCCTAATTTGGAGATGTCGAATGCTATTTGTACCACATAATAGTTGATATTAAAGAAAAAAAAATAAATTGGAAAAATGATAATTCGAGTTTATGTTTGGAGCGACTGCTTTTCAGGACATTTTATAAAAATTGCTCATTTTGTCAAAAATTTTAAAATTTTTAATGTTTTCATCAAATTTTACACGGTTTTCCGAAAAACAGCACTCAAATTTGGTTAGATTATAATTATCTTTTCATTTCTTTAAAAAAAATTTTACCCTTAGTGGCCTGGGGTCAGAAAAGACCCACGGAACTTAATATTAATTATGACTACGAGATTGTAAAGCCATTAAATTTATAAAAAAAAAATCTCAACTGGATAAAAATAATTATTTTGTGTAACGTGATCCATATGGGGTTAATTGTTATACTTTCTGCCGAAAACGCCCCACTAGGAAATTTACAAAATAACATCTTTCGCATATCCCAATTTAATAAAAATCTGATAATGTTATTCTGTAAATTTCCTAGTGGGTCTTTTTTTTTAAAAGTGATAACATTAACCCTATATGGATCGAGTTACTCAAAATAATTATTTTTATCAAGTGGAAATTTTTTTTTATTCATTCAAAGTGATATTTTTTCGAAAATTATGAAAGGTGTTATTTTGTAAATTTCCTAGTGCGGCGTTTTTGGCCAAAAGTATAAAAATTAACCCCATATGGATCACGTTACACAAAATAATTATTTTTATCCAGTTGAGATTTTTTTTATAAATTTAATGGCTTTACAATCTCGTAGTCATAACTAATATTAAGTTCCATTGGTCTTTTCTGACCCCAGGCCACTAAGGGTTAAATTTTTTTTAAAGAAGTGAAAAGATAATTATAATCTAACCAAATTTGAGTGCTGTTTTTCCGAAAACCGTGTAAAATTTGATGAAAAGATTTTTAAAATTTTTGACAAAATGAGCAATTTTTGTAAAATGTCCTGAATAGCAGTCGCTCCAAACACAAACTCGAATTATCATTTTTCCAATTTATTTTTTCTCTTTAATATCAACTATAATGTGGTACAAATAGCAATCGACATCACCAAATTAGGCATTTTAAAAAATCTTTAAAATTAATTTTAGAAAAAATACGTTTTTGCATTTTTATCAAATTCGTGGGTCATTTTGGATTCCAGGCTAAAGTGGGTTAATGATATACGATGAATTCAAAATTCCATGTATGAATCATTTTGACTATATTAAATGAATAAATGGAATAAAAAATAATTCTTTTCGAAATTTCGAATTTGGGGAATTTTTAATACACTTTTTTCCAAAAGGGGCAATATTCGTCCAACTTTCGGCACGGGTGAAGGTTTCTAAAAAAAAAAATCGATTTCTTCCATTTGGGACCATTTCCAATAAAACTGGGGGGTGTAATGACAAATCTATTTTTAAGGGACACTCTAATATATATATATATAGATGACAAATTGAAATCTCCAACCACAAAAATACACTCACAATAACTTTACCGTAAAAGTTCAACAGTTGTTTAAAAAGTAAATCAGTAAAGTTGTTTTAATTGAATAAGTAGTTAAATTGCAAAGAAATATCTTTTTTAACTTTTTCTATCAGTTATTCAATGAACAAAATACACAAAATATGGACTTTCGGTAGAAGTTAAAATATTCAATCAAAATTTTCTGTTAAATACAATCAGTTGTTAGAATACAATTAATTTTAAAATAAACAAAAATCTATTATTTTTACCGACTTTTCCAGTTAATTAATAAACAATTAAAATTAAACGAGGAAATACAATTGTTTTAAGCGAAAAGTGAGTTGTCCTTTTTTAACTTATTTTCAATTATTTTAATGTATATATTCGGTTGATTTTAAGGAAAAAATATTGTGAGTGTAGAATCATCAGGTTCAGCAAGTTGAGCAAACGTGTTTAAAATAAATGCTTTCATCAGATTTAGCCGGAATATACGAACAGGCTAAGTAAATTTTTTTACATTTAAGTTTTATCATCAGAGTAATAAACTCAATATTCAAAGAATTATCATCAGCCAAATTTCCGTAAAGATAACGTGATAATTGTAATCATAACTTTCAACTAGTAGGTTGGACATTTTAGTATTTAGGCTACGAACATTTTGATACATAATCTACTTGAGACAGCATTTTATTCAGTTTTTTGGTTTAGGAATAGAAATATATTTTTCAGTTATTGGACGACGCGTTGGAAGTTGAACGTTGTTATTTTAACGTGTGTTTTCTTTAAATTCATATTCACTAACGAAAGTAAATATTTTTAGGCCAGAAATCAAGATCAACGATTTGTTCATAAAGATCAAAAGGAACAGTGAGTTTAAAAGATGTAACGCTAACTGTCAATAGCAGTCGTATCAGTAGAGCGACGAGATATAGGGCCTTATTACGAGTGTCGTAGTGGAATTCGAGATTAAGTCGAATTTGCTGAAAATTCGTTTAAAGCACAACTTTTGAACAATTTTACAATTGGATTTACCATATGTTCATGGATGGGTTCATGGATTTATCCATCTATAACCCTTAAACTAAAAGCTTTTGGTGATTAAGTTCCATAGCTGTTGTTTATATAATGAAAAGGCAAACATTTTTCTTAAAACTTTTAAACCTTTCATGACCGTAAGTGGTGTTTAATTTCGGAGATCTGTAAATACGTATACTCTTTACCATATAATAGGAAATTTAGCGTAGATTAAAAACAAAAAAGCTTTTTTTAATATTTCGTCCATTTCATGACAAAAAGGTCAAAAATTGAATCTCAGGTATAGATTTATTAACACATCGGCTGAAAAATCCGTAGGATAACCAATAAAACAATTTTTTAGCAAAATTCGACTTTATTCATCAACATAGTCTGCTTCAAGAGCGATACAATAACTCCAACGCCTTTCTAACATTTCGATACCTTTTTTATAGAATGATTTACTTTTGGCCTCAAATCACCTCTTTATTCGAACTAAATCTCTTTCCAGCGAGCATTTTTTTGAAGTCTGAAAAGGGGTAAAAATCGCTGGGAGCCAAATCTAGCGAATACGCTGAGTGCGGAAGCAATTGAAACTGTAAATCGTGCAATTTGGCCATGGTAACCAACGACTTGTGACACGGCGCATTGTCTTGGTGAAAGAGCACTTTTTTCTTCTTCATATAGGGCCGTTTTTTTGTGATTTCCTCCTTCAAACGCACCAGTTGGGCCATGTAGCGATCCTTATTGATGTTCTGGCCTTTTTTAAGGCAATCATTGTACAAAATTCCAGTCGCATCCCAAAATACTGATGGCATAACTTTACCAGCTGACAGTTGCGTCTTTGGCTTCTACGGGCGAGGTTCGCCAGTTGCTGTCAATTCAGTTGACTGCCGATTCGACTCTGGAATGAAGTTGTCGATCCAAGTTTCGTCCATTGTTACATACCGACGCAAAAAATCCTTTTTATCTCGCCGAAAGAGCTCCAAACAGCCCTCAGAGTCATCGACATGTTGATGTTTTTGTTGCACTGTGAGCAAACGCGGCACCCATTTCGAAAACAGCATTCTCACGGACAAATGTTCATGCAAAGTAAAGCCTTCCTTCGATATATTTAAGGTATCAGCTATATACTACAACTTCACTTTACGGTCTGCCAAAAGATTTTGTGAACTTTTTTGATGTTTTCCGGTATCACCACCTCTTTTGGGCGACCAGAGCGTTCGGCGTCATCGGTATTTGTACGACCACGTTTAAAGTCAGCAAACCACTTTTCTACAATTTGTCTCGATGGAGCAGAGTACGAATAACACTTATTTAACCAGCTTTGGCTTGAACTGTATTTTTCCCCATTAAAAAGGAATGATAAATCAACACATGAAATTGCTTTGAATCCATTGTTTTCAAAATCGCAATAGTAGCGTCAGCTGTAACTTCCCTTTAGAAAAACGTGTAAGTCTACACAATGTAATCGATTTCGTGTACTTCACATTGTGTGTACTTACGATATGGAATACTTGTGTATAACAATTGTATATGAAACTTAAAAGATTTGAAATGTTACACAAATTTTGTCTAACTTACATGCCACTATACTTGTGTGTACTTACGAAGTATATTGGCTTGTGGGTCATTACAATGCGGCCATACCCTGGGTAAAGTAAGCCAGCTTGTGTGTAGGGTTTGAAAGTACTCGGGGATTCTAGTAAGTACACACAAGTATCTCTCTATTATTTAAATTTGTAGGACGTCCAAATCGTGGTTTATTTCCAATTCTTTTTTCTTCTTTAAAGCGATTAATAATTTTTTGTATTGCCGATTTTTTTGTTATTAAAAGAGAAGCAATACTCAGGAAATTCTTCCTATTAATTAACGTCCACAAACGGTAAAACGTTGGCAAATCACTGTATACAGTGGTACAAGCGCTGGCAGAGTGTCCGTTTTTCGAAAATTAAAGTACTGGGTCAACCTTGAAATGATAACGTCGATCTTCGGTTGGCCGTTTATCTTTCCGAACGTTGGCAAAGCGTTGGTAACAATAGTAAAATAAGTGCTCTGCCAATCGGTATTTTAGATCAACGGTTTTTTATTCAATTCTTCATGAACAAATCTGTAAAATCCCAATCCCGAAAAAAGAGAAACGTAAATTTTAGTATAGCAGCACTGTATCTAATAAGCGAATACATCTCTGCTTAAAACTACGAATTCAATAGATTTTCACACAAATTTTACCATAAGAAAAATTTTTCAGTTTTATCAATAGACTTGAAAACTGGTACTTAAATACGGTGAACATTATTTATATATTTGTTGCAAATTAGAAATGCATATGGGTGAAATCAAAAAATGTGATAAATTTTTGGGCCAAATTTGTGAGAAGCAAAAAGTGTTAATATTTCTGTTTTTTCTTAATGGAATCAGTAAGTTTAGTCATTATAAACCTAATTGCAAAAAATCTCTTCCACAAGTTGTCGCAATAAATTTTTTTTGCACAATTTTAATTTTTTTGTTGTAACATTTACATTTCTGCAAGCAAAAGATATAACAAAAAAAATTGCGTACGAATTTTCTTCAATTTATTTATTTTTCGTATTTGGGTTTTCAATTTGCTTTCCAATGATATATAATTTGTCTTTATCAAATTGGCGGTTTCGCGAATAAAAGTACGATTCACTCCGCGAAAAAATTTTTATTTTTTTTTAATTTTGGATTTTTGGTCCTTTTAAATGTTTTTCAAAAATATAAAAATTTTTAAAATTCAAACAGCGGTTGCGCAGTTACAAAATAATATATTTAAAACATAACATTTCGCGATCAAAAAATTCTTAAATTGTGTGAAACAAATTTAATTTGTCAAACTAATGTCAGTAATGACTCGAAATATCGATGCAAAACCAATGAAATGCAAAATCAATCGTTTTTCGCTCCAGCAGCTTAGGGTAAAAAACTGATACATTTTTTTGATTTGACGCAAAATTATTAGTTGAAACGTCTTTTGACGCATAAATATTAGTTGAATCACCTCTGTTTATGGTTATTTTAAAATATTTTAAACATTTATCTACATTTATTTGAATGAAATCTGATGCAAACAATTGTGGTTACGGAGTTTACAGTTACGGAGTTTACATTTGGTTACTTTTTTCGTTTTCTTTCAGAAACGCTTTGTCAGAATTTTTTTTCCGAAAAAAATCGCATGATGCCTACAAGGTGAATCCAAATATGACATTGTTTTTCTTACTCGTTAAATAGTTTGGTGTAAAAATTAGGAACGGAGTTTACAACATTTTTTCAAATCTTATTAAAGACATCCTTTTTCATCTCGAGAATGTTAACATGCTGCAGAAAAGCTTCAAGTCTGTTATACTGGATGATTACTTACAGTCCAATGATCATTTGAGTATAAATAACATTATACTTTTCGGAATATAAATAATAGATAACTCCAAAATTCTGGTATATGCATTTTTATCAAAAATTATGACGAAAAATCGTTACAGAGTTGAAGTCGTGATAGCTAAGATATACGAAAAAGTTTGTAAAATGTATTAATTTTTATTAAAAACGGCACTTTTCCTCTTCATAAAAATTCTTACAGTTAGTGTTTAGCTTTATTGGTTATTAAAATATAAGTTATTAAAGTTAAAAAACCTTATGAGTTACTTGTTACGGAGTTTACATTTGGCCTATAATATTGGTCACAAATTTTATGTATTAACCAAAAATTGGTCAGATTGTTATAAATTTTGTAAAACAGGTGACAATGCTCTGATATATATCGAAATATGTAACTCAAATGTAATCCATGCATTAGAAATTAGGTGGTTACGGTTTTTATCACATTTTTTGATATCACCCATATATTATATTTGAAATGTACCATTATAAATATTAATATAGATTTATTAAGAACAACAGAGTTGCAGACCAAGGCTTTGGCTATGCAAAAATATGAAGTTGTTACGAATTCCGAATTATTCTTTTTTCTTATAGAACATGACTAATTTTTAATACAAGAGATGAAAATAAATAATACATTTTTTGTAACATATTTATTGATAAATTTTATAAACTCTTTTATTTCAACTGCCGTACCTTGGCTTATGCTGCTCACTGTATATGATACACTTCTCTTATATAGTACATAAACCTAAACCATAGTTTTCCAAAGCAGTTTTCTGTAACTTCTCTATTTGTCACTGCCGAAAAATTAGAAGAGTTTCTAAATAAACAAGAGCTGTTTTTAAACAAAACGTAATAAGAATTTTTTAAAAATATTAAATCGTTTCCGCGAAATTCAAGAACAAAGTTTAACAGCACTGCCACTGTCCACTGGGACTTTTGCTATGTGGTTTGGCCTATAAGCTTATAAGGCCCGATTATGGAATTTTCAGTTAAAATTTAAGCAATGGGAATCAATAACAAATGTAGCAATTAAATTTCCAGTTAGATCGATTAAAATTAATGCATTCTTTAATTTACAGGCTTGTCGTGACATCTTTGAACCGCATACCGCACACAAACGTAATAATCGAAAACGTCTACATGAAATGTGTGGTGACAAAAATTCTGATGTTTTACAGTGTGTCAAAAATGTAACTGATATGACACCCGTCACAAATTCTCATAAATGTAAGTAAAATATGGTATACACCAACGAAAAATCATTAATCATTCATGTCTATTTATGCTCGCATTATAGATCTTCCTTGCTGTGACTTTTCGGATAATGAAAATTGTCGTAACACTTGTCGTTCTGTATTGAATACCACTGAAAGTACGGATATTATTATCGGAGAATTAGAAGCCGGTGGTTGTGGTACAGTTTTGCCGCATTTGCCTTTATGGCAATGCTTTTTCACTGCCGAGCGCAAAATATTTGTACCAGCTGTTATAACGAGTAATCAAGAAACGGAAGTTTCACAAATCAATCGTTTGGGGATAGATGGCGCTAAATTGCATTGTTGTGAAAAGGCTTTATCTACAAAATGTAGGCGTTTGTGCTCACAAACGTATACCACAGATTGGACAAATACTATGAATAATTTTGAATCTGTCTGTTTAATGCAACCGAATGAATTGGAGTTGCGTCAATGTATTGATGAAGTTGATGAGCCATGTGAATTGGGTTGTGATGGTTTGAGTTTTTGTACAAATTTTAACAACCGTCCTACAGAATTATTTCGCAGTTGTACGGTAGATGCTGATGTGGCTGCCAAATCGGATTTACTGCTGTGGCAACAAAGGGGTTATGTTAGTTTACCCGGTGTTAATTTGCCCATTAAAAATATGACCCGATGTTCACCGGAAAAATGGAAAGCTATAGCCTGTGTTTTACAAATTAAACCCTGCTCTGGACAGGGCCATTACAATCATATTTGCCGAGAAAATTGCTATGAAATATTAAGTGAATGCATGGATTGGACTCGTATGAATACTTCCTTGAATGCAGATGCCATATGTGCTAGACTGCATCCGGAAGGAGAAGGTATACCTTGTATTTCTCTAAGACCCTATTTGGAAGAAAGTGATGCTCCTAAAGACACAGGAGGTCATCATAAGATAACCTCTCCTTGCAGAGGTCATCCCTGTAATGCCAGTGAAGTTTGTTTATCTGCTCGTAATGGTTCTTCATCTTATCAATGTATTCCCGGTTGTGCTTTGGGAGAAACTTCCAATTATTTGGTTCCTTTCGGTGCCTATGTTCGTATACCTGTTCAATTGACGGCAAATCGTGGTGGTTTTAAAGTATGTCGTTGTGGTTCCCAGGGACGCATAGAGCATTGTCAACCATTACCTAGTGTTTCGTATGATAGTTGTGTACTACCCGGAGGTAGAAAAATCAAACATGGTACATCATTTTATTTGGAATGTAATTTATGTACTTGTTACGCAGAGGAAATTACATGTACAAAGAAACAGTGCAAAATGCCAGGTCAGTTATAGTTTTAGAAAATTTTACCATTGCATCCTGTTATTCGAGAGAATTTGAATAAAATTTATAAACATTGAAAACTTTCAGTGGACAAGTTCCAGCGAAACTTCATTAATTTTATGCAGAAATTCATTCATATCATGCCGTAAATGCTTTCAGTGTATAAATTTTTTTATCGGGTTGTTTTTTTCAATTTTAATTGAGTTCCATTTTAAGATTGAAAATATATATACAAAAACTTTAATTTTCATTAGCGAATTCCTTAACGATAACCTACAAGAGTAAACATGTTTCTGAAGGTTTGCACACGAAATAACTAGTGAATACATTTCACTTGCAATAGATGGCGTATCTTTTACATATGGTTTGTGTCTTTAATAACTTACATATGTGGCATTTTGGAGAGCAAACATTTGGCATTTATTCTCACTTAGTTTTTTAACGAAATAGTGTAAACAAAAAAGTTTTTTTTTGCTTCGAAAATGTCGAATTTTTTGCCAACAAAGCACCATTTGCGGGAACTTTTGCTTTACTTCTTCAAGTTATAAAAAGTGAAGCTGAAGCACATCGATTGCTCACCGAAGCTTATCCTGAATATGTTCCATCAATTGAAACGTGCTATATAGTTTGTGTGGTTCACTAGTGGTGATTTTGATACGGAAGACAAAGACCGCCCAGGTCAGCCAAAAAAAATTTAAAGATGATGAATTGGAGGCATTACTCCCCAGTGTAGAAAATCATTACTAGATATATGGTTATGTAACTACATACATACCTGGTAATGGTAACTATTGACTTTTATTATTACATTTCTTATTACCTTTATATGGCGATGTCGCGAAAAATAATGAGTTACACACCAGATTTTCATAGAAAATAAGTTTTATGAAAAAAATATTTTTTTAATGTAAAAACTTTTTTTAATAAAATTTTCTTGTGCGAGAATCGAACCTGGGACTCCAGACTGCCAGTCTATAGCTGTACCATCTGAGCTATCTCGACATGTAATTTTTGATAGATAAAAACATAATTGACTTGCTGCGCTCAAGTTAGCTAACTCGGCAACATACAAAAAATCAAAAAATATGTGGTTACATATATTATTACCAGTGTTAAAAAATTATTGAGTCTAAAAATAGATTTCAAAAAAATTTACAAAAAAATCTAGAACATTACTTTTTTTGAAATAGTAAGTCGGTGTCATTACTGGTAGTCCAAAAAATAATGATATGTCATTACCGTTTCTACACTGGGTCTATAAAGCGAGTATTTTTTTACCCTACACCACTATGTTTATACCCTACACCACTATGTGGTCATTATACCCCCACCACTATGTGGTCAGGGTATTATAAGTTTGTGCTGATGTTTGTAACACCAAAAAATATTGGTCCCAGACCCACCTTATAGTATACCGATCGACTCAAAATGTTTTTTTTATTTCGATTTAACGATGTCCGTCTGTCCGTCCGTCTGTCTGTCTGTCCATGCATTCTTGTGCGCACTCTACAGGTCGCAAATATTAAGATATTTTCATGAAACTTGGTACACCGACTTATGTCGGCCCAAGGACGAAGCCTATTGATTTTGGTTAAAATCGGTCCATGTTTAGATCTAGTGCCCATATAAGGGTCCTACCAAAATTATATTGTTTATACGCTGCAGGTCGCAAATATTAAGATATTTTGATCAAATTTGGTACACAGACCTATGTTGGCCCAATGACGAAGCCTATTGATTTTGGTGAACATCGGTCCATGTTTAGACCTAGTGCCCATATAAGGGTCCTACCAAAATTATATTGTTTATACGCTGCAGGTCGCAAATATTAAGATATTTTGAAAAAAATTTGGTACACCGACCCATGTCAGCCCAAGGACAAAGCCTATTGATTTTGGTTAAAATCGGTCCATGTTTAGACCTAGTGCCCATATAAGGGTCCTACCAAAATTATATTGTTTATACGCTGCAGGTCGCAAATATTAAGATATTTTTATGAAATTTGGCCCAAGGACGAAGCCTATTGATTTTGGTGAACATCGGTCCATGTTTAGACCTAGTGCCCATATAAGGGTCCTACCAAAATTATATTGTTTATACGCTGCAGGTCGCAAATATTAAGATATTTTGATGAAATTTGGTACACCGACCTATGTCAGCCCAAGGACGAAGCCTATTGATTTGGGTTAACACCGGTCCATGTTTAGACCTAGTGCCCATATAAGGGTCCCCCCAAAATTATATTGTTTATACGTTGCAGGTCGCAAATATTAAGATATTTTGATGAAATTTGGTACACCGACCTATATCAGCCCAGGGACGAAGCCTATTGATTTTGGTTAACACCGGTCCATGTTTAGACCTAGTGCCCATATAAGGGTCCTCCCAAAATTTGCTTGGTTACAAACTGCAGGTCGCAAATATTAAGATATTTTGATGAAATTTGGTACACCGACCTATATCAGCCCAGGGACGAAGCCTATTGATTTTGGTTAACACCGGTCCATGTTTAGACCTAGTGCCCATATAAGGGTCCCCCCAAAATTTGCTTGGTTACAAACTGCAGGTCGCAAATATTAAGATATTTTAATGAAATTTGGTCCGCTGACTCACATTATAGAAAATTTTGCCACAAGTCCCATTTTAACCCATTCGAATTTCGAATCCAAACATTAGTTGGCTTTTAACCAGACTGGTGTAGGGTATTGTATAGTCGGCATGCCCGACTTTAACCTTTTTAATCGTTTTTTTAATAAAATGTTACTTAAGCTTGATTTACACACAATCCATCCCTTTCTTGACAATTTATATCCTTAATACCGCCCAGCAAAAAAAAAAATCATCAAAAGAAGATTTCGATATTGTGAAAATTCAGCGCGTAACCATAGTTATAAATGTCAAATTTATATGGAAATATCTGTAGTTAACACAGTAGGATAACCAATAAAAAAACAATTTTTTAGCAAAATTCGACATTATTCATCACCATAGTCTCCTTCAAGAGCGATACAATCACTTCAATGCCTTTCTAACATTTCGATACCTTTTTTATAGAATGATTTATCTTAGGCCTCAAAATAGGCCTCTGTTACGGCAATCACCTTTTCATTCGAACCAAATCTCTTTCCAGCTAGTATTTTTTTAAAGTCTGAAAACAGGTAAAAATCGCTAGGAGCCAAGTCTGGGTGCGGAAGCAAAGAAAGTATAATTTATGCAATTTGGCCATGTTAGAAAACGACTTGTGACACGGTGCATTGTCTTGGTAAAAAGAGCACTTTTTTCTTCTTCATATGGATCCATTTTTTTGCAATATCCTTCTTCAAACAACCATCCCAAAATACTTATGCAATAACTTTACCAGCTGACTGTTGCGACTTTGGCTTCTTCGGTTGCTGTCCACTCAGCTGACTGCCGATTCGACTCTGGAGTGAAGTGGTAGATCCCAGTTTCGTCCATTGTTACATACCGATGCAAAAATTCCTTTTTATCTCGTCGAAACAGATCGAAACAGCTCTCAGAATTATCGACACGTTGTTTTTGGTGCACTGTGAGCAAACACGGCACCAATTTCGAGACCATCTTTGTCATGGACAAATGTTCATGCAAAATAAAGCCGACAACTTTAAGGTATCAGCTACCTCCTGCAACTTCACTTTACGGTCTGCCCAAACGATTTTGTGAACTTTTTTGATGTTTTCCGGTATCACCACGTCTTTTGGACGATTAGAGCGTTCGGCGTCATCGGTGTTTGTACGATGGAGCAGAGTCCGAATAACACTTATCTAGCCAAGCTTTGGCTTGAACGGTGTTGTTTTCCATTAAAAAGCAATGATAAATCAACACACGAAATTTATTTGAATCCTTTGTTTTCAAAATCGCAAAAGTAGATGTAACTTGTTCACTAATGAAAGAATTGTCATTAAATTTTAACAGGTATCATCTGAAGGTTGGTAGGTAGTTCCAGAAAATCATATGGATTTTTCATTAATGGCGCCACCTACATATCGTTAGCTGAAATGCAAAACCACGTAACTAACAAAAAATACAAAATCGGTTTTTTGATCGATTATGATGCATATCAACGAGGTCCACGTCTTCTCCAATTTTTACTGTCTTATAATAAAAATTAGACATATTATTAGCGAAAATCGAAAGCACGTAACTACATACTTGTTGCTTGAAAATTGTAAAAAATTATTTCTCCTGTAAAATAGTAAAAATGTTAGTTACGTGGTTTTGCATTTCAGCTAACGATATGTGTCATCCTACGGATTTTTCACCCGATGTGTTAGCGGACATAGATTTGAAAAGATTTAATTTCATTCAAAATCACATTTTTGGAAAAGAACTGCTTTAGAAGCGGAAAATCAGAACTTAATGGTACTTTGGAATCAATGAAAAATTAGTTCCTTAAGTATCACTTACACTTTTTTTTTTGCTGGGTGGGTAATAGCAGATAAGCGTAGTCGACGAGTGAATTGCCGTTTAAGCTTGATTCACTAACTAACTCTTTGCATCCATAACTACTATATTCCAGTATTGAAGATATAAAAATTTCATTTTCAAAACGAAATTAATGATAACACTATGCGACAGTCAAAAGCGGGATGGGATGAAACCAACGGGAAATGTTATATCGATCAAAAACAAGTTATACGTGTCCCGGCGTTTCGCTGGGTCACCCCTAGGAATCGAGATATATCTTTTTTTGAGATAACTCGAGAACCACTAGTCCGACTTTGCTCAAACAATTTTAAAAAAATTAAAAATTACAATTCCTTTAATCTGTTTATATAACGTTTTTCTATATACTCAACAGTTTTGCCGGTAAAAATAAATGTTTGTTACCGCTACCATAAAAATCAATAACCTTTTGTTTATTACTTTTTTTTAATATTTTAGGCAAAAAATATTTTTTTCTTCATACATTTATTTATACCGGCAAAACTGTTGAGTATATAGAAAAACGTTATATGAACAGATTAAAGGAATTGTAATTTTTAATTTTTTTAAAATTGTTTGAGCAAAATCGGACTAGTGGTTCTCGAGTTATGTCAAAAAAAAAAGACCACCAAAGGTCAAATCGATATATCTCGATTCCTAGGGGTGACCCAGCGAAACGCCGGGACACGTATAAATTCTTTTTTACCGATATAACTTTCCCCGGTAGTTTGAACCCTTCCCGATCACTGACCCCTACCATTTGTCTCACAGTGTAATTTGACAATTCGTGTCACTAAAATTGCGAAATAGTAGTCGATGTGAAAATTGCTCTTTAATTAGAAATTTTGTTCATTTATGGTGAGTATTCAACCTCCGTACATTTAAAAAAATAATGTATTTCGATCTGACAAAAGATCTCATCAGAACCCGAAGTTTTGGAAAACATATAACAGTCCGGCAACAGAAATACCCTAGTTAGCTTATAGTCCACATGCCCACTTTATTTTTTACTTTTTATGGGGAGATTTGTTATACACGCCTAATTTTAAAGATAATTATCGGTATATCCAACAAAATTGTTTAAAATTCCTTTCTTTCTTTCAGGATACACTGATGTTTCCTATACCAGTTTACCCTGTAACTGTCCAACACATTATGTACCTGTATGTGGCAGCAATGGACGCACTTATCCCTCATTATGTATAGCACGATGTTTGGGTGTACAAGATAGTGATTTAGAGTATGGAGCCTGTTCAGTATGGAATCCTTGTGCGTCAGGAACATATCAATGTCCAGCCGGTATGCAGTGTCTAGCACACAGGCAAACTTGTTTATCCACAATGCACAGACCATGCTTACAGTACAAATGTGGTAAGTAAAATACTTTCCCATTATTATTCACCATTGCTAATTTAATTAATATTTTCAGTTAATCAAACATTACCTTGTGAACAATCCGATCATTCGGTATGTGATACCAAGGGTGTAACCTTTAAATCGGCTTGCGATTTATTAAATACTAAGTCTACCTTTGCTTATTGGGGCTCTTGCAATCGTGGCTGTACCTGGAAGGGTCCAGTATGTGGCATTAATGGAGTAGATTATCCTCATGAATGTGCCGCCTGGGCTGATCATATTTTAGTGGATTATAAGGGCAGATGCCGCGAAGTTGGTTTACTGACCAATGAATTGGAACGTAAAAGATGTCGTCAAGTTAAATGTGCGGCAAATCCTTCACCTTATTGCCGTTCCATTATACCACCCGGAGCTTGCTGTCCTATTTGTGCTGGAGCTTTTCGTATTATTTACTCTCGCAAACAAATAGATCGTGCTTTATACGCTTTAAAGGGACAACACAAGGATCTATTAACTCTCCATAGTGTTTTAAAGGAATTGGATTCTCTTATACAAATAACCGAATGTCAATTAACGGGATTCCTAACAATGGAAGTGGGTATATTTGCAGCAATTGTGCCAAGAACCAACACGCCAACACGTATGCAAATTGAGGCATGTACTCGAGAAGCAGAGAAAATTTCCACACTGGTATCTGCTCAATCGCATAAAATAACCACAAATCTTATACTGTCAGGTTTAACTGTTTCCAATATGTTAGATGCCAATGTTGAGAGCTCTTCGAATAAAATCTCAATAACTTTTTCACACATGCTAGGCATAGTGATGGTTAATATAAGCATTTCATTAATATTTAGAAAATTTTGGATTTTATAGTTTTAGATAGTTCAAAAGGAAAAATTAGTTATACGCATCAATCAATATTGTCTTCAAATGGACTGCATGGATAAAATCAGCCTTGTTTTTTGTTTAATTTAAAATTGTATATTACTTATGATATATTTTTGATATGATCAAGTGAATTCTTGGTGCCAATAATAGTTTTTTTGTTTAAGATTTTTTTTTCGTTTTAAATTGAGATTACCGATTACCGAGATTCTGATATCTGAAATCAAGTGAAATTAGGAAATATTTTAAATTCAAATGGGGTATTATTTTTACATATTTTTTGGAAAAGAATACTACAGATAGATGTCATTACATTGCTAGAGCTGTCAAAACAACAGAGTGGTATTTTGGAAGATAACAAAGTAAATTGTGGTAAATGTATTGCCCCTGTTTTTTGCTTTTTCTTTGATATTATAAATCCTAGACGAGAACAGGAAATTCTCATTGAGTTTGTAATTTAACCTAACAAATATTTCTGGAAATTCTAAAAACGGCATCCCCCAACGGTTTGCTTATCCGGTTAAAAATAGTAAAATGGAGCTTTATATGGTAATATACACTCAAAAAAGTTTGTGGGTCGAATCTACTGAAATTGACAGTTAAAACGAAGTATGTTAATTCTTGAAAAATAACTAACAAATACATTAACATAAAAATAACTAAAAGTGTCGTAAAATTAACTGACAATTTTTTACTACAAAAATTTTAAAAGAACCGACAAAATGGGTAAAAACTACTGTTTTTTACATATTTTCATAAAAAAATGTTTTTTTTTGCTTTCGCTCTAATGGCTATAAATAGAATTAAAATCTTGAATGTTAAATTCAATAAAAAAACATTTGCTTTACTACTAAAGAAACTTTTGTTAAAGCAACAACTATAACATAGAGAAAAAGAATAGCTTTGTAGAGAAACAAGTGATTTTCGTTGTAATGCATAAATAACTAGTAAAAATGTTTGAATTTATTTCCCAAATCGTTATTTACCAGGGAGTTTACATATATACAAAAACTTAAATCTACATTATAACCTAGACAGAACCCCATAAAGAAAATCTGATGATGGTGCTTGGTAGTACTTGAAAATGCATTAATTGCCAACATTTGGTTCTAGGAAAGTTTTCTTTTCCATAAGTTTTTTTCTCTATTTGTTGTAAAATAAATTTTTCATTCTATTCGGAATTTGTCATATTTGATCTTAAAACCGAACAAAAATAACATTCATAATAATATATAATTTAATCAGTTAAGATCTAAACTGATATACCTAATTCAATAATAAAAAAAAATTTTTTTTTTGAAAATTTCTTATTTAAGCAAAACTTTAGAAAAGTTCGTTCTTATTTCTTACTGGAAAGTTAGGCCTTAGTGTAGTCAGTTTGAAGCCTGTTCAATTACGAGTTTTTTTTTGGTAAACACCGTAGCTTTTAAAAGTCCTGCATTATAATCCATTTTAATTTTTGAAAAACTCATAAAAATTTGTTCTATAAAAACGTAATTATATTCTAAGGATATTCTGAATACAAAAAAATTAGACTGGACCACAACAAAATCAGTCCCGTAAAAATAATTACAAAACCTTATAAATTTTGATTTCCTGAATCCAAATATGTGTCCAAATTTTACGATTGAAGATTTAAAAAAAAAACTGGTGGGCGTTGTGGTGTGGTGGAATGTTTTACATTATGTTGCGAGTTCGATCACCCGCGGCGGCAACATCAATTTTGAAAAATAATATAAATATATGAATTTTCTCTCATACATATCGCAGCGTCCTCCTTCTGTATATAGCACTTAGTCCCACCGAAGTAAAATAACATAATAGGGCTATGAAATAAAAAGCTTCAATAAAATTCGAAAATTACTTTAAAAAGTATGAATGTATTTTCGTTCTACTCCGCTGTGAATTTCGCGCGTTTTTGATACTGTTCTAAACAATTCGTTAATGTTTGTTATTACAAATTTTGTTTGGTTTTTACAGAAATTAGTATTTTAATTTCTTTAGTACCATACTAACCAGAGAACTGCAACTGCTGATTGCAAAACCATCATACGTAATCAACACCCGAATAAACATTCGTTTGCGTTCAAGCGCCAAATATAATACACATATTCGTTGCTGATTTGAAATCAATCAAAGCAAGTGATTTTTGTTGATTTAATCATTTGTCGTTTTCATACCATTCATTTCATTCATATTCGTTCGGATCAACGAAGATTATTTTGATGTAGAATAAAATCAGAAAAAACAAAAATGAACATGTATGAGTTTATTCATGATTGCAACCAAATAAAAGAAAAATAATTTCATAACAATAAAGAGGGGCTTTACGGTAGAAACACATTTAATAAATGGTACAAATGGGAATGTACCATTATAAAACAATAAGATTTTATTTTTTTTTATTTTATAAAACAACTAATACTTTAATTTATTCATGTGAGTTCAAATGTTCGATTAGTGTGATTTTATTCAACAGTGTGATTTTATTCAACAGTGAGTTTTTTTGAGCGATTAAATGTGAATAAAACATTTTCGACGGATGACTCAAACTGATCCAAACTACGCGTTCAGCTGCATGATAGTGATTTTATTCAACATTGAGTTTAGTTGATTGATTAAATGTGAATAAGAATTTTAGTGTATGATTTAATCAAGAAAAAAGTTAATTTTTCAGTTCTGTGATTCTAACCTAAGTAAATAATAACAGATGTAACCATAACCTTTTTCTTGACTGCTATCTGCCATAGTGATATGCTTTATGTATTCACACATCTGCATACCAGATGTTAAGCACTAAGCACTATGTCCCTAATTCCTGAAATGCAATTAAACATAATCTACATGTGTGATTGTTTTCTAGGAACAATCACTAAAACTATCATTTGTATTATTTTCTTAGGAAAATCCAAATTAATTCTTAAATTTCATGTAAAACTATTTTTATATAAATAATAAAAAAATATATGAAGTGTATATAAAAATATGTTCAACTTGTTTGAACAGTAAGGAATAAAAAATAATTAATATTGATTGCAACAATTTTTAGAGGTGACCCCATATTATACTAAAAGTTGGACTTTGGGAACAACTTGGAAAGATATGCCGCCATATAAAATTTTTTAAAAATCGCGATTTTAACGTATAGACGCTATAGATGAATATATTTTTTTTTTAATATTTTCCTTTTAATTGCTCCTTTACTAAGCCATAACATTTATTAAGGCCGATTTTGCTTTCAGCGATTCAATTGGCTAAAAACGTAGAAAACCATAAAAATCCATATAAAACGCAAACTGTGATTTTAATATCAAATTTTGTGCATCAAATGTTAACCCTAAATATGAATACAGGTCCTGTGCTTACATTTCACTACAACAAATTTATATTGATTGCATATGAAAATTGTTGTATATAAAAACTAAATGGCAAAACCGCTAAACTTTAAAGGCAAATATGTACCTTAGATCGAAAAAAAGTGCGCCATTGTAATCAGCATGTCGGAAGTATGTATATAGAAACGGCCAGATCTCTATTAATTTTTTTTTTTTGTCATGGAGTGTAATAAAGGTACTTTTTTCAGAAAAATTTACGAGTTTTTTAGTTAAAATTCAAAGTTTTGAATTTAGACCTTTTTTACGACTTAACGGAATAGGATATTTCAAAGTTTTTTTATGTTTACTAAGAATTTTGACAGAAATCGATCGGTGTGCTTAAATTAAAATCGAACACGTATTGAAAGAGTTATAAGCAAAAAACCAAAAAAAATCGATGTAAAAAGTTACAAATTTTATTTTCGAAGTGAAATATCTTTTAAACTATAAGAGATATAAAAACACTTATACAAACATTTTGTTTTGTCTAGCAGAATCCAAATCGCTGAAAATCTTTAAAATCGATCAGTATTTAAGAAAGTTACAAGCACAAAGTTTTTCGCACCCGAGGTAGTTTACTTTCGACCCTAGTAGCTCCGTCCTTGGTTCAGCTACCGACTTAATTGGACATGATTCTGATTCTACAATCATTTCAATTTTCAGACACACACATTCAGTACTTTAGAAGTTATTACCACTTTTTTTATTTTACACCCCTGTGTGACGTCATATATCGGAGACGAAATGGGTTTGGAATCCAAAAGTCCAAGTTTGGTTGAAGCCCAGTAATATGGAACATTTATTGTGAATTCCATTGAAATCGAAGATGGTGTTTCGGATAATTGCATTTTTCCCTAAGTGTCAAATAGTGTGATATCAACATAAATATATTTATACAACTTAGATATAATAACATTAGGTAGTTAGACCATATATTGCCATATAAAATTTTATATAATTGGATAGGGAAAATGACCCAATATTATTAGACCTAAGTTGAATAATTTTATTTATGTTTTTAAAATTATATAAAATTCTATGTGATATCACATTAACCACCTCCGATTAGATATAATTATATCAAATTATATATACTCATAGAAATAAATCTGTAAAATTAGCAGAAAAAGCAACTAAAAATTAGTTAAAAATGACGTTGCAGAAAAAACTGCTTAAATTAGCAGAATTTTGATAAATACTAGTAAAATGAGAATAGCAAAAATAAAACTCATAAATTTACAGAATTTTAGTTATATTTAGGTTAGTTTTCAGTTAATTGAAAATTACAAATAGTAAAATCTACAGAAAATTTTGCTAAATATTAATAGACTAAAAATAGCAAAAACAAACTGTTATATCTACAAAATATTAGTTATTTTTAAGCTAAATTTAGTTGAATGGAAATAGCAGTTTATTCTGTTAAAATCAGCAGAAATAATTTTTAAAAATTGTAAACTGCTGTTTTGAAAACGCTCAATTTTAATTTGCATTTAAAAAAAAAATCGAAAAAACTTCGAAAATTTTTAATATTTTTGTGATATTTTAGGCAACTAATTATTTAGCAAATTTTTTTGCTGATTTTAGCAGGTTAGTTTCTATTAACAAAAATTTAACTTAAATATAACTAAAATTCTGTAAATTTAACAGCTTTATTTTTGCTGTTAATATCTTACTAATATATAACAAAAATAATCTGTTAAATTTAGCAGTTTTTTCTGCAACAAATTTTTAACAAATTTTTAGTAGTTTTAATTGAATTTTTTACAGACTTTTTTCTATTAGTGTACTATTATATTAAATGTATTTTTAACCGAGGTACTATTTTTGGTACCTCTAAGATAAAACAGGCCGACAAAGTTTTCTAACCAAGAATCAGACTATACTTTCCCGAAGGTTGAATCCGACAATCGGATGAACCACTTGAAATTTCGGTATTTGTTTTTATATTCTTTACTAATCTCGAAGTTTTATCTGATACTCCTCATTTTCAGAGTGTCGACGAATTTGCTAAAACAAATGAAGATTTTTTAAAAATTCAAAATGGATTTTGTAGGGGAGGAGTAGCACCGTAACGATATTTTTGAAAAAAAAAATTTTCTGGAAGTTACAGGACCTCAAATGTACCCAAAAAACGTATTTTATGCACTTTTAGGTCAAAATACCTCGAAAACCTGAAGTGATAGGGCTATTCTGAGGTCAGATTCGGATTAAGCACGTCAAAAACCTTCGGGAAAGTATAGTCTGATTCTTGGTTAGAAAATTTCATCGGCTTGTGTATTCGTATTATTGAATTTTCTAATTCAATTTATGAAATTTTAAAAATTTCACATGCTTTCAAATTTCAGAATTTTGCGGTTTATAATTTTAAGTTAAGTATGTATTTTTGTTAACCTATTTTATTAATGCTCAAAACATGTGCCTTTAATTGAAGTGTTTATTTTATCTCTTGTTTTTTTAAGATTTTTTTATATTTTTCAAAATCTTTCTAAGTTTAGTTTTCGAGTTCATTTTTTATACGATCTCCTTGTGATATTAGCAACTAAATTAGGCCATATTTATACATACAAAAATACAAATACAAACATATCTGTATTTATAGTTACATCTTAAGAGTCTATTTATAATCTTTTTATTCAAATATTTAAAAAATTTCTTTAGTACTACTTGTAAATATAATATGAAACTTTTTCTATTGTACACATTTTTCAACATAAAAAATCGCCAAAGTTGTTTACCCTTTTAATTATCCCAAATATAAGTAATATTCATAGTCATTAAGTACCTTGTGTAAAGTATACTTTTGAATTTTAATAAATTATAATCAATATTTTAAAAACCATTTGGTTTTCAATAGAGTTATGTCACAAGACTTAGATTCAGTGTTGTTTCCACTGCATTTAGGGAAAGCATTTAGGGATTTCCCGTCCAGGGATTTAAAAAAATACAATTTAAAACAAAAAAGTCAATTAGCCTTACTATCAATATTTTCCAAACGTATATTTTAATTAAAGTCGACTTAAGTTAAAATATTGGGTGGCAGTATTATGCCTTCACTTGGTTTATTTTTCGGAGCATTTTGATTGGTTAATTTATTTTCAACCAATCAAAATGTTTGAAAATACAAATATTTTTGTAGGGTTTTCATACACAAAATGAACAAAACCGTATGATTAAAAATAAAGTCGACTTTAAATTTAAAATACTCTTTTATAGTAAGGGCCAATATTTTTAAATTAATGTTTTTTAGTTTGACTCTAGATCATAAATTTAAATCATTTGCTGTTTAAATTATTTTTCAAATTAAAGAAAGATGATACAATTTTCACAAGTAAATTACAAAGAATAAAAAAATTGGAAGAATTCGATAAGGCCTGTAACCCAAGTAAAAAAAAAATGATATGGAGCCATATGAAGTTATACTTAATTATATATTATCTTTTATGTAATTAGATATAATTAAATCCGAAAACTGAGAACGTCTTATTGTATCATATTGTATCGAATTGTATACAATTGTATACAATTTGGTACAATTTGATATAATTTTATGCAATTCGATACAATTGTATCCGAATTTTGTCCTCATCCAATTACATCAAATTATATCTTTTTGTATAAAATTATATAAAATGTTATAAAAGTGGACATAGTTTACAATTACATGTAATTGTATAATTGCATGTGTAATTAATTACAAAATGTAATGATTAACCCCAGGTCTGCTGGAGATTTTATAATTTCGATAAATCTTCCATTACTGTTATCAAGATTTATCATGACAGTGCAATAAACATGAAAAATTTTTTCTTTTAATTTAGTAATTTCAAAATAAAGTTAACACTGAAGTTTTAAAGTTAATAGGATTATGATATACAACCAAGATATAAGAAATCAGTCAAGTGTACGTTATAGTATACAGAATTTCGTATTAAAGCTTCAGTGTTGTTAATGTTATGGGTGCGTAAGCCATTTTTGACTCATGCTCCTAAACAAAAACAAATTACTCACGCACGAGCCTTACGTTTCTTACTCAGCACACATGAGTATATTAAAAACTTACAATCAGAAAATTCTCACGCAAAACAGTCGAAATTACTAAAAACATATGATGCAAAAAATAAACTCACATACGAATCATGCACGGGTTATTCTTACTCACGCTCACGCACGAATCACTTAAGTATAGTAATTATTACTCACGATCACGTGTGAATAACGTGACTCACGAACATTTCGTGTCACACGCCAATCCCTAGTAATTATTAAATCTAAAACTAGTTCAAAATCATTGATAACATGGAACCAAATATAATATAATACGGTTTTATATGGACCTTATATATTTTTATATAAAATCACTTTTAAAAAATTGCCTATGTCGGATGATATATAATTATAGATGATTTTATAAAGAACGTTATAAGTTATATATGGGTTCATATTCGTCAATATATAATCATAACTAACACAAATTATAAAATATTTCTTATATGGATCCACAGTTTTATATTATTATGTATAGTGTCATACTAAATTATATATAAACGTATATGTAATTATATATTTTATATGTTACTTTATGTACTTATATATAGCACATACATATATATGTAGGCCAGTATGTAATAATATAAAATCACAAATGTCTCCATATTAAAACCTTTAGAGGAAAAAATATCTAATATGTGACTATATAAAAGTATATATGCTTGAAATTAAAAGCATATGTGGCCATATGTAACTATAATTTACTATATGCAATTACATAAAATAATATATGATTATATCAAAACTTTTTTACTCGGGAAGACAGAATACGTATTTTTGGCTTTCGCTACAAAGCCATCATTAGTGTCATTTGCCTTGACGGGTTAAACTTTGATAATCGTCTACTTATGTGAAAGTTGAAAGCAAATAGAATGTGTTAACAACTCAACTTAGACTAATGCGGCGTTCACAGTACGATTCTTAAACACGTTTATGTAAAAGTT
Source organism: Leucophora obtusa (assembly GCA_949987735.1). NCBI lineage: Eukaryota > Metazoa > Arthropoda > Insecta > Diptera > Anthomyiidae > Leucophora > Leucophora obtusa. The sequence continues at coordinate 39,104,227 of OX465296.1, forward strand.
AAACATATCAGTTCACACTTAAAAATGAAGTGTTTAAGTTAAACATCTCGAACAGCTGTTCCTTAACAATTGTAACAAAAAAAACGAAAAATTTAACAAAATTTTCTAAAAAGTTATTTTTTCTTCGGCCGGAGGCAATAATTAAGAATTTTTGGAATTATCCAACATTATAATTGCTATAAAAAGTGAAACAACATTGTCCACCCCAGTCGGAAACAAGATTTTTCAATTTCTAGTTAAGGGACAACTTCATGGCTGTTTTTGGATTTTTCGTTCCCGGAAGCAAAATTTAATTAACTGTTTTGTTCATCTATCACTTTAATAGGAAAACTGGTTTTTATTTAAATTTAGTTTATTTTATTCAATTTTAATTTTTTTATTTTTCTTGTTGTGTCATCTTCTGCTTCAAACATGTCATTCAACACCAGTTGATATCAAACTTATCGTGTTTAACAACGTGTTTAAAAATTAAACACGATAATTTAGCGTGTTTAAGGGCAGAAAAATGTACGGTAAACATCTCACTTAAACATGTTTAAGGCTTAAACACGTAAAATCGAGTTAAACACGTATGTTTGAATGCCGCATAAAATCAACGAAATTTAACATCGAATTCTTTCAAATTTTTTATTCTTTGTAATTTACTTGTGAAATTTTTATCATCTTTCTTTAATTTGACAAATAATTTAAACAGAGAGTGATATTAATTTATGATCTAGAGTCAAACTAAAAAACATTCATTTACCAAATAAAAGATCAATTATACATAGCCCTCATTCATCAATATTTTTAGTTACAAACCAATTTCCAAAATTTTAAAAATAACAAAAAATTTTACATAAATTAGGGTATTTAGTGAACTTTTAAAGTTTCTTTATGTGCCTATTTTGAGAAATAGTATCCGAAGAGTTCTTAAAACTTTTTTTAAATAAACTCTCAAATAGTTTTTGTACAAACAATTTTTAGCCGCACTTGAACATATACAAATTCGTCCATCGATTTTAAAAAAAATTTCAGGTTTGTTAAAATTTGTTCTATATTATTTTAAATGTTTCCAAGTTTGTTAAAGTTGTTTGTTTTTTCTTTTTCTAGTATAAAAGTTGTTTTACTTTATTGAAGGCTTTTTGACGTTTTCTTGATAAAAATTTAAAATTTAACGTGAAAAAAAATTTCACGTGGTTATTGAGTATTTTTTGTACATTAAGTTGATAAATTGTTTATGTTTTTAATCTCGTTTGTTTTTTGTAAAAAAAAAATTGCGGGATGCATCGAAATAACTGACTACCGTTACCCTTAAAATACCGTTACCGATATAACTGAAATACCGTTAACCTTAAAATACCGTTACCGAAATAACACAAATATCGTTATCTTTAAAATACCGTTACCGAAATAACTTAAATACCGTTATCCTTAAAATACCGATACCGAAATAAATGAAATAGCGTTACCCTTAAAATACCGTTACCGATATAACATAAAATACCGTTACCCTAACGATAACCGCATTCGTTTCGGTTACCATCTATGGAAAAAAGTCCGTAAAAAATTTAGTTAAAACTACTAAAAATTAGTTAAAAATGATGCTGCAGAAAAAAACTGCTAAATTAGCAGATTAGTTTTGCTATATATTAGTAATATAGGAACAACAAAAATAAAACTATTAAATATACAGAATTTTAGTTATATGTATTTGAGCTAAATTTTTGTAAAATTAACCTGCTAAAAACAGCAAAAAATATTGCTCAATAATTAGTAGCCTAAAAAATCACCAAAAAATTTTAAATTTTCTAAGTTTTTTTTCGATTTTTTTTTAAATGCAAATACAAATCGAGCCTTTTGAAAACAGCAGTTTACAATTTTTTAGCAAATATTTCTGCTGATTTTATCAGAATATACTGATAAATGTATTCAACTAAATTTAGCTTAAAATAGCAAAAATTTTGTATATTTAACAGTTTATTTTTGCTATTTTTAGTCTACAAATATTTAGCAAAATTTTCTGCAGATTGTACAGTACAATTTGCTATTTTCAATTAACTAAAAGTTAGCCTAAATATAACTAAAATTCTGTAAATTTAACAGTTTTAATTTTGCTGTTCTCATTTTACTAGTATTTAGTAAAAAAAAATCTGCTAATTTTAGCAGTTTTTTCTGCAGCATCATTTTTAACTAATTTTTAGTAACTTTTTCTGCTATTTTTACAGATTTATTTCTATGAGTGTAGAGACACAATGCACGAGAAATTTGTTAAATTTAAAACGGTATCTGCCAAATTTTGAACTACACTCAAAAAAAATAAGTTAATATAAAAATTAGTAAAACGTCCACTACTTATATCAAGTATACTAGTTTTCACCAACTTTTTTTTGCTGAAATTGTATTTTTAGCAAAAGTTTTAGTTATATTTTTTTTAGCACTAAACTAATTTCCAACTAATGGTTTACTTATTTATTTTTCTACACTCAAAAAAAAAGTCAGCAAAAAATGTGGCTGTGTCAGCAAATTTTTAGCCAGGAGCGTGCTTGCAAAAAATTTGGTAATTTCAGCAAAAGGTTTGCTGAAAATTAGCGAGCTGATTTTTACCAAAAAAATAGTAATCTTCAGCAAAAGTTTTGCTAACACTTAGTCGACTGCAAATGAAAAAAATCCTTGCTAAAATCACTAAACTTTTTGCTGAATATTAGTAGACTGAAAAAAACTCAAAAAACTTGTAGCGAAATTTTACTTTAGTTAATTTATTTGCTGAAAATTTAAATATTGAAATTGTAGAGTTGTTTTTCTTTTTTATCATTTCCGTTGTCTGTACTACATCCAGACAAGCTGCGACATATAAATTTGTCTATCTGGTTGTCGTCCACGCTATAATTGCGGTTATCAGCACAATTTTTGTAGCAAAATAAATTAGTAAAACGTTAGTTCAAAATTAGTTTAGTGCTAAAAAAAATATAACTAAAACTTTTGCTGAAAACGGAATTTCAGCAAAAAAATTGCTGAAAACTAGTTAACTTGATATACAAGACGTTTTACTAATTTTTCTACTAACCTATTTTTTTGAGTGTATTTGTTTTAATGCAAATATTAAGATATTTTCATGAAGCCCAAGGACAAAGCCTATTGATTTTGGTTAATATCGGTCCATGTTAAGACCTAGTACCCATATAAAGGTCCCCTAAAATTGGCTTTTTCGCCCGCTACAGGCCGTAAATCAGAGATGGGAGTAATTAATTACTTTGTAATGACCATTGCAGGTTTTCATTACCATTAAATCTATAAAATGAAAATTAAAAAAAAATTCATTACCATTACAAAATGTAATTGCAATGAAAAAAATGTTAATTTCATTTGTTTTCTTTACATGTAATGAAACTTTTTTATAATTTTCATTACAATACGCAATGGTAGTAAAAACAAAAAATCATTTTCATTTTTTCTACACTAGGTAGACAAATGAAATTTCATTACCATTACTTAACATAATGATGTAAAGAACGTTTTGTTCTTTGTTCTACACTAAAAAATTTTCCTTTATGGAAATTTTTTTTCCCAATTTTATTTGGCAACTAGCCACCAAACTTTGATGTATGTCTCTAGATTATAAATTTAAAAAAACCGCACTTAAAAAATAGCAAATTTATGGCGGAACGCGAAAAAAGACTTTATGGCAGAAAAATTCAATTAAAAAACTTAATCAGCGATTAACCTTCTTCAAACAAATATACTGATGCAAAAAGTTTCGTTTTGGCAAATTTTTTTCGCGAATTTTTTTATTTTTTTGCAACTAACCACCAAAATTTGTTATATGAAATAGGCATTATAGTCCCTAGATTACAAATTTTAAGAAACCGCACTTAAAAAATTCAAAAACAATGGTGGGACGCGAAAAAAGACTTTATGGTAAAAAAATTTAATTAAAACACTTATTCAGCGATTTACATTCTGCAAACAAATCTACTGATATAAGAATTTTCCTCTTTGAAAATTTTTTTTCGCGATTTTTTTCGCGGTTTTTTTTTAACTAGCTCCCAAACTTTCTTGTATGAAACGGGTATTATAGTCACTAGAATATAAATTTTAAGAAACCGCACTTAAAAAACTCCAAAATAACGGCGGGACGCGAAAAAAGACTTTATGGTAAAAAAATTTAATTAAAACACTTAATCAACGACTTACATTCTGCAAACAAATCTATTGATGTAAGAATTTTCCTTTTTGTAATTTTTTTTTTCGCGATTTTTTTCGCGGTTTTTTTTTTAACTAGCTCCCAAACTTTGTTGTATGAAACGGGCATTATAGTCCCTAGATTACAAATTTTAATAAACCGCACTTAAAAAACTCCAAAATAATGGCGGGACGCGAAAAAAGACTTTATGGTATACAAATTTAATTAAAACACTTAATCAGCGACTTACATTCTGCAAACAAATCTATTGATGTAAGAATTTTCCTTTTTGTAAATTTTTTTTTCGCGATTTTTTTCGCGGTTTTTTTTAACTAGCTCCCAAACTTTGTTGTATGAAACGGGCATTATAGTCCCTAGATTACAAATTTTAATAAACCGCACTTAAAAAACTCCAAAATAATGGAGGGACGCGAAAAAAGACTTTATGGTAAAAGAATTGAAGTTTAAAATTTTCCTTTTTGAATTTTTTTTGTTTGCGATTTTTTTTTTTGTTGCAATTTTTTTTTTTCAACTAGCCACCAAACTTTGTTGTACGAAATGAGTATTATAGTCCTTAGATTATAAATTAAAAAAAAAACCGCACTTACAAAATTGCAAAATAATGGCGGATCGCGAAAAAAGACTATGGTACTAGAATTGAATTAAAAAACTTAATCAGCTATTTATGTTCTGCAAAGAAATATATTGATGTAAGAATTTTCCTTTATGCAATTTTTTTCGCGATTTTTTTTTACAACTAGCCACCAAAACTTGGTATCAAATATGGATACCATAGGCCTCGGATTATGAACTAAAAAATGCTTTTATTAATTTGTAAACCCAATATTTTTAAAATAAAAAACTTCGACAAAAACGAAAAATGAAAAACAAATGGGTGTTTCATTACTATGTAAACATTAGGTAAAAGTAATGAAAATTAAAAAAAGGTTCATTTTAATTTTCAAAACAAATGAAAATTAAAAAAAATATTCATTACCATTTTTTAACGCAATGGTAATGAAAAAAAAAAACATTACCATTTCTTCAAAAAATGGTAATGATAAAAAAAGCTCCATTACCATTACATCAAGTAATGGTAATGAAAATGTAATGGTAATGATTTTAGCCCATCTCTGCCGTAAATACAAAGATGTTTTAATGCAAGTTGGTACGCTGACGCACATGGGCCCAAGGAAAATGTATATTGATTGTAGATAGGATCGGTCCATATTTGGACCTATCGCTTTTAAGGACTATATTTACGATTTTCTCTTAAATAGACTTAAGATTAGGTAAAATCAAAATTTCTCAGTTTTTCTATTATTTTAAAGACAAATTTTTGACGCAAGTCGCTTTGAACCCATTCGAATTTTAGACCCATTTTAGTCGGTATCCCGGACTTTAACCATTTTTTTTTATTTTTGCAAATTTATTTCTAGTATCCGACCGAACAGTTCGGCCAAAAATTGACATTTGGTCGATTTTCTGTTATTTGAAAGCACTTTGGAGAAATTTTCATACTGCTAAAATGCTTGTTCAGTCGATTTAATTCGATTTTGAGTGTCAAATTTAAGGAAAACACCGTAGTTTAGCCATAAAATTAACTGTTCGGCCGCCGAACTTTTTTCAATTTGGCCGAACTTTCGGCGGCCGAACAGTGAGTTTATTGCTTAACTTTGGACTTTTCCTTAAATTTGACACTTAAAATGCATTCTAATCGGCCCAACAAACATTTTTCCGTAAGCAAAATTTGTCCATAATGTTTCAACATACCAAATTTCGACCAAATCCATTTTCTGGCCGAACTGTTCGGTCGGACACTATTTATTTCTATGAATGTAATAAATTTCCAAAAACTTTTGCACATGGTTTTAAGAATTAAGTCGACCAATTATAAGTGTAGCATCTTCATGCAAATTTATTTCTCATTGTCAAAGTTTTGCTTTAGTCAGCTTTCGTCATAATAAAAAAAGATCTTGTCGATGACAGTGAGCGAATACTTTTATAACCTACCCCACTACCTGTACATTGTACTGATGATTGTAACACCAAAAAATATTTGACCTCACTCACCTTTTAGTAAACCGATCGACTGAGAATCAGTTTTTGATTCGATTATGTGATATTAAGTGTAATTTTTTTCTTTTTTATGAAATTTATTTAAAATAAAATTAAGTTAGTAATATAAATAAATAAAACGAGAGTTAGTAATTGGTGTAAGTAATTTTAACAAGAACTTTAACTAACAAAAACAGTAGCTTTTACAGTTTTACAATAATTTTTGTGTATGTAATTTTAACTGCATTTGTAGTTTTTTTTACAGTTTTGCAATCATTTTCATGTATTTTGTTTTAACTGCATATGTAGTTGTTTTCACTACATATGTCAGTTGATTTTTAACAGTTAAAAATAACTTCATATTGCAGTTGATTTAAATGCAAATATATGTAGTTTCAAACTTTTTAACCGCATATGCACAAATATTAAGATATTTTGATGAAACTCGATGCACCGACTTATATCGGCCCAATAATAAAGTTAGAGTCAGTCCCTGTTTAGACCTATTGTCCATATAAAGGTTCGCCAAAAATTGGATTTTATATTTGTTCCCATACAACAGGTCGCAGATATAAAGAAATTTTAATGAAATTTGATACACAAACTAAAATCCGACACAAACTCAAATGGACCCAATGCCCGTATGGACCATATTTCCAATTTTCACTTACATACACCTAATATTAGTTAAAATCAAAATTTCTCACTGATTTTCTAAATTTTTAGCAATTTATAAACAAATTTAAACACAAATCCATTTTTGAAGCCATTAAAATGTCTGATACAAACATTAATTGCATTTCAACCAGACTGATGTAGGGTATCATATAGTCGGCATGCCCGACTTTAATAACTTTTTTACTCGTTTGTTTTAATATTTTTTTTAAATAAAAACAAAGATAAGCGCAAAGTATAACAAAGCAATCGAATCGAAAAAGAGAATGGCAAAATAATATTAAAACTAACTACTACATTAAAAACTAATGCCGCTCTGTCGTTTTAATTTTGTTTATATTGAGTTGATATGATTGAGTTGGTACAATAGGACTTTTTATAGTACAATTAGTATCTCAAACGTGTTATGGTACCTTAACGCCTCATTTAGCATAAATCCAGATTCACAATGATGGAGTACTCTGCAGAGTGGAGTGTACTAAAATAGAGATGGTATGATTAGGGTTTGGGATTTCCCGGACTTTTTTATTTCCCGGGAAACGGGAATGAAAAAATTTAATTCCCGGGATTCCCGGGAAGCCCGGTAAATATTTTTGAACAAAATTGTTAATGAAAACCACCTATATAAGTAATTTTTGTTAAAAAAAAAACACTATTTCAGTACAAATGCAGTTTGTGTAGTGAGAATTCAAAGTAAAAAATATCAGAATGTTGAACATTTTATTTCACATAAATTACTCGCAGCACTGCCAAATGAATTGCATGATTCCAGCAGGCACCTACTACTGGACTGTCGGAAACAAACCGTTTCATCACACTTGGCCCATTAGATATGGTGGCCACAATGTTATTTTCCAAAGACAAATAAAACTCTTCTAGTCTTATTTCTACAATTCTTCTTATTTCATCAGCATTACATCTTCTTGATATATAAACCAACCCCAGGTTATAAAATGAATTATTTTCGTTTATACATATGTTCAAATATCTCTTTTGTGATATCCTTGTCCATTCATCTAAGATTATAGTAAATCTATTGTTAGAAATATTGCTCGATATTTCTTTTATCATGATATCTTTAACATGATTGTAGTAATTTAATATAATGTTCTTTACAACGGTTTAATTTTTTTGCAATGCCAGGTTTTTATTATAAAAACTTTCTCGAATAAACGAAGATCTAGTTATGGTGCGGATTGACTGCAGCTAATTTGGATACCATTTCAGGAAATGTTTGCCCTACCATAAAACCTTTAATGCCTATTCAGCTTACACTTTTTTCTTCATGTACTTTGCTAATTTTAGCTGAAACGTTATTCTTGTTGTTTTCTTCAAGAGAAGTTGCATGACCATCAATTTTTTTTTTTTTTTGCGAACCAAATTTAGATGTCGGATAACCAAATTTAAATACCACCGTTAACCATTAGTCTTTTCTTTTCACATTTATTAATCAAAACGTTACTAATAAAATTATTGACCCTTAATATAAAGGCGTATTTTAAATTTAAAGTCGACTTTATTTTTAATCAAACGGTTTTGTTCATTTTGTGTATGAAAACCTTACAAAAATAATTATATTTTCAAATATTTTGATTGGTTGAAAATAAATTAACCAATCAGAATGCTCCAAAAATAAACCAAGTCAAGGTATACTGCCACCCAATATTTTAACTAAAGTCGACTTTACCTAAATTATACATTTGAAAAATTTAGATAGTAAGAGCGATTATTTGTAAGAAACAAAGCTTTTTTTCATATTTCTTTTAAACATTTTACCAAGTTTTTAGGTTTTACTACTTAAATTTTGAATAAGTTATGCGAAAAATCTTTATTAGTTGAAATGCTCCTTATTACTTGGCAAAGATTTTATTTGTGTGTCAAATAAATGTATTCCCTTTTAAAAGATTTTAACAATGACATTTTTGTTTTGGTATTTAAAATGTTTTTTATGACTAAAATTAAAAAATCCTATTCGAAACAAAAACAATTTAAAAAATTTAATATTTTTAAAATTTTCCGTTTTCCCGGGAAAAATATATTATTTTCCCGGGAATTCCCGGCAAACTTTTCCCGGGAATTCCCACCCGGGAATTCCCGAACCCCAAACCCTAGGTATGATACAAAAAATAAATAAATGCGCAATAAAAAGGAACAAAATCCACTCTCCAGAGTGAAATACTCCAGCACTCTGAATCCGGTTTAACTTTAAAATTGTATCAGCAGAGAAATTAATGAAATGTTGTATTCATCAATTTTATACAACAATTCAAAATTTGAAAATTTTTAAACTTAAAGTATGGTAATTCCATGGCATAACAGTACCACATTACCTAGTGTCTTCAAATGCAATGAAATGTGCAAAGAAATTTGAAAATAACACACAAAACAACAACAACGAAAATAATTTTGTTATTGCTTTGTGTGTTATTTTAAAATTTCTTTGCACATTTCATTGCATTTGAAGACACTAGGTTACCTAGTATCTTGACATGCAATAAAATGATAGCAAGCAATTGTCAAAATGATTTCATCTCAAGTGAAGACACTCAATTTCAATTTTATTGCAATATCATGATATCGCTGACATACAAGCGGCTCTTGCAATGATGCCTGCCTTTGAATGTCACTTTTAGTTTTAATTTTTATTTTGTAATAAAAAAATAACATAAAATTTGGTAAAAAAAAAGAATGGGAATGGTTTAAATTATTTATTATTTGTAGATAAAAATTAATAAGGGTTTTAGGGGTGTGCTATTTGTTGTATCGTTGTATCGTCCTAACAAAAAACAGAGTTGTTAAAAATTAAATTAAAAATATACAACATTTGAGAATAGCACGATACAACATTTTTACGTATGTTTAGTGTCCTATGTTTGAGTGTGCTAACAGATAGAAAACTGAATAGAAAATCATTGTTAAACACAAATAAAAATTTTAACAACTCTGTTTTTTGTTAGGACGATACAACGATACAACAGATAGCACACCCCTTATGAATAACCTAAATGTTTGATCAAATTTAGTATTTCTGGAGAAAAATCTACGATATTTCTTAGACGGTTGTCTGCAATGGTTTTGACATTGCATATCACATAATTTATTGCATTTGAAGACACCGGGTTAAAAAGCATGATCACTCGATTACAGCCAGTGTTGCCATTTTAGCATATTTTCTGCTAGATTTAGCAGATTGAGTTGGGCAATTGCATATTTTTTTTTATAAAAATATGCTAACTGCTTTTTAGCATATTCTGTTGGACAAAAGCAGATTTTTTAGCATATTTTGTTTTATTTAATAAAAGCATATTTTTAGCATATTTTTTAACAAAATAATTTTTTCTGCAACAATATTTATAACAATAAAATTAGCGTTTTTTAATCACCTGGATTTAGAATTTTTCATACAAAAAGGGGATTTATTAAATCCAAAAAAGCTGGATTTAATAAATCCGCAATAAATGCAGAAATATATGAAACAGCCTATTAATTTAATGTCAGAAAAAAAATACGAATGAAAATTAAAATGAAAACAAAAAAATTGAAAAACTAACAAATAAAAGGTTTTTATTAATTTTTTTTATGAAATATGTTTAGAAAAAAAACTACACCTCACCAAATACATATTTTTCATCTTGGACATGGAGAAATAGCTGAAATAGAAATGGCAATTTTTCACTCTACTGTAAGTAATTTAATTACATCCAATTAGTGAATCTTAAATATTGCAATGGAATTTTTCAATTGTGCAAAAATATAAATTGAAGTGTTAAAACTGAAAAGGCTGTCTATCGCTGTTTTATATAAAATATAATTAAAACTTAAAAGTTAAAGCAAAATCCTTCATCATCGAATTCGGTATTAGAAATTAGGGTGAAAGAAGTGTCTTACAGAAAATTCTTTTTAAATTAGGGAGAATCTAACCCCATCTGTTGAGCACTTTTAGAACTACTTTTTGGATTTTGTAAACCCAAGTCATTAGAAAAAGCGGCTGGCTAATGTTTTCATAACTTTTTATTTCATGCGAAATTATATTCAATACTTTTTTGAATGTAAACTTTTTTAGTAGTATTGATATACTACTATAATTTGAAAATGCTACAAAAACCATAAAAAAAATCTTGCAAAAATTTAAAATCAGTTATGTTTATTGTGAAAAAATTAAATGAGAAAATTTATTTTTTTAGTCTCAAAGAAAGATTAAACAGTATTTACAAAAAATTATCTTTTCATACTTTTTTAAAGTATCTTAGAATAAATGTAAAAGTTTACCTCTCAATTCATAAACACTCTGCAAAGTTCTAGGAGGTTTACAAAACAAATTCTTCACATAAAACTGTTCGATAAACCTCCTATAACTTTTAAGCATTTATGAATTAAGGGGTAAACTTTTATATTTATATTTTCCCCCATTCATCTATTCTAAGATAGTTTAAAAAAGTATTAAAATATAATTTTTTATAAACATTGTTTAAAAAAAGTATTTTTCCATTAATAAGACTTTATTAAATAATACTAAAAAAATTATTTAGCAGATTTTCAGCATATTTTTTTATTAAATTTAGCAGATCTTTAGCATAATCAATATAATAAAAAAATTGCGATTTTTTAATTTAGCATATTCTAGGCATATATTTTTTATTTTAGGATTTAGCAGATTTTAGCAGAAATTTTTTAGGAATCTAGCATATTTCCATTTAAGAGTTCTGGCAACACTGATTACAGCAACAAAAATACATACAAAAAGGAAACAAAAAACCCTATAACAGGGGTGGCAAGACTTTTTTCGCTGCGTGCCAGAAACGGACAAATTTTTTTTGTAAAAATTTCTCGCGTGCAACCTTAATTTTAGTTGCCTTTTGAAAGTCATTTTTAAAACTTTTTAAAATTTGGAAAATTTCTCTTAAAAATATCATCGCAGATGTACATATTTATCAGCGCTACGGACGGAAATAACCGCAAAGGGAAAAATTAAATAACATCCAAGAAATGACGTAAAAACGTCGATGGTAACCGAAACAAACGCGGTTATCGTTAGGGTAACGATATTTTAGGTTATTTCGGTAACGGTATTTTAAGGGTAACGCTATATCATTTATTTCGGTATCGGTATTTTAAGGATAACGGTATTTTAGTTATTTCGGTAACGGTATTTTAAAGATAACGATATTTGAATTATTTCGGGAACGGTATTTTATTTTGCGGCCCTATGGTCCTTGCAGGAGTAAAAGGAACAAATATATATATTTTAAGGTTAACGGTATTTCAGTTATATCGGTAACGGTATTTTAAGGGTAACGGCAGAAAATTAAAAATAACGCTAACGGTATTTTAGGGACAATATTTCATTTGTTTCGGTAACGCTACTTTAAGGGTATTGATATTTCATTTATTTCGGTATCGGTATTTTATGGATAACGGTATTTCAGTTATTTCGGTAACGGTAGTCAGTTGAAAGGGTTTTGAATCGATAACGGTATTTTAGCGGTATTGCCTGCTAAACCTGCGTAAAAATGTTTGACGGTAATTTAATTTTTGGGGGTTTATTTAATCATTAAATATTGAGATTATTTCATTATGAAAAAATCCCCAATGAAATAAATTTAAAACAGTTTGAACATTATTGCCTTTTCATTTTTTTGGGGGGTTATACCATTTTTGGTGGTTATTTCATTTTGTAAAAAAAGTTAAATTATTTGGCGCCAACAATTTTTTAAGTACGTAAGAAACTAGTTGAAAAATGTGCTTCGGGCAAAAATTTGATTTTATTAAAATAAATCGCGCGGTTTTTATCATCATAATAATGAATAAAAACAGAGAAATTTCTATTTCTGATGAAATGGCTCTTTGAAACACAATCAAAACCCAATTTCGAATTCCAACAAAGGGGGTTATTTCATTATGAAACTTATTTTCAGCATTTATTTCATTGAGGGTCATTTCGTAGGACCTATTTTCCCTTTAAAAATAACTTAATTTTTTAGATCCAATTTTATTACAAGTTGTTTTCCATTTTTGTGCAATTTTCCGGTACTTTTTATTTCTCCGATTACACTATGCGACAGTCAAAATCGGGATGGGATGAAACCAACGGGAAATGTTATATCGGTCACAAACAAGTTATACGTGTCCCGGCGTTTCGCTGAGTCACGTCTAGGAAACGAGATATATCGATTTGAAATTAGTAACTATCATATAGGGGAAATTGTCACCTTTGGTGGTCTTAACTCGAGAACCACTTGTCCGATTTTGCTCAAACAATTTTCAAGTGGCAATGCCAATGCAAACGCGATATAAAGGCAAAAAGCTCGATTCGCTGCTGGCTGAAATTTGTTAGCGGTCGCAAAAGACGTACGATCCCGACAATGAAGATAAAGAAGAAGAATATACAATGGGAGTTTCCTCCGAGGGTACCTAAGTCACAAAAATGAAGTTAACTGACTGATTAAAAACAATTGATTTTTTCCAGATGAAGACAGATCCTCATCCGATACAGACTCTGAACAAGTGGGCGAACCACCACGCAAGAAAGTAAAGGGCGCAAACAAACGAAAATAAGTTTTGCGTTCATCGATTTTTATAACCTATGTATCTATGTAATAACCTAATAATTACCTGTAATAATTTTTAATTTTACGTGTTAATAATAAATAATATATAATAAATATTATCCAAACTCATTGAAACATAAAATCAATATTCTTGTCAAAATGAGATACCTTCACTTAATTGTGAATAAAAGCGAAACGCGTCCATCGATTTTCATGATCTATGTCTCATTTTGTTTAAAGGTTATGTGACTTTGCGTGAAAGTAATACGACTTGCCTTTTTTCCGTTTTGGATTTTTTATGAATTTAAAAAATAAAAAATTTAATATTTTAGACGTAACCCAGCGAAACGCCGGGACACGTATAACTTCTTTTTTACCGATATAACTTTCCCCGGTAGTTTGAACCCTTGACCCCTACCATTTGTCTCACAGTGTTATGAGGCATTTTCTCATCGAAACATTTAAACTTCCTTCAATCTAGAATTTTAGAAATTTTCCCAGAATTTTCTGATAATCGAATTTGCGAGTTCTTTATTAACCATATTTCTTTAAACAAAATATGATGGCAATACAGAGTTTTATTAATTTTAAAAGACGATTTACAAGCTATATGAAAAATTTCACCATTATGGAGTTAAATCACACATTTTTGTAACAGAATTTAACATTTAACTGAATTTTTTGCCGGTCTTCTAATAGTTTAAATTTTTTGAAAATATCCAACAAAACGTCGCGTGCCACCTAAAATCCAGTCGCATGCCACTACTGACACGCGTGTCATAATTTGCCAGCCCCGCCCTAGAATATCAAATAAAAACCCCAAATTTTTACTAATGACCATGGATAATAATACATTTTTCTCACAATCTGAGACATTAAAACATTCATTTAATTATGGTCAAAAAATACTTTTTTAAAAGATGTTTGGTACCTAATTGCTATTGCCACTAGTCATCCCTCATAAATGAACGGTTTGTTTTGAAAGAGGTATAACTCCAATTTTTGTTAAAGTAAAATATAGGTATACGATATAGTGTTTTGTGTATAAAAGCTAATGACAACAACAGTTTTTTTTTTAGTACTGCAAAAAAAGTAATGCAAAAAAATACGTTATCATTAACTTTGTCTCCTCTATAACATATTCAAATTTTATCAAAATCTAAGTGCGCCACTCCGCAGACCTTCCTTGTTAATAATACCAACCGATATATAGAAATTTATTTCCACGAAACTTAATATTCTAGATTTAAAAACTTCTCGTTTTATTTATTTATATTCTTCACACTCCTATCCGCCCGTTCCTGTATTGCTCGCAATTCGAAAAGGTTTTCTCAAAAATCATATAAAATGCAACCCTGCTCTATTTACATAGGGTGAGTCGCAAACAATAAAATTTATTTAAAAACAAATAAGCTAATAATGCGCTGCACGCAACGCATTTCTCTTATTACGTTTTTACAACACATAATGCATCCACAAATATAAAATGTACAAGTTCTCAAATATTAACCGCTAAAATTGTAGTCAACTTTATCATTTCATAACACATCCTGTATAAAACAGTGTGACTATGCATTTCTCGACGCGCCAATTTCCCGCAATATATACGGAAACCGGGTGCTGTTTATATATACATATACAGCTGCGGTCAAAAAAATAGCACCAAGCCAAAGAAAAATATTCTTCGTTATGTATTTTTAATTAGGTTGAACTGATTTCATTGAAAAAGTATCATAAGAAATATAAGACTGTGTAACAATTTGAAATAAAAAAGGGTGCATTTCGCTTTTTATTTTATTATAAATTTTAAACTTTTTTAAATAAACTTAAAAAACACTCAGTCAAAAAAATAGCACTACTGGAAAATTTGTATGAAAATTAACCCCTAAATTCATAAACGCTTTGTAAAATTATAGGAGGTTTATTAAACAAATTTTGTATGAAAATGACGTTTTGTAAACCTGCTATAACTTTACAAAGTATTTATGAATTGAGGGGTAAATATTTAATCAATGAATAAATTGAAATAAGTTATCGATTGTGAATTCATTATTTATATGACATCTAAAAATAATTCAGTTAATATTCTGTTGTATGCCCATTATTGGCAATAACCTTTTCTCAACGTTTTGGCATTGAATTCGCTATATTTTGGCATCTTTTCTTCGAAATTGAGTTCCAGATTTGCTGAACGGCCGTCCAAAGTACTCCATTACTGGTTGGGTGTATTTGAGACTCTCCATTCTTTATATCTGCCCATGAGTTTTCGTTTGGATTGAAATCTGAGGACTGAGCATCCTAGTCCAATAGGTAACTTTGTTATCTTAAAACCAATTTTTTCCAAGTTTACTAGCGTGCCTCGAGTAATTGGCTTGCTGCGATTTCCTCAGAAGCACACGGTAGGATTACTTCCTGAGTGATATTAACGTAAATGGGCTTATTTATTCATGATTGTTCTGATCCAATATATGGGTCCTACACCATAGTAAGAAAATCATCCCCATACCATAATGTTAGAACCGCCATGTTTAATAATTTTTGTTGGTGATTTTTGGATTAATTTCTGCATTATGGGGTCTTCTGACCTAGAATAGTAATGCTTTGCCTCCAAATAAAACAATTTTGGACTCGTTTGTCCTAAAAAAATTTCTCCAATTTTCAGCTGGATATTCAAAATGTGCTTTAGCGAACTACAAACGATTTGCAAGATGCTTACTTGAGAGCAGCGGCACTTTTCGGAGACCACATGCATTTAATTTGTTATCTCGTATTCTCTAAAGAATAATTTCAACACTTACTGTTACATTTAGATCCTTCTTAAGCTCTGCAGCCAGCATAAATGATGTCCTTTTTGCATTGCCTGAACAAACGCTTAACCGCTAATGGTGACATAACGTTCTTGCGAGCACATTTCATAGTTTTAAGTAAATTTTATTGCATTTGCATTCATTTTCTTACAACAGCAAACCAATTTTTTATTAATTATGCTCAGAAACCATATTTTTTATAACAGCGAATTCTTCAGGCCTGCAATGCTTTTCATGTTCCATTACTTGCAAAATAAATTATAAAATGTTTAATGAAATTTATTAATAACAATAATAAATTATTTTACCTTTAGTTTTTTTACTTTTATTTCAATTATTAAATCAATGTTTAATTTTATAAGAACTTTTGCATGTTGGTGCTATTTTAATGACTGTCCTGATGCAGAGTCTTTTTTCTAAGATCCGTCATGAGTAAAGGTTCAATTAGACGTGCCATAACGCCATAGCCGTAACCATAACGCCATAGCAGACAACCAAAATTCAATTGGTATCTACGGTTATGGTTATGGCGTTATGGCATGTCACCTATAATCGAATACATTGTAGCCCATAAGATTGGTTTGAACAGCTGTTTTATATGGTTATGGCACGTCTAATTGAGCCTTAAAGAAGCGTTGACATTTTGTTTTGGAAAAAAGCACTCTCAGAGAGAATACACTTAGTATAACGACATCGCTTAGTTATGTCCAAATAATAACCGCATAATTTTTGTTTTGTTCGAATGAAAACTAATTTTGTCATTGGTGCTATTTTTTTGACCGGCACTGTATATACATATATAGGGTGTTTTTTTAAGCCCGATAGAACTTGAAATTGTAAAAAATAACACAAAAAATTAAATTGTAATCAAAATTTTTTTTTTATTGGAAAGATCAATACGTGACATTAACATTTGAAAATGATTTCGGGCATATGGGCACCGCGGCTGTTCTTGACGAAGCGCATTCTGGACGTCCAATTTTGGGCCACTTTTTCGAGCACTGCTGGCCGTATGTCACGAATAACACGAACAATGCTGTCCTCCAAGGCATCAATTGTTGCTGGTTTATCAGCATAAACCAGTAACTTCACGTAGCCCCACAGGAAATAATCGAGAGGTGTCAAATCGCACGACCTTGGAGGCCAATTGACAGGTCCATTTCTCGAAATCAACTTATCGCCAAATTTTGATTTCAATAAGTCGATGGTTGCGTTCGCCGTATGGCACGTAGCGCCATCCTGTTGAAACCACATCTCCTCCGGATCAATGTCATCCATATTTTCAAACAAAAAATCATTGATCATGGTGCGGTAACGATCTCCATTGACCGTAACGCGAGCTCCGGCCTCATTTTTGAAGAAATAAGGTCCGATGATGCCACCAGCGTGAAAACCGCACCAAACGGTGCATTTTTCTGGATGTAATGGAGTCTGTAGGGTCTCTTGTGGATTGGTCTCACTCCATATGCGGCAATTTTGCTTATTAACAAACCCGTTAAGCCAAAAATGCGCCTCATCGCTGAACACAATTTTGCGTCTATAAGTTGCGCGAATCGACGACTGATTTTCAAAGTAAATTTGGATAATTTCGTAGCGTTGTTCAAGCGTGAGTCTATTCATGATGATTTGTCAGAGTATACTGAAACAAATAAAAAAAATGTTTCATCAAAATTTAATTTTTTGTGTTACTTTTTACAATTTAAAGTTCTATCTAGCTTAAAAAAACACCCTTTATAAATATATTTGACCGACTCACGAAAAAAAGTAAAAAAAGTGCCCCCCTCAAAATAAACCTTGGTTTGTTTTATGATGGTTCCCAAAATATTTCGGATCTAGCAATGAGATCTCACGAGCTACATTTACATTTTTTTCTGTCCATATAAGGTGAGTTGCTCTAATATATGTATATACATATATTTTTTTTAATTGGACTTATACTACTTTCACAATATACCTTCACATTATAGACGACAAACACGAATAGATTAGAGTTAGCTGCAGTAGTGTGAATCAGCTGTTTGCAAAAGTGAATTTAGAAGAAGATTGAACAAAAACTTTAATTATTTGCAAATAAATTCAAAAATTTAGATTAGTGTAGAGCTTGCCCTCAAGCTCAGAGGTTTCTAAAAGTGTTTTTAAAATCCATATATTGAAGTGTTTAAAAAATAATAAGGGAAAAATAAAAAATTTTTCTTCATTATAAGAGTTTAAGAAAAAAGAGACAAGGAAAATAAATATTGCAAACATGCATTTTGCATGGATTTTTACCATTATTGCAGGCATTGCCATTACAGGTAAAGTAATTTAATACCTTAATTTTTCTAATAAACAATTGAATATCAATAAATTATAAAAATTACTTGAAAAAAACGTGATTAGTGAATGTGTACACCAATAAAAAAAAGTTAGTATAAAAATCTGTTAACCGCGGTCTGCTACAAGTGAACTAAATTTTATTTAGGGTTGACCGGTAAATAGATACCCACGGATTTAAACCATGTTTATTTTTAAGTTATTATGTTTTTGTGTCTCTGCTATCAACATCTCCTAGAGATGGCGCTATATTTTCATATTTTTTATTGTATAATCATAAAATGGCTTATATCTTATATCTCTGAAACAAAGCGAGATAGAGCAAAATGGACACAAATTTTGTTACTGTGTACATATAAGTTAATCCTTATAAACCCCCAATACTCCCAATACTAAATATGGAAATGTCTCGCGTCAGATCCGGAGAGAGTCAGCTAAAATTTCTGCTGAATTTAGCTCCAATTTCTTAACTAATTTAACTCAAATTGTCTGTGTAAAATTTAGCTTACCTTAATTTAAGAGACAATTATTCTTAACTTTATTGAAAGGTGTGCAGGCGCAAATGTAGGTAATATTTTCATTTAGCAGAATTTTGAACTATTTGTACGCGCTTTTTTTATGACTGTACAACAAAAAATGCCGTTGTAATTAACTGTGCGAATCTTTAGAATAGTACCAAATTGTTAAAAAAAAAAAAGTTTAACACATAATGAAATAAAACTTAGCAATTACTTTTGGCTTACACTCAAAATAATACGTCTGTTGGCTCAACAGAAGAATTTGTAACTTTAACAAAATTAATTTAGCAAATCTAAACTATTTCTTTTGCGAAATAATTGCGCCATCTTTAAAACTTCGGACACATTGGCGGCGCCATCTACCGGGTAACAGCAGAAACATGGAAATGTTATATTTTACCAAAAAGTTGTGTAGAATTTAAGAAATGAGTTTTTAAAAAATTATTATAATTTTAAAAATTACACTAAAATTTAGTTAAGTACTAAAGATTTTTAGTATTGCGTTAAATTAAGATAACTAAAATCTTTGTTTAAATCAGTGTTTCAACGTATTATTTTAAGTGTAGGTAGGAATGACTTCTGACATCAAATTTATCCATACCCATGAAAAAATGTTTATTCAATTTAATTCGTAAAATGGATTAATTTAATTTGATAAAACAAAGTCTTAATATATCAATATATTTTTGAGTATAATTTGATACAATTGTATCGGGATTTTGGTCTTATCTTATTGAAATTTTTTATGCATTTATACATACACTCAGGGAATTATGTAGGTAAAATCAACTGCAAATGACAGTTAAAATAACTGCATTTGCACTTAAAAAGGTGTAGACTACATTTGCAGTTAAATTAACTGCAATATGAAGTTATTTTTAACTGTTAAAAATCAACTGACAAATGTAGTAAAAATAACTACAAATGCAATTGAAACAACATACATGCAAATTAATGTAAAACTGTACAAACAACTACAAATGTAGTTAAAAAAACATACCCGACTAAAAAAGATATTATATATTCATATATCACCATATATAAACCCATATATACGTCCATATCTAATTTGATCCGAATATTGGAATATATAATTATATCAAGCGAGATAAGCATGTTATCTAACCTGATACAATTTGATCCGAAAAATGGGTCTATCTAACTTCATCAAATTATATATTAATACATATAATTTTATAGAAATTTTCAAATAAAATTTTAGTAAATATTGTTGAGATCACTTATTTTCATTCATATTAAATACGTATGCTTAATGTTTAGAAAAATTTTTGTTAATAAACTTGGAAATAGCTAACAAAATAAAACATTACAAAAATTTGTCGAAATAACTGTCTTATAAAATAAAAAAATAACTTTCAGAATTAATTTTTTTTCACGGAAAAAATAACTGAACTTAAACCATATTTATTTCAACATATGTTTTTCTAATTTTTATTTTTAAATTTAAAAATTGCAATTAAACTTTATAAAATTTTGTATAATTAGATATCATGTCAGATATAATTATATATAAAATTAATACAATTTTCTATTAACTTTGTTATATATTTTGATATAATATGGTTTATAAAAGCTTATATGCCATTATATATAATTACGTATGAACTATATTTGCAGATCTCTTAATATATGGCTGGAGACCAAATCGCATATGATTATATATAACGTTATATCAAACATATTTATAAAACCAAAGTGTTAATATAAATGTATATGGTTATATAAAGCCACGCATATAAACATTTAAATTTATATCAAATCATATATGATTATATGAAAACTTTTTTAGTCGGGTAAATAAAAATTATTTTAAAAATTATTAATTTAATAAAACACAAATTTATGTAAACACTCTTAACTTAATTTTATTCTATAATAAATTTAAAATTGAGAAATCAAAATTTACACTTAACGTCACTTTTATTTTTCACTATTAAGATATTGTTGTAGATGTCCGTCTGTGAGGGATGAAATATGGTGTTGTTTGGCTTCCTTTTTTTCTCCAGGTAGAAAGTGATGAGAATATAGAAGAACTGAAAGAAAATAAATACAATATTTTTTTAACATTCCCGTAAATAAATTTATATTTTATATTATAAAACTTACCTTAATATTTTAATAATTTAATAAAAAATATATAACCTTTTCCGTATTACGCGTCCTCACTCTTTGGCGTTGTTTTATGACTAAGACAAAAGTAAACATGTTCTTCTCACACTCTTTCACTAGAAATTTCTAAACAAGCGCTTCATATACATGCTCCTGTTTGCTTCTTGTGTGTGCACACATACTTGAAAATTTAAGTATTTGTAAAAAAATTCGAAATAACTGCATAAAATAAATGTTACTACAATGTAGTAGTTTTTGTAGTTTGTTTAAAAAAATAACTGTCAAAAACATTGAAAAACTTTGCTCTAAGTAAATTAACTACAATTGTAGTTAAAATAACTACAACCGCATTACTACACAAATAACTGTCATGTAGTAACTGCAGAACTTTTCTGAGTGTAAGTTATTTCATTTAAATATGGTCATATGCATTCATATGCTACACCGTATAAGCAATATCTGAATATATAAAAAAACGAGTAAACCACTATAAAACTTTATCTAATTGAATAAATGTGATTAATTTTGAATCAAATTATTTTTTCACGGGTAGACTTTATATGGGTACTAGGACTAAACATGGACCGATTTTAACCAAATTCAGTAGGCTCTTTGGGACGATATAAGTCAGTGTACCAAATTGCATCAAAATATCTCATTATATGCGACCTGTAGAGTGCGCACAATACATGGACAGACGGAAATCGTTAAATCGAAACAAGTCGATTGGTATACTTAATGGTGGGTGGATCTAGATCCAATAGTGGTGTAGGGTATAAACCAAATTTTCCTTTATTTTAGGGGAACTCTCCAGAGCGGGAAATGCAGGGGGTAATTTTTTTTTTTTTTTTTTGAAAATTACCATCAGCGTTGTCAGATAAGGGGATTTTGCCCCAAATTGGGGATTTCAACTTCGGTTTATGGTCAGATTTTCGTGGGGAGGGATTTGGGGATTTCACAAAATTTTGGGGATTTTACCCATGTTCTTAAGTATTTTTGGGGATTTCTGTTTTTGTATTTTTTTGTATATTGTGTATTTCATCTTAATTTAAAATATATATTTTTTCTGATGTACATTATTTTGTTAAACTTCTTTTTAAAGTTGGCAATAATAGAAATTTTAAAGAAATGAAAGCCATATTATAAGCAGCGTTGCCAGAAAAGTTTGTGGTCATATCCCCATTGGACAAGTTGAAATCCCCAAAAATCCCCAAAACAAATTTCGTAATCTCCAAATATTTCCCCAAAATTGTTTTTAATACGAATTTGAAATAAAAACCCATTTTTACTGAAAATTAAATTTTATTTGTTAATGGGTCATATGAATAAATCTCCGGTATTGGAGACGGTGGTATATGTACTGGCAATGCGTCGGATTTTCAACTTTCACTGTACTGGAATGTCGTCGAAATGATAACACCAATAAACGCTTGGCCGTAGTTATTTCCCAACGTTGGCCCAGGCTTGGGATTTTATATTTTTGGTATTATCCCAGTACATTTAATAACAAATTTAGTAGTTTGCTAATACTTTGCTGTCCTTTTAGTGTACATCACAGATTTTTAATGTATTCTTTCGAAACTTCACAAGAAAAGAATGGCTATGTCTCTCTTACATAAGTAATTGTGTAATAGATGTAAAAATACATAAAATTTATAAAACTGTTAATTTTAATAAATTAAAAAAACTCGTTTATTTTCAGAAAACAGTACTGGCAAACCACGTTTTAAGTAGCACCGCCATTTCGTAAAAAACAGTGCTATCCCAGTACAATTTTTGTTGCAACGTCGGCAATTTCTACCTGGGTAGACTTAAATTGTGCAGTAGTTGCTTAAAATAAACTACAGTCAGTCCGTACATTTATTTTTAAATTATTATACAGTTAAAATGAAAAGAAATACATTTTTTTACTATTTTTGTCTTTTATTTAAAAAATAAACTACATAGCAATACGGATTTTCTGTTACAGTTAATATTTTCATTTAAAATGTTTTGTTAAAAAAAGAAACACTTTTAGATTTCTAGGTCAGTTAAAAAAACGAAATAAACTACATATCATTTATACTTACGGATTTTGTAGTTAATTTTTTAAAGTTAAAAAAACGAAATAACTGAAAAATCATTAGTTTTTTAAGGACTTTGTGGTTAATTTATTAACATTTAAAAATAAATGAAAAGTTCTTTTGATTTAAATGAAAAGTCAGTAGACCGATTTTCAAGTGATTTTTCATTTATTTAAAATTACATTTTCAGTCAATTTAAACTACAAACTATTTTGAGTGTAGTTAAAAAATATGGTTTGTATTTATACAAGGTTTACAAGAAATATACGAGTTTATATGAAAACCCTTAATGATTTTCAATCAATTCAAGAAAGTATTATTACAGTCTTAAACTAATATAAAAACATTAAAATGAACATATGCAGTCAGATTAAGTATGCATTATTTTAGTTGGTTTAGAAAAAACTCATCAAATTTATTTTTACTACGAAAAAAATATATATTGACAATTCCACGACATTTGGATTGGTTTTAATTATATTTTTGAACCTGTAACTCTATGTACCCACTTAAAAACTGCCGTTTTTATTTTATAGAAATTCACTGATTCTGATTTGATTCACTGGAATTCAAGTTCAAATCAAGTTCAATTCCAACCCTGTTTTCCAGTTTCAAGGCTTGAATACAACTTTTATTGCATTTTATTTCAATAGCATACTCCAGCAAAAGGGAAACAAAAATTCAAGTTTGAAATATTTTTGTTAAATATACAAATGCTAGAGTTTGAAATATACTTTACTTCAAGCAAAATTTAAAGCACTTGAATTTTTAAAACCTATGTGCTTATTGGGAACACTTAGGAAATTGTTCCTATTAATTAACGTGTTGCTTCCTTTGGAAAGGGGATAGAGAAGTGAAAGGTGGTGAAAGATGAAGGGCTTCAAATATGGCAACACTGTAATTGCGCGAGATGTCGAATATTGGAACAGTTGTCGCGCGCCATCTGATGAAGTGTTGGCGAACTTTGTTGAAGCTTTTTAGTTCATAGTAGTGTTTCCAATTCGGTTAATCGATTAACCGATTCCTCGATTAATCGCCTCTATTTCAGTTAATGTCGAAACAAATAATTTAAAACTCAAATAATTATTCGACCCAAATAATCGGTTAAAATTGATCGATTAACCGGTTACATTTTTAATATGGAATTTTTCCTTAATTTTTTCCCAAAACTTCACAATTTTCTTAATCTGGGCTACAAAATTACCAGAAAAGCTTAGAAAAAACAAATACTAACTAAAATAGCATCAATTTCTTTAAAAATCGTGTGAAATAGGTCCTTAAATACCTTTTTCGAGCAACCGCAAACAAGTCGACATTGTACCATCAGACTCCCAATTTTTAATAAAATTTTGCGCAAATGTTTTAAAAAAAATATGTATCAAAGTTTCTATTTGTAAAAGAACATAGCAAAAGGCCAAAATGAAGGTGTTTTTTAAAGATTCACAAAAGATAGTGTACATACACATCGGTTCAAAACCACATCAATTCTAAAGCATGTTCCACTAGAGCAACATTGAACCCGAACCCGTTTCAAGGAATATAAATTCGAATTAAAACAAATAACCTAAAGTTAAAAAATTTTAATTTATATAGAATTTGACTTCTGTAACTGCACACTCAGTGAATTCTCTATATGCTATTGATGAATTTATACACTGATTCAATTAAGTTTCGCTGGAATTCGTCTATTGAAACTTTTAATTGAATTGATGAAATTTTTCATAAAATTTTATGAAGAATTTATATTATTTATTAAAAATGTCATACACCCAAAAGAGTTTTTTTAGAAAGAGATTCATAAAAATTGTGAAGCTTTTTCATAAAATTTAATAAATTTGGCTTTTACTTTTTGAAGAAAACTTCATTAGCTTATTGAAAATTTTGTTTAAAGCTCGTCCGATAAAATTCTCTCAGAGTAAGTACGCTTAAACTTTAGGTTAGTTTTTTACTGTTAATGGCCTTTAGTAACAAAAAAGATACTGAGAAACAAAGTAAATTGGTATATAATAATAATTAACTGAAATTAATCTCAAAGAGAACTCAAATTTTTTTTATCGATGACTTTAATGAAAATTTCGTAGCTTTAGGAAGAATCTTATTAAAATTTAAAAAACTTTAGGTATAGCATTTCTTTAACCCTTTCAGACCCAGCATACACGATTGTGAGATGTGATGTTTTCTCTTAAAATTACAAATATTTTAAATACTATTAGGTTTATTTAGATAAAAAATTTCAGTTATACTTTTAGCTAAATTATATTTCATAAAATATGAATTGACACCAGGAAATTTTAATAGTTTTAGTACCATTTTACCTTAAAGTTATAAAATTAATACATTTTCGCAAGCTAGTTTGGTCTGAAAAAGTTAAATGCAATATTAAATTTTATAGTGTCAGTATTGATTAAAAATCACATTCAAAGAAATTTTGTATCTAAGCTTTTCAGATTTTAAAATTTTTTTCTGAATAAAAAATCTACGTTAAGTAATCGATATGTAACAGTTTTAGGTTTGCTGTTCTTAACTTACTAATATTTTGTTAGTTTCAGCAGTTCTTTCTGCCATCTTCAACGAAATTTTAGTAGATTTAACAACATTTTTACAGACCTTTTTTTTAAAAAATCTCAGATCCCGAAACTTTTCAACCTTCGAATATGAAAACTTTTTTATTAAATACATCGTATTCATATATGACGTTAATATTTAATTAAAAGAGTCAGCTTTTTGTGTTTTAATTAATAAAAAGTTAATGAAATACCTTAATTTAGCATTAAACGATTAATCGATTAACAGCCAATTTTCTCGAATAACCGACCCGAATAACCGGTTAATCCATTTTAGTGATTTTTCGAATAATGCATTAACCGGTTAACCGCCTATGTCGAATAATTGGAAACACTAGTTCATAGCCCTGTTATATTATTTTACTTCGGTGTGGTTAAGTGTTATGGGAACACCGAGGAGGATGCTGCGATGTATGAGGAATAGAAAAAACTCATACATATTAGTATTTTTCATAAATTGATATTGCCTTGGTTGGGGATCGAACCCGCAACCTAACGTTTAATAGTCCAACGCGCTAACCATTACACCACAATGTGTAATAAATATTTATAAAATTTGGACACTCTTGATTTGAAAAAAACGCATATTTGCAATAAATGGGATTTTTACTAAAAAGCATTTTTTGCTGTAAGCTTTCTTTTTAATAAATCATAAAAAAAATAGTTAAATCACGGGACAAAAAAAAATTAAAAGTCCTTCATTGAGAGTGTGGTAAACTTTGCATGCTTTGTACAAGGCACCATGCTTAGAGTGGTCT
This sequence comes from Leucophora obtusa, assembly GCA_949987735.1. Classification (NCBI taxonomy): domain Eukaryota; kingdom Metazoa; phylum Arthropoda; class Insecta; order Diptera; family Anthomyiidae; genus Leucophora; species Leucophora obtusa. The sequence goes on from OX465296.1 coordinate 39,130,823, forward strand.
ACAAACCATATTTTGGTTTACTTGACGTCTCCACGAGTCATAAAATTAATGTTAAAAAACACGATTTAGGGAATGTGCAGACTAGTCTGTTTAATAACCGTTCAGTCATTTGAATCAGGCAGGTTAGGGTTTTCTAGTATTTTGGAGAAAATTTACAAAAAAAAATATTTTTTTTTAGTAAAAATTAAATTTCGCATTTTTTACAGCAACAAAAATTTCAGACCTTAAAAATCATACTTATTCACGCCGATTGCACTATAGCTATTCAACTTTGAATTCCTTTATTATTTTTTGTTAAAAATATTTTTCAAAAATACTTAAATAAACTACACTATTTTTAGTTTTATTTCAGAAAATTCCAAATATATTTTATTCAATTCAATTTATTTCTTATAATATTTATATTATTTACATTTGACTTAGAAGCAGAGTTTAGGAACTTCGTTCCTTTTCTACTTAGATATATAAATATATTCTTTTTAATTTATGAAATTTATGTACATTATTATTACACGGAAGGAAAAAATTAAATATATTTTAAAATTGTCTAAAAATGTTTTAAAATTATCCAAAAATGTTTTAAAATTGTCCAAATATATTTTAATATTGTCCGAAATCTTTCAAAATTGTCTAAAATGTTTCAAAATTATCCAAAAATGTTTCCAAAAATATTTTAAAATTGTCCAAAAATGTTTTAGAATTGTCCAAAAATCTTTCAAAATTGTCCAAATATTATTTAAAATTGTCTAAAAACCTTTGATATTTGTCCAATTACATTGCCCAAAATGTATTCTAAATTTTTCAAAATGTATTTCAAAAATATGCGAATATATTTTAAAATATTAAGTGCGTTCCTTTACTTTTTGGGTAAAGTTCGGTAAAATGAGAGTAAGCAAAAAATCCTCTCACAAAATGACAAAATTACCCAAAAGTAAAGGAACGCACAAAACCACTTTTCGAGCCCAAAAATGCATTTCCAAGAAAAATGTGAGAATGCGTATAATTTTAGTTTGCAAAATAGAATAAACATACATATTTATTTGCATTTAAAAGTTCTTATTGATTTTTTTCAATTAATTATTATAAATAACACATTTCTTTTGCGTATTGGTTTGTTTAATTTAATTTTTCAATTTATTTTTACAATTGTTGTTTTTGGTTATCATTGCATCAGCTGTTAGTTTTACTATTTACCAAAGTTACCCGAAGAAAAAGTTTGGGTAACTTTGGTAAAAAGAGAAACACAAATGCACTCTCTTGAATGCTCTCATTTACCCATTTACTCATTCGAGTACGGGAACGCTTTTTGGGTAAGTTTGGGATCCCGCGGGTTCCCGCGGTAACGTAAAGGAACGAACTTATTATAAATATACAGTAGTCGCTCGGTTATATGAACTAATTCAAACAGAGCCTGTTCACTAAATGGAGAAGTTCACATAATCGAGAGAATATAAAATAAGTAATTCAAATGATTTTTATTACATTAAGTTTTTATTTTTAATAAGTTTTTAAATAATTAATGTACATGAAAGTATTTGGTTATATTTTTTTGTACTTTTTTTGCTTCAAGGGATTTCTGTATTGCCTTGTCCCTGCATTTTCGCAATGCCAAAATATCCATTAATATCAGATATATTATTTTCACTCCAAGCAATAACTTTATTGAATGCTTCGATTGCCTCCGTTGTGCTAATTTCAGCTGTTGTTACAATGCACTGCTCTTGATCATCATCTTCAACTTCGCTATCTATATCTTCGCTACCAATGTCTTGATTCCACATCTGAATCTCTTCCCGTGAAAGCTGTTCACATAATAGAGATAGGCTGTGTTCACTCTTTAGAACCTCCTGTGTTTAAATTTTGTTGATCACTATTCTGGAAGTTTACATAACTGTATATTCATATAACCGAGCGGCTACTGTATTTCAAAATATTTTGTTTGTATTTAAGAAAATTCTATTTGTATTTTAAAATTGTCCAAATACATTTCAAAAGTATTCATTTGTATATTTAGTTAGAATATTCTTCTACCTCAAGTCCAAATTCTAATATGATATTGTCATATTAGATTTTTATTTGTTGTTTCAAAAAGGGTTGATAATTTTCATGATAGACAATACAATTGTTTCGTAGACATCACTCTACTCTTCAGTTGTCCGCAATAAGAAAATGATAACTTTCTTACTCAAACCGAGACATTACATAAGGTACAAAAAATCAACGAGACGATAGATAGATGATAGATAGATAATAGATCATGAAAATGATCAACCCTTTTTGAAACAACAAATAAAAATCTAATATGACAATATCATATTAGAATTTGGACTTGAGGTAGAAGAATATTCTAACTAAATATATGAAAATATAGAAAGTCCGTAAAAACAATTTTTGTATTTTTAATGCAAAAATTAAGATAATTGTAGTATTCATTTGTATTTAAAAATTTTAAATCTGTATTTTAAAATTGTCCAAATGCATTTCAAATAATTCCATTTGTATTTCAAAATTCTCTAAATGCATTTCAGAAATATCCAAATATATTTAAAAAGACTCTATTTTATTCCAAAGTTTTCCAAATGTATTTAATAAAATTCTAATTGCATTTCAAATTTTTCCGAATGTATTTCAGAAATTTCTATTTTTATTTTAAAGCATTTTTAAGGCACATTTACACGCGAGAGAAAACTGTTAGAGATAGAGCGAAAAATACCCCTAATTTGCTAAAATCATCCGCAATAGAGCTATTTAGAGGTGTATTTTCCTCTATCTCTAGCAGTTTTCTCTCGCGTGTAAATGTGCCTTTAAAAACATACATGTTTTCTCTTTCATTATGAAAATTTTATAGGAATTATGAGACTTAAGAGAAAGAGAAAACATGAATGTTTTAAATTTTATATAGATATTTATTCTTTGTTTATAAAGAAAAATCTAATTCGAAAAGACTTGTCAATTATTCGGTGTTTAAGAATTTTTTTCTAGAAAGTTTCAAAATCCTTAGCAATTTTTTTCAAAAAAAAATCCGATTTTTTCTGGCAAATTTTTTTACTTTAAATATTCATGCTTTATGATTATTATATAAATGCATTTATATATATATTTTTAGCTTTGGCCACAAATCCACCGCGCTGGGATGCAAATTACATAGTCAAAGGTACTTTGTATATACCATATGCTGAAATCGCCGAACCCTTCTATGCATGGTATGATAAAAATACCAGACGTTCTCGTATCGATTATTATGGTGGCATGGTAAAAACTTATCAATTGGCAAATGAACCTGCATTTGGTACATCACTGAAAATAGCACCGATTAGTACTAAAACTGAGTTAAATAAAGAAACATGTCTTCAACTCAATGGCACTTCTACGGATCCCATAACAATACAATCAATTTTACCTTATGCTAAAGAATTTAAACTTATGGGCACTGAAACCTTTTTGGGTTTTAACTGTGATAAATTCCGTTTAGAGGAGACAATAGGACAAAAGAAAAATGTATACACTCTATGGGTGCGTTATAAGAAATCACCACATTATCCATCATCCAGAATGCCTTTACCAGTACGTTATGAAATGAGAGGTTATAACACATTGTTGGGTTCACATTATGATCATTATTATTTGGATTATGATAGTTATGATCATGATGATATACCCAATGAAGTTTTCGAATTGGATGCCAATATGGAATGTATTGCTTTTCCCGGTCCCGGCAAGGGCCATTATGCTACCTTTAATCCTATGCAAGAATTTGTTCATCCCGCTGCGGAACATCATGTAGACCATGCATTTGATCATTTTAAAAATAAGCATGGTATTGATTATCGTACAGAACATGAACATGAATATCGTAAAAATATTTTCAGACAAAACTTAAGATTCATCAATTCGAAAAATCGTGGTAAACTAAGTTATACCTTGGCTGTTAATCATTTGGCTGATAAAACCGAAGATGAACTTAGAGCACGTAGAGGTTACCGCTCATCGGGTATTTATAACACTGGCAAACCATTTCCGTATAATGTGGAAAGACTAAGAGATGTCATACCTGACCAATATGATTGGCGTTTATATGGGGCTGTGACACCAGTTAAAGGTAAAGGATTAAAAATAAAAAATAAATGCTGCTAAATTCAAAACTCTTTTTCCTTTTTATTAAAAACAACACTTAAAAAGTAACGTATGAAAATAAGAGCTTTATAATCTCTATCTACCCATATCTATTTCCCAATATTGAAATATAAATGGGAATGTATAAAAAAAACTTTATAATATGTAACTTATAATATAACTTTATATAATACCCTTCATTTATCCTCTTTCTAAGAAATGTATCTTCAATTTGCATGGAATTTTATGAAACTTTTTCAAATAATTCTTTTTACTTTTTCCTAATAGATCAATCTGTTTGTGGTTCTTGCTGGTCTTTTGGTACTATTGGTCATCTTGAAGGTGCGTATTTCCTGAAAAATGGTGGCAGTTTAGTACGTCTATCTCAACAAGCCTTAATCGATTGTTCTTGGCAATATGGTAACAATGGTTGTGATGGTGGTGAAGATTTTCGTGCCTATCAATGGATGATGGAATCGGGTGGTGTACCCACCGAAGAAGAATATGGGCCCTATTTGGGGCAAGACGGTTATTGTCATGCTAAAAATGTTAGCCTAGTAGCTCCCATTAAAGGATTTGTTAATGTCACCTCTAATGATCCGCAAGCTTTTAAAATTGCTCTACTTAAACATGGTCCCCTTTCAGTAGCCATCGATGCTTCACCCAAAACTTTTAGTTTTTATTCGCATGGTGTTTATTATGAATCCACCTGCAAGAATGGTTTGGATGAATTAGATCATGCAGTGTTGGCTGTTGGTTATGGTACTATTAACGGTGAAGATTATTGGTTGGTTAAGAATTCTTGGTCCACCTACTGGGGTAATGATGGTTATATTTTAATGTCGGCTCGTAAAAATAACTGTGGTGTTATGACTATGCCAACGTATGTTGAGATGTAAACTCTGCGTATATTTTTAAAATAGTCGGCGTTTTTATCGTTATTCTTTAACTACTCTTTATTATTTTATCTTTTTTATAATATCAAATGAATAAATATTTTCAATAAACACAATGTGGCTTACCTTTATTTTAATACACAATTTATATAAAATATGTGACACAATTTATATAAAATATGTGACACAATTTAAATAAAATATGTGACACAAAAACAATTTTGTACGTTGATCTACGATTTTTTTTGATTTTGGCAGAAAGCTACATTTTGTCGATGCAGGGTTGTATTGAAATGTAAATATTAGGTCCGTTCCTTTACGTAACCACGGGAACCCGAGGGATCCCAATCTTACTCAAAAAACGTTCCCGTACTCGAAAAGTGGGTAAATGAGAGCGATATAGGTCATTCACATGAACGAGATAACTAAATCTCCTCATTTGTGTTCTTTATTCTATTACCATTAGTGTTTCCAATTATTCGACATAGGCGGTTAACCGGTTAATGCATTATTCGAAAAATCACTAAAATGGATTAACCGGTTATTCGGGTCGGTTATTCGAGAAAATTGGCGGTTAATCGATTAATCGTTTAATGCTAAATTAATGTATTTCATTAACTTTTTATTAATTAAAACACAAAAAGCTGACTCTTTTCATTAATTATTAACGTCATATATGAATACGATTTATTTAATAAAAAAGTTTTCATATTCGAAGGTTGAAAAGTTTCGGGATCTGAGATTTTTTTAAAAAAAGGTCTGTAAAAATGTTGCTAAATCTACTAAAATTTCGTTGAAGATGGCAGAAAGAACTGCTGAAACTAACAAAATATTAGTAAGTTAAGAACAGCAAACCTAAAACTGTTACATATCGATTACTTAACGTAGATTTTTTATTTAGAAAAAAATTTAAAAATCTGAAAAGTTTAGATACAAAATTTCTTTGAATATGGTTTTTAATCAATACTGACACTATAAAATTTAATATTGCATTTAACTTTTTCAGACCCAACTAGATTGCAAAAATGTATTCATTTTATAACTTTAAGGTAAATTGGTACTAAAACTATTAAAATTTCCTGGTGTCAATTCATATTTTATGAAATATAATTTAGCTAAACGTATAACTGAAATTTTTTATCTAAATAAACCTATTAGTATTGAAAATATTTGTAATTTTAAGAGAAAACATCACATCTCACAATCGTGTATACTTGGTCTGAAAGGGTTAAAGAAATGCTATACCTAAAGTTTTTTAAATTTTAATAAGATTCTTCCTACAGCTACGAAATTTTCATTAAAGGCATCGATAAAAAAAATTTGAGTTCTCTTTGAGATTAATTTCAGTTAATTTAGAATACCAATTTACTTTGTTTCTCAGTATCTTTTTCGTTACTAAAGGCCATTAACAGAAAAAAAATAACTTAAAGTTTGAGCGTACTTACTCTGAGAGAATTTTATCGGACGAGCTGTAAACAAAAATTCCAATAAGCTAATGAAGTTTTCTTCAAAAAGTAAAATCCGAATTTATTAAATTTTATGAAAAAGCTTCACAATTTTTATGAATCTCTTTCTAAAAAAACTTTTTTGGGCGTATGACATTTTTAATAAATAATATGAAATTTTTCATAAAATTTAATGAAAAATTGCATCAATTCAATTAAAAGTTTCAATAGACGAATGCCAGCGAAACTTAATTGAATCAGTGTATAAATTCATAAATAGCATATAGACAATTCACTGAGTGTGCAGTTACAGAAGTCAAATTCTATATAAATTAAAATTATTTAACTTTAGTTTATTTGTTTTAATTCGAATTTAAATTCATTGAAACGGGTTCGGGTTCAATGTTGCTCTAGTGGAACATGTTTTAGAATTGATGTGGTTTTGAGCCCTATATGTGTATGTACACTTTCTTAGGAAAAATAAGAAAAGTTAAAGTTCTTATAGAATTAACATGTTAATTGTGTAACAGTTTTAAAACAAATGCAGTCTTGTCTTAAAGGACATGGAGATATAATTTATATTAGCTTAAATTATTAAAAGAATTGAAACAGTAATGCAAAATTGTCTATTTTATTTCATAAAGCATTCGTGTGTTTTGTGAAGTTTTAAAAAACACCTTCATTTTGGCCTTTTGCTATGTTCTTAAGGCTTTTTTACAAATAGAAACTTTGATACATATTTTTTTTAAAACATTTGCGCAAAATTTTATTAAAAATTGGGAGTCTGATGGTACAATCTCGACTTGTTTGCGGTTACTCGAAAAAGGTATTTAAAGGCTTAAGGACCTATTTCATAGGATTTTTAAAGAATTTGATGCTATTTTAGTTAGTACTTGTTTTTTCTAAGCTTTTCTGGTAATTTTGTAGCCCAGATTAAGAAAATTGTGAAGTTTTGGGAAAAAATTAAGGAAAAATTCCATATTAAAAATGTAACCGGTTAATCGACCAATTTTAACCGATTATTCGGGTCGAATAATTATTTGAGTTTTAAATTATTTGTTTCGACATTAACCGAAATAGAGGCGATTAATCGAGGAATCGATTAACCGAATTGTTTTACGGACCTCGTTTGGATCTCTAAAATCTACTTTTGCGAATTGTCCTTGAAGCACTTGAATAATAAACCTGTAAAATAGCAGAAAAAGCTAATTATTTTTCTATTTTCACAGGTTTATTCCTATGAGTGTGAATAAAATTTTATTGTGTCTAATAGGTCATTCACATGAACGAGATAACTAAATCTCCTCATTTGTGTTCTTTATTCTATTACCATATAATGTTAAAATATGATGTTATATGGTAATAGAATAAAGAACACAAATGAGGATATTTAGTTATCTCGTTCATGTGAATGACCTATTAGACACAATAAAATTTTATTCACACTCATAGAAATAAACCTGTAAAAATAGAAAAATAATTAGTAGCTTTTTCTGCTATTTTTACAGGTTTATTATTTAAAAGTGACTTTGCAGAAATTTTTTTACCCATTTAGTCAAGCGGTATGAAGGAAATATATGGCGAAAAATAGTAGACTGTTGATTTCACAAAAATATATTTTTATTCTCTTAAAAGAATTTAAAATTTTTTTGTGATTTTTTATTCCACTACTATTCAGCTAAATTTATTGCAGATTCTAGCAGAGTAAATTTTTAATTTGTTTCACTAAAATTTAGCTCAAATAGAACTAAAACTCTGCACCGATAAAATTTCTCAGTAGTTCAGTTAAAGAATTTATTAGTTAATATCAAAAAAAATGTAATTAACTGAAATACTCGTTATCAACTAATGTTTCAGTTAAACAAAACCGATTTTGTTTAGTTACCCTGTAAATACCAATTTCAGTTACATTTGGATTGTCACTTTATTTTAAAATAAATATAAAAAACAAAAATTTTATATTGAATAAAAATATACTTTTGTCAATCATTTGGTACGTGAAAAAATATTTTATAAACCAATTCATTCTGATAAATTATATTCCTTAACATTTTAGTTAAGGGCATACATTTTTTCCACAGCGCGAATGAGAAAACGCCACATTTATCAAGGAGAAGCCATATGAATCAATGGAATTTGAAAGCCAATGAGGGATTCAACCATAGGTGGTTTGTTACTCATAATTTTTCCTTAAATAAATTCAAATAAAGATGCATGCATTGTTGACATTGTTTTTGTGTTTAAATACATTGTTTTTGTTTTTAAATACATACATGAATTGAGTTAATATTAACTGAACAGAAAGTTTCATTCATAACAACTACTAATTTCGTTGCCTTTAACTGAGTGAACAGGGCTGAATAAATTTATCAAAAATTAGTTATTTTCAATTAACATTATTAACTGAGGTTCAGTAAGGGGTATTTCACCTGAGACTCAGTTGAAAATTTAGTAGCCAGTAACTGAGAAATTTTTTCGGTGTGTATATTTAAAAGCTTAATTTTTGTTATTCTTATATTCCCTTCTATTACCCGGTAATGACTTTGCTAAGAAGAAATAAAGGTAGGTAACCTCTTACTTTTCTATTACCAAAGCTATTATTTTAACAAGGGCATGTCCATCGATGTAACTCCTTCCTTACCTAGTAACATGTTATTCTGAACTTACAGGTAAGGAGTTTTTAAAAACATTTTGATTAAATTTTAATTTTTTAAACCGAATATCAATTTTAAATTCACGGGTTTTTAACAAAAAATAGAATTTCTTAAATTTTCTAGAAAAGCGAATTATTTATACCAATAAAATATCCAAACGTATGAATTTGATATTAAAAGTAATGCAAGGGTAAGGTGTAAGGGTGTGGCCCTTAGTTCCCAATAGGAACCACAGGACATAATATATATGTACACTCATAGAAATAAATCCGTAAAAATAGCAGAAAAAGTTACTAAAAATTAGTTAAAAGTGATGCTGCAGAAAAAACTGCTAAAATTAGCAGATTTTTTTACTAAATACTAGTAAAATGAGAACAGCAAAATTAAAACTGCTAAATTTACAGAATTTTAGTTATATTTAGGCTAACTTTTAGTTAATTGAAAATAGCAAATTGTACTGTAAAATCTGCAGAAAATTTTGCTAAATATTTGTAGACTAAAAATAGCAAAAATAAACTGTTAAATCTACAAAATTTTTGATATTTTTAAGCTAAATTTAGTTGAATGCAAATAGCAGTCTATTCTGCTAAAATCAGCAGAAATATTTGCTAAAAAATTGTAAACTGCTGTTTTCAAAAGGCTCGATTTTTATTTGCATTTAAAAAAAAAATCGAAAAAAAAACTTCGAAAATTTTAAATTTTTTGGTGATTTTTTAGGCTACTAATTATTTAGCAAAATTTTTTGCTGATTTTAGCAGGTTAATTTGCTAATCTCCATTTACAAAAATTTAGCTCATATATAACTAAAATTCTGTATATTTAACAGTTTTAGTTTTGCTGTTCCTATATTACTAATATATAGCAAAAATAATCTGCTAATTTAGCAGTTTTTTTCTGCAGCATCATTTTTAACTAATTTTTAGTACACCGATAAAATTTCTCAGTAGTTCAGTTAAAGAATTTATTAGTTAATATCAAAAAAAATGTAATTAACTGAAATACTCGTTATCAACTAATGTTTCAGTTAAACAAAACCGATTTTGTTTAGTTACCCTGTAAATACCAATTTCAGTTACATTTGGATTGTCACTTTATTTTAAAATAAATATAAAAAACAAAAATTTTATATTGAATAAAAATATACTTTTGTCAATCATTTGGTACGTGAAAAAATATTTTATAAACCAATTCATTCTGATAAATTATATTCCTTAACATTTTAGTTAAGGGCATACATTTTTTCCACAGCGCGAATGAGAAAACGCCACATTTATCAAGGAGAAGTCATATGAATCAATGGAATTTGAAAGCCAATGAGGGATTCAACCATAGGTGGTTTGTTACTCATAATTTTTCCTTAAATAAATTCAAATAAAGATGCATGCATTGTTGACATTGTTTTTGTGTTTAAATACATTGTTTTTGTTTTTAAATACATACATGAATTGAGTTAATATTAACTGAACAGAAAGTTTCATTCATAACAACTACTAATTTCGTTGCCTTTAACTGAGTGAACAGGGCTGAATAAATTTATCAAAAATTAGTTATTTTCAATTAACATTATTAACTGAGGTTCAGTAAGGGGTATTTCACCTGAGACTCAGTTGAAAATTTAGTAGCCAGTAACTGAGAAATTTTTTCGGTGTAGTTTTTACTAAATTTTCTACGGACTTTTTTCTATTAGTGTATATATAATGTGTAAGGGTCCAAGGTATTGCAAGGGTAAGCGCTTTGATATATTACCAGGTAATATTCATAGTAGTACCTGTTAAACAGATATTCTCAGTTTTTTTTTTCAATGAAATTTAATTTAATTTATAAAATTAATGTTTTTACCAAGATTGTTAATACGTGAGTAAATTCAAAAAAGAAAAAAGTGTCTTAATAAAGAGTGTTGTATTCCCATGTCAGAAAAACAAAAAAAATTTAAGTGTTGCCACATTTCCTTCGCGACATATTTCCGCCCCCTAGTGCTGACTCCTAGCCCCAGCACGATCATCGGTGTCGCTATGGTGTATTCCCAGTTTGCAAAGATGGTTCACCGGTCGTCGATATGTATTGGTGGAAGTTCGTACATCTACTACGCGTACCACTCCGTCAGAGCCTGGGAATATTTTAGTTACCACACCCAACGGCCAGTCGCCCCTTGGTGAATTTCCTTTCATTACGACAATGTCACTTTCATTTAAGTTTTGACATTCTTTCGTCCATTTGCATCTGTTGATCAAAGTTGGAATGTATTCGCTTATAAATCGTTTCCAAAAGGCATCAATAAGCATCTGAGAAACCCGCCAGATTCGTTTCTCCCTAGAGATCATTCCATCGAATTCACCAGGTGTGTGTATCGTTATGTCCTGTTGAATTAAAATATCATTGGGACATAGGCCAATATCATCATCTGGATTATCAGATTCTAGATAGTATGGTCGGCTATTCACGAGGTGCTCGGCTTCACAGAATACCGTACGAAGTGTCTCATCAGTTGTATTGCTATTCGCAGACAATACTAATTCTATAGCTCTTTTGAAACAACCAACAAACCGCTCCCAGCAGCCGCCAAAATTTGGAGCGTTTGCAAGTATAAATTTCCAATCGATTCCATTGTTTGCTAGAGATGATTGAATATCATGTTCGTTAAGCTCTTCGAGTGCTTCAAGTAGCTCTTTTGCTGCTCCACGGAAATTCGTCCCATTATCGGACCATATTACCTTGATTTCCCCTCGCCGAGCCATCATTCTTCTTATCGCCATTATACAGCAATCAGTATTGCGCAAGTGTGCTACCTCAACATTAAAAGCTCTTGTGGTCAAGCATGTGAAAAGTACACCATAACGTTTTCGCGGGCATTTTGTGTATTTGCCTCCTGTATTTCTCCCATCTTTGGTATTAAATGGACCAAAATAATCGATTCCTACTGCGGTAAATGGTTTCTGAAATGTGTAAAATCGTTCGCTGGGTAATGGACCCATTTTCGGTTGCATGGGGTTAGCCTTTCGACGTCTGCACCATAAACATTTAATGATTGTCCTTCTAATAAATAAATTCATTTTAGGCATCCAATGAAGATTTTTAAATTTATGCACCACCACCTGTATACCAATGTGGTTAACTTTCAAATGAAGATCTCTTATTATCATTATCGTAAATTCGTTATTTCCATCTAAAACGACAGGATTTGTTGTAATCACATCTTTTGCTCTTTCTATTCTGCTGGAGATTCTTAAAACATCGTACTCATCAACGCAAAGACAGTACTTTGTCAATCGTAAATTCGGTGTTTTGCCGGTCTTCACGAAATGTAAATCATCTGAATAGCTTTCAGATTGTACAAATTTGTACCACGTTGCATTAGCACGATTTAGTTCTTCTACACTAAGGCCTCCACATTGAAGTTCTTTAGAAGTAACCGTATTTTTCAAATTATTAATATATCTACGCACCCAAGCTGTGACTCTAATAACCTTCATATACGTTGAAATTCTTCTCAATATGATTCTCAGGGGGTGAATATTTTCATTTTCTCTTTCGTCGTCTGCGGATTTGTTAATTTGTTGCATTATCATCATTGGCTCGCAACTAGCTTGATTCTCCAAAACTGGTTTCCCCTTCGGTCAGTTTGCACGATCGCTTTCAAGGAATTTGGGTCCAACCAACCATCTTTGAAATTTGTGATGTTGTACGTTTTCACGAGTTATAATATCAGCAATGTTTTCCGTTGTAGGCACCCAATTCCACTAAGTTCTCCGAGATTTCTCGCATATTTCACCAATACGATTTGCTATGAAAGTTTGCATTGGACCGTCGCTATTTATCCACGAAATCGTTGTCTGAGAATCCGTCCAGAAGAATCGCTCATGTATTTCTATCTGAATCTCATTTTGAATTGTTTCAGCTAATCGACAACCTAATACTGCAGCTAGCGTTTCCAGTTTGGGTATAGTTACGTGTTTGAGAGGTGATACCCTTGCTCTTGATGCAATAAGGGCTACGTCGTACCTTTCATCGACATCCTTCCGGTAGCAAATCCGTAAGTAGGCTGCCGACGAGTACGCTTTACTGCTAGCATGACAGAATATGTGTAGTTCGATTTTTTCGGCACTTGCTAGATGCATTGAATAGCATCTTGGTATGTGTACATCTTCGACTGATTTTAGCGATTTAAGCCATTCCTGCCACTCTTTTACTAAGCCGCCTTTGATAACATAATCCCAATGAATTCCAGACTCCCACACGTTACGCATCATTATCCGACCTTTTAACGTCAAAGGTGTAATTAAATCCAATGGATCGTAAATAGAATTTACTGCGGCTAATATTTTACGTTTTCTGGGTAGTTCACTACCATTGAGAATATCAGGGTCTATTCTGTGCATTGTGTTCGCAGAATATGTTAACATATCGTTTCTGGCGTTCCACAAAATTCCCAAAACTTTCTGCTTCCCATCACCTTTACGACTTAACTTCATGGAATTCTTCTCAGACCTCAGATTTTCTGGAATTTGCTTTATGATGTCATCGTTATTAGAAATAAAATTACGTATCTCAAACCCTGCATGCGAATGTATTTTGATTACCGAATTTATTGTATTTACGGCCTCTTCAATACTTGGCTTCGATTCCAAATAATCATCAATGTAATGATTTTCCAAAATTGATTTCGTAGCTTCAGGGTATTCATTTTCATACTGTGTAGCATTATAATTTTTTACGAATTGCGCTATGAAAGGGGATGAGCTTGTTCCAAAAAGCATAGCCTTCATCTGATAGATTTTTGGCTTTTCATATGTCTTTAGGTTTCTCAAGAGAAAACATTGGGCAGCTGCGTCCTCATCAGAAATCTGTACCTGATTAAACATTTCCTTAATATCTCCAGCATACGCAAATGGATATAAACGAAATCTTATGAGTATACCGACGATAGAAGTAAGCCAATCCGGCCCAGTGAGTAGGTTTTTATTTAAAGACACACCGTTACATTCTGCCGCTGCATCAAAAACCACTCTTACTTTGCCTGGCTTATTTCGGTTTGTTACTGCAAAATGGGGAAGCAACCATAATTTTGATGACCTTAAAATATCCTCCTTTGGTAATAATCTAGCATAGCCATTTGATAATAGCTTCTGAATTTCATATTGATATGCCTCACCCTCACCATTTTCATCTTTCCATGGTAAGTTCACTTGAAACCGTTTTCCTATTTTTGTTATTGATGTATTCATTTTTTCGACAGCCAGCTGATCCTCGACTGACTTGGTTTTATCCACTTTGCTGAGGCATGATCCAAAACTTTCAAGACTAAATTGGTGTTTCACCATTTGATGTAATTCTTCAGCTTCAAAGTGACAGCATACAAATTTTGGTTCGTTACCATGTGATCCAACTGGACCATGAAGTACCCAGCCAAGTTTGGTTTTAGATATTATTGATTCATCTTCTTCACAATTTATTGTTGCCTGTGTTGTTATAAGGTGTGCGTGTCTTTGACCAATCAAAAGTGCTGGTCGAGAACCCGATATGGTAGGAAGATTCGCCATATTTATAAAAGGAAATTGTTTAGCCAACTCACTATAATTAACCGCCTGGCTTGGCAAGTCTAGATCGTTAATTAAACGCACATCACTTAAAGCAAACTCCTTGTTACTGTTGTTACCTACTATTGAAATACTTGTCACTTCTGCCTTCGGATCATGTCGGAAAACACCTCCGGTCCATTTAAAACAAAATGGTTCTACATTGCCGCATAATCCAACTTCCCGGGCGGCATTCATATCCATTAAGGTTGAGGTGCTTCCTTCATCTAAAAATGCCGTGATTTCCTTTGTACCAGTTGGACCAACGATTTTTACGGTACCATTTTGAGCAGAGATAATTTTTTGTTCCCCGAAATGCAGCCACTCCAATGTAGATGTACCATCAAATTCAAGTTGCTTGCTGCTAAGCGTTTGTCTTGCAAACATGTTGGTGATAGTGTGTTGTAGATTTGTATCAGCAGCTGGTTCACCTTTGCCATAGTCTTCCGTTGGCATGTTTACATGTTGATTCAGTTTTGCCTGGTCTTTCACCCACTTTGAAACTCGATCCGATTTTGATGATACAGTTTTGTACGATTTTACGGAGCATGAGGGATAAGAATTTTGTATTAGTTTAGCCTTGGTACTTAACGATTGTTTTTTACTTACCAAAGCATCCGCTTTTGCTTGAAGCACCCTCACCTCCAACGTCTTCAACTTCATTTTATCATTGAGATCATCAATAGTGATTGTGGCTCCTGATTGGCCCTCGGCCTCTTTTATTTGTTGTTTCATCTCGATCATAGATTTCTCTTGATCTAAAAATTTTCATTTGGATTTCCAAATTTTCTGCGTCTACTTCTTCGACCTGCTTTAGCACTTGCAACTCTTCCTTGACGCATTTGATTCCTTAAGAGTATTGCCATCACAATCAACGGTAATAGCATCGACAATTTGTGACGCTAAACTTTCTGCTGTGGTGTTTACGGCTACGTTTATTTCCAGGAATTCGCAAACACGCAGTAAATCATTTTCGCTCAATTCTTTGGCAATGCATTCCTTGTGGTTAAGTTTTTGTTGTTCATTGTCTTGTAAGCCATGGAAACTTCTAAGTTCACGTTTTATAAAGTTTTCCGTAACAAATTTACAGAATATTGCGAAATACACATCACGCAAATTTTGGGATTTCCAAGAATCAATGTTATTTAGTTGATTCTGTGTCCACTGCCACATATTTTATTAGTGTTTCTTTACTTTTATTTTAATCCAAACACGAAAATACGAACCGGTTCGAAGGACCACTATGTTAAACAGATATTCTCAGTTTTTTTTCAATGAAATTTTATTTAGGTTGCGTTTACACTTGCATCGAAATCCCGAGATTTCGCTATTCACCACTCTCAAAAAACAGTGAAGAAAAGCATATAAACGTAAAATTTTTAGAAAATGAATTTATTAGACCCAACTATGTGTGCTTTATTAAAAATTGCACATATACGAGTATATGCTTTTCTTCATTGTTTTTTCAGATTGGTGAATAGCGAAATCTCGGGATTTCGATGCAAGTGTAAACCCAACCTTATAAAATTTAATGTTTTTACCAAGATCGTTAATACGTGAGTAAATTCAAAAAAGAAAAAAGTGTCTAAATAAACGAATAATCGATTAAAACATTTCCTTCGCGACAGTACCCATATATTACCAAGGTTTTGTTGGGTTACTAATATATAGCCACGAAAATCTGCTTATTTCAGTAGTTTTTTATGCAAGGAATGAATTTTTCATAATTTATTTTTTCTAGAGTTCCCTGCCAGCAAACGAGCCCAACAATAAATCAGAAAACTGCTCAAAATTGACTCAAAGAAATATTTTAAAGAATTATTTAGGCTAAAAAATTAATCTTTTTTTGAGTAATTTTTGAATTGCTCACAAAATATTCATATTTATTCACATTTCTGAGTCGTTTCTGCATCATCTTTGGATTTAAAAATTTCTCTCAAATGTTTGTGCTTTTTATGATACATTTTACTAAGACTAATATTTTCGTCCAAAAAAATGCCCAATTTTGGACAAATAAGTTTCAAATTTAAAAAATATGTTCTTTGTTTGAATAATTTTTGACTTACTGAATAAGAAGCTTTATAAAAGTATCCAAATTTTCTGGCTAGGTTATCAGTCTTGTGTGATTGAATTATTTTTAAAATTTAAGAATTAATTTAATGCAATCAGAGCGTCAGAGGTTTTGTGTTATAAATTTTCGGCACGAAAATGTAGACCTATGAGTTTTAAATTTCATTTACATTCAGATTTTCTATAAAAATTATATTATTCCACGTTTTGTATCAAAATCCCGTTCGTCACGTAACATAATTCATGTTCCAGATTTCAGTAAATAAAACTAGGGATCAAAAACCATTAAAGCCCCTTTGACACTTGCTTAATTTTGTAATGACTTTGTGTTGACGAAAAATTAATTAATTTCCTTACGGAAAAATAATGTGTAAGAAGATTTCAGCTTTATAGAATAATAGTGAATTTACATTGTTAAAATGTTCACTAGATTTCGTTTTGAAATCCAATTCGAAATCTATATCGTTTACATTAGAATATTTGACAGATGAATGGCATTTCGATCGGCCAACAACAATTTTTTTGTAAACAAACTAACCTTAAAAAATAACCAAAATTAAAAGATTTTCTAAAAACCATTTTATTTTATGGAACACAAAAATCATCTATATTATGAAAGATACAATGTTATATTTGCTAAGAAATGTGTTTAAATATAGGGTGATTAGTAGAAAGCTAAAATATTCAAATGAGAATTTGTAGTTAATAATTTTCATTTAAAGCCGGAGTGGTAATCCTTGCTCGGATAAATTCGAAGATTCGAATACATCCGAATCGTTCCGGCACATAGTCCGATTGCCGTGGGAACCGGGTTATACCGCCCATACTCGGTCGTCAGAGCCTCGTCAGCGTTAACAGGGGACACCATTTCCAAGGTGGACTGTGGGTGAGGTTGGCATTTGGAAATAATTTCCCTTGGCCCCTTGTTTTGTCAATGGTCTTGCCGGCACCATCAAATGATTTTTCATAGTTTCTCTTCGTCGGATACAATAAAATAGCCGTTTTCAACTTTAAATATTTCTTTCAATTAAAAATAACAGACTTTATTATGTTATTCCTTAATTTTTTAAAGTTATTAAAATTTATTATTTATTAATTTTTGATGACATAAACAGCTGCTAAATGTTGCCACTTTTTCTGCAAACTTCCCTACTTTTCTGCAAATATGGGAGAAAAATTGGATTTCAATTTGGATTTCGATTAGATTTCGCTGAAATCCAAATTAAATTGGGATTTCATTTCCTATGGGAAATCTGTTTGAAATCCCAAATTTTTATTGGATTTCAGTCGAAATCTATCGAAATCTACTTTTAACTCGATTTCGATCATAATGTAAATTCGCTATAAATCAGTATCTGTCAAATGAATATCGGTAATGCACTGCTCCCATTTGATTTACATTGCTGTCAATATCTACCCAATACAAAATAAACCTAGTGTCATACGGGCTTAAGTAAATATAAAAATATTTGAAAAATTGGTGAAAACCTAAAACCAAATTTTTTGAAACAACATAAACTAAATTTTTGAAGATTAATTCGACTATGTTTTTAATTCAGATTCGTATTAGGGAGGGTAAATATTTTAAAAACATTTATTGAAAATGTGCCTATATTTTTAAATATATTTGGATCAAAAATATGAAAAATCATAAAAATATAAAAGATTTTGATATGCTTCTCTGCAATATTGATTCATAAAGTATTTCCTTGGGATAAAAAAAGAAAAACCCACAACTCGAAGGATATTCAGTAGAAATTTTTTGACTTTACATTCGGCGTTAGGAAACCAAAATACTCAAAAAAAATTTTAACAGAAGGCTGCACAAAAAATTTGCTTTTGTCGAGAAATGTATTAATTGGTGCGGCCCTCCGTAAGTTTGTGAAATCCCAAATTTGGCCCTTCAAGCCATTTAACATCATATTTTGTCATTATATGGTAATAGAATAAAGAACCAAAAACGAGGAGATTAGTAATCTCGTTCATGTGAATGGCATTTTACTTTAATTTCCACGAGACATTAACATAAATATAATATTGAAGAGAACGTGGACAAAATAACGAAAAAAATATCTATATTAATATTTAGGGTGGAGAACACGTTTTCGTATTAATCTCAATATCTAGTCACAATTTGATAACTAAATCTTCTCCTTTTTGTTCTTTATTCTATTACAACCTAAGGTCATGTTTTGACAGTATATGGTAATAGAATAAAAAACCAAAAACGAGGAATTTAGTAATCTCGTTTATGTGAATGGCGTATTACTCAATAAAAAAAAAAAATCATAATAATTTTTAGGTATATATGTATATTACAAGTCCGTTTGTTTTAAAAAACGGTACGAGTGTGTATCGGAAACAGCATTTTGAAAGCGGAGTCACTCCGTTTTTCACACTACATAACGGTCCATCATTGACGGACTTTCAACGGACTCATGTCCGTTTTTACACGACATAACGGTCGTGTCCGTCGTGCTGTTAATACGTCAAATGTCTGTCTTCTGTGTCTTTCTAATTTTTAAATATATAATTTATTTGTTTATGTTGTCCGGTTTTTGTGCCGTTTTAAAATAGTGCAATATCATATAATAAATAGATAATAAATAAAAACAAATAAAAATAACAAAACCTATAACAAAGAAACCCTTTACAAAACCAAAAAACTAAAATATCACAAATTAATTCTACAATAATAACAAACATAAAAAACAGTTGAAAGCAAAATTATAAAAAATTAACAATAACGATATACATACTTACATACATATACTAAACATACAGTGCTTTACAGAACAATAACACCGCAATATTCAAATAAATACTTACAACATAATCATTACAGTTAAAAAAAAAATTCAATTCAATAAACAAATTACACACATCACATTATTACACTACAATAAATCATCATTTCAATAAATCATCATTACACTACAATAAATCATCATTCAAAAATTCATACTTATTCTTGAAACTACATCGAACGGCAACAACTATCGGGATAACATCATCTATAATATTGCTGCCGCTGACCCAGTTTTTTTTTTAAATTTTTTCTGTTACAATGACCAAGCAAAGGGCTATTATGTCCTCCAATGCTGTGATCATTGTTGTTACATATTTTTCCTCTCCCTTTTTTAGTTTTTTTTGTGGTATAAGTGCTTGGTATTACTTAGCGTCTTGACGAGACATTGATTTGTTTGCCCAAAAACTAATCGTAGGCAGAATAACGGGAAAAAATTTGTCCATTTGTTTTGGGTGGAGACATGATGGCAGACAATTCGTTATTTTTTGTTTTTTGTTGGAGGAGGTCACAAACGAAACTATTTTTTTCATGTTTTCAATGCCTTTTCCACTAATTTTTTAACAATAATAAAAAGTAAATTGATTTAAATTTAACAATACAATAATAATGATTTACTTTTTCTTAGCATTTTATTACTTTTCTAATATTTTCTTATGTTTGTAGTAATGCCACTAAGTAAAAATTAGATCTGGCATCGCGGCTGATGTTGCACATAGTTGTGACAACAATTGTGCTGACAACGTTGTCTGAACAAGAACAAAACATGAAAAAGAGTGGTCGAGACAAATTAATGGGTGAACAAAAAATTGTTCGTTGGTTGAACAAATCGATGTCTCGTGTAGACTACAAGTTAGTTTTATTGTTGGGTTAATTAGTGATGAAGGTATAACACTAATTATTTGTTAACCGATTCAAAAATAAAACGACTACTTAGTTCTTGTACCAACATACGGATATTGACTTGAATCTTCATTTATTTTGTAATGTCAGGTAAGTTCAGAATTGATTTCTGCAATATACGGGGTCTTAGAGCAAATTATTTCTCTATATATGCGCACATTCGTTTCCATCGACCGGATATTTTAGCCTTATGTGAGACCCAGGTAAATGAGGATGCTGATCCACAGGATTTTCATGTGCCTGGATATCACCTTTTATCCCTTTTTGTCTTTCATAGGGGCCTTGCGGTGTACGTTCGCAATGATGTTGTGTACCAGTGACAGCGACAATTAACCACGCATGATAACGAATTTAACTGCCTTTGGGTTAAATTCAAGATCAGGGCTCACATCCTGCATTTCGGGTTTCTTTATAGAAGCCCAAACATGGAAGCGGGCAAGACATTGAATTGTTTTGATTCTCTTTCCGCCTCCATTTCGGGAATCCTGGAGAGTTGTCCGAATAGTGAAATCGTGGTTGCTGGTGATTTCAATATTCACAACTCTTCATGGCTCCGCCATTCGAGCGGGACGACTTCCGTTGGAACTTATGTCGAGCTTTTCGCCGCACACAATCACCTGGTGCAGTTGGTGAATGAGCCAACACACATTCCGGGTGTTGAAGGGCAATTTCAGAATACCCTCGACCTTTTTCTCACTTCACACCCTGAAAAGTATGAAGTGAGATCGTTTGCACCTCTCGGTAACTCGGAACACTGTACCATTTCCGCATCCTTTTCATACTCCGGGCTTCATAGTGCTTCACAGACAGCCGCGAAACGCTCTGTTCTAATTTATGAAAAGGCTCGTTGGGTCAAACTTAACGATTTTTATGGGCAATTCAACTGGAAACTATGTTTCTTAGATGACAATGTTGATGCCGATGCGAAAATGGTATAACGCGTGATTTTACTTGGAATGAAATTTCTTTTTCCTTCAAAATACATTCCGGTTAAATGCAGTCAGATCCAGAGAGGAAGCCTTCAGTAATTGGTGTGCGAATAAGAACATCAATACTGACATGCTGCGTAAACAGGCGAGAACTGAGTTTGCCAAAGTACTAAGACGTGAAAAGTTTCTGCACGAACAACGTCTGCGTGCTAAAGTTCTTGCTGCTCCATGGGGCAGTAAGACCTTTTTGTCATTCGTTAAAAGAGTTAAGGACAATGCTAGTTCATCTATCCCAACTTTTATAAAGGATGACCTAATATTCACTGACCCGGTTGATAAAGCCAACTTGCTGGCTGAACTGTTCGCGGAAAATTCTTTTCTGCCGGAAAGCGATCAACCACTGCCCGTGCTCGAACGAGTATCACATAATATGCCCAAGATATTTTTTCGTCTACGAGCCGTTAAAAGGGTTCTTGCGAATCTCGACGTAAATAAGTCAGCGGGCCCGGATGGTATACCAGCACTGGTACTGAAACAGTGCTCTTCGACGCTATTGCGTCCATTGATAACCCTCTTTAGCACGTCGTATCGCATGGGTATCTTTCCATCGTGCTGGAAGGTTGCCAATGTTCAGCCAATCCCCAAAAAGGGTGCAGCTACCAACCCTGAAAATTACCGCCCAATAGCAATCTGCTCTGCGCTCTCGAAGGTCATGGAGAGCATGGTAAACTACCATCTTGTTAATTATCTGGAATCCAATTTGCTTCTTAATGATCGACAGTATGGCTTTCGTAGAGGTCGTTCTACGGGAGACCTGATGGCGTTTCTTTCGGAGCATTGGAGTCGGTCAATTCACAGATTTGGTGAAAGCAAGGTGGTTGCGCTGGATATTTCCAAGGCGTTTGATCGTGTGTGGCATAAAGCACTCGTGTCAAAGCTCATTGCTTTTGGTGTCGATGATGGCTTCTCTCGATTTATATCGAGTTTTCTCAGGGATCGCACTATAAGAGTTGTTATAGATGGGGTCTCATCTAATGAGTTTCAGTTGATTGCAGGGGTACCGCAAGGCTCTGTTCTTTCTCCTTCTCTATTTTTTATCTTTCTAAATGACTTCCTCTGTCAGACTTCCAATTCTATCTACTCTTTTGCAGATGACAGCAACATTTGCCATTCATATTCCTTCGATCATAGGCCAAGCCTTGCAGAGATTGGGGGCAGGAGGCTGATTATGAATGACACACTCAATCAAGACCTTATTACAGTCTCTGAGTGTGGTCGCGTGAATAGGGTCGATTTTAATCCACGTAAAAGCCAATGTTGTTTGCTGACTCATAAGACCGCGGAGCCATCATTGTCATCTGTATACATGGGTGGTATCAATATTGAGGAATCAGAGGCTCTTGATGTTCTGGGCATGAGAATCCAGTGTGATGTCCGTTGGAAAGATCACGTCATTCAAGTGTCGAAAGAGGCATTCAAGTGTCTTGGCTTTCTTAACCGGTGTAAGAACTACTTCACTTCTTCTGATCTCCTTACTATTTATACCACCTATATCCGGCCGAAGATGGAATACAACTACCATATATGGGCAGGGGCTTCAAAGTCTATTTTGGAGCTTTTGGACCGTGTACAAAGGAGGGCGTCGGCGCTCATTAATGACAGTAGGGTATCCAGCTCTATTGACTCGTTGGAGCATCGTCGGAATGTGGGTTGTGTAACACTGTTCTATCGTTACTACCATGGGAGGTGTTCTGCTGAGATAAGTGCACTTATTCCGAGGCCCCGTGTTTTTGGCCGTAACACGCACTTGTACAGTAGATCTCATCCGTTTGTGGTCGATTGTCCAGTTAGTCGCACAACGCATTATAGAGAGAATTCGTTCATTAGTCGAACCGCCCGTATGTGGAATAAACTCCTCGCAGATGTCTTTCCTGATACTTACAATTTAGAGAAATTCAAGTCAAACGTTCATAAACACTAATTCCTTTTTCCTCCTTCCCATAACCTATTTTCCTGATATCAACACAATGCATTGTATTAGTAGCGGGCATCCCCTGAGTGTTGATCTATAGTAAAAAAAAAAAAAAAATGGTTCGTCATTGACGGGCTTTGGGCGGATTCTAATAAGTTGCGATGTTCCTTAAGTTCCGTTTTCTGGTCCGTATACGGATCCAGAAAAGTATACGTAAACGGGACTGGATTCCGTTTACGGTATGTAAACGGAGCAGATTGTTTGTTTGGTATAGTTTCATTTTGTTTTTCAACTTTTTTAAAATTTTTGAAATTAAAAAAAATTCATTAATTACAAAATTAAGTACCTAATTTCGTAAAACACTTGGGTGAAGTGAAGGGAACTTTCAATGTAAATTGTTTTTGTAACAAAAACAATTTCTACAGAAATAACGCAACATTTCACCGAAGTGTTTTAGAAAATTACCCCCTAAAACTTTTTCTAATAATTCTATCTCTGTTGTTACACTACCCAGCAAAAATATGTGTAAGTCATTCAAAACAAACAACTTTTAAATTGGTTACAATGGAGGGATAAGTCCTTTTTGTCTGCTTCGAATGTATGTGCCTTAAAACAACTTTCAAAAATGTATATATAATGTTGTTTTTTTTTGTAAATTAATTTGTTTGTAAATTACAAATTTATTAGAGATTCCATTTTTTATCTATAAAAAAACAAAATAGTAAATTTTATTCACATACTTTATTAATTTACGATTATTTAAGGTTCAATTAGACGTGCCATAACGCCATAGCCGTAACCATAACGCCATAGAAGACAACCAAAATTCAAGGTTAAATTAGACGTGCCATAACGCCATAACCGTAACCATAACGCCATAGCAGACAACCAAAATTCAATTGGTTTCTATGGTTACGGTAATGGCGTTATGGCATGTCACCAATAATCGTATACATTGTAGCCCATAAGATTGGTTTGAACAGCTGTTTTATATGGTTACTAGCGGGCGCAGCCCGCTACGTTGTTAGCGTGCCTTAAAGGTTAAGGGGGGGGGGGGGGGGCTGCGCCCTCCACAATTTTTATTAAATTCGTTTTTTTATTTAAAGCCTTCACCCAGCCACCACAAATAAATAATTCTGCACAACAATGGGTTTAAAATAAATAAATATTTGATCACTTTTTCTCATGAAAGTGGATTGTTAGTAATGAATCCATAATAAATTGCAATATACGTGTGTATGTTAAGATAATTTGGTAAAGTGCGAACTTAGGTAGATAGACCCGTAAGTAGTTTTGTTCATTTGTGTTTTGATTGAAAATAAATAACGTAAAGCAGGGTTGGAAAGCATTTTATAATATTAAAAATAGCGGGCAAAGCCCGCTACGTTGTTAGCGTGTCTTAAAGTTTTTTTTTTAATTCCAGTTTATGTAAAGGTAGACCTGGCAATTCAAGTAAATTCACAAATTCAGTTGGAAAATTTACTGCGTCGATTTCTTCCACCGGTGCTTCGTTACATGAAGTTTAAATATCGGAATATATAAGTTCCATTCCTTTTCTAAGGTTTTTTCTCTTTTAGAAAATTTGTTTAACTTTTTGGAGAGTAAGTTTCAATGCTACATAAGTTTCATATTCCGTGGATAGTGTTTGAACAGGTAATTCCCTCTTCGAATCCATTTGCATTCTCTATAATTTCAATTCTACTCGTTCAACGTTTATATCCATTTCATTCCACTTGTGTAGTGTTTCATTCCACTCGTTTCCTATTTAGTTTCTTAATTTTAGTGTTTCATATACACTTGTTCTTTAAGTTTTAGGTTTCTAGCTAAAGACGCAGACGTTAAGGGGGGGGGGCAATTTTCCCCTTTTGAACCACCATTTTTACCACGTTCCTGTCCCAAGTCCTAGAAATGCTTTGTCGATAAGTTAGCCCATACTCCAAGGAAAACATATTATATATTACAGGTTTCTAGCCGAATGGTTCGGTTAGGCCATCAAGGGGGAGAATTATTCCGTTTTTACCCCTCCCGGTAGGAATTTCCAAAAATTCCGTCTTAGAGGACGTCTGCGTTGGAGGAGGAACCTACTACATACATAATTTTAGGTCTCTATATCCAGCAGTTTGGCCAGGCCGTCAAGGGGGAAGTTTTTTCCCTTTTTACCCCTCCCGGTATGAATTGCCAAAAATACCATCTTAGGGGACGTCAACGTTGGAGAAGGAACCCAAATACCGAATTTAAGCTCCCTTGTTCCAGCAGTTTGGCCAGGCCGTTAAGGGGGAGACTTTTCCTGTTTTTGACCCTACCTGTAGAAATGTCCAAAAATCTCATCTTAGCGGATGTTTACAATAGAGGAGGAACTTTAATACCAAATTTCAACTTCCTACCTCCAGCGGTTTGGGCAGGCCTTTAAGAGGCACTTTTCGCTTCATTAATCCCCATTTTTGCAATGTCCCTGTCCAAAAAGCACCTTCCCGGTCCAAAAAGCCCATACTCCAAGTAACATATGTTTTACATTTCAGGTTTCTAGCCAACTTTTACTATTTGTGCCCCTCTCGGTAGGAATTTCCGAAAATCCATCGACAGGGAATTTCAGCTTCCTAGTTCCAGCAGTTTGAGCAGGCTGTCAAGGGGGACACTTTTTCTTTTTTTGTCCCTCCCGGTTGGAATTAGGCTGGAAGAGGAACCTAAGTACCGAATTTCAGGTTCCTAGTTCCAGCAGTTTGGACAGGTGGTTAAGGGGCAACTTTCCCTTTTTGAGCCCCCATTTTATAACGACCCTGTCCAAAATTCAAAAAAGTATCTTTCTAATAAGTTAGCCCTTACTCCAGGGACCCACATTTTAATCTTCAGGTTTCTAGCCGAAGGGGTTTTTACCGGCCCCCAAGGTGAGGCTTTTCTTCTTTTTGCCCCTCCCTTTAGGAATTTACAAAAATTCCATCTTCGCGGCTATCTGCGATGGATGAGGAACATTCATACCAAATTTCAACTGCATTGCCTAAGCGGTTTGGGCAGGCCGTTATTGGGGACATTTTTCCCTTTCAACCACCATTTTTACTATGTTGCTGTTCCAAAATAGAAAAATTACGTTGCCGGTGAGTTATTCCTACTCCAAGGAATACATATTTAAAATTTTAGGTTGGCCAAAAGGGATTGGGCAAGCCGTCAGGAGGAGACTTTTACCTTATTTCCCCTCCCGATAGGAATTTCAAAAATTCCGTCTAAGCGGACGCCTACACAGAAGGAGGAACTCACATACCGAGTTTCCTTTTGGGATATCCTGTAGGGAATTCCAAAAATACAAACTTTGTCGATGTCTACTACAGTGGAGGAACCTTTATACCAAATTTCAACTTCTTACCTCCAGTGGTTTGGGCAGGCACTTTTCGAATTTGTGAGACTGTTTATGTGGAGACTTTTCCCCTTTTTGCCCGTTCCGGTAGGAATTTCCAAAAATCCCGTCTTAGCGCACGTCTATTCCGAATATTAAGAAACCTTGTTTTAGTGGAGATATCCGTGGGGGAGGGAAAAAAGTAGTTTTTTTGAAATTATATATTATTTTAAATGGTACTTTTTGGAAAAACGAAATTTTTTTTAAAAAGATACTTTGTTTTTACAAAGTACTTTATTTGTACTTTTTTTGGAAAAGGTATTTTTTTTAATAAGGTGTTTTTTTTTGGAAAAATGTATGTTTTTTGGAAAAAGGTACTTTTTTTGGGAAAGGTACTTCTTTTGGAAAAGGAACATTTTTTTAGAAAAAGGTACTTTTTTTTGGGAAAAGGTACTTTTTTTTTGGAAAAGTTACTTTTTTTTGGAAAAATGTACTTTTTTTTGAAAAAAGGTACTTTTTTGGAAAAAGGAATATTTTTTGGAAAAAGGTACTTTTTTTGGAAAAGGTACTTTTTTTTTTGGAAAAGGTACATTTTTTTAGAAAAAGGAACATTTTTTGGAAAAGGGTACTTTTTTTAAAAAAGGTACTTTTTTTTGGAAAAAGGTACTTTTTTTGGAAAAGGTACTTTTTTTTTTGGAAAAGGTTAATTTTTTTAGAAAAAGGTAAATTTTTTGGAAAAAGGTACTTTTTTTGGAAAAATGTACTTTTTTTGGAAAAAGGTACTTTTTTGGAAAAAGGAATTTTTTTTGGAAAAAGGAATTTTTTTTGGAAAAAGGTACTTTTTTTGGAAAAAGGTACTTTTTTTTGGAAAAAGGTACTTTTTTTGGAAAAGGTATTTTTTTAATAAGGTGTTTTTTTTGGAAAAATGTATGTTTTTTGGAAAAAGGTACTTTTTTGGAAAAGGTACTTCTTTTGGAAAAGGAAAATTTTTTTAGAAAAAGGTACTTTTTTTTGGGAAAAGGTACATTTTTTTTGGAAAAGGTACTTTTTTTGAAAAAGGTATTTTTTTGAAAAAATGTATGTTTTTTGGGAAAAGGAACATTTTTTTAGAAAAAGGGTTTTTTTTGGGAAAAGGTACTTTTTTTTTGGAAAAGGTACATTTTTTTTTAGAAAAAGGTACATTTTTTGGAAAAAGGTACTTTTTTTAAAAAAGGTACTTTTTTTTGGAAATAGGTACTTTTTTTGGAAAAAGGTACTTTTTTGGAAAAAGGATTTTTTTTTGGAAAAAGGTACTTTTTTGGAAACGGGTACTTTTTTTGGAAAAAGGTACTTTTTTGGAAAACGGTACTTTTTTTGAAAAAAGGTACTTTTTTGGAAAAAGGTACTTTTTTTGAAAAAAGGTACTTTTTTGGAAAAAGGTACTTTTTTTGGGAAAAGGTACTTTTTTTGGAAAAAGGTACTTTTTTTGGAAAAAGGTACTTTTTTTGGAAAAAGGTACTTTTTTTGGAAATAGGTACTTTTTTTGGAAAAAGGTACTTTTTTTGGAAAAGGTACTTTTTTTTGGAAAAGGGTACTTTTTTTTGGAAATAGGTGCTTTTTTTGGAAAAAGGTAATTTTTTGGAAAAAGGTACTTTTTTTGGAAAACTGAATTTTTTTTTGGAAAAAGGTACTTTTTTTGAAAAAAGGTACTTTTTTTGGAAAAAGGTACTTTTTTTGGAAAAAGGTACTTTTTTTGGAAGAAGGAATTTTTTTTGGAAAAAGGTACTTTTTTTGGAAAAAGGTACTTTTTTTGGAAAAATGAATTTTTTTTGGAAAAAGGTACTTTTTTTGGAAAAAGGTACTTTTTTTGGAAAAGGTACTTTTTTTGGAAAAAGGTACTTTTTTTGGAAAAAGGTACTTTTTTTGGAAAAATGAATTTTTTTTGGAAAAAGGTACTTTTTTTGGAAAAAGGTACTTTTTTTTTTGGAAAAGGTACATTTTTTTAGAAAAAGGTACATTTTTTGGAAAAAGGTACTTTTTTAAAAAAGGTACTTTTTTTGGAAAAAGGTACTTTTTTTGGAAAAAGGTACTTTTTTTGGAAAAAGGAATTTTTTTTGGAAAAAGGTACTTTTTTTTGGAAAAAGGTACTTTTTTTGGAAAAAGGTACTTGTTTGAAAAAAGGTACTTTTTTTGGAAAAACGTACTTTTTTTGGAAAAAGGTACTTTTTTTGGAAAAAGGTACTTTTTTTGGAAAAAGGTACTTTTTTTGGAAAAAGGTACTTTTTTTGGAAAAAGGTACTTTTTTTTGGAAAAGGGTACTTTTTTTGGAAAAAGGTACTTTTTTTGGAAAAAGGGTCTTTTTTTGGAAAAAGGTACTTTTTTTGGAAAAAGGTACTTTTTTTGGAAAAAGGTACTTTTTTTGGAAAAAGGTACTTTTTTTTGGAAAAAGGTACTTTTTTTGGAAAAAGGTACTTTTTTTTGGAAAAAGGTACTTTTTTTTGGAAAAAAGTACTTTTTTTGGAAAAAGGTACTTTTTTTGGAAAAAGGTACTTTTTTTTGGAAAAAGGTACTTTTTTTGGAAAAAGGTACTTTTTTTGGGAAAAGGTACTTTTTTTGGGAAAAGGTACTTTTTTGGAAGAAGGTACTTTTTTTGTCCCCTTTTTGCCCCTCCCGATAAGAATTTCCAAAAATGCCGTCTCAACGGACGTCTACACCGGTCTAGGAACCTACATACCAAATTTCAACTTCATAGCTCCAGCAGTTTGAGCAGGCCGTCAAGGGGGAGACTTTTTCCCCGTTTTGCCCGTCCCTGTAAAAATTTCCAAAACTCCCGTCTTGGTGGATGTCTACGATAGTGGAGGAACCTTTATACCAAATTTCAACTTCCTACCTCCAGCGGTTTGGGCAGGCCGTCAAGGGGGGCCTTTTTCCCCTTTTTAACCCCCATTTTTACAACGTCCCTGTCCAAAATTCTAGAAAGTACTTTCCAGAAAAGTTAGCCCCTACTCCAAGGAACACATATCTTAAATTTCAGCTTTCTAGCCAAAGGGGTTTTGGCAGGCCGTCAAGGGGGACACTTTCCCCCTTTTTGCCCGTTCCGGTAGGAATTTCCAAAAATCCCGTCTTAGTGGACGTCTACCCCGAAAGAGGAACCTACATACCAAATTTCAACTTCCTAGCTTCAGCGGTTTGGGCTGGGCGATGTTGAGTCAGTCAGTCAGTCAGTCAGTCACGTTATTCTTTTATATATAGAGATGGTTATGGCACGTCTAATTGAGCCTTCAATTGGTATCTACGGTTACGGTTATGGCGTTATGGCATGTCACCTATAATCGAATACATTAGGTGTGTTTCTTTACTTTTTGGGTAAAGTTCGGTAAAATGAGAGTAAGCACAAAATCCTCTCACAAAATGACAAAATTACCCAATAGTACAGGAACGCAAAAAACCACTTTTCTAGCCCAAAAACTTATTTCAAAGAATAATGTTAAACAGTGATGGGACTTGAAAAATTTTGTTTTGTGCCAAGTGTGTGACTAAAATGTGCCAAATGGGCCTTTATTGTGCCAAAACTCAATTGTCACTTAGAAACCGTGTTTTCAATTTTCATTTTGTAAATGCATTCTTATGGAATTATTTTGAATTCTTATGGAATTAATTATATTTGAATGAATTAAAATTTTCTTTCAATTAAAAGGTGAATGATAAATTAAATTCATCCGATACTTATTAAAGATTTGGAAATGCAGCCAATGAATGAATTCTTTAGGAATGGTTGCACGGAATGGTATACATATAAACATTTTCTAAAACTGAATTAATTTTTTTATGAATTAAACTTAAATTAATTCTTTCGAAGCTCTGAGATAAATTTATAGCATTTGAATTTTTAAAATTCTATGGATTAAGCACCGTAAGTTGTTCAGTTTTCACGTGAAAAAACTGTTATACTCCATATAAAAAAAAATTATTTTTCACGACAATGAGTTTCACGTGAAAATTGTGCAAACTTAGTTTTCACGCAAATTTAATGTACAAGACTATTATTTTTCTGATGAAAAAGTGACATTTTGTGTTAATTGTGATTGTGGCTTTGTTTCGCTTTATTCGAAAAGGTATTTTAATACCAGTAAATGCTTAGAAACTAAAAATTAAAGAATTTTTACTTTTTAAATTCATTTTCTATTAAATTTTGTAGATAACCAAAATGTGCCAAAATAGTATCGGTTGTGCCATTGTACCAATCAATCTTAGATTGTGCCAAAAATCCCATCACTGATGTGAAAATACGTATAATTTCAGTTTGCAAATCGGCACAAATAGACATATTTATTCGCATTTAAAGTTGTTTTTGATTTTATTCAATTAATTTTAACAAAAAACCAAGTTTCTTTTGCTTATTTCTTTATTACATTACAATTTTTAATTTAATTTCACAATTGTTTTTTGTTTATATTTGCATCAGCTGTTTTACCAAAGATTACCCGAAGAAAAAGTCTGGGTAAATTTTGGTAAAAAGAGAAGCACTAATACACTCTCATTACCGCTCTCATTTACCCAATTCTCGAGTACGGGAACGCTTTTGGGTAAATTTCGGTAACTTTGGGTAAATTTCGGTAACATTGGGAACGTACGGGAACACACTGATTGTAGCCCATAAGATTGGTTTGAACAGCTGTTTTATATGGTTATGGTTATGGCACGTCTAATTGAGCCTTTACATATTTTTTAATTATTCGTACATATTTTAAAAATACTTCAATTACAATTCCCATTGAAAAAGGGAAGGAAATCAAGAATTGGATCCCATTGAATCTCCTGGACTATGACCGAAATATGAATTCTTCTTTTCACTAAATGCAAATATATAAAACTTAACAATTAAAATGTATTGATAAGGCTCTATGTAAGTCGCTCGCGTACACCAAAGAAATATGTTAACAAAATTTGTCTCATTGTTAACACATTTTATTGTTTAAAACAGACCCGTCAAGAGGTTGGTTAACAGAGGTTGAATATCCTACAATTCCTTACTCATTGCTTATACACAAAAATATTTATAAATGTCACCTGCTTTAAATGTCGAAATGCTTTAATTGACACTACGAATTGAAAGTCGTAAAATCAAACTAAATAAATAATTCTATAGTGACAAAAATATATTATTTCTTCAACTCAAAAATAGATCTTAAAAAAATGACTGCCGTCAACTTTAAAATGTCAAGCGGATTTTGCAAATTAAAGTTCCAAATTTTAATTAAAGTTAAAATTCAATTCAATATAAGAATTTAACTAATCACGTATTGCAAATTATAGCATTGGAACTTAATGCATCGCTTAATAAAAACGTTGAATTTCAGCTAACGATAGTTGCCTTGCAAAATTCAAATGACGACATGGTATTCGCATTCGAAATATGTCTGGGGAAAAACTGTTCTCCAACGGTTCTCGGATTCTTTAATGTATTTAAAGCTAAAATTTCAATCATAGATCTGCGGCTTGATCAAATTTATAATCATGGCCTTATTACTGTAGATTTGTAAAATGTCGATGCTTTTCTTTCCTTTAAGGTGCGTTTACAATGACGGAGTACTCCAATCTCTAGCAAATTTTGTTTTTTTCTCTTTCATACTAACACATTTTTGTATTGTGCTATCTCTTGTTATTCCACCCCAGAGTAAAACTTGTTTGACTCTGGAGTACAGATTTGCTACACTCTGGAGTTAATATGGTCTGTTAACTGTTTAACATGACAAAAATACCTAAAACAACACATCTCTAATTTGTTCACATCTCTAATTGTCAACAAATTAAAAAAATAATAACAAAATATAATAAATAAATCTAAAATTTGTGGTGTTTTCGGTATTATTTCAAATAAAAAAAATATTTGAAATAAAAAACGATAAAAATTCTGGCAAAAGAGTGGCGAAAATATGAAGTAAGTACTAAATGTCAAATAAGTTTTGAAGTAACTCTACTCTGCATTTCGAACAGTTAACATTTTAATCTGTGCTGCAGAGTAGAGTCACTCTACCATTGTGAAAGCACCTTTATTGTTAAAATAAAAAAAAAATATGACAAAATAGTTTCCTAGTACGCTTTAATATTCTGAAAATTCCTTTTGGCTTCTAAAATGTGATCTATTTTATTTTCTTTCAATGAAGACCGAAATTATAAACGAGAAAAAGTTGTTCAGGCAAATTTTTGTTAATAAAATTGAAATGGCTGATATAATTCGTTTTTGGTTCAACTAAACCAAGTTTAACTAACATCCCAAAAACTCGGCCTTAGTGTAATAATCTTATTTAATTCAATATCGTATCTGTTTTGAATTTAAAGACTGAAGTAAACATGTTACAAACTTATTTTAAAAAAAACCGTTGAACAATTAAATTAAAATCACTTTTAAAAATGTATTATATTATATAAAGAGTACTTCTAAATCACTCTAAAAATGCAAACAAAATGTACCACCTAAAACCCATACTTTATTAACATTATGTATGTACTTTTAAATTACTAACAAAATGCTCAAATTAAACTACTGACAACATGGGACACCACGTGTAAAATAAATCAGTGTTAGAGCTAAATTGTAACTACTTCACAATCAGTTGATGCTATTCGGAGTGCTTTTAAAATAACTTTTTTGTAATGACTTTTTTTGCTGGGTATTGATATGAATGGACAAGCGTGGTAAATCCCGTATGACACTAACTTTTTTCACTTCGTCTTGACTTTTTTTAGGGTTTTTGTTAAAGGTTTTGGTTATTTAGAAAAAACTTAGAAAGGAACAAAAAAAAATTAAAAAAGACCCTAAAAAATTCAGGCCAAAAGAATTGAACCAAACTTCAATCTTTAAACCAGAACTACACTGTACAACAAAATTTAAAAGCTGTAACATGTTATTGTGATTTATTTTCTGTGACTGAACTATTTAAAACAAATAACCTACATGCATTGAGGTTATCAATTAAATTTATTTATACACTACAAAGTGTTCTCCAAGAAAGTACATCTGTTTTGTTTCTATAAGATAAGCTGATTAGAAATATTTAATACAAATAAAACTATTAATATTAAAAGAACATTAACATTTTAAACTTCATATTCTGTAACATGCCCAGATATAATTTACAAAATTCTGTTTGCATTATTAAATATCTTTCACACGCCTTTTTGTAAATACAAACAAGAAATTTTTTAAATATGCGCCAACAATGGAATTTGTAAATAAAAACAACTTTTTTGTTATTTTTTGTAACTTCGAAATTTTATTTTTAAGAAATTTTATATGAAAAATCAGAGACATATAATATAGAGATGCAACATCGATAATTTTGTAAACAAACTGTAGATGTCGCTAGCATGTGGGAAATTTTGTCAAAGGAGGATTTTATTTTGGGCAATTTTCTCAAGGGAGGATTTTTTTATGTCAAATGAGGTTTTACAGAGTTGTTAGTTAAGAGGATTTGGGCCCAAATTAGGGATTTCGACTTCGTTTTGGGGACAGATTAAAAAATTTTTAAATTTTAAAAGATTTAGTTTTTGGCCCAAAATAAGAAGAATTTTGTTATAAATTATATGCGTATTATTTCAAATTAAAGTCGACCAAATTAGGTCTGTTAAAGAATTTCAAAATTTCTACAAAATATTTGAATTATTGAAGAAATGTTCTCCATATTTATAAATCTTGAAATAACGAAAAGCAACCTAGCTCAATAATTAATCAAAAAATTTTCTATTTTTCAAATAATGAAATTGTTACATGCAAAGGGCTCAGAAAAAATAAATTTTGTGTAGGCTCAAAATGTAGCAAGGGTTTTCATATAACCTCTTATGTACCTTCTGAATCGTGTAAACTCGACTTATGCAAACTTAATGTTCAAAAGGGTTAACGAGCCCTAGAACTTACACCTTACTAGATTTACAAATTTTAGAAAAAAAAAGACTTCACCATTATGAACTTCGTGTGAAAATTGTGTAGAATTTTTTCTCTCGAAAATTTAACATTCGACTTTTATTTTAAAACGGTGACATTTCAGCTTAATTGTGATTTGTCTTTCGTATAATAAAATTTTTTTAGTTTCACAATTTTAACAAAGATTTGAGGCCTTTAAAGTTCGAGTGAAAACGTAAATATTTCTTCGTAAAATATTAAATTTTATTTAATTTGCTCACTCATTTCTTAATAATTTTCTGAACTTAAGAGCGATGCTAACTTAGCTCCTTTTTTTTGAGTTTTTGTTTAAATTAAAATGAATTGGGTATAACATTGGGGATTTAAACATTTAAAATGGGAATAAGCTTAAACTTTTTGGGCAACACTGCTCCCCAATAAAATGAAACAGTATTGCCAGAAAAATAAAACAGCAGTCAGCGCCATCTGTTGCATTAAAACCCGGTTTTGCCATTCATCAGGACCATGGGAGACCCCTGATTTTAACTATAAATTCATTTTTCAATTTGATACTGGCAACACTATTGTTTATTTTCTCTCTTCTCCCAAATAAGTCGTAAATGATGTAAAAATTTAGTAAACGATTGACTCGGTAATCGGAAGTGAAAATGTATTTAGAGAACTAAGGATGTGCTAAGATAAATTTAAAATCCATTAAAAATATTTTTTTTTTATTTATAAAGCAAATCAATGGAAATGTGTGTAAAAAAGTAATTTTTTAGAACATATTATTCGAAGCATACAAAATTAATCGAATTTCGAATAATGTTTTGACAGTCTGTACATCACTATTGATTTGTTTTTCTTTTTAATTTTATTTTTACATTTTTTTTTGGAAATTTTTCGAAAAAGGTCATTGGCTACGCAATTGTTGTAGCTTTTTTCAGTTTGATGGATGCAAGTTGTTGGAAGCCACACATTCTAGGTATAGGATGGCTTTAATAAATCATTTCATGCCTGAAAATGAAATAATTAACAATTAAATGGTCCAAACTTTATAAAAGGTTTAAAGTTAATGAGTATCGAATATAAACCTATATTATTTTTTTTCGTTATTAAGCAAATATGAATACTGTTTTTCACAAATTAGCTTAAAATCCTGCAATAAGACTATTGTAAAAGTTTATGAATTAGACCATTAGTTTTTATGTTGTGATTAGTTTTCCAAATTTAATATTTTAAAGCAAAAATGAAGATTATAATGCTTTAATTTGCATCCAACTATTAATACCAGTAATAATTATAAAATAAATAATTAAATAAATTAATCAAATTGTTCAAATCGTATGAAAAAAGTCGTACCGTGTTTGTTCTGTTCTTACTTAACTTTCGCTTTTGAAAATATATTTTAGCACTTATTTTCTTTTCGTAAGGGGGGGGGGGGATACTGCATGCTGTATAATTTGTTGGATGAAAATACGATTTTGATCGTGTATTGTTTGACGACCATTACAAAAACAAAATGCACGCTTCCATCCAGCAAGTTGGACAACATGCAGTGTCGTGTATGGGTTCCTGTAAGCTTTATGAGTACAGGGTTGATACATTGCAAACATTTAGTTCTATTATCCTATTTTTTAAGTTTCGTTATTTTTTTTAACTAACTTTATATATTTATAAGTGGGCCAACCAAAAAGAAGCCAGAGCATATTTTTTATTTGAAAAGATAGAACAATTTAGATTAAATACAAGTTCTGATCTTAAAAATATAAGAATTTTAAGGTATATTTGTTAGAGCTTATTTTGCTTATTTTATCTAAATTTGATTATTTTGTAAATATTGGCTTATTAGTAAATATTTTCTTTAAAAATTCAGCTTATTTTAGCTTTTTTATGTGAAAATAAAGCATATTTTTGTTTTTTTTTTCATAAATACAGTTATTTTAAACATTATTTTAAGTCGACATAAAATTTTCTATTTAAACTTAGTTTTTTAAAATTTGTTTTAAATTAAAAAAATCTTTTTTGTTAAAATACACTTTTTATTTTTCCAACTTGAATTGTAATAATACAAATATGACATTGACGATTTCCTTACCTAGTGTCTTCAAATGCAATAAAATGTGCAAAGAAATTTGAAAATAACACACAAAACAACAACAACGAAAATAATTTTGTTGTTGCTTTGTGTGTTATTTTCAAATTTCTTTGCACATTTCATTGCATTTGAAGACACTCAGTTAGGCAGGAATGAATGATCGGGACATGCCTTTACTTAGGGAATTATGCAGGTAAAATCAACTGCAAATGACAGTTAAAATAACTGCATTTTCACTAAATAAGAATTATTAATTTAATAAAAAACAAATTTATGTATACACACTTAACTTAATTTTATTCTATAATAAATTTAAAATTGCGAAATCAAAATTTACACTTAATGTCACTTTTATTTTTCACTATTAAGATATTGTTGTAGATGTCCGTCTGTGAGGGATGAAATATGGTGTTGTTTGGCTTCCTTTTTTTCTCCAGGTAGAAAGGGATGAGAATATAAAAGAACTGAAAAAAAATAAATACAATATTTTTTTAACATTCCCGTAAATAAATTTATATTTTATATTATAAAACTTATAGTACGTTCTCACTTGTGAATTCAATCAGTTTTGGTCATTTGAAAACACTTTAAAAACTCACCTGTTCCCATTACAAAATTTGACACTTAAAAAGTTTTCGAGAACTGTCATCTTAACAGAAATCCCGAATTACCCAATTTTTTTAATTACGAAACAGTTTGGATGTTGTTATTTTGGTATTTATTATCAACATTATACTTTTGTTGAAATTAAAATATGATCAAATATTTTTTTTTCCAATTTTTTACAATCTTCCATTACCTCTCATTCTTAAGGTTCAGATTTGCAAAAAATTGTAGTATTAAAATATTTATAAGTTTTCGATTCTATTTTCGTCGAAACACACATTTTTATTGTATTTTCATTACCCTACCCAAGTAAAAAAAACTGGGATAGTTTAAATGAAATATGCAATTTAATTCGAAAAGCAGTAGAAAACATGTTATTATTTTGCCTAATTATAATTAAACGTAGCAATATAGCGCTCCATAATGGCTATATTTAGATAAACATGTAAAACTGTTTAAATAATTAAAGAAAATATGCGGTAATATAAAATCAATTTGCTCGGGTTAATTTTAAAAAATACGTATTTTCAATAGTGTTTTGGAACGAAAACTCAATATTCGAGTTTTCGAGCTCAGTATGAATGAGGTATTACCTTATTATTTTAATAACTTAATAAAAAATATATAACCTTTTCCGTATTACGCGTCCTCACTCTTTGGCGTTGTTTTATGACTAAGACAAGAGAAAACATGTTCTTCTCACATTCTTTCACTAGAAATTTCTAAACAAGCGCTTCATACCAGTGTTGCCATAAGACAAATGCGAAAAGGTCGAAGAAAAGTGCTAGAAAGTGCTAGATTCAAAATAAAAAGTGCTAAAAAAAGGTGCTAGATTTATTTTTGTTTTTAACATGCATTATGGGTTTTTATCAGAGTTGGCAACCGATTCATAAGGTTAAGGCAAGTTTACATTATAAGATTTTCGGTAGAATTTTGCTGTACACTCAGTAAAGTTCTGCAGTAACTACATGACAGTTATTTGTGTAGTAATGCGGATGTAGTTATTTTAACCACAATTGCAGTTAATTTACTTAGAGCAAAATTTTTTTATGTTTTTGACAGTTATTTTTTAAACATCCCAGGTGGAAATTATGTGTGGTAACAAAAAGAAGTACTGGCAAAGCGCAAGTAGACCGCGGTCTTACAAAAAGAAGTACTGGCAAAGCACTAAATTTGGACGCCTTCCCAACGCTTTAAAAGGGTGAATTCTCAGCACTTGTTTTCCTATAACATTATTTTGTTTTTGAAAAAGAAACTCCAAAAGAGTGAATATTTAAATAATTTTTGACTCCACAATACAATAACTCCAAGAATCGTCTATTTTTAGAGTAATTTAAAATTCTTCAGTGATGAGGGCTCATAATTTGGTGGCAGGGAAAACACTTGATCTTGGTGCTATGTTTCTTGGTGCTGTCTCAATACTTTGCAAAGCATTAAATAGATCGGTGTTAAGTATCATTTGGGTGTCAGGAAAGCACTTTAATTTTTTTATTTGAGCGTTGGCAAATCATATATGTGTATATGTGTACGAAGTAAAGAAGCATGTAAATATGTAGGAAGCATTTGTTTAGAAATTTCTAGTGAAAGAATATGAGAAGAACATGTTTTCTCTTGCCTTAGTCATAAAACAACGCTAGAGTAAAGACGCGTAATACGGAAAAGTTTATATATTTCATTGAATTATTAAAATAATAAGGTAAGTTTTATAATATAAAATATACATTTATTTACGGGAATAGTAAAATA
This sequence comes from Leucophora obtusa, assembly GCA_949987735.1. NCBI lineage: Eukaryota > Metazoa > Arthropoda > Insecta > Diptera > Anthomyiidae > Leucophora > Leucophora obtusa. The sequence continues at coordinate 39,169,844 of OX465296.1, forward strand.
AATATATTGTATTTATTTTCTTTCAGCTCTTTTATATTTTCATCCCTTTCTACCTGGAGAAAAAAAAAGCCAAACGATATTTCATCCTTTACAGACGAACATCTAGAACAATATAGTGAACAATAAAAATGATATTAAAAGTGTAAATTTTGATTTCTCAATTTTTATTTTATTATGGAATAAAAATAAGATAAGAGTATTTACATAAATTTGTTTTTATTAAATTAATAATTTTTATTTATGTTAATTTAACTACATTTGCAGTTATTTGTACAGTTTTACAATAATTTGCATGTACGTTATTTTAATTGCATTTGTAGTTGTTTTTAAATTTGTCGGTTGATTTTTAACAGTTAAAAATAACTTCACATTGCAGTTGATTTAAATGCAAATGTAGTCTACACCTTTTTAACTGCAAATGCAGTTATTTTAATTGTCATTTGTACTTGATTTTACCTACATAATTCCTTGAGTGTAGTACACATGCAAAACATATAGACAAGGTTGCAAAATCTTTCCGAAAATCTAAACGGCATTCACACCTAAATCTTAATCACGTGTTTAGCTAAAGTAGTGTTGTAGTAGAATAAAGAGCTAAAATACGTGTTTTAGCTAAACACGTGTTTAAGAATAAGGTGTGAAGGCAGCCTTAATGGATAACGTTATTTTATAAATATTTCGTTCGTTATATTTCAGGTTATCGGTATAATAAGTTATTTCGTTAAGTTGTTTTAGAGTTACCGGTATTTAAAATTATTTCGTTTGATTATTTTAAGGCTTTTTAAGTTATTTCGTTATGGCTAGTTTACACTGTACGATTTTTGGTATGATTTTGCTTTAGTACACATGCAAAACATATAGGCTGGATTTCAAAATCACACCGAAAATCTTAAAATGTAAACCAGACATTAGTGGTATTTTAAGGTAAATGATGGTCCCTAGGATATTTAAAATTTTTGAGTTAGGGTCTGTTAGGCTAAACGGTATTTTAAATAATTTCGTTAAAGTATTTTGCGGTTAGTGATATTTTAAGTTATTTCGTTAATGGTATTTTTAGGTTAATTGTAGTTATTTGAATTCATTTTAAATGGTTATTGATGTTTTGGGGTTAGTGTTGACAAACCATGGTTTTTATTGATATATTGAATTACACAGTAAAACAAAATAAGAAAAATTTGATGCATCGGGATTGCGATATATCATTTCTAAACATCTCATGTTACTTAATTTATCCAAAAAAATTAACATTTTCTGTTTTAATTTTAAGATAATATTGACTAAACGTGAAAAATTTTGACTTTTTTAATACCTAAAAATTAAGGAGTCTGTGACAAATCTTAAATATTAAAATCCAGATAAAACCATTCAGAAATGTAAAACATATATTTTTTAATCAATTACAACCAAGTTTTAGACAATTGAAGAGCAAATTTCAAAATAATAACGATTTTAAAATATGCATTTTCAAAAATGTACTTTATTTCTTTCTGCACTCAGGGATGGATGGAATATATGCTGTTGTTTGGCTTCCTTTTTTTTCTCCAGGTAGAAAGGGATGAGAATATAAAAGAACTGAAAGAAAATAAATACAATATTTTTTTAACATTCCCCGTAAATAAATTTATATTATTAAACTTACCTTATTATTTTAATAATTTAATAAAAAATATATAACCTTTTCCGTATTACGCGTCCTCACTCTTTGGCGTTGTTTTATGACTAAGACAAGAGAAAACATGTTCTTCTCATATTCTTTCACTAGAAATTTCTAACCAAGTGCTTCATACACATACACTCAGAAAAGTTCTGCAGTTACTACATGACAGTTATTTGTGTAGTAATGCGGTTGTAGTTATTTTAACTACAATTGTAGTTAATTACTTAGAGCAAAATATTTCAATGTTTTTGACAGTTATTTTTTCAAACTAACTAAAAAAACTACCACATTGTAGTAACATTTATTTTATGCAGTTATTTTGAATTTTTTCCAAATACTTATATTTTCAAGTGTGTGTGCACACACACGAAGCAATCAAGCATGTGTATGACGCGCTTGTTTAGAAATTTCTAGTGAAAGAATATGAGTAGAACATGTTTTCTCTTGTCTTAGTCATAAAACAACGCCAAAGAGTGAGGACGCGTAATACGGAAAAGTTTATATATTTTTTATTAAGTTATTAAAATAATAAGGTAAGTTTTATAATATAAATTTATTTACGGGATTATTAAAAATTATTGTATTTATTTTCTTTCAGTTCTTTTATATTCTCATCTCTTTCTACCTGGAGAAAAAAAGGAAGCCAAACAACGCCATATTTCATCCCTCACAGACGGACATCTACAACAATATCTTACTAGTGAAAAATAAAAGTGACATTAGTGTAAATTTTGATTTCTCAATTTTAAATAGAATAAAATTAAGTTAGGAGTGTTTACATAAATTTGTTTTTTATTAAATTAATAATTTTTAAAATAATTTTTATTTATGTTTTTTAATTACATTTGCAGTTGTTTGTACAGTTTTACAATAATTTGCATGTATGTTGTTTCAATTGCATTTGTAGTTGTTTTTACTACATTTGTCAGTTGATTTTTAACAGTTAAAAATAACTTCATATTGCAGTTAATTTAACTGCAAATGTAATCTACACCTTTTTAAGTGCAAATGCAGTTATTTTAACTGCCATTTGCAGTTGATTTTACCTACATAATTCCCTGAGTGTACTCCTGTTTGCTTCGTGTGTGTGCACACACACTTGAAAATTTAAGTATTTGTAAATAAAATTCAAAATAACTGCATAAAATAAATGTTACTACAATGTAGTAGTTTTTGTAGTTTGTTTAAAAAAATAACTGTCAAAAACATTGAAAAATTTTGTTCTAAGTAAATTAACTACAATTGTAGTTAAAATAACTACAACCGCATTACTACACAAATAACTGTCATGTTGTAACTGCAGAACTTTTCTGAGAGTAGCAATATAATCAGCTATTGTTTGTTGTTCATTCTGGTACTTGGATAAAAAACGATGCTGTGCTACCAGTAGATTTTTTGTTGGAGAGAAATGAATTTTTAACATATTAAGTAAATCCTCGTACACTCAGAAAAGTTCTGCAGTTACTACATGACAGTTATTTGTGTAGTAATGCGGTTGTAGTTATTTTAACTACAATTGTAGTTAATTTACTTAGAGCAAAACATTTCAATGTTTTTGACAGTTATTTTTTCAAACTAACTACAAAAACTACCACATTGTAGTAACATTTATTTTATGCAGTTATTTTGAATTTTTTTTTACAAATACTTATATTTTCAAGAGTGTGTGCACACACACGAAGCAATCAGGAGCATGTGTATGACGCGCTTGTTTCGAAATTTCTAGTGAAAGAATATGAGTAGAACATGATTTCTCTTGTCTTAGTCATAAAACAACGCCAAAGAGTGAGGACGCGTAATACGGAAAAGTTTATATATTTTTTTATTAAGTTATTAAAATAATAAGGTAAGTTTTATAATATAAATTTATTTACGGGATTATTAAAAATTATTGTATTTATTTTCTTTCAGTTCTTTTATATTCTCATCTCCTTCTACCTGGAGAAAAAAAGGAAGCCAAACAACGCCATATTTCATCCCTCACAGAAGGACATCTACAACAATATCTTACTAGTGAAAAATAAAAGTGACAGTGTAAATTTTGATTTCTCAATTTTAAATAGAATAAAATTAAGTTAGGAGTGTTTACATAAATTTGTTTTTTAATAAATTAATAATTTTTAAAATAATTTTTATTTATGTTTTTTAACTACATTTGCAGTTGTTTGTAAAGTTTTACAATAATTTGCATGTACGTTGTTTCAATTGCATTTGTAGTTGTTTTTACTACATTTGTCAGTTGATTTTTAACAGTTAAAAATAACTTCATATTGCAGTTAATTTAACTGCAAATGTAGTCTACACCTTTTTAAGTGCAAATGCAGTTATTTTAACTGTCATTTGCAGTTGATTTTACCTACATAATTCCCTGAGTGTAGTTGAGTTCAGCCGGAGATTTTGGTGCAGTTAATGCTGTAATTACATTGAATGTACTTGTTCCTATTGAATTAAGGAGAAGTTTTGAGCAATACTCCTTGTTTGCGCTAATGCCTTTCATTTCCATGTAGTTTTCAAATCGTTGTATGTAATTCTTATACGGCTCCTTAGCAGCCTCAAATTGTTCAAAATTTGGCACCAAAATTGTATTTGCAGCGCCATTTTGTACTTGTACCGGTGCAGGTGTTGCCGCCATCTTCATTTGCTCAAGCATCTGCTTTTGTATTTCCAAAATTTTCTCAAACTGTTTAGCGTCCATTTTGTATTATGAAGCGCATGAAACCTATAATGTAAATTTTGTAATTAATTTTCGCACTATTAACTTTATTCCTTGTTGTTGAACGATCTCCCCTCATTGTTTTTACTCGTCGCCAATTTATTGTAGCCGGTGGTTTGTAAATAAATTGGATATTTTTATGTATTTATAATTTAATTCATTTATTAATTATATTCTAATAGGAAAGAGGATCTTAATCGTTTAATGATAGAGAACAAAGTGATACCAACATCTTAATGTAAAAAAACTAAGTGTTGGGTAATACTGAGATTTGCAACAGAGATAGTACATGTTAACATTAAGGTTATAAAATCTGGTCCAGCTTCGAAACACTATCATTATTCCAGGCGATTTCGATATCGAAAATGATATCATATATGATAGCAAAACCGTAATTCTTTTAAAATGAGCTGAATTGAAGTCATAATGAAAAATTGATAACGAAATCGTCATATTCAGAAGAAAAGTCGAACTCACTTAGATTTTCCAACTATAACTGTCTAATAACAAGGAGTATAAATAGCCAAACGAAGTAAAAATTGTAAGTTTTTATAAATTTTATTTGTTTCTTCAAACTGTTTGAATTTTTGTCAATAATGAATATCATTAAACCTTATCGAAAACGATGTTATAGTCTTATTGGAATATGAACGTTTTCGGATATTTAAGGTGATAGCGATTTCGCTATCATATCGTTCTTTGGTTTATTGGGAACAGTTATTTCGATGACGATTGAACTAGAAGAGCGATTAGAAGATAACTAGGTCTTGCGATCATTTACTGACTAGTTCGTTCACGAACGACACAAGTCTATTGTTTATTAAGCTGCCCACACACCAGGGAACATGGTTGAGGGAACAAAAAATATAAAAAATTTTTGTAAACACGAATTGCACGCTCTCAACACGCACACACACAAACGCACTCACACATTCACAAAAAATGCTCTCTTTTTTTAGAATGTTCCCTAGCAGTGTTGCCAACTCCTGAAGGCAGGAAAGCACCCTGAGCATTATGAAAACGGGTAAAAAGGGTAAAAATTTACCAAAAATGGGGTAAAAAAGCACGATATTAATTTTTTGAAAAATTTAAATCAAGAATTTAAAAACACATTTTTACTTTGAAAAATCGTGTAAAAAAGGTTTAGAAAGGGGTAAAAAAGCACCGAACTAATATTTCAATATTTTTAAGTTTATATGTACCGAAGTTGCTATTTAAAATTGTACTACAAATATTGTGCGAAAATGTATAGATCGTATTATTTTTTAAATTTTGACAGAAAATTCAAGAAAAATGTAAAAAAACGAGAACAAATACCAAAAATAGAAACTGTAAAAAAGCACTAAAAGCACTGCCAGAAATCTGAAAAAGCACCGTAAATACCCGCTTTTTTTAAACGGGTATTTGTAAAAAATCACCGGGTACAGGAAGGAAAAAAGCACCAAAAAATACCCGAAAAGCACTGAAATGGCAACACTGATCCCTAGTGTGTGGGCAGCTTTAGAGTTGTGAAATTTCGATACTTTTTGAGTACTCAATACTACTCAATACTTTTCAATTGAGTACTCGATACTACTCAATACTTTTAACGGTTTTTTTGAATTTAAAAATAAAAATGTTACGAATTCGTATTAGGAAAAATAATAACAATTCAAATGCACTTGTTAAATAATTATTGTTACTTACATTTTAATTAATTTAAAACATTTTAAATAAATTAATTTAACAATTTTTCCCAAAAATTCGTTACAAATTTCTTTGCTTCAAAAATAAAGTTGTATTTTCAGAGTTGTATTTTCATACGAAAAATACAAATTTCTACGGAAATTGCATCTTTAAAAGTATTGAGTAGTACCGTTTTAGTATTGAGTACTCAAAAAAACAGTCAGTATTGAACAAGGTTGGTTACCGTTATCGTTATAATACCGTTATCGCTAAAATACCGTTTCAAATTGAATACCGTTACCGTTATCGATACCTCTAAAAAAAATTCTAAATACCGTTATCGTTACCGATACCGTTATTTTTATGGGTAGTTACCGGTATTTTACCGGTATTAATTATTTTATATAAAAATTACAATTTTTTTATTTTTTATTTTATAATCTTGAGTGTTTTTTTTTACAAAAAATTTATAGATAATAAATTTACTTATTAAAACTACCAGTATTGAATTTATAGCTTAAAATTTGTATTTTCAGTACTTAAAATTAAAAATATGCCATGTTTTTACTTGTTTTTATATGTTTTTAACATAAGTTTTAATACCGGTACGTACCGGTATTGCTGTTTCGATAACACTATACGTTACCGAAACAGTCTTAAATACCGTTACCTTTACCGTTACCTAAACAAACGAAATCTGATACCGTTACCGTTACCCTTACCGTTATTCGTTTCGGTAACCAACCTTGGTATTGAATACTCAGTACCGTAATACTCAATACTTTTACAACTCTATTGTTTGTATTTTGAACCAATTATTGTGAAAATTAGAGTTGTGAAATTTCGATACTTTTTCAGTACTCAATACTTTTCAATTGAGTACTCGATACTACTCAATACTTTTAACGGTTTTTTTTTAATTTAAAAATAAAAATGTTACGAATTGGTATTAGGAAAAATAATAACAATTCAAATACACGTGTTAAATAATTATTGTTACTTACATTTTAATTAATTTAAAACATTTTTAATTAATTAAACAATTTTTCCCAAAAATTCGTTACAAATTTCTTTGCTTCAAAAACAGGGTTGCATTTTCAGAGTTTTATTTTTAGATTACTATTTTTAGAGTTATATTTTCATACGAAAAATACACATTTCTACGGAAAATTGCATCTTTAAAGCTGCCTACTAGGGATGCCAATCGGGATTGATATTTAAAAATCCCGGGATTCGGGATTTTGTATGAAATCTCGGGATCCCGATTTCGGGATCCCGGGATTTTCGGGACTACGGGATTTTTCGGGATTTTACGGGATTTTGGGACTTAATTTTCCTTTATTTGTAAAAATTTTTATGTTATGTAACTAATTTTTTTATAGAATAAAGCGTTTTATAATTATTTAATAGTTGTTAATTAATAATGTGGTACATTTTATGAATATTGAAACATCTCAGTCAGAAATTGACAGTGGTACAAAAAATCAAGTACTTGCATACCACTGGGTAACCGCGATGTTAAAAATAAATGACTGGCAGAACACTCATTTGGGACGCTTTGCCAGCGTTTGCAAAAATCCTTTTGTCAGTATTTGTTTTACAAAACATCACGGCAGGGCAAAAAAAAGATACATATGAACTTTTTTAAATTTTATTTTGGCAAATATAATTCCAAGTCACCTATTTATTGGTTTTGGCAGCGTTTTGCAAAAGTTAAAAATTTTGTTTCTCCAGTACTTTTCCCGCGCTTTTTGAACTGCCGGTCCTTTTGTATATTGACGTTATCATATTGGAAATAGGAAAGCAATTTTTGTCAGTACTTGTACCACCTGTTAAAATACCTTGTCATCGCTTTCCCGTTTGTATTTTTCTGGCTGGGATAATATATGAAGGCCTGTCATTAAGTACACTTGCGCCCAGTATTTTGTAAGCGGATTTTAAAACAGATTCGTTGCGATAACCTTGCCCACTAAACCGTGTAATTACAGCAACAAAGTTATTTGGTTATCGTTATCAAATGTTTTCATGGAAGAATTCAAACTTACAGTCCCAGTTTCAGAAATCGAATTTCGCTTGGAAGAATAAATCGGTAAAATAACAAACAAACTTGATTTTTCGCATGTATTACTCAAAAACTTAATATTGTTTACCAAAATTTCAAATTTTTCTGCAAAGCCTTTGCATAGTTTACTCGAATAATCTACTTAATTTATAATTTTACCAATATCTTATCATCAATTTATTGTCAATATGAGAAAATTCAAGAAAAAACGTAGGTAATCTAAAATTGCTCACTTTGTTTATTTGCGTTTATATTAATATTAAAAAATAAGAAAATCCCGGGATTTTTAAGAAATAATCCCGGGATTTTTAAGAAATAATCCCGGGATTCGGGATTTTGCCAATCCCGAAAATCCCGGGATTTCGGGATTCGGGATTTCCCGTTTGGCATCCCTACTGCCTACACACTAGGGAACATTCCATTCCACATGGCCATTTTTTTACGAATGTTGAAATGTGTATAGCATTGTGTCATGTTGAACTTCGTGTTTACAAAATTTTTTGATATTTTTTGTTTCCAAACTCAATTTTTCATCGTGTGTATCGATGTTACTGTTTTTGCTGTATTTAGTTCATTGATAGCAGTCACGCTATAAGGAGCTTTTGTAATTACGCATTTGAGAAAATGAAAATGACGACAATTATAAATAATGAAAACTGCATTAATTTTATAAATTAATATATTTGCGAGAATTATGGGACATAAAATGTGATAACTAAAAAAACAGCAGCATATGGAAAACTAACAATTAACAAATTAATTAATTTGATTTTCTTCCGCCCATATGTCATGTGATCAGTTCTACAAACAAACAAAAATAATGTTTCGTTTGACGTTTTGTTGTCGTGTGTGCATCGTCTGTATAAAAAATGAAAAAAAGTAGAAACACATGTTCAGTCATGAATGTTCCCCAGTGTGTAGGCAGCTTAAAAGTATTGAGTAGTACCGTTTTAGTATTGAGTACTCGAAAAAACAGTCAGTACTGAGTACTCAGTACCGGAATACTCAATACTTTTACAACTCTAGTGAAAAAGCTAATTTAATGCAATTAATTGCAACAAGTTTGAAATTAAAAATGAACTCTTCCACAACTGATTCTGTATCAATAAATAATGACGAAAAAAGGCGAATTATGAAAGCCTCAGAATATAATGACCTATGTGATTACATAGATAATTACCATGGTTTGGCCATTGACTGTGAATTTGATCTGATAAAGCATTATCCGAAATTCCAACGCTTAACACTGAAATCCATATTACAAACTGAGCTAACAAATCGTATGCGGTCTCAATATTGGCGTTATGAGGCAAATGCAAAAAAATACTTAACATTGTAAGTATGCTGTTCAAGCCAAGCAATCCATTACTTATTCACTTCCCATTTAGGTTTGAGGATCTTTCAAAGAAGTCACCACAAGATAGTTGCATATTATTAAATATTGCTCGTGAAGAAGGTATAGGACCGGTTATGATGTGTCGGTCATTATTGAAAGTTAAATATCAGTTGGAAAGTAAAATGGAACTGACAAAATTAATGAGATATCCACATTTAATACAAGATCCTCTTGTATCTTCCAATGTGGCACAATGTATGTGTAGTGATTCACAGGATGGACCGCTAATTGATATGAGAAGAAGAGTTGTGGGAGAAGAATATGAATTTAAGGTAAGTTTTAACTTTATAGTTGAATATGAAGTGATATTAGAGAGAAAAACAATTTGGGTTCAACTGAAAAACCCACCTTGCACTTTTTTCGTAGCATTTTAAAAAATGAACATGGTTAGATCGATTTAAAATTCTGTAAGGATTTAAATGTTCTGATGGCTTGTTGAAAGTCCTACCGAGATTTTTCATTAATCTAAAGGAGGAAAAAACAATAAAATCTAAAAAAAATCTTAATACAAATTTGAATCAAAATCAGAAGGCATTAATACAAAAAATTCTTTGGTTTTTGCACATTAAGCCATCAATATACATATATTACGGTTACGATCTGTGACCCATAGTCCGGCTTAAATAAAGTATTACGAAATGGCTTAGAAATTTGTAATACTTGGTCCATCGACTAAATTGACAGCGTTGAGTTCAATGCTGCAATTGTTTTTTTCGGTCAGGCCCTTTTGATGAGGGCGAGCATGTGAAATTAAAAAAACTACTTAGCGAAGCCGGTATTGGACATATACTAGAGATGAAAACCCTTAAGTCCGGCGAAAGCCGTCTAAGCAAGGAAGCTCAGTGAAGTCTGTTGCGGCCGACAAAAAAATCGAACCACCTAACTCAGCGTGTCCAATTTAGTTTACGCACAAACTTTTATTATATTTGAAACTTTTCGGTACCTTATTTGTTCCATTTGAATTGTTTAAGGGCACAAAAATCTACTGTAAAAGATCTCAAACACTGTTTAAGGCCTAAACAGATAGAATCGAATTAAACACGTATGTGTGAATCCCGCATTAGTCTGAACAAAAATAGTCAAAAACTATATTTTGTACAAAACTGGTTTTTGCTTATTTTCTTTATATAGTTTTGAAAAAAAAACTAATAAGAGGCAAAAAATAGTTTTTTTTTTTAAAGAAGCAACACAGGAAATTCTTCCTATTAATTAACGTGTTGCTTCCTTTGGAAAGGGGATAGAGGAGAAGTGCAAAGTGGTGTTAGATGAAGGGCTTCAAATATGGCAACACTGCAGTTTCGCGAGATATTGAATCTTAGAACAGTTGTTGCGCGCCATCTGATGAAGAATTGGCGAACTTTGTTGAAGCTTTTTAGTTCATATCCCTATTATATTATTTTACCTCGGTGGGGTTAAGTGCTATGGGAACACCGAAGGAGGACGCTGCGATATGTATGAGGGAAAGAAAAAACTCATGCATATTATTATTTTTTATAAATTGATGTTGCCTTGGTTGGGGCTCGAACCCGCAACCTTTCGTGTAACAGTCCAACGCGCTAAATTACACCAGAGCGCCTACAAATTCAGTTTTCAGTTAAATATATTTTAATTTTGATCAAATTTCCAGTTAAAACAAATGGCCAATGCTGCTGGTATGCATTATTATGATGAAAATGATCTCAGACGTTTGGGTTATGATAAAACACCTGATATTAAAATGATTTTACCATTTTTATATAAGGGTGAAGTTATTAACTGGATCGAAAGTAAAGCAAATTTTGGCGATATTAAAACCCATAAATGGTATATACAACAACAATTAAATAGTTATTGTAATAGGTAAGTATTTTTCTTTACAAAACACAACATTAAAAAAACAACTGTTTTTAAATCAATTCATAACGTTATAGATTTGGTGCTGGTATTGTTATATACTGGTTTGGTTATCATGAAACAACGCCAAAATTACCAGATAATTCTATAGGTATAATCGTTTTAGCTGATTTTCCAAACAAGGAAGATATAGAATTGTTAGATTTAAGCGAATCAACAAATGATACTACTGATTTGAAAATAACTGACTTTAATGATTTGAAGATAACTGATTCCAATGATTTGCACACAAATAATTATAATGATGTAAAAACAAATGATTTTAAAACATGATACCTGCATAAATATAAGATGATTATATTCGTTTTTAATGACTTGTAATTTTTTTTTAATGTTTGCATATTATACATAGTTTTTTTTAGAAAAATACTCGTATTTTATAACACACAACTACATAAAATACATAAATTTAAGTTTAAAGTTATTTATTTTATTTTTAAATCGTAGACTAAGACCTTGCTTTATACACACAAATATTTTATTTCTTAAAATTAATAAACTTATGACGTTATTATAAAGATTAAAAAAAACAAGGATTTTAATATGTATCGAAACATTTCAACAATTTTTGCGGATTAGTCAGAAAATTACGTCGTTAAGAAAATGGTTAATGACACTAATATTATTTTGGTGCCAAATAATTTTATTATATTATTATTATTATTAAACTGCATAAACTCTAACATAATCTACTTCCAACGATGGCTGAGACCAAGTAGAAAACCATGTGCTTCTACTATTATAAAAATGCAACATAGCCTTTGGCGATGTATTTTGCCAAGGTTTTTCTTTTATATTATCTGGGAAATCACCATGACCACCGGCTGACATTCCCAAGGTTATATAGAACTAAAAATAAATAAAAATAAAAAATATAGTTAAAGAAGAATAAAGCTTAAATTTGGAACATATACATAGGGTGAAGCTTTTAGTTAAAATACTCATAAAGAACTAATTTGCGCCTTCAAAAAAGTTTTTGGGTTGAATCTACTGAAAATAAGTTATAAAAAGGTATCAAGTATTTTACATTTAAAATAACTAAACTTGTAGTTATTTTTAACTGTTGAAAAATAATTAACGAGTGAACTAAGAATTTCGTAAAAATAACTGAAAAAAATTTAAACATCTGACAAAATTAGAGAATAATACTGTTTTAGATTTTAGTTATTCAAAACATATGTTTAAACTTTATTTAAATAATTTGTTTTAATTTTCTAATTTTATTTTTAGCGAGTAGTCTGTAAGGATCATTGTTATCCATAGACTTTATAAAAAATAAAGAAATGAAATGAAAATTGGTAAGAACTTACTTTTTTACAGTTAATATTTTTCGGCATTACAAAAATATAATTAATAAATACAAAGACAAAATGTTGGTTTTTAATTTTTATAAATAAATAAATTTCTAAATAAATACAAAGATATTTTTTCTTTCGATTGCAAAAAATTGTAAATGCTTCATTCTAATTAAAATTTAAAGTCAACGATACTCCGATACGTTTTTGTGCGTTGCATATATGTACAATACAATTTTCTGATTTTTATTTGCAAGAATTTATTAATTAAATATTTATTTATTTATTTTTATTAATAATAAGAAATTGAAACTAAATAAAATAAAAAAAAATTTTCAAAAAATATTGGTTGGGTAGTTGTTTAGTGTATTGTTAAAAATAACTGATTTAAACAAATGTTGAGAAGTACAGTACGATGGTTTTAGTTGACTGTTTTTTAAATAATTGTGATAACAGTTTGTATTTTCCATAGAAAAACAACTGTAATTACAGTTAAAAACAATAACTATTGTTTACTATACAAACATAAATGACGAGCTAACACCCTACAACCGGCGCTTACTTTGGTTAACTAAAACAAAAGCCACTGAGTCTAAATGGAGTTTTGTATGGGTTCGTGGTGGTAATATTTTTGCTCGCAAAAACGACATTCAAGTGCTATTCTTATCAAAAATTCTGCTGATATTGAATTAATAACAAATTAAAATATAAATATTAATTTTTTATTTTAACCAAATCATTAAAAAAAAAAAACAAAAAGCTATTTTTCTTTTATTTATTTTTTTCTTTTTAAAATAAAAATGAATATCGTTAAAACACAAACACTAGACAATTTTAGTCAGATCAATTTACAATGCTCAAGTTATCCTCTATCTTTAGCATACATGAATATTCGGTCACTACATACTGGATTCACCCCCTTTTTAGCAACAATTCACAACATTATAAATAAAATTAACTTCATAATACTTGTTGAAACAAACATAACAGACGACGAAAATAATCTTTATAATATTGTTACGTTTTTACTTTTAAAAACGTTGGTTTATTTCCCTTAAATAAACCGGATTCTTTTCTATTGCAATCAAAATAACCAGTTCCAACGCTGACACCAATTATTACGTTTTACCTTACAAAACGTTCGTTTATCTCCCTTAGATAAACCGTCCTGGTGCTGTCGCAGCGATACTAACAACCAATTAGCCAATAACCAAAACACGAACACACTTAAGTTTGAATTAGCTTAGACGCTCTTATTTATTTACACACTATTACTTATTTACAAACTCTCTCTATTATGACGATTACTAAAGCGCTACGATACTAACTCGCGGTCTTAACAACACAAATGTTAATAATCAACTTCAACTTCTCTAATGTTAACGCGCGCCTTATATAGTAACAGCCATATTTCTACAACACACTGGATAATTCTAGCATGCTATACTTAACTCTACATACGCTTACAGACTATACATACAACCATTTATACATACAGTATTACTCTACATTAGTCTTAACGCTATACAAACACACAAACACTTATAATAAGTCTACATCACGCTTAGAGACTATACAGACACACAAACATTTATCATTAACCAACTATACAATATAACTCTACATTAAGCTTGACATTATACATACACACAAACACTTATTATTAACCAACTATACAATTCTAATGCGTAATTAATCATAGCATATTCTTAGGTGTATAATTAAATGTAGTACTATGTTGCCAGATTGATGTATTTTGTCCATCCCGTCTCTTGGGCTATTTTCTTCTAGAAAAGTCCAGAGTTTTCTATACTAGGCCAAGCCATTTTCGTAACACTGCCGCCCACTTAAGCCTCTTCGTCCCGAATAGGCACATATGTTCCCTTTCCGTAATTGGCTAGTCTCTCCAGGTGTACCACCTTCATTTTAGATCTTGGGCTGTTGTACTTTTGGATTCTATAAACCACGTCATTTAGCCTCTTGACTACTTTATAGGGGCCGTCCCAATGGGTTTGCAGTTTCGGTGACAATCCTTTCTTTCGTTGTGGGTTATAAAGTAGAACCAATTGCCCTTCGTTGAAACCTTCCGAGTTTGCAGCTCGGTCGTATCTGGCTTTCATTTTATCACTGGTCATTTTGATTCGGTTACGCACGAATTCATGAAGTTCTTCAAGGTCATTCATGGAGGGGTCTCCACCGTTTTCGTCTGTTGGTGTAGGCTTAACGCCAAACTCTAAGTCTCCAGGCAGTCTTAACTCAGTTCCAAATATAATCTTTGCAGGTGCTCGTGAGGTGGAGTCGTGCACGGCTGACCTATATGCCAACAGAAATTTTGGTATGTGCTCATCCCAGTCCTTTTGATGTCTGCTGACCACTTTTCTCAAATGTTCCTCCAGGGTGCGATGAATCTTTCAACCATTCCATCAGATTGCGGATGTAGTGGCGTTGTTCTTGTCTTATTCCATATTTTTCACACATTTCCTTAAATATTGCAGACTCAAAATTCCTACCTTGGTCGGAATGCAGTTCTAAAGGAGCTCCATAACGGCACACCCAATTGTTAACAAATACGTCTGCTACCGTTCCAGCTTCCTGGTTCGGTATCGGATACACTTCTGGCCATTTGCTGAAATAATCTATGACCACTAGTATATATCGGTTTCCAGCCTCACTGACAGGAAAAGGACCGGCTATATCCATTGCTACGCGCTCAAATGGGGCACCCGAATTGTATTGCTGAAGCTGCCCGCGGCTTCTTCTTATTGGACCTTTGGCTGTAATGCATTGCGGGCAGTTGGCTATCCAATCGGCCACAGCTTGTCGACATCCAACCCAATAAAACCTTAGTTTCAACTTTTCTAGCGTTTTTGTCACACCAAGATGACCGCCACTAGGACCATTATGAAATTCTTTTCGTTTATTTTCGTTTTATTTAAACGTTTATTCGTTTATTTTGGAGGATGGTACAACAATTAAATCAGTTGCCGCTTTTCCGTCTGCATCTTCCCATGTCCGGTATAAGCAGCCATTTATCAGCCTAAGACTGTCCCATTGTGTCCAATATGATTTCATTATTGGGCTTTCTGAAGATATTTCGAGCCGAGCTGGTCTTCTGTCCCGTTCTTTAGCAGATATTATTTTTGACAACATGGGATCATTTCTCTGCGCCGTTGCCCAGTCCACACTGGAGTCTATATGCGTTAGCCGAATATCAATAACGCATTCTTTCCTCTCCGCCCTGCTACAATGTTTGCACTCCAGGTTGCAGGGCCGTCTTGAGAGAGCATCTGCATTATTATGCTTACCACCTTTCCTGTGCTCAATGCTGAAGTCGTAGCTTTGAAGGCGTTCAATCCAACGAGCAAGTTGTCCTTCAGGGTTTTTAAATTGTAGTAACCACCTGAGTGCGGAATGGTCTGTCCTTAAGGTGAAATGCTGACCATATAGATACTTGTGGTAGTGTTTTACGCACTCTAATACTGCCAGAAGTTCCCGTCGAGTTACGCAGTAGTTCCTCTCAGGCTTTGAGAGTGTTCGGCTATAGTAGCCTATGACTTTTTCTGCCCCATTGACTATCTGCGAGAGCACACCTCCTATTCCGTAACCGCTCGCATCACTATCTAGTACAAATTTCTCTCCAGAAATTGGATATGCCAGGACTGGTGCTGTACATAATAACCCTTTTAGCTCCTGGAATGCATGTTCTTGTGATTCACCCCATTGGTATGGCCGGGACTTTTGGGTCAGTTCATGTAAACTTGCAGCAACTCTGGCAAAATTCGGTACGAATCGTCTATAGTATGTGCAAAGACCTAAAAAACTGCGCAATTCATGAAGATTTTTCGGACGAGGCCAGTCTTTTACTGCTACTATTTTATCTTCATCGGTCGATACACCCTCCGTTGTTACGCGATGTCCTAAGTACTTAACTTCTTTCTGGAATAGTACACATTTCTTTGCATTTAGCTTTAGCCCAGCCGCTGAGATACGATTAAGCACGTCTTCTAGGTTTTTCAGATGTTCGTCAAAAGTCTTTCCCGTGACTATAATGTCATCAAGGTACATCAAACAAGTCTTCCAGTGAAGTCCTTTTAACATCCGTTCCATCAAGCGCTCGAATGTAGCCGGAGCGTTGCAAAGCCCAAATGGCATCACGTTAAACTGCCATAAACCATCGCCCGCACTAAAGGCAGTTTTCTCTTTGTCTTTGTCTGCTATTTCAACCTGCCAGTATCCGCTTTGCAAATCTAATGTGGAGAACCATTTTGTTCCGGCTAGCGTGTCCAAAGTGTCGTCAATTCTGGGTAGCGGATAACTGTCTTTCTTGGTGACGTCGTTTAGCTTTCTATAATCGACACAAAATCTGGTGCTGCCATCTTTCTTCTTAACTAAAACCACTGGCGAGCTCCACGGACTTGTAGATGGTTCTATTATCCCATTTTGCTCCATTTCATTGATTAAATCTTTTACCTCACCTCGCTTTGCTAAGGGGATACTTCTAGGTGCTTGTTTAATTGGCCTCGTTTCGCCAGTATTTATTTCGTGTTTAACAATAGCCGTTCTCCCATGGCTTTGGCTCTTAAAGGCGAAGACGGAGGCATATTTCTTAAGCAGCTGTTTGGCTTTATTTCTATCAGGCGCCGCTAATCCTTCTACCCATTTCCTTGCATGTTCGGTTAACAACTCATGTTCTTTTGCTGACATATTAGCAGGTTCCGGTCTTCGCTCACAATTTATTATTGCCTCTGCTGGAGCACATTGACCTATGTCGGTGTTTTGTTTAACTAATTTTTCGCTGCTGGATAGATTTAATACTCTTACCGGGACTCTTCCATCGTTACAGGCTCTTACGAGGGCTTTTGCTGTTATAAGATCACTCTTTACTTCTATGGGTTCTTCTACCCACAGCCGATTGTCCACACAATTTCCCTCCATACGTGCCCACACTACGGTTTCTGACTGTGGTGGTAGTTTCTGGCGTCCAACAGTAGCTAGCTTTCTTATTTGAGCTTTACTTTCATAACCAACATCAAGAGGTATTTCAACGTTGTGCCAAATCATTATTTGTTGCCCCATATGCAGTTTAACGTTATGGCTAATCATAAAATCTGCACCGATTATTACTTCGTCCACAATATCAGCAACAATAAATACATGATCTACGTTGATGTTGGCTATAGTTAATTTAGTTTTAACTTTACCGTAGACAGTAGCAGAATCCCCAGTAGCTGTTCGCAGACTTACGTGGCTTAATGGTTCAATTGCCCCTTTCACTACATCGGGCCTAATAATTGACTGTGACGCCCCTGTGTCTATCGTAAAGATGTGCTTTTTGCCGTAGATGAACCCACAAATTGTAAGATTGCTATTTTTCTGCTGTATCACTGATATGGAAATTGTGGGGCCCTCGTTTGTGGGAGCTAGCTCACGCCCCGTAGTGCTAGCCCGTTTTAGTTTAACGGTGACTCCTGTGATGATTGTTGGTGGACTCTCTTATTGTTCTGCGGTGGCGAAGAAGATCTAGATCGTTTTCTTGGTGCTTTACAATTTCGTTGAAAATGGCCGGCTCTACCGCAGTTATAACATTTAGCTTGTGGCTTGTTTTGTTTCTCTTCTAGTGCTTGCATAACTGCCTCTCTTAAGTCGTTAACTATGTCTCTCTCTTTTTCAGCGATAACCTCCAAATTTCGCACCTTGTATGTTTGCGGCTTAGAAATTACTTTAGCCGTCTCCTGTGCCAGAGCAAATGAAACAGTTTCTGCAAAAGTTAATTTCTGTGTAGCGCATACCGCATATTTCACATCGGGATCACGAATGCCATTTACAAACGCCTCAATCTTGAACTGGTCCAAAAATGGATGGTTTTCACCGGGGTATGTCATCTGCACCAATCTTTCAACCTCCATCGCGAAATCTTGCAGTGTTTCATTGACCTTCTGCACTCTGCCTCGCAATTCCATTCTGTAGATTTCCTTTTTATGTTCACCACCATACTTTCGTTGCAGTGCAGCCATAAGTCGTCATAATTATTCCTGCAGCTCATTGGTATGCTTTCAAGGACTTCTGCTGCGGTTCCTTTTAAGGCCAAAATCAACTCAATGGCTTTTTCTTCATTTGTCCACAAATTTCTGCCAGCCACAGTTTCAAACTGGAATTTGAATACGTTAAACGGTGTACTGCTATCGAAACATGGTGTCTTTATTCTACTAGAGACTTCTGGAATGACACGAACTGGCCCACCTTGGCATTGAAGATTGTTAATTTTCGCCTCTGTCAATTTCCAGATTATTCATCTTACTCTCCAAATCGACAAGCTTCTCATCAAATTTGCTGACTTGTACCTCAACGCGATCCATTCTTTGGTTTATGGCCTCTGTCATTTCTGTCAGTTTCTCATTTGTGGCTCTAGTTTCTCTAGAGTTTTCTTCCATTTTCTCCATTATTTTTCTAGAATTTTCTTCCATCATTTTTCTAGAATTTTCTTCCATTTTTCTAGAATTCTCTTCCATCATTTTTCTAGAATTTTCTTCCATTTTTCTAGAATTTTTTTCCATCATTTTTCTAGAACCGGCTTTAATTTCCTTCAGAGCGAAAAGTATCGCGTTGATGTCCATATTAGCTGTAGCCATACGTGTACTTACTTCTGTTTCTCTCTTTTCTCTTTCTTCTTCTTTGTCTTCAAACTCGTAAGTATCGATGTCCACGCCACGTCTCTTGAATTCTTCTATAAGTCTTCTCTGAAGTTCTGCCTTATTACCTGTTGTCGGCAGCTCCAACTTACTCAATTCCTGCTTGAGCTGTTCCACTTTAAGCTCTTCAAACTTCATTGCTTTTAGTTATGTTATTTTGCAATATCCTGGTTACTTATTTTTCGCAATCCCACTTCTGACACCAATTGTTACGTTTTTACTTTTAAAAACGTTGGTTTATTTCCCTTAAATAAACCGGATTCTTTTCTATTGCAATCAAAATAACCAGTTCCAACGCTGACACCAATTATTACGTTTTACCTTACAAAACGTTCGTTTATCTCCCTTAGATAAACCGTCCTGGTGCTGTCGCAGCGATACTAACAACCAATTAGCCAATAACCAAAACACGAACACACTTAAGTTTGAATTAGCTTAGACGCTCTTATTTATTTACACACTATTACTTATTTACAAACTCTCTCTATTATGACGATTACTAAAGCGCTACGATACTAACTCGCGGTCTTAACAACACAAATGTTAATAATCAACTTCAACTTCTCTAATGTTAACGCGCGCCTTATATAGTAACAGCCATATTTCTACAACACACTGGATAATTCTAGCATGCTATACTTAACTCTACATACGCTTACAGACTATACATACAACCATTTATACATACAGTATTACTCTACATTAGTCTTAACGCTATACAAACCCACAAACACTTATAATAAGTCTACATCACGCTTAGAGACTATACAGACACACAAACATTTATCATTAACCAACTATACAATATAACTCTACATTAAGCTTGACATTATACATACACACAAACACTTATTATTAACCAACTATACAATTCTAATGCGTAATTAATCATAGCATATTCTTAGGTGTATAATTAAATGTAGTACTATGTTGCCAGATTGATGTATTTTGTCCATCCCGTCTCTTGGGCTATTTTCTTCTAGAAAAGTCCAGAGTTTTCTATACTAGGCCAAGCCATTTTCGTAACAATATAAATGGGTTTAACTCTGTTTTTAAAAATAGAGTAGGTAAAGGAGGAGGTATAGCTGTGTATGTTAGAGAGACTATTACGTTCACAAATATCTCACTAACAACCAACAATTTTGAAACTATACTTATCAACTTACAAATCAATAACAAAATTACATCTCTCCTCTCAATTTATCGTCCCCCAAGCTCAAACATAAATCAGTTTATCATAGAGCTTGACAATATATTTAACACCATAAACAAAAACAAGACGTTTTTGTTGTTGGCGATATGAATATTGATGTTCTTCAGCAAAATCATATAACAACAAAGTACCTTGACATGGTTTTGTCGAATGGGTTACAATGCACATTAAATGAGACAACAAGAGATGACGTATACAGAAACTCACAAACATGCATTGATCATCTGTTAGTAAGGCTTAACAAAACAACAACAACAATACATGCAATCGTGATAAAAACAAGCATCTCTGACCACTATTCTATTTTCTGTTGTGTAGAAGAAGAACAACAAAGCCAGGGTGCCCCAAACAGTTTTTTCAATGATACGCAACGTAATAATCACAAAGTGAACAAAAAAATACGAGAAACAAACTGGAACAATATATTACAACAATATACTGATACAAATGATATATTTAATAAAATACATAAAAAATTTTGTGAAATTTATGAAAACTCAAAAGTAACAAAAAAGACAAATAAGAAAAGATCAACGAATCCATGGATTAGTGAAGAATTGATAAAATGTTGTGAAAGTAGGGATAAACTTTATAGAAAATGGATTAATAACAGAAATAATAAATTTTATGAAAAACAATATAAACAATTTAGAAACGTGTTAAATAAAAAACTTAATTTTGCTAAAAATAACTACTATAGAAATAAATTTATTGAAAATCGAAATGATATAAGAGCCACTTGGCAAATAATTAATGAAATAATTGGTAAAAAGACCAATGATATCGATGGAACTATATTAAAGAACTTTAAAAATGAAAATTTAGATAATATTTTAAAAAATTTTGCTATTAAATTCAATGAAAATGTTCAAAATATATCTCATGATTGTGACATTAAAACGTCAGATAACTTACAAACAACAATCCAAAACTCTATCTACCTGAATCACACATGCGAGGAGGAAATTTTCAATATTTTATCGAATCTTAATATCAGAAAAGGTGCAGGAGTGGATGGTATAAGACCAAAAGATGTGAGAAACAATATAACACCAATAATAACTGCCCTAATCAACTCTAGTTTGGATAACGCAACAATACCAAATCTTTTAAAGACATCTTTAATAAGACCTATATATAAATCAGGTAATAAATCGGACTACAACAACTACAGACCAATTTCCATACTTTCAGTCATTGAAAAAGTTATTGAGGAAATTATCGTGCGTAGACTCACACCGTTTTTAGAAAAATTCAACATAATTAATCAAAATCAATACGGATTCCAAAAGGGTAAAAACATTAACAAATTGATGGGTAATTTCTCTAACTTTATCAACAGTTGTTTAACAAAAAAACACCATTGTCTAGCATTATTCATTGATTTTAGTAAGGCATTTGATACCTTGTCACACAAGAATTTAATCGAAACTTTGGAAAGAAATGGTATAAGAGGTAACTGTTTAAACTGGTTTAAGGACTATCTACAATGCAGATCATACAGTATCAAAATCAAAAACAATATAAGTGATGAAACGTGCCTCAAGCAAGGAGTACCACAAGGATCAAAACTTGGCCCAATATTATATATTATATATGCAAATGAAATGATAAACACATTGAAAAAAAGCACCACCTTCGCATATGCAGACGATACTGCTATCATTGTCGAGAACAAATCTATCGAGGAAGCAACAAAAATTATGCAAAATCAACTAAACACGGTAACGAGATGGTGTCATGACAACGGTCTCATTATAAATGCAACAAAAACTAAACTAATGCACATAAAACCAACTCATCTTGCATCAGAACACATTAAACTTAAATTCCACAACACAAACTGCCTACATACAAATATAAACCAAAATAGCAACACTAACGATTCGTGCACAACTGTCATAGAACAAGTTGATACATACAAATATCTTGGCGTCTATGTAGATCAAAACTTCAAATGGAAAGCACACATAGATAATCTTAAAAAAAAGTTACGCAAGTCTTCTTATATGCTTTATCACCTAAGTAACTGTTCTACACCTAGTGTTCTGAGACAGGCATATTTCTCGCTGGCAGAGTCGTATATCAGACACGGGATAACAGCATGGGGAAACGCAACATATTGTAAATCTCTACAACAAACTCAGAACAGAATACTGAAAATTTTAGAAAAAAACCAACGATATTTGGCAACGAACAACACGAATTACCAAAGAAACAACACAACCTCTAGATACGCAACAAACAGCAACAGTACAACATTTTACAACAATAATACCAACCAAATTAACATCGACAACAACATCGATACAAATAATTACAACAACCCTAATAACAACGTAGAAACACCGAGTACCATCAACAATGACAACCCAACAAGTAGCAATACCATCAACAACAATAACACCAACAGATGTAGAAACAACAGCAGCCGTGCAGGAGACAGCGTCTCAAGAAAACTAAATATACTCAACGTAGAAAACATTTATTATACAACAGTGCTTAATGAATTCTACAATGACTCGAGATTTTTAAATATCATCGACCATGTACACAATACCAGACTTAGATCTGAAGGTAGATTTAAAATTGGGAAATATCGCAACAAATACGGGAAAAACACATTGGCAATTACTTTACCCACAATCATGAATATACTTCCAGCTAATTTAATGAACATACACAACAAGTATAGAAGGAAAAAACTTATAAAACAATTCTTTATAAACTCGCAATGAATTATTATAAATTAAAATGAATTTTGAATTTTTTTTTCCTGCAGATAAGCCATATATATGGCTTCGCAGGCCCAGAATTAATTTAAAAAATGTACATTTTATTATTTAAATAAAAATTTCTTATAAAAAAAAAAAAAAAAAAAAAACACTATCTTGAGTTCAGTTTTTCTTTAAATTTTTTCTTATTTCTACTTCTTAATCCTTTCAACAACATGAAGTTCGTATTTGCCTTAGTCATGTTGGCCCTTTCTGCCGGTGTCCAATCATCATTGATTGCTGCTCATGCTCCTGGTTCTTTAGCTGTTCATGGAGCAGCTGGTCTTTGGGGAGGTCCTTGGG
Organism: Leucophora obtusa; assembly: GCA_949987735.1. Lineage (NCBI taxonomy): Eukaryota > Metazoa > Arthropoda > Insecta > Diptera > Anthomyiidae > Leucophora > Leucophora obtusa. The sequence continues at coordinate 39,193,504 of OX465296.1, forward strand.
GCGGTGCCTGGGGTGGTCATGCTGCTGTTGATCATGCCGGTTGGGCTGGCCCATGGGGTGACCATGGTGCCTGGGGTGATCTTGGCGCCTGGGGTGATCATGGTGCCTGGGGTGCTCATGGAGCTTGGGGTGGTTACCCCGGTATCTCTTTAAGCCAAGGACCCGATCATGCTCATGATGTTCATGGACCTGGTGTTTATGTTGCTAAAACTCGTGGTGCTCTTCACACAGCTCCTTTGGCTGGTCATTTAGCATCTGCCACTTCATTGAATTTGGCTGCAGCTCCTGGTACACATTAAATTGCCCAACACAATTGCCACAACCAGACTATAAGCCACTTCCAACTGATGACATTAGGTTGCCAAACTAGTTAATACTTCTTAGATTCTCCCCGCCCCCAAAGCCTTAATCACGCCGCCATCTTTATATACCCAGCTAGCTGTGTGATCTAAAACAGAGTTCTCTAACTTAGCAATTACGCGCCTTCTAACTTCTTTATCTTCATTTCATATTAGACTTCTTCCAATATAGCACACACTTAACCCACCCACAACAACAACATCTTCAACATCTTCGATGGACATTTTTAGCAAATGTTCAACAACAAGAACATCATCTACAAGTCCTGTAAACCAAGTCCAACAACAATAAAGAAGCTACACTGGCAGTTTTTCAACAACATCCAGCAAATATTCTGAACTCTTCATCTGATCTAAGTCTATCTGTCTACTTCTATCTTTCTATCTATATGTCATACTCATTAACCATAGATTACATAGATCTCTTACTCTTTGACACTTGCTGTCAGTGCACATAACTCATGAGAATATGTTGGATGTATGCTCTACAGCTACACAAAAAAATATTTGAACGTATATGAAAAAATGTGTTTGTTGACAAAAAAAAGAAGAATAATTTGATATTTATGTAGTCTATGTAATTAACTGTAAATATTGTATTGCAACAACATAAATCTTGAAAAAAAAAATTATACAAAAAATATTAAATCTGTTTTTATCTTTAAGTAAACTTTGTTATTGTTTTACACTCAGTGTGTTCGTTTACTTGAATTTCTTACTACATTAACTACAATTGAAAAGTTTTGTTTACTTTTGGTATTGAATTTTTCCAGCTGTAGTAAAAGTAGTAACTTGTAGTAAGTAAACGAACAAGCTTACTATTTCTTTCAAACAATTTTACATACAAATGTTAAATGAAATAAAATGACAAAAAAATTAAAAAAAAAAAAAAAAAAAAAAACTGTTTTTTAGAAACTGACAAACTTCTTTGAGTGCAGGATTGTAACGAAAAGTAAATTTTTAAAATATCCTTAAATGTGCAAGCTCCTCTCGACGTAAAAACTATTTATTTTTAATGTTACCATTCCCCTTCCCAGTTATCGATTTGGCATCCCCAAAAATTCGCAAATTATTTTTTCTGATCCCCAAAAATCATCTATATGAATTTTCTGTAAAAACATCATTCTCACGTTCATCATTCATCTAATTTTTCGAACCTTTCTCCCGTGTTTTACAAGTTTTACATTTTTTCTTGCCCAAGCTTCTTTTTTTTACAAAAATATTGAAAAAACCAGAAATAAAAATTGTAAAAAACATGACACACACAGAAAGAATTTACAAATTCCCATTGTTGGCGCCTACTGTTTTTTCTGTGCAGGAACAATTACGGGTCTAAAATTTAGGTGTTTTGTGGAAATGAGAGACCGAATCGCTATAAAAATTTATTAAAAAAAAAATAACATCGATAAGTTAAGGGCAATTAACACGTTAACTATTCATTTCATATCCAGAGCTTTGAAGAATTGATTGAAAAAGAATTATTTTTAAAGATGATTCAAGAAAAGTGATTTATAAATTCGCGAATTAAAAAAGAATAAAGATAATTCGCGCGAATTATTACCATAGTTTTTGATTCGTGAATCAATTTTTTATAATTCGTTTAAAAGACTCCATTAAAATTTATAAAATTGATTTATTAGGAGAAAATTTAATTTTGTATTTAAAACAGGGTTGGCTACCGATATCTTTATAATACCTTTATCCGTTTCGAAACCCTTTCAAATTGATTACCGAAACTCTTAATTTAAAAAATACCGATATTCAAAAACCTTTTCCCTTAATACCGGTATCGCACCAGTATTGAAACGGTTTCTAAAAAGTATTTTTTTTTTACGTTTTTCACAAAAAAAAAATATAAATTTTTTCATACAAAATATGCAAAATGCTTTTTACAACAACACAAGTAATTTATTGTGAAAACACAATTCTTCACTAATTCCGATACAAGGGGGGGGGGGGGGGGCTTCAGCTTCAGATCCAAAAAAAATTCAAAATAATGCTATAAGGGACAACACGATTAATCATTTAAACATATTTTAGAATTTCACATTTAACAAGAATTTTAAATTTTGAGATTTTGTGTATATTCTTGGTTTCAAGAAGGAATTTCTTTGTTCAGAAAACATGACTGATTCTACATTTTTTAAGGAATAATTCTCAAAATTTTTTTGCAATGAGCTTGTTTTTATAGAATTATTATAGAAACTGTTAACCATTTTTTGCAATTTAACAAATTTTTTGATTCATTTTACTTAAGAATTAATATTTAAGGCCAGTTTTATTGTCAAAACAAAGATCGATCTCAAATGAAATTACTTAATTATGAAAACAATCGTGCTTAGTTCTGACTATAGAACTGGCCCTTATATTTAAAGTTAAAACAAAAGTTTTTTTTGTTTTGCAATTTAAGTGCACTACTATTAAAATCTCTTAAATGAGCTTCTTAATTAATTTTTTAAATTTCATGGTCTTAGGATCACCATCACCAACCGTAAGTAATGCTCAGAAACACCTTAAAAAATCGGAAAAAATGTCACTTAAGTATTTGGTTTTATTTAAGTGTTTACTATAATATTAGCTCGCAGATTTTTTGATATAAAAATTCTCGTATTCTAAATGTTTTGAATTTTTACCGTAGACAAATTTTACATTAAAAAAAATATCAGATTTAGAGTCATATTTTCATAAAAAAAAATTACACTTCTATGCAAAAATTACCCCATTTAAAATATTTTTAATGCTTTTTCCGTATTATTTCAAAGAAATTGCAGACAAATTGAATATCAATTGCATATTTTCTAGTGTTTTAAAAGTTTTTTTTTATTCAGTTTATTTCGAATAAAAAAAAAACTTTGTTTTTAAACTTTGTTTACCAGATATGTGGTTATGTAACTACATACTTGGTAATGGTAACTAGTTACTTTTGTTATTACATTTCTTATTACCTTTATATGGCGATGTCGCGAAAAATAATGAGATAAGATTACACACCAGCATACAAAAAATATATCGTTACCTATGTACTTACCAGTACTGACAAAAATAATATCTAAAAACAGATTTTCAAAAAATAAATTTTATAAAAAAAATATTTTTTTATTATATGTTTTTTAATAAAATTAATCGAACCTGGGTCTACAGATTGCCAGTCATAGCTCTACTAACTGAGCTTTATCGACATGTAACATTTGATAGATCAAACCATAATTGACCTGATGCACACAAGTAAGCTTACTCGCCAAGTAAGCTTACCAGTGTTGAAAAAATATTGGGTCTAAAAATAGATTACAAAAAATTTAAAAAAAAAATCTATAAAATTAATTTCTATTTGAAATAATGCTAAACATAAGTCATTATCAGTAACTCATTATTATATGTTTTAAAATAACGCAGCAGGTAACTGGGTGCCTACTGGTAGTCCAAAAAATAATGATATGGCATTACCGTTTCTACACTGGTTACATGTAATGAACAATTTTTTAAATTTTCATTACATTAAAATACACTCAATAAAGCTTGACAGTTACTATATGACAGTTGTTTGTGTAGGAATCAGTTGGTGTTTTTAACTCTAATTTAAGAAAAAATACAAAATAATTAATATGACAGTTATTTAAAAAAAACAACTAACGAAAAGTACTGTAATTCCGTAACAGTTGTTTCAAGCAGTTATTTTTCATATAATAAACTACTACCAAAGCAGTATTTTTTAGTTTATTATTATTTGTTATTGATATATTCTTATGGTCTAATTCATAAACTTTTACAACAGTCTTATTGCAGTATTTTAAGCTAATTTGTGAAAAACAGTATTCATATTTGCTTAATAATGAAGAAAATAATAAAAGTTTATAGTTGGTACTCACTAACTTTAAACCTTTTATAAAGTTTGGAGTGAGGAAGCCACCATTTAATTGTTAATTATTTCATTTTCAGGCATTAAATGATTTATTAAAACTATCCCATCCCTAGAATGTGTGGCTTCCAACAAATTGCATCCATCAAACTGAAAAAAGCTACAACAATTGTGTAGCCAATGACCTTTTTCGAAAAAATTTCCAAAAAAAAATGTAATACTGAATTCAGACTGAACAAAACCCAGATGGTTTTTGTACAAAACTAAATTTCAAAAGCCAATTCATTTACACTAAATTTTTAGTTTTTCTTTATCACATCACTTTTTTATTAAGCACTTTTCTTTATGTTTATATGGTTAAATTAAATTAAAAAAATTATTAACACATTTAAAAATGTATAACAACACAAAATTTTAAACTAAAACTGAAATATTTAAAAAATTATAAAAAAATATATTTTTGACACTTGCTTTAATTCTACATTCGTTGTAACAGGAGGTATCGAAAATTAGTTATAAAAGAAATCGGGTGTATCAAAAATACAAATTTCAGATATTTTTACTTGGTTTTTGGCAAAAACCAGGTAAAATCTGGTTTTCAGTTTGTATGAAAATTGTATGGAAAAACTAAATTAATTTTATAGTTTTCGGCTCAAAACCTAAAAATTACCAAAAACTACTAGTTTTTGCCCAGTCTAATACTGAATTTAGACAGAGGAAAAAGCAGCTGGTTTTTGTACAAAACTAAATTGCAAAAGCCATGTCATTTACACTGGGTGTTTAGTTTTTCTTTGTCACAACACTTTTTTATTACACACTTTTCTTTCTTTTTTTATTGTGAAATTAATGCAAAAAAATTATTAATAAATTTAAAAAAGAATAACAACACACAATTTCAAATTAAACCAGAAATATTCTTAAAAAATTAAAAAATATTCGTTGTAACAGGCTGTATCGAAAATTAATTAAAATGATACCGAGTGAATCAAAAATGCATATTTCAGATATTTTTACTTGGTTTTTGGCAAAAACTAGGTAGAATCTGGTTTTCAGTTTGTATGAAAATTGTATGGAAAAACTAAATTAATTTTGTAGTTTTCGGCTCAAAAACTAAAAATGGCCAAAAACTACTAGTTTTCGCCCAGTCTAAATACACTATAAATATACTATAACAATAAAATCAAAAAGAAAAACAAAACAGTAGTGATGTACAGACTATCAAAACATTATTCGAAATTCGATTACTTTTGTATGCTTCGAATAATATGTTCTAAAAATTACTTTTTTACACACATTTCCATTGATTTGCTTTATAAATAAAAAAAGAAATATTTTAAATGGTTTTTAAATTTATCTTAGCACATCATTAGTTCTATTATTTAAGAAAATACATTTTCACTTCCGATTACCGAGTCAATCGTTTACTAAATTTGTACATCACTTACGACTTATTTGGGAGAAGAGAGAAAATAAACAATAGTGTTGCCAGTATCAAATCGAAAAATTAATTAGTAGTTAAAATACGATTATGAATCAAGATTTCTAATAACTCTTTATTAAGCGAAATATGTACTTTAACTATAGCAAGCTTTAAATACCAAATAATTTTTTTTATGAATTAGCACATTAGTTTGCAAATAAAAATCAGAAAGATGTATTATAATTCCAAAGCATAAAAAGGCAATAACTGGAGAACTGTTTGGAACTTTTACTTGAAATTTCAAGAACGATGAAGTAATTACACATTTTTATACCTTCCATCCCACTGTGCAGGAGGGTATATATCACTTTGTCATTCCGTTTGTAACTCATCGAAAAAAAATCTGGGACATAAAAAAAATATATATTCTTGATCGTTATCAATAGCGAAACCGATATAGCCGTGTCCGTCTGTCTGTCTGTTGAAATCACGATCACGCTCAAAATAGTTGTGCTAGGATGTTAATTTTTAGTCAAAATTTTTGTCCAATTTCTTAAGCAGTTTGGTATTGGAAATGGGCATATTTGGTCCAGACGTTTAAAAGTTATGAATGAAAATGTAAAAGCACCTCTAGAATTTTCCATATTAACATGAAAAAATATATTAACTGTGTGTTGTTGTTGTTACTGAATAAGCAAAATATACATACATACACACCCAGACCTTGAAAGAGATAATTCTTTTTTTGATTTTATATGCATAAAATTGGATTCATTTTATAAATTACTGAATAATTCATAATGCCTTTAAATCAATGATTGGACATTGAATAAAGTGAGATAAGATTTGTTCCTATTTGTGTTGATTCAATTTTGATTCGATTGAATATGTTGGCTTTAGAGCAGAGCTTTAAAGAATTAATTCCTTTTTGGAATGAATTCCCAAAAATGTAATTCAAGGAATGAATTCATCAATAAGACATAAGCAGGAATTAATTCCTGTGAATGAATTCAAAGAATTCAAATTTATAGAATGAATTCCCTGGCCAAAGCGTAAAGAATTAAAATTAAATAATTCATTCACTAAAGAATTCATTCAACACTATTTATTTCAAATTGAAGTCAAGGAATTCATTCAATTCTAGTTAATTCAACTTTTGGCTAAGGAATTCATTCAACTGTGCACTTTATTCAACTTTTGATTAAGGAATTCATTCAATTCTAGTTAATTCAACTTTTGGTCAAGGAATTCATTCAATTCTAGTTAAATCAATTTTGGTCAAGGAATTCATTCAAGTTCAACTTTTGGTCAAGGAATTCATTCAATTCTAGTTAATTCAACTTTTAGTCAAGGAAAATTCAATTCTAGTTAATTCAACTTTTAGTCAAGGAATTAAATTTATTTCGGTTGCTGCAACCGAATTCAGTTGTGGCAACCGAATTAGATTTCAATTCGGTTGCGACAACCGAATTCGATTTCAATTCGGTTGCAACAACCGAATTATCGCTTGCCACAACTGAATTCGGTTGAGGCAACCGAATTACGAGGTTGCAGCAACCGAGCCAATTCGGTTGTCACAACGGAATTGTTCTGAGAGTGTATGTAGCTAAGTCCATTTCCAAACTTTTCACAGAAATAAACTCCCTACAGAGGTCTTTCCGCCGATTTTTTTTTTAACAGCTTGAAAAGTACTACATCGGGGTAAAAAAAAATTCACTGAGATCAACTTATTGCAAAATTGAGATTTAAAATACGAATTAAGGAATTATATTTTTAAAGGTCTGCACACATCTATATGAATAACATAAGCATTGTTGCCACTTTATGGGTAGGGCATGGATGACAGCAATTATTAAATTGTTTAGTTTTTCACTTAAATTTCAATTCAAATAAATGAATTGAGAACCCAGCAAAAAAATACCTGACCAAGATCCGTAAAATCACCTATTTTGTTCGGCACGAATGCGTTCAAATTGAGGTGAAAAAGGCATTTTTTTAACATTGGCTTGTCATAGGAGCGAAGGTGTTTATGCTACTTTAAGTCTGCTTTGCACGTCATAAAAATGAGTGCTTGGATGTTCTTTTTTATATAGGAAAGCAATTCATTTTTTTACTATCTAAGGAGAGATGAAAAGTACCTTCTTGGGAATGCATTCAAAAGTCATAAATATCACTTCTTAAATATATATTTGAATGCATTCCCAAGAAGTTACTTTTCATCTCTCCTTAGATAGTAACAAAAATGAATTGCTTTCCTATATAAAAAAGAACATCCAAGCACTCATTTTTATGACGTGCAAAGCAGACTTAAAGTAGCATAAACACCTTCTCTCCTATGACAAGCCAATGTTAAAAGAATGCGTTTTTCACCTCAAATTGAACGCATTTGTGCCGAACAGTATAGGTGCTTTTACGGATCTTGGTCAGGTATTTTTTTTCTGGGAAGTAAAAAAAGTTTTTAATTAATGGCATTTTGGAAGTCATTTAAAATACGTTTATTGGAAGTAAGAAATCAGCACATATAGCTACTTTATATGCAGTGAAAAATGCATTCTTGTAGAATGCATTCGGTTTTTTTTTGCTGGGTAGCTTTAAACTTTTATAAAATAAATTTTAGCAAACAAGTAATACAAAAAAGTATTTTTAATTTTATAAAATTAAATATTTTTAATCGTATGAAAAGCTACAGTTTTTAATTAATGGCATTTTGGAAGTCATTTAAAATAGGTTTATTCGAAGTCATAAATCAGCATATATAGCTACTTTATATGCACTGAAAAATGCATTCTTGTAGAATGCATTCGTTTTTTTTTTTGCTGGGAAAGTTATCAAATTTGTAAATAAAAAAATATATTATACATAAAAAAAGAATTTAATTCATAAACTAGCCAATAGATAGTGGGTCTATGAATACAACTTAGCAATTACTTCAAAGCATTCTTGGGAGCAGAAACGGTGCGATTAACGGTGAGGGTAAGTAACGCTATCATAGATTATTTCGGTTACAGTATTTTAAGGATAATTGTATTTCGATAACGGTATTTTAAGGTTAACTGTATTGCAATTATTTCGAGAATGGTATTTTAAGATAAGCGGTATTCAGTTATTTCGGTGCATTCCGCAAATTTTTTTTTATGAAAAAACAAAGTAAAGTAAAATAAATTTATTAACTAAGTTTATGTAAAATTCACAATTACGACGTGGAATTACAAAAAGTTTAGGACTAAAAAATAATGGTGTTGTAAGGATAATGGGATAATGGTATTTCATTAATTTCGGTACTGTTATTTTAAATAATATTTGAATCTATAACAGTATTTTAGCGATAGAGCCTACTTACCCTGCCTCAATGTATGTAATTACTTGCAATCTGTAGACCCAGGTTCGATTCCCGCACCAGCAAATTTTATTTAAAAAATGAGTAAAAAGGTTAAAGTCGGGCATGCCGACTATACAATACCCTACACCAGTCTGGTGTATTGTTTGGATCCGAAATTCGAATGGGTTAAAATGGGGCTCGTGTCAAAATTTTCTATAATGTGAGTCAGCGCACCAAATTTCATTAAAATATCTTAATATTTGCGACCTGCAGTTTGTAACCAAGCCAATTTTGGGGGGACCCTTATATGGGCACTAGTTCTAAACATGGACCGATGTTCACCAAAATCAATAGGCTTCGTCCTTGAGCCAACATAGGTCTATGTACCAAATTTCATCAAAATATCTTAATATTTGCGACCTGCAGCGTATAAATAATATAATTTTGGGGGGACCCTTATATGGGCACTAGTTCTAAACATGGACCGATGTTCACCAAAATCAATAGGCTTCGTCCTTGGGCCAACATAGGTCTATGTACCAAATTTCATCAAAATATCTTAATATTTGCGACCTGCAGCGTATAAACAGTATAATTTTGGTAGGACCCTTATATGGGCACTAGGTCTAAACATAGACCGATGTTCACCAAAATCAATAGGCTGCGTTATTGGGGCAATATAGGTCTGTATATCAAATTTCATCAAAATATCTTAATATTTGCGACCTGCAGCGTATAAACAGTATAATTTTGGTAGGACCCTTATATGGGCACTAGGTCTAAACATGGACCGATGTTCACCAAAATCAATAGGCTGCGTTATGGGGCCAATATAGGTCTGTGTATCAAATTTTATCAAAATATCTTAATATTTGCGACCTGCAGCGTATAAACATTATAATTTTGGTAGGACCCTTATATGGGCACTAGGTCTAAACATGGACCGATGTTCACCAAAATCAATAGGCTGCGTTATTGGCCCAATGTAGGTCTGTGTACCAAATTTCATCAAAATATCTTAATATTTACGACCTGCAGCGTATAAACAGTATAATTTTGATAGGACCCTTATATGGGCACTAGGTCTAAACACGGACCGATGTTCACCAAAATCAATAGGCTGCATTATTGGGCCAATATAGGTCTGTGTACCAAACTTCATCAAAATATCTTTATATTTACGACCTGCAGCATATAAACAGTATAATTTTGGTAGGACCCTTATAAGGGCACTAGGTCTAAACATGGACCGATGTTCACCAAAATCAATAGGCTGCGTTATTGGGCCAATATAGGTCTATGTACCAAATTTCGTCAAAATATCTTAATATTTACGACCTGCAGCGTATAAACAGTATAATTTTGGTAGGACCCTTATATGGGCACTAGGTCTAAACATGGACCGATGTTCACCAAAATCAATAGGCTGCATTATTGGGCCAATATAGGTCTGTGTACCAAATTTCATCAAAATATCTTAATATTTACGACCTGCAGCATATAAACAGTATAATTTTGGTAGGACCCTTATATGGGCACTAGGTCTAAACATGGACCGATGTTCAAAAAAATCAAACTTGTTCGTCCTTGGGCCAACATAGGTCTGCGTACCAAATTTCATCAAAATATCTTAATAGTTGCGACCTGTAGAGTGCGCACAAGATTGCATGGACAGACAGACGGACGGACGGACGGACAGACGGACATCGTTAAATCGAAATAAAACCAGTCTGGTGTATTGTTTGGATCCGAAATTCGAATGGGTTAAAATGGGACTTATGTCAAAATTTTCTATAATGTGAGTCAGCGCACCAAATTTCATTAAAATATCTTAATATTTGCGACCTGCAGTTTGTAACCAAGCCAATTTTGGGGGGACCCTTATATGGGCACTAGTTCTAAACATGGACCGATGTTCACCAAAATCAATAGGCTTCGTCCTTGGGCCAACATAGGTCTATGTACCAAATTTCATCAAAATATCTTAATATTTGCGACCTGCAGCGTTTAAACAATATAATTTTGGGGGGACCCTTATATGGGCACTAGTTCTAAACATGGACCGATGTTCGCCAAAATCAATAGGCTTCGTCCTTGGGCCAACATAGGTCTATGTACCAAATTTCATCAAAATATCTTAATATTAATACCTGCAGCGTAAAAACAGTATAATTTTGGTAGGACCCTTATATGGGCACTAGGTCTAAACATAGACCGATCTTCACCAAAATCAATAGGCTGCGTTATTGGGCCAATATAGGTCTGTGTACCAAATTTCATCAAAATATCTTAATATTTGCGACTTGCAGCGTATAAACATTATAATTTTGGTAGGACCCTTATATGGGCACTAGGTCTAAACATGGACCGATGTTCACCAAAATCAATAGGCTGCGTTATTGGGCCAATGTAGGTCTGTGTACCAAATTTCATCAAAATATCTTAATATTTACGACCTGCAGCGTATAAACAGTATAATTTTGGTAGGACCCTTATATGGGTACTAGGTCTAAACATGGACCGATGTTCACCAAAATCAATAGGCTGCGTTATTGGGCCAATATAGGTCTGTGTACCAAATTTCATCAAAATATCTTAATATTTACGACCTGCAGCGTATAAACAGTATAATTTTGGTAGGACCCTTATATGGGTACTAGGTCTAAACATGGACCGATGTTCACCAAAATCAATAGGGTGCGTTATTGGGCCAATGTAGGGCTGTGTACCAAATTTCATCAAAATATCTTAATATTTACGACCTGCAGCGTATAAACAGTATAATTTTGGTAGGACCCTTATATGGGCACTAGGTCTAAACATGGACCGATGTTCACCAAAATCAATAGGCTGCGTTATTGGGCTAACATAGGTCTGTGTACCAAATTTCGTCAAAATATCTTAATATTTTCGACCTGCAGCATATAAACAATATAATTTTGGAAGGACCCTTATATGGGCACTAGGTCTAAACATGGACCGATGTTCAAAAAAATCAAACTTGTTCGTCCTTGGGCCAACATAGGTCTGCGTACCAAATTTCATCAAAATATCTTAATAGCTGCGACCTGTAGAGTGCGCACAAGATTGCATGGACAGACAGACAGACGGACGGACGGACAGACGGACATCGTTAAATCGAAATAAAAAAAAATTCTGAACCGATCGGTATACTATAAGGTGGGTCTACGACCAATATTTTTTGGTGTTACAAACATCAGCACAAACTTATAATACCCTGACCACATAGTGGTGTAGGGTCATAGGCGTGATTTTAAAAACAATATTGGATTGGTGGAACCCAGTGTAGAAAATCATTACCAGATATGTGGTTATGTAACTACATACCTGGTAATGGTGACTACTTACTTTTATTATTACATTTCTTATTACCTTTATATGGCGATGTCGCGAAAAATAATGAGTTACAAACCTGCATACGAAAAATCAAAAAATATGTCGTTTGTATGTGCTTACCAGTATTGACTAAAATAATGATTCTAAAAATAGATTTTCAAAAAAATAAGTTTTATAAAAAAAAATATTTTTTTAATGTCGAATTTTTTTTTAATAAAATTTTCTTGTGCGGGAATCGAACCTGGGACTCCGCACAAGTTAGCTTACTCGCCAACATACAAAAAATCAAAAAATATGTGGTTACATATATTATTACCAGTGTTGAAAAAATATTAAGTCTAAAAATAGATTTCAAAAAAATCTAGAACATTACTTTTTTTTGAAATAATGATAAAAATAAGTCATTATTGGTAACACATTATTATTTATTTTGAAATAATAAAAAAAGTAAGTATTTATTAGTAACTCATTATTATATCTTTTATAATAATGCAGAAAGTAAGTCCGTGTCATTACTGGTAATCCAAAAAATAATGATATGTCATTACTGTTTCTACAGTGGAAAGTAAGTATACAAAAACTCTTCAATCGCTCTTATAAATTTAGTGCTGCGTTTAATCGTTAATAAATATATTTTTTTTAATAAATTCATAAATCGTACGGTTCCTATTTAAAATACTGTGTAAAAACATCTCCAAAGTTGGAAAATGGACAAAATGTGTTTGCTGGAGAAAAACACACAAATTTTTCAATAAGAGCGCTACAAAAGTGTTTTTAAATAAAACAAAAACGGTTTTGGATATCAATGAAATTCTTAATTCCTGTGAAAGTACGTTCGATGCCATTATGTATGGAAATCGATCTCTTTTGCATGGCCACCACGGGCACGCTTGCAGAAGTCCAGACGCTGAACCCAATTTTCGACGGTTTTCAAGCATAAATCGGCCGATATTCGTACGAAGTTCATCAATCGTCGTTGGCTTGTTGGCATAGACCATAGATTTGACGTAGCCCCACAGGAAATAGTCCAACGGCGTCAAATCGCACGACCGAGGCGGCCAATCGACTGGACCATTTCGTGAGATAACACGTTCTTCAAACTTGGTTTGCAATAAATTGATTGTGACATTCGCTGTGTGGCCTGTGGCGCCGTCCTGTTGGAACCACATGTCCTCCAAGCCCATATCATCCAATTCACAATAACGTGCCGGTCTTGATCATCACGGTAGAAGTACGGCCCAATGACGCCGCCGGCCCATAAACCGCACCAAATCGTAATTTTTTCGGGATGCAATGATGACTCATGGAGTACGTGTGGATTGCTGTCTGACCAATAACGCATATTTTGTTTATTGAGGAAGCCATTATTATGACGACCATAAATTGGACGTAGCGCTCTTAACGTTGAGGCCACTGACTCCGAATTTCGGTAGTAAATTTTAATAATTTCGACTCGTTGTTGGCTCGTATATCTTTCCATCATGAAATGGCAAACCTTACTGAAGAGAAATGTCAAAAGAGCGGCAAGAAATATGGCGTCGTTTGCTGTCCCTGTCTTTCTACTTTTGTAGCGTCCCTGTTGAAGAACCCTATATATCATTCGAAGGGTCTTAGTTTCATCTTTCTAAATCTGCTGAGAAACTTAAAATCGGTTGATATTTAACTAAGTTATTGGCTTATAAGTGCATAAAGGTACGAAAAACCGGGTTTCTACCCGTAACTTAAGATTTTGGAGGTGTTTGGCAAATTCTAAAAACAGATTATTGTTGTAATCGACAACACCTACCAGGAAAATACCCAGTCAGAAAAATACAAACGGGAAAGCGGTGGCAAAGCACTTTAACAGGTGGTACAAGTACTGGCAAATAGTGTTTTCCCATTCCCAAAATGATAACATCATTAGACAAAAGGACCGGCTGTTCAAAAAGCGCCGGAAAAGCACTGAAGGAACAAAATTTTTAAACGTTGGCAAAACCAATAAATAGGTGGTCTGGAAATATATTTTCCAAAATAAAATTTAAAAAAAGTTCATATGTATTTTTTTTGGTCCTGCCGTGACTTGAACCCAGGCCGTCAGATTGGCAGACAATTGCTTTACCCACTGAGCTAACGAGACATATAATATTTAATGGCTAAACACATAAATGAGTGATAATAACTGGACAACTCCTGGCTGTGCCAAAATGCTAGTACTGGCAAACAATTTTTTGTAACTAGTATGCCAGAGTTGGGAGGGCAAAAATAAAGTTGGTCTTAAAGGAGCTTTCCCACAAACAAAAAAATTGATTTTATAAAACAAAAAAAATTTTAAATTAAAAAAAATCCAAAAAAAAATTTTTTGCTTGCAACCGGATTTGAACTCGGAACCTTCCGACTACAAACATTTTTTAACGAAGCGTCAGCATTTTTATAAAATCATTGGTTTTCCAGTGAATTGATTTTTGTACGCCTGGTAGCATTGGCTAGGTAGCACTGGATAACCACTGGTTGCAAACCATGGCATATCACTCTAAGCCAATTCTTCGCCAGTGTTTTTTTTATATACCACCGAAATTTTTGTAAAACAAATACTGGTAAAACGCTATTCGCAAACGCTGGCAAAGCCTCCCAAATGATTGTTCTGCCAGTCATTTATTTTTAATACTGTGGTTACCCAGTGGTATGCCAGTGCTTGATTTTTTGTACCACTGGCGATTTCTGACTGGGTAGTGTCACTTCCCAGGTATTTTTTTCTGTCACACAGTGTAAGCTTAAATTATGATTTCTAAATGCCACAAAATTGCTTCTGAAACGCATTAAGGCAGTTCACAAGGGGGGTGCTATCTGTTCTATCGTCCTAACAAAAAAAAGAGTTGTTAAAATTTTTATTTGACTTTAAAGGTGCTTTCACAATGTTAGAGTGACTCTACTCTGCAGCACAGATTGAAATGTTAACTGTTCAAAATGCAGAGTAGAGTTACTTCAAAAAAAATATTTGACTTGTCAATACTTACGCAGATTTTGCGAATATCTTGCAACGGCTTTCACTGCTGTTATTATAAAAAAAATTTTTGTTATATATTTTATTCTATATTGAAACTATTTGTTTATATTTTTCAATATTTTTTTATAATTTGTTGACAATTAGAGATGTGAACAAATTAGTGATGTATTTTTTTAGTTATATTTGTCATGTTAAACAGTTAACAGAGTTATGTTAACTCTAGAGTCCAACAAATCCGTACTCCCGAGTCAAACAAATTTGACTCTGGAGTGGAATAAAAAAAGATAGCAAAATACAAAAATATATTAGTAAGAAAGAGAAAAGAACTAGATTTGCTACAGATTGGAGTACTCCATCATTGTAAACGCACCTTAACAACGGTTTTCTTTTGGGTTTTCTATCTGTTAGCACACTTAAACATAGGACACTAAACATACGGTAAAATGTTGTATCGTGCTATTCTCAAATGTTGTATTTTTCAATTTAAATTCTAACAACTCTGTTTTTTTATAGGACGATACAACAAATAGCACACCCCTTGTGAACAACCTTATTGTTTTAATATAAAAAATAAAAAAATTCCCTACAAAGGCAAAGAGAAAATCAAACGTTTTTCACTTTTAGTAATGATTTTTTCACTTCTTACAAAATACTTTTATAAAAATTGAAAATTGAACCTGTTGAAATTTAATTTTCTTTCCGTATTTACATAACAGCTGATATTGCATGGTATGTTTACTAAAAAAATTGAAAAAACTAATCAAAAGGGATAATACAAACAATATTAAGTGACAAAATTTAAAAATTGTGCAAAACTAATAATAAATAACAATGAAAAATAAAAGTTTTTGTTAAAAACATATGATCCGTTTTCGTTTATCTAACTACAGATTTTCTGCTCCGTCCCGTTACGTTAGGGTACGTTACGTCTACGTATGGCTAATGAACCCTTTAGCCCTGGCAAAGCTTTGTCGGTAGAATCTACTAAAAATTACATTTAAAACAAATGTATACATACTCCTTTGGAGTTAAAAATGTATTAAAAAAATTAAAAATGTAAAATTAACTTGCAAATTTTTACTACAAAAAGTTTTTTACAGTTTTACAGTTAACTCTTTTATTAAAAAAAAATATTTTAGTAAGAAAAATAATGTTTTTCTTTCGATTATAAAAATATTTGTAATTACTTCATTCTACTTAAAATTAACAGCAAAACGGTTTCAGTTATTACGTTTTGATACATTGAAGATACAATAAAATTTTCAGATTTTTATTTGCAAACTTATCTTTGACTTAACTATTAAAGAAATGAAAAAGCAGTATAAGACCCACCGTAAGGTGTTAATTCATAAAGATAAAGTAGACTTATAAAACAAATTTTTCATATAAAATTTGTTCCATAATGCTACTATAAAGGGGTAAGAATATAGCAATAATATTAAATATAAACTAAACAAGAATTTTCAAAAATCAACAATATTCTTTATTTTTTAATAACTAACAAACTAACAAAAATACTGTAAAAATGATGATAATAAAAATAATATAATGAAAATAACTCATTTAAACAACTGTTGTGAAATACATCACTTTTCGTTAGATGTTTTTTTAAATTACTATCGTAATAGTTGTTTTATATTTGTCTATTCAAGAACAACTGCAATTACAGTTAAAACAACAACTAGTGCTTTCTACACAAACAACTGTAATGTTGTAGCTGTCAAACTTTTTTGAGTGTACACTAAAGTTGCTTTTAAGCTTCTCTTTAACTGTTAATGAGCTTTGTATCAAAAATGATACATGTTGATTTTCTCCATCCATGAAAAAAAATTCAGAAATATTTTAAAGATTGCTTAAATAAGAAATAGAAATTCTTAAAATAGTATAATATAGCTTTTATAAATAAATACCCAGTAGCAAATGGTCAACCTAGTTCTAAAACGTAATAGTTTTTTGACTAGTAATTACATAACTAGTTCTCAAAATAACCAGTTGTATACTAGTTAAATACGATCTATGTAGAGACTGTTTTAAAAAAATTACCTGAATTAAAATATGAGATTTGAAATTACCCGAATAAAAAAGTTTATATATATGTAGTTATATATTATTATATATGGACATACATATATGTCCCTATCAGGGAAACAAGCCGATCAAAATAATCGGCGGCGGCGGCGCAAGCAAAAAATCGGCGGCGGCGGCGGCGATTAAGGTTGAGCCGGATTAAAATGGCGGCGCAACCAAATAATCGGCGGCGGCGGCGGCTTGATCGGCTTGATGGAACATTATACACGTAGTTTAAAGATGTTTAAGGTTTTTTCCAAAATATAGCAGTAGAAGATTGTGCAAAAAATTTGGAATCATCAAATAAAAAATAATTTTAAGTTAAATTCATCGATAAAAATTACAAATTTAGGATTTTTAGTTTTTGAACGGAGCTAGAAGGAGAGATAGTTGGGCTTACCAAATATATACATATGTTTATATATTCAACAAAATCGTGTGGAAATATTTTCAAATAAAACTGATTTTCTTAATTTTTTCTTATTTTGTTTAATTTTGACATATTTTGTTTAAAAAAAACTAATTTTTATCTAATTTATTCTTTATTCAGGGTAAAATGAAGTTCTACTTTAATCGCTTTAAAATTGTCAAAGTTATACATTTTTTTATAAACATGGAATCTCTGCATTTATAAGAAAATTGAAAATATGTATTAACCTTAATGATTGTGCAAACAAGAACATCGAGTTGCTGAAATTAAATGTTTAGAAAAATTACGATAACTTTTTCAATTTTCAATTAATTTCAACAAAAGAATCTGATTTTACTAAGAACTAAACCCACTTTCAGAATAAATTACAATAGTAAAGAATTGTTTAATAATAGCTGTATTTTCGACTTAACTATATCCGTTAACTCATAAAAAAACTCAAAGTGCATAGAAACGCGTTTAAGACGAAAACTAATATCTTACTTTTCGTATGCACGTTATTTTTCAACACGGATAATTATCAACGTTGAAAACTCAACGTTTATACATTTTCACATCTAACGTAACTCTTTCGCGTTACTTCCTAAAAACTTTTGCTGACGTACGTTTGATTACAACGGAACAATTATAAACATAACCTGGTTAAATTTTTTTTGTAGTACAATCGGTTTAACTTAGATTTGCCTTAAATACTTAACGTTGATAGGCATGAGACAAAATACAGCTACTGTAAAAAAGCCGTCAATGTATACAAATTAAAAATAAATTTTAATATTTAAAAAAAAAAACTGTCAACATATTTCAGTTACAAATAAATAATTCTATATATATTTGGAAAGCTAAAATTTTTGTCTTTCCAAAAACTTTACAATATTCAAAATCGGTTGAAAAATTGCTGAATTTCAAATTATTAAGTGCTTGAAGTCGCTCAAAAACAGAGTTTTGACACTATCACCCCTGTTCTGAATTTCGAAACTTTTTAATTAGAGTGGTTTTGTAAAATCACACAAAATTCAAAATATCGGAAATTGACTGTTTCAACAAAATTTAGCATACTGACAAATTTTAAAATAAATTTTAACATATTAATTTTTGCAACAAAATATTCGTTTTACTTTCACCAAGCTTTTCCAACACGAAATAAAACGCAGAAAATAATTCGGATGTGGATCACAGAACAGCAAAAAAATTCGGAATGTTTCACTTTAGAATTTTTTATGTGGATTCGGATCTTAGAAATAAACAAACTCTATTTTCACTCAAAATGAAATGTGTTTTTAGCAAGGTTGGTTACCGAAACGAATAAGGGTAACGGTATCGGATTTCGTTTGTTTAGGTAACGGTATTCAAGACTGTTTCGGTAACGGTATACCATTACCGAAACAGCAATACCGGTACGTACCGGTATTAAAAATTATGTTAAAAACATATAGAAACAAGTAAAAACATGGCATATTTATAATTCTAAGTACTGAAAATACAGATTTTAAGCTATAAATTCAATACTGGTAGTTTTAGTAAGTAATATTATTATATATAAATTTTTTTTGTAAAAAAAACCCAAGATTATAAAATAAAAAAATTGTAATTTTTATATAAAATAATAAATACCGGTAAAATACCGGTAACTACCCATAAAAATAACGGTATCGGTAACGATAACGTTATTTGGAATTTTTTTAGAGGTATCGATAACGGTAACGGTATTTAATTTGAAACGGTATTTTAGCGATAACGGTATTATAACGATAACGGTAACCAACCTTGGTTTTTAGAATAAACTAGAAAAAAATATGGTTCCAAAAAAATTATGCTCGAAAAGATGTCAAAGTTGAAAAACTTAGAAGAAAAAATTCAGATATTCACCCCTGTTCTTAGTTCCGAAACTTTTTAATTAGAGTTGATTTGTAAAATCACACGGAATTAAAAATTTCGAAAATTTGTTGTTTCTACCAAATTTTAATATTCATTGACTAATTTTAAAATAAATAAATATATAATAATTGTTGTTAAAAAATATATATTCGTTTCACTATCATCAAGCTTTTTCTACACGAAATAAAACGAAAAAAATAACTCGGATGTGGATCACGGAACAGCAAAATGTTTCACTTTAGAATTTTTTTGTGGATTCGGTACTCAGAACAGCGTCGATTATGTAAATATCTCCCCAATTTTATAAGTCGACCGAGAAATAACATTTTTTTCGTCCGCAATGTCTTAAAAATGTGTCTTTTGATAATAATTTCAGGTGTACTGAAATTTCTGAAAAATGTGATGTGATCTACTTAACTAAACCTACGACCATAGATTCAAATGAATTAATTCTTTAATTGACTTTTGGAATTTTAATTAAAATTTACTAATATATCATTCGTTTATACCATTCCTTATGAATTCATTCACTGGCTTGATTCTTTTAATTTTCATGCATAGTGAATGAATTCTTTCATGAATTCATTCTTATAATGATCTTTCACGTTTCATTCGGTTTGTAAAATATTAAAACAAATGTTGCGTTTTTAATTATTTTTATATGTTTTGTATATGATATCAATATTAAATCCCTCAAATAAGCCACATTTTTATTTAATTTGTAATTATAAACTAAAGTGTTGTCAGAATCATTAGTATATTCATATCTTAGATCTTTTACTGAATGAATAAAATGACAATTTTGATAAGCCATTTTGTAAAAGATTAGAATTAATGAAAAAATTAATTATTTAAATTGATTGTAATTTCACAAGGAATGTATTCAACATAAGAATACATTCTATTTAATATTAAAGATTGGGAATGAAACCTATGAATTAATTATAAAGGAATGTTTTGATGGAATGATATATATTCAATTTCTAAAGCTGAATTCGGTTTTGTGCGAATTAAGCTAAAATTTAATTAATTCTTTCGAAGCTCTGCCTACAATCTACACTTGGTCATTTGAAAAGTATATATGCATATTTTTTATTTTGTAACACTGTGTAATTTGTATCCAAAACTATGGGTGCATATGCAAATTTCAGCGAAATCTGTCAGAAGTTTTCAAGCAAAACTTCCAACTTAAGAAATATTTATGACAAAAATCCTTCTTAGCTCTGACTATAAAACTGGTTCTTTTATTTTTTTTGAACTAAAAAAAAATACTCTTGATGGTTCAGGAAATGATGAAGAAGAAAATTTGTTTTAAAAATGACATTTGCTTTTAATTTTTTTATTTTGGAAAATTGATACTTCCAGCCGAAATGAGCCGAAAAAAATCGGCGGCGGCGGCTGAGGCAAAAATGACCGGCGGCGGCGGCTTAAACGGCTTACGGCGGCTGGCTTGTTTCTCTGGTCCCTATATAAAATTATATATAATTATATCTGACATTGATTATTTACAAATTCGTTTATATGGTGCCTTATAAAATTATATATAATTATATATGGTCCAATATATGATAATATATGCCTTATATAATTATATATATTTAAACAAAAATAAACATTTTTTTATTCGATTTTCAATAACTGTATAGAGCAAAATTGAAACTTACATAAGTATTGAAAAAGACACATGATGACAAAATCATAAAAAAAATTCTTTAGAGTTAAGGACAATTCAGATGTACACTATCCCTATCTACTATTACCGAGTATTGGGGATACGAATTGTCAGATTTTTGTGAATTCTCTTTTGAAAATGATATTTCATATCCTCAATACAGAGAAATAATAGATATGGATGGACAGAGATGGATACCGTGCGAATCAAGATTTATGGTCATCGGTTCCACAAATCAAAAATTTTATAGTACGGCATATAGGTAAAACAGTAGTGTCAATTTATTAGTGAGTGAATTTGTAAATTTTCACCAAGTTTCATCAAGATATGAGAGCTCATGCACTAAAAACAGAGATGGGCGAAAATCATTACTATTTTATTTTCATTGCCATTACTTTATGTAATTTCTATACATCAGGTTCTTGTGTCATAAAGTCTCAAAAATTACCATGAACACTATTTTTGTAAATTTTTTTAAAATGAAAATTGACATGATGAATCATTTTGGAGACCAGCTTTGGATTTAGTTATTCGAAAACGCTTAGTCGTAAATTTTTTTGTTATTGTTATAAAATTTTTGCACATTTAATAAAAATGGAAAATATTTGTGATCTGCAGTAAATTGTTCAAAAATATAAATTATTTAATTGGAAAAAATACAAAATCTAGGTAAAATATATAGGGGTCAATTTATATAAAATTATATAAATTTATATCTAAATATATATAATAATATAAAACTATATATACCCATTTTTCGGATATAATTATATCAATTTATATATAATTATATCCGAAAAATGGATATAATTATATATTTATAATCATATATAATTATATCCACCAATTTCCGCATATAATTAAATATAATTTGATATGGGACAATATATAATTATATATGACTCCATATATAATTTTATATGGCCCCATATCAATTTTTTTAATCGGGTATTATTTTTTTTTTGCATTTTTATTTAATAAAAAAATCAGAACATCTAATTTTTTTTATTGTGAATTAAACTGAGGTGTAAATCAACTGGTACAGTACTGATGCCAAAGAGTCAATCCAGAACTGGTTTAGTAAATTTTTTATTAGTACCAGTGCAGCTTTTTGTTTTTCTCTCTAAAACAATAACACTGTGAGACAAATGGTAGGGGTCAGTGATCGGGAAGAATTCAAACTACCGGGGAAAGTTATATCGGTAAAAAAGAAGTTATACGTGTCCCGGCGTTTCGCTGGGTCACCCCTAGGAATCAAGATATATCGATTTGACCTTTGGTGGTCTTTTTTTTTTGACATAACTCGAGAACCACTAGTCCGATTTTGCTCAAACAATTTTAAAAAAATTAAAAATTACAATTCCTTTAATCTGTTCATATAACGTTTTTCTATATACTCAACAGTTTTGCCGGTAAAAATAAATGTCTGAAGAAAAAAATATTTTTTGCCTAAAATATTAAAAAAAAGTAATAAACAAAAGGTTATTGATTTTTATGGTAGCGGTAACAAACATTTATTTTTACCGGCAAAACTGTTGAGTGTATAGAAAAATGTTATATGAACAGATTAAAGGAATTGTAATTTTTAATTTTTTTAAAATTGTTTGAGCAAAATCGGACCAGTGGTTCTCGAGTTATGTCAAAAAAAGATATATCTCGATTCCTAGGGGTGACCCAGCGAAACGCCGGGACACGTATAACTTGTTTTTGACCGATATAACATTTCCCGTTGGTTTCATCCCATCCCGATTTTGACTGTCGCATAGTGTAATCTTAAACAATTTGTATACCTAATAGTTTTATTGAAACTGCGCAGAGATTTCAAAAGATTGAATTTAAATACTAGTTTTGAAATACCACCTTCGTTTGTAATATGTAATACATTCTGAGTATGCAAATAAACACTAAAATGTTTTATTGTCATTAGAAGTCATAAACACAAAATATTTTAAATTTCATTTGGTAAATGGATATAATAATCTCAGTAAGAGAAAACTATCGGTCTAATCTGCATTTTATCAAAGCAAAAACCTTTGTGTTTTATGTATATAATTCAGATAGCAACCAACTGGTACAGTACTATTTCCGAAGAGTCACTTCGGAACTGGTTCCGCGAGTGTCACATTAGTACCAGTTTCGCTTCTTATTTTTCGTCCTTAAATTGTAATTTCCAAACTAGTACCAAAGTGGCAATTTGGCGACAATTGCCCCCATCCCTATGACATCTCCATGTTAAATTCTACAGTTGTTTGTATGGAGAGGCGGTAGAACTCGTACTAGTTGCTTGGTTTAAATAAACTAGTATACTAGTAGTGTGTATACTAGAGTTCGTCAAAAATATATAAAATTTCTTTGATTTTGGGATATAAAAATTTTTTTTAAAGTTTTTGCATCAAAAAAAAAAGAATGGTGTTTTTTTTAATTTTTTTATTTCAACTCCTTCCACTGGCGCAATTCGGCCAAACACGCTGATTTGGAGACCCATTTTCTGCAAAGCAAAAACGGCTGCATTTCTGGGAAATCGGACTTTACCATTCGATTCTACAGCAAAAATTAATATAAAAAACATTTTTTTTGCGTTTTCTGAATACAGCAGATAGTCATTAGAGTGGTGCAAAAATCCAGCTTTTTCAAAAATTTCAAAAACGTTACTTTTTTATTACACACAATGAAAATGTATTCCCTGGTGAAAACATTGGTGCAAAAATTGTTGATATACCGCGACCCGTTAAAAAGTTATTTAGTAATCAAATATGTTTAATAAAAAAAATCTTGGTGGTAAACATTACAAAACTTACAAATTATTTTGTCTTTACTAAAAAATAAATTTATAATGTGACAGCGAGTATTGAAGGCTGCATTTTAATTAACTCAAATACTTTTTTATTAAATAAAAAAAAAAATCCAAATTTGATTAGCTAATAACTTTTTAACGGTTGGCGGTATATCCAAAATTTTTGTACCCATGTACTCAGCCGGAAATACATTTTCATTGTGTGTAATAAAAAAGTAACTTTTTATAAGTTTTTGAAAAAAGTGGATTTTTCGAACCACTCTAATGGCTATCTGGTGTATTTTGAAAATGCAAAAAAAAAACGTTTTTCATATTAAATTTTGTTGTAGAATCGAATGGTAAAGTCAGATTTCCTATAAATGCAGCTACCCAGCAAAACCACACATTACCAAATAATGTGTAAAGTAATGTGTTGCCATAGGGGCCCATGCATTACTTTATACCTTACTTCACTGATGAATTTTACAGGCGATGAGCCCCAAAGTAATGTATGAGGAGGAAGTGATAAAGTAATTGGTTACTTATGTGGTTACAAGAATGCGAAAAGTAATGGGTCTAAAAATAGATTTTCGTAAAAAAAATTTTATTTAAAAAAAATTTATTACAAATATTTTTTTATTAAATATATAAACGTGGTCACGCTGGGATTCGAACCTGGGATCCCTGCATGTTAGCCAAGAACTCTACCACCTGAGCTATCGACACATATAACATTTGATTGCTTAAAAAGTAAATGAATTGTTGTGATTCATATTTTCATTTGTAATGTCGAAAAATATATACCTTACATCCATGCTTACAAAAAAAAACACAAAGTAATGTGATTTTCGAAAATATTCTAATCAATAAATATTCTAATTATTACTTTTTGGTCTGAAATAATGCAGAAGGTAACGAGGTATCATTACAAGGTAATGCGTGAGTATATCGCACCCATTACCAAAGTTTTGCTGGGTAATTTTGCTCTGGAGGAAAAGGGTCTTAAAATCAGCGTTTTTGGCCGACTTGCGCCAGTGGAAGGAGTTGAAATAAAAAAGAAAAAAACGCCATTTTTTTTCTATGCAAAAACTTTAAAAAAAGTGATGATATCCGAAATTCTAATTTTTATGATGAACTCTAGTGTATATACACCTTGTTCTGAACTAGTATTTTTTGCTACTGGGTAGATAATATATTCAAACTTCTGAACAAAACGTATTAATAAATCAGTTATTTCCATAGTGTGTATCAACAATGATACTTCCCGTGTAAAAAGTTTAGATCTGATCAGATCTTTTTGGATCTAAATAGATATGATTGAATGTAATTAGATCCTGTACCAGATCTCATCAAATATGATCCGATATGGCATATGTGATAATACCTTATGGCAAGATCTGATCAGATCTAGTGCCAAATCTGTTCATATCTAAAGTGATCTGGACAATTGCGCCAGATATGCCTAGATCTGATCAGATCTAATTAGATCTCACATTTGTCCCAAATTTTGATAAGATCTACTAAGATCTGGCCAGATATGCCTAGATCTGGTAAGATCTACTGAGATCTGGCCAGATCTGATCTTTTTTACACGGGTTAGCTAGAATTAGTTTTTTTAAAGCTCGATTAACGGTTAAAAATAATAATATCTTACCATTTGATCTAATGGTGCATTATCTTCTCCTCTATTCCATACAGCTTCATTCATTGATTTTTTAAAGTTTGCTTTAACTCTACCGTACTCATAACCATCTACGGCCAATATTAATTGTTCGGGTGTCCAAGTTAATGAATATATATGAAAATTATCACCAAAATGTTCTTGACGGCCATTCACTTGCGATACCGTAACATCGGACATAAATAGGTGTCTTAGATTTGGATCTTTTGTTAAAATAACACCACCAAATAAACGTTCACCATCTATGTTCTTATTTTGCCACTGTAAATGTCGATTGCCACGAGCGTAAGCAATGCGTATTTCACCAGATTTATAGTAATCACCATATAATTTAGCAGAAGGTTCTAAAGTTATTACTAGAAATTACAAGTTTTTCAACTTTTATCGCTTTTTATCTTTTCGCTAAACTTACATGGAAATAGCCAGTCTCCCTTGGGTAATTTAGCTCTGACTTCAACTCGACCATATTTAAAATTGAAATAGTTTTTTGTATTTACACGTCCGGCTATAATGGGTGGTAAATATAAATTTCCTTTTGGCTCTAAACGACATTCGTTATCAATATCAAAACTGGTACATCTAGAAATAACGATGGCAGAATAAAATATATTTAAAATATTACGAATTCTTAATTAACCTACCTTTCTCCTAAATCAATGCTGTCCTTCTTTATATTTCTATCATTTAAATTTACATTCATTTTAATTAGACCCCCTTCAATGCCAAATGTACCATTGTACAATACAAATTCAGCATCATTAGTTGTTGGTGGTATAAGTACTTCACTTGTC
Organism: Leucophora obtusa; assembly: GCA_949987735.1. Lineage (NCBI taxonomy): Eukaryota > Metazoa > Arthropoda > Insecta > Diptera > Anthomyiidae > Leucophora > Leucophora obtusa. The sequence goes on from OX465296.1 coordinate 39,220,087, forward strand.
CAATATTGTTCATTAAATGTATTAAAGTTATCTTCAAATATTATATCACCCTTACAAAAATGACTAGGCTTTTGAAGTTCGGTAATAGTAGAATAACATATTTTGGTTTCATCAACCGGTTTTTTTATGGTTGACGATTCCTCGGTTACCGTTTCCGTTGTTGCGGTTCTAGGAGTAGTACTGATTACAAAATTTGTATTACCACTCCTAAATGCTCCCACTGATATGGGATCTTTCATATCACGAAATATTAAACGATTATGTTGTACAGCCAACCATATATAAATTATATCTGAATCTTGTAAATTTCTATTGAACTCATATGACCAACGTTGATTCTGTGGTATATTAGCTAAACCAGTTAGCTGACCAGATTCAAATGAACGAAATTCTTTGTTGATATTAACATTAAAAGCCACCCATTTGATATCAGGATCATCTAGAATTTACTTAAAGGTTAATTGTGTATTTATAAAATATTTAACATTTAGAATGTTACTTACTTGGTATTGAAAGACGAAATTTATTATCTAATAATTCAAATACGATTGGTTCTATAGTGTAACTATAATATAATCCAGTTAAATTTATAATCAGTAACAAATATAAGTAAATTTTAGGCATATTTTGGCTGAACATTTTTTTCAAGAATTTCTTGAAAAAAAACAACTACACAACATTTAGGTTTGTTTGCTAATTTTATACTGAGATTTGTGTACAAATATAGGAAATACCATCTTTATAATTTGTGTCTCAACGAACTGAGCTTGTGAAACAGATAGTTCGCTCTTTTAAGCTTTTAAATAATTGAGTCGAAACGACATTAAAATACCCTTTTATATAGACTGAAATAAAACGTATAGCCTGATCAAATAAAGCCATCGCAGAAAAAAATGTGGTTTCAATTATAAAATTGTGAGTTTAATTAAAGAACTAATTGAATTTGTACCAACGAAGGAATTTGCCAAATCACAGAGTTATGTACAGTGGCCTTGAAAATGCTTTTTCTACAGAATGTATGCATGTTGTAAGAGAAAAATTTATGCCATCTGAAATTAATCTATGAACAATAACAAAAAATTATCAAAATATTGGTAATTATACATTATTTATTAAAGAAAAAATAAAAAAACAATATCTAAGGCACAGAAAAGTATACATACTGTTGAACTTAATAATAATATTCTCATATTATGTGGTAAAAAAAATATTATCTAATACTTTGTGTGTCCACCTACAAGTACTAAAACGGCTGTCAATATGTTTTTCATAGAAAAAAAAACTAATTTTTCAGTAAAACATCCTTTGAAATACCGTTTCATTCCTCCAAAAGAGCATTTTTGAGATCCATCTTACTTTTTTAGATAATTTTTCGGATACGGCGATGCAATTCATCCCTCGGATGCTCTATGGGATTTAAATCTGGCGATTTGGGTGGTGAATGTAGTTAGTGAGGCATATTATATAGAAGCTATTCCTTAACAATCCCCGAAGTGTGCTTCAGGTCATTATCTTGCTGGAAATACTAGCCTGGTTTAAGACCCATTTTTACAGCAGTTTGTTTAATATTATCTTTTAGAAGATCAAGGTAAAGAAAAGGATCCATTATTTTCTCTATAAATACCAAATTCCCTACCCTAGCCGCAGACATACTACAACCCCAGACCATGACATTACTTGCACTATGCTGACTGTTTGAAGTAGATTTTTCTCCATCAATTCTTCATTTTTTTGCACCGTACTTTTTGTTTGCCATCAGATCCGAATAAATTGAACTTGCTTTCATCGCTAAACATAACATTGGCCCAAAAAATTTCATCTTTTCCAACATGTTTCTTCACTTCACTGATGTATGGTTTCTTTCTATGTACACGACTATGAAAACCGCTGTTTGTTAGGACACTTCGAACTGTTTCTGGTAGACTGAGGCAATGTCGTTCATTAGATTCAAGTGATTAGCAATTTCCACTATTAGTGTCCTAGGATTTTTTTATTTCACCCAGTACCTGACGTACTCTAGGAGCAGAGCTTTAAAGAATTCTCCAAGTTATCTCAAACTTTATGCTAATTTGTTTATTGTTAATGGTCCTTAGTGGATTTCCTTGATTCTTACTAATATACTTATACTGAATTTAGACTAAGCAAAAACCAGCTGGTTTTTGTACAAAACTAAATTACAAAAACCAAGTCATTTACACTGGTTATTTAGTTTTTCTTTGTCACATCACTTTTTTATTACACATTTTTCTTTCTGTTTTTATTGTTAAACTAATGAAAAAAAAATTATTAATACATTTAAAAATTAATAACAACACACAATTTCAAACTAAAATAGAAATATTCTTAAAAAACTAAAAAATATTTTTTTGACATTTGCTTTACTTCTATATTCGTTGTAACAGGGTGCATCGAAAGTTAACTATAAATGATACCGGGTGTATCAAAAATGTACATTTCAGATATTTTTACTTGGTTTTTGGCAAAAACCAGGTAGAATGTGGTTTTCAGTTTGTATAAAAATTGTATGGGAAAACTAAAGTAATTTTGTAGTTTTCGGCTCAAAAACCAAAAATGGCCAAAAACTACTAGTTTTTGCCCAGTCTAAATATACTATTAGAAAGAATTTTGCTGGACGAGTTTTAATGAAATTTTTTTTTTTATGAAATTTTTAATGAAGTTTTCTTCACAAAGTAAATTAAAAATTTCCTAAATATGATGAAAAGCTTCATATATTTTATGAATCTACTTTTAATGAAACTTTTACATTGAGTGTATGAAAATTTTAATAAATGAAATGAAATTTTTTAAAACATTTTATGAAAAATTCCATTAATTCAATGAAAAGTTTCAATGGACGAGTTCCAGTGCAACTTCGTTATTTTTATGCAAAAATCCATTATTATCATGCAGATAATTCTCTCAGTGTACATACTACAAACTATACACTTTAACCCTCTAAAGGTCAAGAATGCCTCAGGGCAGCTATCATAATTGCACACAAATGCGTCAAATGTATATTTTACTAGGGTAACTATTTATGTTTTGAGCCTAACAATGAAAAAACAGAAATTGGTTATTGAAAATGTCTTTATTGTTTCTCAAAATATTCTCCTTTATGATCTATACACTTTTGAATGCGTTCGAACTACTTCCGTGTGAGACACCTCCAAAACATGGTTTTTGAATGCATCTACGAAAATCGTTGTCCATGTATTTTATCTATGATGTGCGACAACAAGAAAGAGTGCGCAAGAAGTCACTTGTTTGAGCCGATGTGTGAGAGCTCGCGTTGTCATTGTGAAGAATTATCCGTTTTTTTGGGAGTTGATTTTTCCATTCAGTACCATTCATAATTAACTGTTCTACGTAGCTCTAACAGCACTGTTGCCACATGACCAGTCTTCCTAAAAAAACAGGCGACCATTTGTTTCGAAGTGCTTCGAGAACGAACAATTTTTGTTGGATTTCACTCATCATGAAACACCCATACAGTCGACTGTTGTTTAGTTTTAGGATCATATGCGTAGATCCATGATTTGTCACCACTAACGTCACCGCTATTGTAATTCTTGAGCATTTGTTTGCACCAATCGGCACGAGCATCTTTTTGAGCTGTTGTTAAGTTCTGAGGAATCCAACGAGAACATATCATTACTACAGCAAAATTTTGGTGCAATATTTTATTTATGCTGGTGGAAATTATGCCTAAGGTAGCCTCAATCTCAGAGTACCTCGCATGACGATTTTAGCAGTTTTTGCATAGCATCAATTTCTGGCACAACAACTGGTTTTGGACGACTTTCTCGAAACTCGTCCTAGAGCGAAGGACGTTCACGATTAAATTCGTTATACCAGCGTTTCACAGTTGCTAAGTATGGAGGTTCATCACCAAAGGTTGAATTTAATTTCTATGTGCACTCTTGTCTACATAATCCACATCGAAAATCGTAATAAATCTTTGTCCGAAAATGTTTACGTGTTAATTCCATTTTTTGCTGACACACAACTTTCACGTTATGGTCAAAAATATTAAACTTTCTGGTGGGAATATCAGCTGGCGCCCAACAAGTGTTAAAGTGGCCAAAGCTCACAACCCTCGTATAATCATAACTGAACAATTTTGATAGAAAATACAATTTCCTAAATCTTTTAGGAAGATATTTTTCGTATACCGTGTTCGGTATGAAAGCGAGAAAGTGTTTAAATTAAAATTTCGTAAAATTTCAAAAAATTATTATTTTAAAGCAAACACAATTTTCAAAAATCTATAAATCATATTTAAATTTACTAAAAAATTTTCATAATGAACTCAAACCAATATAGAAACTTTAGCTTCTTTAATCAGTGCTTACTCGAAGGACAAACAGGGTTCTATCAGGATACATTTAAAGGATATCTTCTTATTCATTTTTTTTCTTCTTTAATATCAACTATTATGTGGTACAAATAGCAACCGACATCTCCAAATTAGGCATTTTAAAAAATCTTTAAAATTAATTTTAAAAAAAAAAATACGTTTTTGCATTTTTATCAAATTCGTGGGTCATTTTGGATTCCAGGCTAAAGTGGGTTAATGATATCCGATGAAGTCAAAATTCCATGTATGAATCATTTTGACTATATTAAATGAATAAATGTAATAAAAAATGATTTTTTTCGAAGTTTCGAATTTTGGGAATTTTTAATAGTAATACACTTTTTTCCAAAAGGGGCCATTTTCGTCCAACTTTCGGCACGGGTTAACGTTTTCCAAAAAAAAAATCGATTTCTTACGTTTTTGCATTTTTATCAAATTCGTGGGTCATTTTGGATTCCAGGCTAAAGTGGGTTAATGATATCCGATGAAGTCAAAATTCCATGTATGAATCATTTTGACTATATTAAATGAATAAATGTAATAAAAAATAATTTTTTTCGAAGTTTCGAATTTTGGGAATTTTTAATAGTAATACACTTTTTTCCAAAAGGGGCCATTTTCGTCCAACTTTCGGCACGGGTTAACGTTTTCCAAAAAAAAAAAATCGATTTCTTCCATTTGGGACCATTTCCAATAAAAGTGGAATCGCTACTTTAAGGGACAGTCTACTATAGGTGTTACAAAAATTAGCGCGGATATAGGAAGGTTAAAAAGGCTATGGCGTATACCAATAGCAAGACGACAAACTATAATAATACCCAAAAAAAAAGCAAATAATAAATATAAAAAATCCCCTATTCCATCATTAGCTTATTTTAAATTGATAATTTTTTTGTTTCATTCTGCACAAGCTTTTTTGATTGTCAAGTTTACATAGTTGAGTAGCTACTATGGTATATTATCGCTTTCCTAAACAAGTTTTGAGTTGCCTGCACACTTCTTAAGCATGATGTTAATAATAAGTACAATATTATGTTTGCATCACATTTCGTTTCAGTCTCAGTTTTCAGCTCTTATCTTTGAGACACTTTCAACAGCAGCTACTTTCGTTATTTGCGTCTTTTTGTTATTTCTTTTTACTATTTTATTTATTGAGTGCAAAAATAGATAATGCTATTTTATTTTACAATTTTCATTATTGGGATTCTTTCAAAGTTTTGTTTATGTTATGAAATTCCAAATGTCAAATTGGATCTGTTAAAAAAAGGATTTACATTAAGTATACCAGGTAAGCCTATTTTCGTAATGAAGTAATTCACAGTTTAAATGCTAAGGAGCTATCGTTGTAAAATAGCACAATAGAAAATTATAAAATTTACGATAAATGCTATATTGTGTTTAAAGATGAAAGGTTTAAACTGTTGTTAATACTATTGCTTATCTGGAAGAGGAAAATATTCACAACGATCAACTGCCAAAATGCAAAACCGTTTGTAGAAAAAGTGCTACCAACTTAGTTAGATCCATTAAATTATCTCGAACAGTTAACTTTAAATTAACCATGAGTTACTAAACCCCGTTTAGATTATCACACAAGTGTGTTATACATGTCAGAAATGTGTTGTATAAAGAAAATTAATAATAGTGTGAACACTGTTCGTTACACACATGTTAAAATGGGTGCACACATTTTAAAAAGCGGTCACACTTTTTTGACAAGATTTATTTTTTGAAATATTTCATAAAGATACCACTTGTCTCAACACAAGTATTGTGTTATTCACAAATAAATGTAAACAAAGATTAAAAACAACTAATGGTGAAAAAAGTAATAATAGAAGAAAAAATAACTGTTTTAATTTATTTGTTGTGTGTGTCGATAATAGTCTGAACACTGAAAAGATTTTCTTTTGTACTTTTTTGACAACCAGACAATTTCAGCATATTTTGTCATACTTGTGTGAAGAAAAGTATAAGCACTTATGTGATAATGTAAACGGGGCTTAACCAGTACTAAATATTTAACCTTACACCAAAAAAAATCCTTAGTTGATTACAACGAATATTTCAACTATCTTATAGGTGAAATACCCCTAACTAATATATCATGCAAGGCTCTTCCACCAATTTCGTGCGACCCTTAATTAATTTTAAAACAATCAAAAAAAATTTTAAACAAAATTAAAAAAAATTTAAACAAAAAAAAATAAAATCAAAATTTAAAAATAAACACACTCAGGGAATTATGTAGGTAAAATTAACTGCAAATGACAGTTAAAATAACTGCATTTGCAGTTAAAAAGGTGTAGACTACATTTGCATTTAAATCAACTGCAATGTGAATTAACATGTAAATTACCGTAAAACTGTGCAAACAACTGCAAATGTAGTTAAAATAACAAACAAAAATTATTTAAAAAATTTTTAATTTAATAAAAACAAATTTATGTAAATACCTAAGAGTAGGTATTTACATAAATTTTATTCTCAAATAAATTTAAAATTGAGAAAACAAAATTTACACTTAAAATCACTTTTAGTGTTCACTATTAAGATATTGTTTTAGATGTCCGTCTGTGAGGGATGAAATATTGTTTGGCTTCCTTTTTTCTCCAGGTAGAAAGGGATGAAAATATAAAAGAACTGAAAGAAAATAAATACAATATTTTTTAATATTCCCGTAAATAAATTTGTATTATTAAACTTACCTTATTATTTTAATTATTTAATAAAATATATAACTAGGGAATGCATCCCGGGATTTCCCGTCCCGGGATTCCCGGGAAATTAAGCATTTTTCAGTTCCCGCATTCTCGGGATTTTGGACCGGGAATCCCGGGATTTAAAAAAATGCTATTTAAAACAATAAAGTTAATTATCTCAAATTTTCATATGCAAAATTTTCCAACGTTTTGAAAATAGTAAAAATTTTACACTGTCTTGTTCGTTTACTGTTACCACAACTGGAAAAATTATAAAGTAAACTAAATTTTCCAATTGTAATAAAAGTAGTAAGATTTTTGAGTAAACGAACACACTGCGGCAAACTATCAACGTTGGCTTATGTCATTCCCATACAAATTTGACATTAGTAACGTTTAGAGGTTAACACTAAACGTTGGCTTATGTCAAAATTATATGGGAATGACGTAAGCCAACGTTGATAGTTTTCCGCACAAACGCAGCTTTTAGTTCTCTTGCGGGATACCGGGATCCCGGGAATTCAAAATAAATTTCCCGCTTTCCCGGGAAATCAAAAAGTGCGGGATTTTACATTCCCTATATATAACTTCAATACAAATTAACTATTATTGATATATGTTTTTGTTTTTAAGTCGATTGTTAATAGTTTTTTTGTAAAATAAAATTATTTGTTTATACTTTATATATAACCTTTTCCATTATTACGCATCTTCACTCTTTATCGTTGTTTTATAACTAAAGATGCAAGAGAAACCATGTTCTTATATTCTTTCACTAGAAATTTCTAAACAAGCGCCATATTATTTTTGTGTGCTTCGTACACACAACTTGAAAATTGAAGTGTGTGTAACAAAATTGCAAACAATTGCATAAAATAAATGTTACTACACAGAAAAAAATAATTCATACATGGAATGTATTTTTTCATAAACTGTATGAATCGAACATGATATTTGTTTCCCAAAACTTTTTCATTTGGGGTATGAATTTGTTCATACATATAAGAAAAATTTTCATCATATGAAGGAATGGAAATTATGATATGTATGAACTTTTCCTACATTTTATGAATGTTTTTACTTATTTTATAAAATAATATGATTTTTCCTGAGACAAATTGAAGATTTTTTAAGGAATTGAAACAAATGAAAAAAGGGATTTTTAATAAATGATTTTTTGATACGCTTTAAAACAAAATTCTCACTTAAACTTTATTTTGATAATCTAAAGGAAAATTGCTGAAATTAATAATTTGTTATTACGCCAGCATTTATATTCTTGTAGAGCAGCTGCACATTAAATTCTCCGTAGTATTTGTAGGATAATTTACATACTATTTTGGTTTATATCCTTCATCTTAGTAAAAGGTACCATTTATTATTTATTTTATAATTTTTTCTTTTTTTATATAAAATTTACTAACAAAAGAAAATCATATTTTGATATTTATTTTCTAATTTTAATTTTTAACTCTACTGTTTTCTTGAGCTTAAGGTTTGGTTTTTATTTATAAAAATTTTTTTATTTTCGATATTTCGCTACTCCAATGAGTAGCATCTTCAGGAAATAACAATTGTTATTATCTGAAGATGCTCAAGAAAATAATAGAGTTAAAAATTGAAAAAGAAGGTTAAATAAACGAAAAGAATTTTCTAATTTTATTTCAAACCAACTTAATTTGAATATATATTTTTTATAAGAGAATAAATCTTTAAATAGTATGGATTTGTTCATACATATTATGAACTGGAATCAATGATAGCTATTCATAATATTTATGAACCAATTTGGTTCTGTGTAGTTTTTGTAGTTTGTTCAAAAAAATAACTGTCAAAAACATTTAAATTTTTCTATAAGAAAATTAACTGTAATTGTAGTTAAAATAACTACAACCGCATTACTACACAAATAACTTTCATGAAGAAACTGCAGAACTTTTCTGAGTACATAAGATAAAAAACAGCGATAACAAAATAAACATCCAATGGATCCTCAAAAAAATTACACCGATCAAGAAATATCGACTTTTTTGCACAGACTTCCTCTAAAACTTTTTAACCCTTAAATGCATGGTGTAGCCATTTGGCAACATACCGGTTTTTTAATTAAAAAAAACCCCACTTGATGCACAAAACAGCACTTTTGGGCATTGGGGCCCCTTCTGTACAAAGTGTTCTTATAGTTTAGCTCAGATTTTTTAAACAGTTATAGGAAAATTTTAGTTTATTAAAATATCCTAACATATGTACCTACTTGAATTATACTAAAATAGCCTTGGTTAAGACTCTTAGATCGGCTAACTTATCTAAAAGAATGCTTATTTTAACAGTATTTAGAGTTATCTTGAGGAGAATTTTACTCTTGGTTAAGGTAGTGAAGTTGGTCTCTAACCTTAACCACGAATAAAATTTGCATTAAAATGAGTCTGGATAGTCTTAAATTGAGCGTACTTTTAGATAAGTTAGCCGAACTTAACCACAGAAATTTGTACGGTTAAATTTAAGCATTGGTTAGAAGAAATACTTGGGTAGATAAGTTATTAAAAAAATCTTTTGCCAGTGGTTAAGGCTGGTAGAGGTCTTAACCAGTGCATAAACTAAGATAAGTTAACGAACTTAAATGTTTTTAAATTTAAGCTATTCACAATACTGAATGTTCTCAGAAATATACACAAATTATAAAATAGCAAAATCCACACTCTGATATTGTGAATCTAGCTTTAAAGTTCAAAAAGTTTATCATCTGCAATCGGGATTAAGCAGCTAGTCATTAATTATGTTTAATAAACATGCATGCGATGATATATTTCGTCAAATTTCCAAACAACTTACAAATATTTTCCTATTTTTACAGATGAAACAGGTGTCAAACTAGTTTACTATGCTATTCAAATTAATGAAAAATGTCCTACAATTATGGATATGTTATTCGAACCACAAAGCGAATGGATTACTACACAATCAGATTACATTTTGCAGTCAAAAGACAAATTAAATATATCGATATTAGTTAACCACTTAGGAAAAGCTTATAAGTCCAACCAATTTTTAGTAATAGGACAAAATAATATAGGTACTAAAGTAATAAATCCTTTCTTAAAATCTTCAACAAAATGTGGAAACGCTGTAGCGAAAAGGGGCTGTAAAGAAGCACAGACAATTGTTTTGGGAATGACTGATCTATGCGAAGGACAACTAGTTTTTGAGGACAATTTTGTGAAAACAGAATTGGATGCTAATAAATGGTCATATGATATTAGGCATCGTTTAATTGGAAAGGAAAATGAAGAATTTGTATTATTTGACAATAGTAGAGAAAATCTTTTTATTAGAGATGGTTATTTAAATATTAAACCAACATTTACACAAGAAAATATGAAAGATGCTAAAATCGATTTTGGTTCTAGATGTACTCCGGTTTGGAGAAGAAGTAATGAATGTGAACTAATGGCAAAACCTCCTTATGTATATGTGCCTCCAGTAAATTCATCACAAATTCGTACATATAATACATTTGAATTTCAATATGGACGTATAGAGGTTAAGGCTAAATTACCAAAAGGAGATTGGATTTTACCATGTAAGCATTAAGTGAATACCTACAAAAAAATTTGTTGTCCCAACCGAACCGTTCGGTTGCCACAACCCTATTTTAGTTGGAACAACAGAAATAGGGTTGCAGAATTATCGGTTACAGCAACCGAACGATACTGTTGGAACCAAATTCGGTTGGGACAACAAAATTTTTTTGTAGGTGAACTCACATATTAAATTATTAAATGCTGTTATACTATTTTAGATATTATGCTTCAACATTTTGATACTTTGGATGTTGAAAAGCAAATCCGTATTGCTTTTGTCCATGGAAATGAAGAATTGATAACTTCCGATGGAACGGATGTAAGTGGCAAGGTTTTATATGCTGGGATCATTAGTGATACAGTAAATTATAAATTTGATTTTTACCGAAAATCTTTGTCAGAACATTATGGTAATGATTATCATATTTATACATTGATTTGGAAAAACAATGAAATAACAATGGCTGTGGATGGTGTTGAATATGCAACGATTCGAAGTAATTTAGATGAATTTAATAAATTGGTAAGTACGAATTATAATAAAGACTACTTATACATAACGGTGGATCTCATACTGTAGGTTTAACTTTAACTTAACTATTAAACAAAAGAAAATGTCAAAAAGTTGTATACAAAACAACAACAAATTTTTGTATACACTAGACCACCCATGAAATGTATGAGATTTTCAAAACTGCTTTTTTTTCGCTCCACCGACAGTTTCCGATAGATTGGGCATAAAATATATGTGTACAAAAATTGGATCTCTCGGGGTCATACAGGCCAGTCAGTTTGAACTTTTGACCCTAAAAATTACCTAAAAACACTTCAAAGCTTTTTTGTGCCATGGCCTTTTTTGTGCCATGGCTCAAAGCCTCTATACGTCGAGCCTTCAAAAAGTTAGTCTAAAAATATTTTTAATTTCTTTCATTTTTAAATCTACTATCTATATAAAATTATCTTTCATTTGAGTGTAAAAAACTTGAAAAATGTTGAAGGGTATTCCAAGGACGCTGCGACAAAAGTTGTAAAAATTTTCATAGTCAAAAGTGATTGTTTTTTGTGATCACTGTTTTTTTATTAAGTGATCAGAGATTTTAGCCATTTAATGTTTTGGATTAACATAAAATAACATTTTTATGACTGGTCCATCTTTTTTAATAATTTTGGGTATTTTGATAATAAATATAAAATAGCGTGACCGGATCTCGAGATTTGGGACACAATGCTCGAAAAGTATCCTCTTTTTTGTCCACACAATGTTCGAAAAGTATCCTACATTATATTTTTTGTTGTATTAAAAGAATATTTTAGCATAAAATTTAATATGTACCTAAAAGTTTTTTTGTAAAAGTTTTGAAAAATATTTTATACACTGTGCCACAAAAGTATATATAAAAAAATAAAATTTAATAGAACTTAATACATTAGTGTTCAGCAAATAATAAAAAAAATTAAATTGCGTGCTCTGATTTAAAATTTTGTAACACAATGTTCAAAAAGTATGCCCTTTTTTGTCCTCACAATATTCGAAAAATATTCTACTTTATATTTTTTGTTGTAGTAAGAGAATATTTTAGAATGAAATTAAACACTTAATAGTTTCTTTGTAAAAGTTTTGAAAAATATTTTATACACTGTGCCACAAAAGTATATGTAAAACACATTTCGAACATTGTGTGGATAAAAAATAGGATACTTTACGAACATTGTTTTACAAAATTTTGAATCCAAGCACGCAATTTAATTTTTATGATATTTACTAAAAACTAATGTATGAAGTTATAAACAATTACATTTTTGTATATATACTTTTGTGGCACAGTGTATAAAATATTTTTCAAAACTTTTACAAAGAAACTATTAAGTGTTTAATTTTATTCTAAAATATTCTCTTACTACAACAAAAAATATAAAGTAGAATACTTTTCGAATATTGTGTGGACAAAAAAGGGTATACTTTTCGAACATTGTGTTACAAAATTCTAAATACAAGCACGAAATTTAATTTTGTATAATATTTACTGGACATTAATGTATTAAGTTATATTCATTTACATTTTTTTATATATACTTTTGTGGCACCCAATTTGTGACCAGTTCGATACGATTGGTATTTGTGCCCTCACCTCTGATATTACACATCTTAAAATCCGTTGATCATTTGTGGCACAGTGTATAAAATATTTTTCAAAACTTATAAAAAACTATTAGGTATTTAATTTTATTCTAAAATATTCTTTTAATACAACAAAAAATGTAAAGTAGGATACTTTTCGAACATTGTGTGGACAAAAAAGAGGATAATTTTCGAGCATTGTGTCCCAAATCTCGAGATCCGATCACATTATTTTATATTTATTATCAAAATACCTAAAATTATTAAAAAAGATGGACCAGTCATAAAAATGTTATTTTATGTTGATCCAAAACAATAAATGGGTAAAATCTCTGATCACTTAATAAAAAACAGTGATCACAAAAAACAATCACTTTTGAGTCTGAAAATTTTTACAACTTATGTTGCAGCGTCCTTGTAATACCCTTCAACATTTTTCAACTTTTTTACACTCAAATGGAAGATAATTTTATATAGATAGTAGATTTAAAAATGAAAAAAATTAAAAACAATTTTAGACTAACTTTTTGAAGGCTCGACTGAAAAATGAAAAAAACGTATTTTTCAGCAAAATTCAAGTAGCAATATTTCAGAACCCCTTCGGCCGATTAAAAAATTTTTATTTTTTTTGGATTCAGCGATAATTTATTAGAAATAATATATCACAACAACAAATATTTCTTAACAAAATTTAAGGATTTTTTTTAAACTTTCCGAAGTTTCGAAATTTCAACCGCTTTGCGGGGACCTTGAACGTGAACCGATTCTCAAAATTTTTATTTTTTACTGTTTACTGGACGCATATGCAACTAAGGGAGCGTGACACGAAATTTTTGTGTCACGCGTCAATCACGCGTGATTCCCACGTGATCGTGAGTTAAAATGATAGCACTCACGTGAGTCGTGCGTGAGCGTGAGTTAAAAAAAATGTTCGTGCGTGAGTAAATTTTTGTGCGTGAGTTTGCGTGATTATATTAAACCTGATTGCGATAATTTACAATTTCGGAAAAATTCCAGAGATCTTCACCTCCTTCAAATAATGGCTCATATGAATAAAAAATTGATACCCAGCAAAATATTGGTAATGACACCTCATTACTATCTGCATTACCAAAAATGATATATTATTACCTTTTGCATTATTTTATAATATAAAATAATGACTTCCTAATAACGGCCTATTGTATTCATTGTTTCTAAATATAAAATAATGACTTACTCGTAATAGTTTAAATAAGTACTTTTTACACAGTTAAATTTTATACATTTTTATTTATTATATGTAAATATATTTTATGTTTAAATTTTTATGACGAGTCCTAAAATTACACACTAGAGAAAACTTAAATTTTTCTGAATGTATTTCCTTAAGCTAATAGTATTTGCTTAACTCCTTATTTTTAAGAATCAAGTAAATACAGAGTTTTTTAAGCAATTAAGTACTTCACAAATCTAGACTGCTTGGGAGTAGACTAGAAATTTATTTTTTTAATTTTCGTTTACATTTCATGCTATTCTACCAGCCAATTGATAAATTTGGAGTTAAAAGCCATTCCTAAGCCCAAAGTAATTACTTCGAAGTAATTGGTAAATTTTATTCATATGACCCAATGTGTATTCCAGTCAGTTCAGGTACTAGCGAACGGGTGTTTTCTACTTCTGCCAGAATTCTTATGTAAAGAAGATATCGACTTCTTGTATAAAACATTGAAAAATTTTGTTCCTCCACAAAAATTTGGAATAACATTTAAAGATTTACAGTGAATTTTTTAAGTTATTTAAAAATTTTAAATATAAAATTAAATTAAAGGAATTAAATGCGCTAAAATCAAAAACCTAAATAACAAATTTTGAAAAATAATCTTTTAAAGGTATGTCCCTATCCAAATTTTATTCTTGAATAAGGCAATCGTCGCGGGGCGACGTTTTTAGTATTTCTAGAAATATTTGTTAAGTTAAAGTGCAAACTCAATGAGAATTTCTTCTTCTCATCTAGGAGCGTTTCTAAACATTTAATATATCAAAGAAAAAACAAAAAAAATACCACAATTTGATTTGTCATCTTCCAATACACTACTCTATTGTTTTGACAGATCTAACATTGTAGTGACATCCATTCAAGTATAATCAACAATAGAAAATAAAAGTTTTTCTAAAGTGTCAGTAATATTTATATATGCCCAAGCACTTGCATATTAGTTAAATTTTTAACAAAATTTCTTATAGTTAAGCACCGTAAGTTGTTTGAGTTTCACGTGAAAAAACTGTTATACTCCATATAAAAAAAATAATTTTTCACGACAATGAGTTTCACGTGAAAAATGTGTAGAGTTTGTTTTCACGCAAATTTAATGTACAAGACTATTATTTTTCTTAGGAAAAAGTGACATTTTGTGTTTATTGTGATTGTGTCTTTGTTGTAAATTTTAAAAATTGTTCATTTTTATGATTTAAATTACAATTTGAGGCCTTTAAAGTTGGAGTGAAAATTTTCCACGTGAAAAACAACTTACGGTGCTTTAAGCTAATTTTAATTCTAACCCCCATTAACAATAAACAAATAACCTGAAGTTAACACAAACTGAAAGTTGAAAAATTCAAATTTGTATGGAATTTGACATCTGTAACTCTAAGTTAGCTCAAACTTTAGGTTAATTTGGTTATTGTTAATGGCCCTAAATAAATAAAATTTATATTCAATAAAGTTTGCTTAAATAATTAAGATAAAAACAGGGTTGGCAGGCAATACCGCTAAAATACCGTTATCGATTCAAAACCCTTTCAACTGACTACCGTTACCCCTAAAATACCGTTACCGAAGTAACCGAAATACCGCTATCTTTAAAATATCGTTATCGAAATAACTGAAACACCGTTACCCTTAAAATACCGAAACCGATATAAATTAAATATCGACATCCCTAAAATACCGTTACCGATATTTTTAATTTTCTATTTTTGGCAATTGTATTGAGTATTTTTCGTACATTAAGTTGGTAAATTGGTTCTGTTTTTAATCTCGTTTGTTTTTCGTAAAAAAAAATTGGGGGATGCATCAAAAAAACTGACTACCGATATCATTCAAATACCATTACCGAAATACCGCTAACCTTAAAATACCGTTACCGAAATAATCAAAAAACCGTTATCCTTAAAATGCCGTTACCGAAATAACTAAAAAACCGTTATCCTTACAATACCGACACCGAAATAAATGAAATAGCGTTACCCTTAAAATACCGTTACCGAAATAATCTAAAATAGCGTTACCCTTACCGATAACCGCATCGTTTCGGTTACCATCCATGGATAAAAACAAATTTTATATTTTTCGTGAGTATTTCGTGAGCGTGAGTTATCCGTGAGCGTGATTATAAAAAAATGTTCGTGAGTGAGTCGTGCGTGATTATTATTTTTCTTTCGTGAGATTGCGTGAGCGTGAGTCAAAATTCACTCACGCGCCCATCTCTACTTTTGAGGAACTTTAGCTGCGTTTGTGCGGCATTTCTATTAATGATATCTCGAACAATTTTGACAGTAGAAAGCCGGAATACGTTAAAAAACTCTCAAAATCGTTCTTGATAACACTGATAGAGAGTCACACAAACACAGCTTTTTTAGAAATGATTTTTTTACACATACATAAACAAAACTTATAAATTTTCATTTGTAAAGAATTAGTCCCAAAAAACATGGCTACGACCAGGCACCAGAAAACGTTTTTTTTTGTTTTTATCAAAAATAAATATCACTAAAGTACAAAATGTTTTTATTTCTCAATCGAAAACAAAAAATTTCAAATGTACTTTAAAATAAAAATATCCCTCAAGTTGAAATTCAAAAAATATCTTTAGGTACACCCATAAAATTTCATAGTTACGTAGTTAACGAAATTCGTAGTTGAATGGAAAAATGTTTGAAATGACTATTGTAATCATTATCGACTATGGATTGAGTTAGCAAACACTAGTTTTGAATTACCCTGTGCATAATATATCAACTTTTTCAAATTGAAAAAAAAATTTAAAAACAATTGACTTGACATATCAATTTATAAATTATTTTTATTGTGATCTAAAAAATAAATTTTCACAATTCTTTCAAATAAATTTTTATTCTGGTTTATTTCTGAGTTTCGTGGGGTAAGTTGAAACAAATATTGCTGTTTTAAATTCTAGTGAAATAAGATTGAAATGCATTATTAATTTTAACTTTCAGAAGACAGACGATTGGCGAAATTTGTTAAATCTAAATGGAGTAAAGGATGATGGTTTAATATAAATTTTGTGGGAAAAATTCTGGGCCACCATTCAGTCATCAAAAATTAATATCGTCTGCATAAAAATCGCAATGCAAATGTTGTTAATATTATATAAAAGTACAGACATATATTGTATAAATAAAGGTGTAAAAAAACGGTTAGATGTTTTCTTATTTTAATAAAAAATAAAAAGGTGTAAAAAAATTCGTGCCTCCTGGTAAAAATGCTTCAAAATAGGTCGTTGATATTTACTATCTTCGAAATTTTGATACTTTTTACTACCCTACCCTACTATTCTGGTTTTTGGTTTTAAATCTGAAGAAAATCATATAATACCCTGGAGTGCACTGTTGGGTGATATATATATACAAACATATATTGCAA
The DNA here is from genome assembly GCA_949987735.1 of Leucophora obtusa. Taxonomy (NCBI): domain Eukaryota; kingdom Metazoa; phylum Arthropoda; class Insecta; order Diptera; family Anthomyiidae; genus Leucophora; species Leucophora obtusa. The sequence continues at coordinate 39,237,491 of OX465296.1, forward strand.
ATATTTTTTTTGCTAAAATGTTTGACAATTGACTAGTATTTTGCATTAATATTATTCATTTTCGGAATGAAATCGCTGTATAAGTTTCCTAATTAAATTTTTGCACCATGAAACCTTTTTCGCATTCCGCCATTAATTTGCAATTTTTTAAGTGCAGGTTTTTAAAATTCATAACCTAGAGACCACAATACACATATCTCATACCAAAGTTTGGTAATTAGTTTACAAAAAAAAAATTGGCAAAAAAATTTGCAAAAAGAAAAATTTTTGCATTAATGTATTCTTTTGCAGAATATAAATTGCTGATTAGGTTTCTTAATTATTTTTTTGTATTATAAAGGCATTTTTCGCATTCCGCCATTATTTTGCAATTTTTTGAGTGCGGTTTTTTAAAATTTTTAACCTTAGGACTATATTTCCCATATCTTATGCCGAAGTTTGGTCTAGTATGCAAAAAGTTTCGCGAAAAAAAATTTTGCAAAAAGGAAAATTTTTCCATCAACATATTCGTTTGCAGAATGTAATTCGCTGACTGAGTTTTTTAATTTATTTTTTGTACCAAAAAGCTTTTTTTCGCGGTGTGCGATTTTTTGCAATTTTTTAAGTGCGGATTTTTAAAATTCATAGTCTACGGACTAGAATACCAATTATCTCATATCAAAGTTTGGAGGTTAGTTTGCAAAAAAGAAAAGAAAAATATTTGCATCAATGTATTCGTTTGCAAAATGTAAATTGCTGATTAGGATTTTTAATTAATTTCCTTACCATTAAGCTTTTTTTCGCGTTCCGCCATTATTTTGCAAATTTTTAAACGCGGTTTTTTTAAATTCACAATCTAGGGACTATAATACCTATATCCTATACCAAAATTATGTGGTTATATTTTCAAAAACAAAAAAAAAACGGGAAAAAAAATTTCTAAAAAGGAATAGTTTTGCATCAATTTATATGTATAGCAAAATGTTGTTTAAAATGGTTAAGTTTAAAAATTTTTGAATGCGGTTTTTTAAAATTCATAAATTTGGGACTATGATACCCATATCTTTTGCGAAAGTTTGGTGGTTGGTATGCAAAAAATTTCGGGAAAAAAAATTTTGCAAAAAGGAAAATTTTTCCATCAACATATTCGTTTGCAGAATGTAATTCGCTGACTGAGTCTTTTAATTTATTTTTTGTACCAAAAAGCTTTTTTTCGCGTTGTGCGATTTTTTTGCAATTTTTTAAGTGCGGATTTTTAAAATGCATAATCTAGGGACTATAATGGTGGCATAGGCGTACCGAGACCATTTTTCTGGGGTGGGCAAGGGGCCCATTTAAGTTTGGCTGTTTATTTACCCATTCTCAGACTCTTAATCTTAATAAACACTTTCGTCCATTTCGAACCCATTCTAACCCCATATTTTAACCACTTAATTAACCGAGGTGGTCAAAAACTGTGAGATTTGTTTCTACAACGTATTGAAATTTCATCAAAATAGTAGTGTTTAGTTTGAAGTAACTTCCTTGTTGGATATTAACTAATTATTTCTTTAAAAAATTATTAAATCTTAGATGTTTATCTCATCAAAAAAGTTACTGCTATATTTTCCAAGCAACATTTCTTATTTAAGAAATATTTGGGACAAAAATCGATCTTAGTTCTGACTATAAAATTGACCCTTAGATTCAAATAAATTAACTTCCAGTAGACATTTTCCCAAAAACACAGGATTAATTGATATTTAAAGTAATAATAATATTGTGATACTTTTTGCAGAGATACAAGAATTATATGTAGATTTTTTAAAATTCTGGGGTGGGCAAAAAGCAGTCTAGGGTGGGCTTTGCCCATATTTTGATACATCAATACTTATGTGGGAGGTATGAAATAATGAGTTACCGATATAGAGATATATCACTACTTATTTGGAGGCTTTAAAATAATATATTACTGATATTGTGTTATATAATAGCTTATTAATAAGGGTATAAATAATAGGTTACTAGTATTGCATTATATAACCACTTTTTATGCGAAAGTACCATTTAATAAAAATTTGTACTCTAATCACATTGCTCGTATCGGTGTACTTTTAAAGAATGTCATTACTGGTGACATTTTATTTTATTCCCAATATGTAACCAATGAAATATGTACTAATGTGTAACGACTTATTTCACTCTATACAAGTATGTACTTATTTTAGCTAACTAATGAATTTAATATTACAAGTAACAATTTATTTCAGTACTTCCTTTGTAATCACTTATCACTAAACCGGTACAATTTACGCAACCACTTACCTCCAATGACACCCCCATGTTAAAATAATGTGTTATGAGATCAAAGTGTAAGTAGTCACAATTTTTGCTTTCTAATTCCATTTCCCGTTACCTGGTAATATAAAGTTTTGCTGGGTTATTAAATTTTGCTAATTAAGACTTTTTTATCAATAATATTGAAAATATATATTGTGCTAAAAGGAAAATTTATGAAAAAAGCAAATATGTAATCTAAATAATTATTGTTAAAATTTTTCTGGAAACTTTTATTAATGACAATACCAATTAAAAAACATAAATTTTGTTTAATTTTCAGTTTTTTATTACCCTTGGTGTATCTGTAGGTGGACATTTAGAATTTCCCGATAATTTGCGAAAACCAACTAATAAGCCATGGACAAATACTTCACCTAAAGCGGTACGAGATTTTTGGCATAATATAAAAAATGGTAAAATTTCATGGAATGGCGAAGAAACTTTACAAATTGATTATATTAAAGTATACGCAGTATAAATTTTGGAAATAAATACAGTACAACATCGATTACATTGGAATTATATAAAGACAAAGTCCAAAGGACCAGACAAATTATTTCGTTATAAGCGAGGTTTGTATTAACCGGCATAAAATTTTTTCAATATTTTTTTACTTACTTAGTGCGTTTGTTTTAAATACACTAATTACACTAGCCAACAAGGTTTTGGACTGGAGCAACCAAATATCTTTCCTAGGGTAATTTGGTGGGCTGAATTCGAATTTGGTGGGTGACATTCGTGCACCTAATTCGTGATAATTTTTTAATAATTCAGCAACAATTTGTCTGTAGTTTTCACTCCTATTGTTTCCAAGAAAACTGTCCACGATGCTCTTGAAAGATTTCCAGGCTACATATTCTTTCTACAATAAACATTGTGAAAAATTGTCATCATTCAATAGCGTCCTCATCTGAGGGCTAACAAATATGCCTTCTTTGATTTTAGCACATGAAATTTTGATTTTAGCATATTTAAATGCTGCACCATCTTTGTCCAGAGCCTTGACAAAGTTCTTAAAAAGGCCCAATTTTATGTGCAGCGGCGGAAGAAGAACGTCATTGGGATCAATTAATGGTTTATTTGAAGTGGTTTGTTTTCCTGGTGAATACTTAGTTCTTTTTGGCCACTCTGTTCTGACGTAATGATGACATGTAGCGCGACTATCCCATAGACAAAGAAAACAACAATATTTTGTGATACCATATCAACATACCAGTCAACAAACCAATGACCTGAAACAGATTAAAAATTAAAACAGTCATTTACGATGGTCTATACTAGGCTTTCCAGTACCGATTTCGGTAATACCGAAACTGTCGAAATTCGAGCCATTTTAGCAAATTCGAAATACCGATTTTAGAACATACAATTTTTTTTTTGTTTATTATTTTAATATTTTATGTCTTTTTTAATTAAAATTTTAACAAATTTGACAATAATTCTGGTTTTGTGTTTGCAATTCTTTACAAATTTTATATTTTAAAGATGCAAACATTAATAAATATGAATATATTGCATTTTTACTCAACTAGAACTTTGGACAAAGCAAAAACTAAAATTAACCCAGCCAAAAATTTTTGATTATGATTACTTATAAATAGTATAACTTTTGCAAGGGTTATATCCACGAGTCTTAATTAATTCAAACATAAAAAGAATGTTTTTCCTAAAAATTTTCTTGAGACAAAGTCAAAAGATTAAAACATTAGTCTAATAAACATTTGTTCACTTCTGTGTCTACGATTTCCCAGTATTGGTGATGGGAATTGTCAAATTTGTCCAAATTTTCTTTCTAAATTTTCTAAAAAAGAATAATAAAAAATTATTTTTGATTATGTTGATTTTCTTGATTCTCGCGAATTATAATTTTTTGTTTTCGCGAATTATCTCTTAAAACAAATTATTCAGTCGAATCAAAATTGAATCGATGTAAATTATACCAAATCATTATCTCACTTTATTCAATATCAAGTCATTGATTTAAAATTATTTTAAAAATTTCACTGATTCATAAATTGAAAAAATTTTTATATGTATTAATTCAAAAAAGAATTATCTTTTTCAAGCTCTGAATGAAACACAAGAGTGAAGATTAAGCCTGCTTGGAATCAATAATTTTCGTACACAATTTTGAAATTTTGAGATGTGCTATATCGAAGTTTAAGCGCTAAATAAGAATATTAATATGAATACCGAAAATACCGAAAATTCGGTACTGGAAAATTTTCAATACCGAAATACCGATTTCTCAATACCGATTCGGTATTGGAAACCCTAGTCTATACATTAGGGCGGGTCGATTTAATAATCGCCCATGGCTCAGAATACTTGCGTATTCTAGGGATCAAAATAAGAAACTTTGCCGAAGGAACCATACCTCTAAAACGAATTCTACTACCCCCCAACTGTTGACTTTTGTCCCGTAGGGTCAAGTTTTGAAAAATCCCACTTTGACCCATTTAGAGTGCCCCAATCGAGTCCAAATGTATGACCGACCCCCACTAACTTTGGAGGGCCGATCCACCCATGCCAGTGGCACACCCCCTGGAACTCCCCTGGGGGGTTCCCCATACAAACATTTTAAAAAATCACCATTTTTGGCACTTTATTTTATTATTTTTTATTTATTTTATTTATTTTTATTATTTTATTTATTTTTTCTCTTTAGAAATTTATTTAGTCAGAACATATGTAAATGAAAAAATTAATTTAACTTAGTAATAGAAAAGAAAATAAAAAAAATTACTGTTTGAAGTCTTTTTTGCTTTCAAGTCTGGGCAATTTCGCACGGCTCTCTAATGTCGTCACCATAACAGCCTCTACATTTTCCGGTATAACTCGTTTGGAAACGCTAGCTAGCAATTGAACGTGTCGTTCTGTTGCAGGTCGTAAAATAGGTTGTGTGGGTTTTTTAAGCCACCACAAGACACAGCTGCATGTCGTAAACTTACTTAAGCTAAATCGGTTACAGGTAGAATTGAGCATAAAATTATCATAAAGGATTTTCCAGAAGTAATAAAAGGCGCACTTGCTTAACAGAATTTGTGGTCAGATTAACGTTTAATTTACATGTAAGTACTTTATGGGCAGTTTTGACAACAAAATCGGTTACAGGTAGAATTGAGCATAAAATTATCATAAAGGATTTTCCAGAAGTAATAAAAGGCGCACTTGCTTAACAGAATTTGTAGTCAGATTAACGTTTAATTTACATGTAAGTACTTTATGGGCAGTTTTGACAACAAAATCGGTTACAGGTAGAATTGAAATTACCATTTCATTCTTATTACCTCGTCTCCTAGACCATATATAACGCAACAGTTTTTGTGAATGCATTAAGTCGTTGTGAAGAACTCGAAGTGTGAAGTGCTAATTTGAGATAAAAAAATATTTTAAAAAAAATCATTCCAAATCAAGAAGTTTACAATGAATCCACCATCCTCTACACTGCAAGATGAAGCAATAACAACATCAACAACTATCGAAAACCCAATGAGTCATATACCCAGGCATGATGTTACTGTTTTTGGTGTGTCTACTGATTTGACTGATCTTAATTTACCAACCCATCTGGATATCTTGAGATATTATTTTTCCTTGAGCGAACAAAAAAAGTTGTCCTATAAAGCATTCACTATTCAAGTACAAGATAAGTTGATTGGAATTTGGGAAAAACTTGGTATGGAAATAATGCTGAAAAAAAGTGTATGTAATAAATTGAATAGATTGCTTGACAAATATCAAGAGCAAATCAAGAGAAGAAACAAACCCCAACAATTTACAGAGTATGTAAAATCTCTGGAAACAATTTTTTTCATTGGAACATGTAAATGCGATTTGAAGGCAGCTCCATGTGCATGCGGTTTGGTTCCCGAACGCCTCAAAGAGTTTATGCACGATCAACGTAATCAGAGAAGTCTAACAATGGATGGATTTGCGATGGAAATTGAAGAGAAAGGAGCAACGTCTATGTCATCAATGCCAACATACCAAGATCCCGATGATTCAACATACGCACCGCCACCGGTTCAAGAAGATTTGGATATAAGCACAAGTTCACAATACACACAGAGATACGATTGTTTTAACTTTGCCTTGGTATGTGACAGATTTGGCGTGCCTGATAGAGTAGCATCAGCAATGGGAACAGCTCTTTTCCAAGATTTTAAAATGAAAGATATCCATGGCAAACCTCTCATCATGGATAAATCGAAAGTTCGCCGAGAAAAAGAGAAATGCAGACAAGAAGTGCTTCGCAAACGGTTAGATGATACCAATTTGTTAGCATTTTCATTCGATGGCAGAAAAGATGATGCTTTAACGAGAGATACAATTGATGAGAAGTATCATACTAGAATGGTAAAAGAACCTCATCTTGTTATTTTGAGAGAACCGAATTCTGAATTGATTGGTTACGTAAGACTGGAACATGAAACCGCTGAATACAAAACAACCAAATTAAATGATTTTTTCAACGATAAAAATATATCACTGGATGCATTAATTGGCATATGCACTGACGGTGAGCCAACAAACACTGGCCCAAACGGTGGAATTATACGACGATTCGAATTGCTGTTAAAAAGACCATTGCATTGGTTCGTTTGCCTTCTACACTTCAACGAACTTCCGTTTCGGCATTTGTTTGAAGCTTTGGATAAATCAACCAGCACTGGACCAAGATCGGCAACCGGAAAATTGAGCCGTCAAATCGAAACTTGTGAAACTCTTCCGGTAAGTTATTGCTATCACTCATTTATTATAATTGTCAACCGTTTTTAATTGTTTTATTTTTATATATTTTCAGGTGGTGGACGGCTTTCAGAAAATTGAGTTGAAAAATATGCCCCCTGCTCCAAAAAAAATTGAATTTTCCACCGATTCCAAGTACTTATACGACATGGCCCATGCAATTTCTAGCGGCGTGGTTTCAGTGGATCTGGCAAACATCAAACCAGGGAAAATTGTACATTTTTGGTGGCTCACCAAGGCCGCTAGACTATTACGATTATATGTGACACCGGAAAATCCAGATGCAAATTTAAGAATACTGGTTGAATTTATAATTACATGTTATGTGCCAATGTACTTCAATATCAAGTATTACAGCTCTGTCGTGTACGGTAGTAGATTATTTTTCAAATTCATTAGTTGGTCAAGATTTCTAGAACCTCGTTTACGCAAAATTGTCAATAAAGTAATTACAGATAATTCATATTATGCGCATTCGGAAAATATCTTGTTATCAATGTTGTTTGATGATAGCAAAGAAAAGCGCGACTGTGCTATCAAGATAATTCTACGCTATCGAACCGATGTTGACGACCCAACGGGACTTAGAGCTTATAAAAAACCAGATATAAACTTTTATTGCACAAGTTACACGAAAATGATCAATATGAATGACATAAATGACGTATTTGAACCACCATTCACGCGAAGCATTCCATACGATACTTTGAAAGAATATTTTAATCAAGATGATCCACCGTTTAATGATCCAAAAATTCCATCACACATACAAGAAACAGAACGACACGTTCAATTGCTAGCTAGCGTTTCCAAACGAGTTATACCGGAAAATGTAGAGGCTGTTATGGCGACGACATTAGAGAGCCGTGCGAAATTGCCCAGACTTGAAAGCAAAAAAGACTTCAAACAGTAATTTTTTATTTTTTCTTTTCTATTACTAAGTTAAATTAATTTTTTCATTTACATATGTTCTGACTAAATAAATTTCTAAAGAGAAAAAATAAATAAAATAATAAAAATAAATAAAATAAATAAAAAATAATAAAATAAAGTGCCAAAAATGGTGATTTTTTAAAATGTTTGTATGGGGAACCCCCCAGGGGAGTTCCAGGGGGTGTGCCACTGGCATGGGTGGATCGGCCCTCCAAAGTTAGTGGGGGTCGGTCATACATTTGGACTCGATTGGGGCACTCTAAATGGGTCAAAGTGTGATTTTTCAAAACTTGACCCTACGGGACAAAAGTCAATAGTAGAATTCGTTTTAGAGGTATGGTTCCTTCGGCAAAGTTTCTTATTTTGATCCCTAGAATACGATTTTCCCTGAGCCATGGGCGATTTTTTTGCCTCCCCACAAATCGACCCGGCCTACTATACATACAAAGAAATTGAAATCACACACCTTAATGTCATCACAGATCTTCCATTTATTATCGTTATATTTGAGTAATGTCAAAATTTCAGTCATTTATTCGAAATTTTCCTTTATATTAATGGCATGAGCAATTGGTATAGATGGTTTTTCATTCCCATTATGCAAAAGAAGAGCCTATAAACTGTACTTAAAGACATCAATAAATAATCTCCATTCAGTTTTGTCATATAGCTGGTTCATTTTTTGAAATAAACCATCAACATCAGTACAGTATAGAATAGGTTGCTTCTTTTCAAAATATGCAGCCAATTACAAGCTTCTATCTTTATAGATTGTTACTTTTGTCCCAACTGCAAGATGTTTCCACTGCTGCATGCGTGAAGCTAGTAATTCTGCGTCTTGCTTCGTTAAATGTAGGCAAATACCGAATTAGATCATTCAGCTCAGCTTGAGTCACTAAATGGCGTTCATCATCAGTCTCATACAAACTACCACTACTGGTGAAAGATGTTTCGGACTCACTGGTAATGGATTATTTGGTGGACGTTGAACTGGTTTGGAAACCGATGGGACATTCGCGTAAGTAATATTTTTTCGAATTTTCATATTGAGTCCAGCAACTTTTGTTAAACAGAAATAACAATCGGTTTGTGGTTACTTGACTCTCTTCAAGTACTGGAATTGAAAAATCGAAATAGATCTTCATGCCATTTGACCACTTGTATAAAACAGTTCTGCAATTCACCACACACGAAGCAAAAATAGCTTGAATCAGTAACACACGATCTCCCTGACATGCTTAAACGCTACTATTATGAAGATTTAGAATGAATGTGGGCTTCTGTCAAATTAATAATTGTGAAATTGTAGTGTAGTTAATAATTGTGAAATTGTATTGACTGTTTTAAAGTATTGCCAGCATGCGATAAAAAATGAACAATTTTTATGACAGATTCGAATTCAGCGCACCCAGATTAGTTAAAAAACATGCTTCGTTTCTGCAGACAATTTTTTTTTTTAAATTTGTAGACCAGTGTTATCTGTGCACATGACTAGAGGAAACGAAGGGTACTAGTAGGAAATTTAGTGCCGCTTGAAAAGTACATTTCTACCACAAGTAAAGTATACCAATGTATTCTCTACGATCTTAATGAGATAAATAATAATGTACTATATAATATATATATATTAGGGCGGGTCAATTTGTATGGAGGCAAAAATAATTAAAAATCGTAGGGGTATTTCGAGCTTGCGGAACTTCAAAAATATGTTGTTAGTAGTGTTTCACTGCAATGTTTGTGTAAAATTTGCGTTAACATGTAAGTATTGTTAACCAGGATAATAGTTCTGGACTTTTTAGATAGGAAGACTCCTTTCCTTATTATAAGAAAACAAATCTCAAATTTTTTATATTTTTAACTAAACTGCTAAGCTGATGACATAAATCAGCCTAAAATTGAACGCACGCTACAGGTTGGAAATGTTAAGATATTTTGATAAAATTCGGTGTACCGACTTATATCATCCCAGGGACGATTCCATATAAAATCAATAGCCTTTATTCATGAGCCCATTTGAATCCGTGCATAAAATTTCATTAAAATATCTTCGTATTTGCGACTGTAGTGTGCAAACAATATAATTTTGGGGGACCACTTTATATAGGGACTAGGTCTAACCATGGAGCGATTTGAACCAATATCAATAGGCTTTGTCCTTGGGCCGAAATCAGTCGGTATACTAAATTTTGTAGAAATATCTTAATATTTGCGCACAAAAATATATGGATATACAGACAGACGGACGGACAGACGGATATCGTTATATCGAAACAAAATGTTATTCTGGGTCAATCGGTATACTTAAAGGTATTTAGTTTCAATATTTTTTGGAATTATAAACATCAGCACAAACTTATTATACCCTCTCCATGTACTGGTGTAGGGTATAATTACTCATAAAGCTTACAACATATTTTGGAATTTCCGCAAGCTCCAAATCCATTTTAGACCTATGGTTTCTAGGGCAAAGTTGCTTAGAATTATTCGTAGAATTATTTCTCCCCCTACGATTTTTTGTCCCAGAAATTGACCCACCCTAACATACATATATATAAAATATAATATAATAAAAACTTTAACGGTGGGTCTCATACTGCAGGTTTAACTTTAACTTTGTTTAATAGCTATTAAACAAAAGAAAATGTCAAAAAATTGTACACAAAACAACAACAAATTTTTGGGTTAACAATTAGTTAACCCTTAAACCTTCAGTGTGAGACCCACCGTAAAATGCACAAATTTTTTATAGTCTATAGAAAGCTAGTATATACACAGCCAAATGTCACACCGCAATTTTGCAACAATTACACGCAAGTGAAAAATCATTTCTTTTTATATGGAGTTTCACATCTTTTTCGTAAAAGACCGGAACGAAGTACCGGGCTTTAGCACGCCATTTCCTTTACACTGAGAGAATTATCTACATGCTATTAGTAAAATTTTATATAATTTCAATGAAGTTTTGTTAAAATTCGTCCATTAAAACTTATCATTAATTTAATGTAGTTTTTTATAAATTTTATTGAAAACATTCAAATTATTTATTAAAAATTTCATATATCCACTGAAAACGTTTCATTAAAAATAGTTTCATAGAAATTATGAAGCTGTTTCCTAAAATTTAAGAGATTTTTCATACACTTTGCAAAAGAAAACATCATTAGTTTAAGGGAAAATTTCATAAAAACTCGTCAAAGAAAATTCTCTCTGTGGATAACAATGAAATTTTGTTAGGAAATTTTCCATATTTTCTACAGAAAATCACAATTTTATTTGGATTTTTCCTAATTTCAAATGAAAAATGGGAATTTCATTTTTAAATTTCGCTATCTGAAATAAAAAATTCTGATTTCAATAGAAAATTTTTTTAAATAAAAATAAAAAGTGTCATTAAAGGAATTAAATATGCTAAAATCCCAAACGTATTTAACAAATTGTGAAAAATAATCCGTTGTAGGAATGTCCCTATCCGGATTTCCTTGTTGGAAATCGTCAGGGGACGACGCACAGTTCTTCGTCCCCATATAGCAAATCGGCAAAATTAGAGGAGTTATCGTAGAAGAATGAAATTCGGTGTGCTGGTTCAGAATATGTAAATTAAGAAAAATTCGAAGTTTCAGCAAAATCGGTGCAAGGACATGACTACCTCCCATACATCCTTAATCTAAAATTTTTAATTTTAGCTACAATTATAAACAGAATAAGGCGAAAATTGGTTACGCCGGTCAAATTATGTCCCTTAACTCAGTGGTTAATTTTGTCTCATTCGGGATAAGGACATGACTACCTGCCATATATTCTTTTTCTAAAAAACAATATTTTGGCTACATTTATGATCAGAATGCACTAAAAGCTTAAAATAGTTTAATAATACATTTTAGGTCTTTGTCAAATTTTGTTTCATTCGGTGTAAGGACATGACTACCTCCCATATATCCTTTTTCTCAAAAACTATATTTTGGCCAGATTTAAGATCAGAATGCACTAGAAACTTACAATAGTTTGTAAAATAATACTTTTTAGCTCTTTGGCAAATTTTGTTTCATTCGGTGCAAGGATATGACTATCTCCCGTAAATCCTTTTTCTCATTCATTATCAATTTTAAGCGCGCCAAAGACGAGCAGTATTATTGCTCAATTTTTACAAGTTTTTTTATGGTGCAATGTTATTTTATTTTAGCAAAACCTTCAGTATGACACACACAAAAATATTGGTCAAAAATATTGGTAACTTGCTAAAATTTAGTGAAAACAATTTTTGATAAAATAATCAATTTTCATAAAATGCCCTGGAAAGGAGTCGCTCCCCACACAAAACCCGAATTATAATTTTTTCAATTTATTATTTTTCTTTAATAATAACTATTATAACTATATTACAAAAATAGCTTTTGACATTTCCAAATTGTGTATTTAAAAAAAAAAAATTTTTTTTTTTTTTTTTTAATTCATTTTATTTACAATCTATTTTATACAATATTTAGTAAATTTGATAAATCACAGGCTACTTAACATATGTTATTAAACTTCAGCAAGCTTAATAAACTTATCTTACATATTTTTATTTACATTTATATTTACATTTTGTTTTAAAAGATATATGTACATTATTTACATTTTTAAAACCTAGGTTTATTTTCTGTACGGGAGATCTAACACATGAAACCTTTTCAGTCGTCTTATTTCGTCCGTTTCATCTAACAACGTAATGGCTAAAATATTACTATGGTTGCTAATTCGATCTATATATCTAGAACTGAATCGTTTTATTTCATCTTTTATAAAAGGAATTCTAAGATCTTGATGAATTTGTTTGTTGGTTACAAACCATGGAGCATTGGCTATACATCTTAAAGTTTTAGACTGAAACCTTTGCAAAATCTCGACGTTGGAATTACTTGTTGTTCCCCAAAGTTGGATACCATATGTCCACACTGGTTTTAAAATAGACTTGTATAACTTTACTTTATTTTCCAGACTAAGCTGAGACTTATGGCCTAACAGCCAGTATATCTTTTTAGTTTTAATATTTAGATGTTCTCTCTTTGCTTTAACGTGCTGCTTCCATGTAAGTCGTTTATCAAGATGCATTCCTAGATATTTTACAGAATCTGTTTTTGGTATTTCAGAACCGTTAATTTGTAATGAGGGACAATCACCTCTTCTTAATGCAAATGTGACGTGGTTCGATTTTTCCGTATTAATACTGATCTTCCATTTTGTTAGCCACAGTTGTAGATGATTTAATTCTCTTTGTACCAAAGAAGATGCTTCGACTGCTGATTCACTTGAAGCAATTATTGCAGTATCATCAGCATAGGTGGCTATCGTAACATTATCACTTATAGGCATGTCTGAGGTGTATATAGTATACAACACTGGGCCTAACACACTACCTTGTGGTACACCTGCTTTGATTTCACATATATGAGACGTTTCATCAACAACTTTTACATAAAATGTTCGTTCAGCCAAGTACGATTTTAAAAATAGATAGTATGGAGTTGGTAAAAGCGACTTAAGTTTGTACAATAGACCTTTATGCCACACCCTGTCAAAAGCCTGTTTCACATCTAAAAAAACTCCTCTTCTTTCCAGAGAGTCTGTGATAACTTTTACAATTCTGTGACACTGTTCCGGGGTTCCATGTTTATGGCGAAAACCAAATTGATGATCTGGAATAATATTTCGTGTTTCTAAAATAGGTAACAATCTACTTGAAAATAATCTTTCAATAATTTTTGAAAAAGTTGGCAACAAACTTATTGGCCTATACGACGAAAGTAAATTTTCTGGCTTATTTGGTTTAGGAATCATTATAATCTCAGCGCATTTCCATTGAGATGGAAAGTAGGACAGTCTTAAAACAGAGTTATAAATGAGGGTTAAAAATATCACACTTTTCTTTGATAAAGATTTGGCAACTATTGTATCTATTTTATCGTAACCAGGAGACTTTGTGTTATTTAGTTTCGAGATTTCAGTTTGTACCTCCCTTGGTGAGAACGATTTTATCGGTAAATCCATTTGGCATGGGGATTCTAAAAATTGCAGTACGTTACATTCGTCGGTAGAATTTGTTGTTGGAAATAATTCAAACGTTTTCTCCAGATGTTCAGAAAATGAGTCGGCTTTATTTTTATTATTTCTGCACCAATTTCCATTTGGGCCTTTTATTGGAACATTTCTTTTCATTTGCCTATTTAAGTACTTTGTGGCCTTCCATAAACTGTACTCACTATTATTTGTATTATTTGTAGTGTCCAGATTTCTTAAAAAATTTGACAATTCGTCATTCTTCAATTCAGCTATTCGTTTTTTGAGGTAGTTTGAAGCATTATTAAAATTAGTTTTATCTCTTGGATTTCTACTGGATTGCCATATTCTTCTTAATCTTCTTTTATGTTGTATTAAATCTCTTATTTCAGCGGATATTAAGACTTTACTACCATTTTGTGGTGACAACTGAGGAGTAGACATAAATGCGGCCTCATGGATAAGATTTGTAAATTTTTCAACTGCTAAATCAATATCATCACCAGATTTAATTGGAATGTTTAGTTCTAAATTTTTATCCATCCAGTATTGAAACGAATTAATATCAGTTTTATGAGAAATTAATTTGCAGTTTTTTGATACAGTTTGTAGAACAGTACTGTAGTTTAAAATTATGGGTGTATGATCTGAGCTAAGGTCATTACAATCTATTATATCAAGTAGATGGTTTGATATGCCGGAACAAACAAAAAAGTCTAATAAATCTGGTATTTTATTAGGGTCACTTGGCCAATATGTAGGTCTACCTGTAGACAGAGTCTTATAATTATGTTTAACAATACATTTATACAGTTCTCTTCCTTTTGGAGAAGAACATCTTGATCCCCACCAAGGGTGTTTAGCATTGTAATCTCCACCAACAATAAATCTAGGTCCAAGTATTTTAAAAAAATTTTCATAGTTTTCAAGAGTTAAATTATGTCGGGGTGGGAAATAAACCGAATAAATTGATATATCGATGTTATCACATTTGATTTTAATGCCACTAGCTTGAATTGACGGTATAGTTATGGGGTTCAAAATTTCAAATTTTAGACTTGATTTAATCAAAACGGCAGAGCCAGCGTGTGCTTTACCGTCTGGGTGATTCGCAGTAATAAGATCATAACCTCTAATATTAAAATGAGTTTTATCAGTAAAATGTGTTTCTGAAATTAATAATATATCCAAATAATTAGATTTAAGGAAAATTTCTATTTCCTTGGTATGATTGGAAGCACCGTTGGCATTCCATGCTGCAATCCTCAGATTTATTTGCATAATTTTACCATTATTTGTGTCATCATATCAAAAAGTTTATCCATCATCCTTTCTAATCTCTCCATAAACCTGTTTTCGGAACTATTTGTGTTGCCAGTGACTATTTGTGAGTATGAAGGCCTTTCACCATTGTTAATATTGTTGTTGTTGTTTTGTGGATTTGCAAACTGTGGAAACTGCTGAGAATTTAGTGGCATTTGTTGACTTCTTGACGTATTCTGAATTCTACCATTCGCTGCTCTTTTTTGATGTAACAGTTTTTGGTAGATATCACATCCCTTGTAATTAGCTGTGTGGGACTGTAAACAGTGCACACATTTTGGGGGAGTAGTTATATTTTTAGTACATTCGGCTGTTGGATGTTCTAAACCACATTTAACACACCTAAATGGCTTTTTGCAGTATGATTTGGTATGCCCAAATTGCTGGCAACGATAACATTGAACCAAATCATCAGTTTTCTTTGGAACTTCAATTGAAACGATGGCATTATTTATGTGCCTTATATTAAAAATAACATTCTGACATTAACTACATCTCTAACTTCATGGCCTAACATTAATAATTCTGCCTTAATATCACTTGCTGGTGTTGTATGATGTATACCCTTAATTACAACTCTATAAGATCGCTCCTGTTTTAACTGATATGTGTGATAACTTATACCTTTGGATTCAAAATATTTAACAATTTTTCTATAACAGTCTACATTTTTGACCATTAATCTAATTTGACTGTCTCTCAGAGATTTGTAATTGAAGTTGTTATTAGAAATTTCTTTACCAATAGCTTTAATCATCATAGATATGTTTGAAACATTTGGTATATAAATTGGTGGCGGTTTTGGGGATGTATCTTCTTCATTGTCCTCATCAGTTTTTCCTTCTTCCTTGTCATTTTCACCTTGGCTTCCTTTCGTTTCAGCAAGTAACTGGAACCGATTTCCTTTTGATGTTGTTGGTTCTACGGATGCATTAAACTTTTTATGCTGATGCATATTTGGTGATCTATTTAACCGTCGCTTGTTACAATTAGTTTCAGGTACTTTTTGCCAAGTACCATCACTATCTTCACTATCATCTTCACTTAAGTTTGTCATACTGACAAACTATTGTTCTTTTTAACACTAATGTTTTTTGTTGTTTTTTTTTTTTTTGTTTGTGTTTTGTTTATTCTACTACTGGATTATTAATCCCTTTGTTTTTAGTCTTTAACAACTTTGTTGTTATTTAAAAAGGTTTATGGTTTTTGCTAATAACACACACTATACGTCTACTCACAACCGCGGTTTATTAGAGACTGAAAAAAAAAAAAAAAAAAAAAAAAAAAAAAAAAAAATGACAAATAAATAAAAAAAAAGCCGTTTTTGCATTTCTATTAACCCTTTCACTACCGACTTTTTGTTTGCGGATGTATCGTTATTTTGACTTCAGATTCTTGTTAAGAGTCGTCAAATTAGAAAAAATATGTAACACATTTTGCCCCTTCCCCCACCTACCCACCAAAAATGACGTTCGAAAATCGATTTTTTCAAACTTCTGAGCTCCGTTTTACCCCTTAAACATTCGAGTTGCCAAAAATCCTTTGGTTGGTTTTCTTCTCGTCATAAAGCGAAGCTATATGCCAAATTTCAATTATCTTCATTAGTTTAGGAGAAACACCAAAACCCCCTTTTTACGAAGATTATGATATATGTATATTTTACGGAGATTATGATAGAAAAAACTCATACATATTACTATTTTTCATAAATTGATGTTGCCTTGGTTGGGGCTCGAACCCGCAACCTCACGTGTAACAGTCCAACGCGCTAACCATTACACCACAGCGCCCACAATGTAGAAGCATTTATTTGTGCTAATAAATAAGTACTTATACATCATTGCATAAAATTCGCTTTTTAAAAAATTATTTTAATGCATTCTTATGAATTAAATTTTCATAACAGCTTAAATACTACAAAATATATGCATATTTTTCACGCATACTAGAGAATATCTAAACATAGCATCTGGATTGATTCTTTAGAATAAAAAGCATGAGTAATGGTAAGTAGCTATATTTGAATGCTTCCGTCCTATGACACGCCAACGTTAAATTCATCGATGAAACCATTAGAAAAGAAGTGATGCCTTTGCCATAGTAGTGATGCTTTTATTGCTTCTTTGTCAGAACTATTTTGCCATGTTTTTTGAACTGGTATTGCCATGTTGAACTCCTTATACATATAATGATTTTTATTTGAAGTCGAAGATCCTAATAAACTCATTTTCGAAATCTATAAAGTTTATTTTGCACTATTTAATTTTATATGTTCTTTTAAAGATGTGTTCACTGTAGTGTACAAAGGGTAGTAAAAGAGTTAAATTTATGGGCATTTCGGTTCTAGGTTAAAGTGGGTTAATGATATCCAGCGAAACCAAAATTCCGTATCTGAATAATTTTAGGTATATTTAATGAACAAGTTAAATAAAAAACTAGTGTTTGCAAAAAATTCGAATTTTGTGAACTTTTAATTCATATGCTATTTTCTTTTACAAAAATGGGCCATTTTCGGCCGCAATTCAGCACAGGTTCAAATTTTCTAAACAAAAATTAAATTCTTCTTCTTGAACCTACTAGATGAAAACTTGGCTATGTAATGAATGAAAATCGAAAAATCGTATTTTAAGGGACAGCATATATATTATGATATATGATATACATATATGTATATCTACATAAAATTGAAAAATTGGGATATGTAGAAAAAGTTAAAAATTTTAATTTTTTTTTACAGAAAATTATACATCCTAATGGATTATCTAAATCGTAAAAAAATAGACATTATTTTTTTTTAAATTTCACTAAACTTTATAAAATTTTAGGTTTTCCGCAAAAAAAAGTGTTATTACTAAAAAAAATTTTTTAAGTTTCTTGATTTTTTTTTTTTATTTTTACACCACATTAAAACGAAGCTTGTGTTTCAATTTTCAAGTTCTGTTTTAAAAAAAAAACGTTATTATTTTAATTTTAGGTGGTACCTTAAAATTTAGCTCTTTCTAACTTCGTTAAAACTCAGGTAAAAGGGTTTGGAAAATGTATAAAATTTTTAGTGTCCGACCGAACTCACTTTTTTAAGGCCGAAGCGAAGCCGAACTTCGGCCAAAATTACTAAGTTCGGCCGAAACCGAATAGTTTTGTGTGAAACCAATTTCTAAATATTTCTAAATTGCAAAAACACAAAAAAGTTGTATTTTTCGCTCTTTAAGTTAAAATTAAGTTAAATATGTGCATATTTATAAGTTGCTATACAAAATTAAAGAGCTAAATGTTGCAAAATATTGATTTATAGAAAAGTTCGGTAATCGGCCAAAATTTTGCCGAACACCGAACATGGCCGAACATCACTTTTTGGCCGAACTCCGAAGCCGAATACTAGGTCGGACACTAAAAATTTTAAATTTGCGGTTAAAAAAACAATTTTTTTTTCAAATTCTATTAAAGAGCTTCAGATGTCCTAAAATCATAAATAAAAAAAGACGTTCTTCCATATTTTTTTGTTTACTCTACCAAACTTAAGCAACTTTGGGATTTCCAGTCAAAAAATGTCTAAAGTTTTCGATGCCACCAAATATTATTCTATAAAAAATTTTCACTTAAAATAATTTCTGCTTATTGCGAATATAGTGAATAACAAAACCAACGTGTTTCAAAGAATTATCTTTAAAAATGAATTTTTGCCAATTTTTTTTGTAAGGTAGTTAAAATTAGATTTTCGTTTAACTATTTTAGCTCTAAATTTTTTTGACTTTAGCGCCCTCTGTTGTTAACAAAAAGAGGAAATACTGAATTCCTCTTTCATATTTATTTATGGTATTATGTCACCTCTTCAAAAATTTATAAGTCACTAACGTTCCGCATACATTTTTTTTTAATTTTGTCTATGGGACAAAGCACTGTGAGACGTTTTTAGAATTTCTGGAAATATTTTTTAAGTTAAATTACAAACTCATTGAGAATTTCTTGTTGTCGTCTAGGAGCATTATTAAACATTTAAAATATCAAAGAAAAACACAAACAACAACAAAAAATTTTCCACAATTTACTTTGTCATCTTCCAATGTACTACTCTGTTGTTTTGACAGATCTAGCAATGTAGTGACATCCATTCATGTATAAACAACATTAGAAAACAATGTTTTCTAAAATGTCAGTAACATTTAAATTTGGACAAGCACTTGCATATTAGTATTTTTAATTTTATTTTTATCGGGATATAATTTATTGCATTAAAGGAATTAAATATGCTAAAATCCCAAACGTATTTAACAAATTGTGAAAAATAATCCGTTGTAGGCATGTCCCTATCCGGATTTCATTCATGTCAATTTTTTTTCTTTTTTTTCACTTTCTTAATTAAAAATATCAGATCTGAATTATTTATGGGCTTTTCTAAATTTGAAATAGAAAATGCGAATAAAAATCTGATTTTCTCTTTAAATTTTTTCAATTTTATAAAAATAAATAAATTATAAAGCGCATTATAATGTGATAATTACTTTTGAAAAAGGAGAAAGAACAATAGGATTAAGAGAGGAAACATTCTAATTGAAAAATAAATTGCTCAAGTATTACGTGCTAATAAATAAGTACTTATACGCTGTGATTGAAAAAACTTCAAATAGTCATACTCAGTGCTATGCCGGCCGTGGTGTATCTTTTTAAGAGGTGATACCACGAGTCATAGCCGGTGCAGAGGGCTGCCGGTTCGATCCCCCGGTCATGGCAATATACAAAAAGTTTTTCATATAGAGACCAATTAGCAATTAAAAATTAATTTGATCAATTGACACATAAACTAACCACTGACGAGTCTTTGGATGAGGCGAAACTGCGGCAGTCTGGTGATTCCCTTGTGTCTGTTAAATTTTTTAAGAAAAATGTTTTCTTCTTCCTATAAATCAGCTTTAGAAAAAAACGAGTAAAAAGGTTAAAGTCGGGCATGCCGACTTTATAATATCCTACACAAGTCTGACTTAAAGCCAACTAATGTTTGGATCAGAAATTTGGGACGATACACAGTGGGAAAAATCACCAATCTAGCTTAAAAAAAATCGTATCTCTTAATCTATTGATCTGAGAAGTTAGAAATGTATGGAGCGATTGTAGCGAATGGAGTCTTCTTTAAATATATTGTATTTGTAGACACCCTGTTTAATTACAGGGTGCACCAAAAGGAAGGTTTTAGTGGAAATTACACTGAAATTTAGTATCTCTTTAAAATTGGTATGAAAATTTTCCGAAAGTATTGCCCTATATTGCATTTATGTAATTTGATAGATTTAATCATTCACCGATAGGGGTTGCTGTTAATATATTTAGTAACATTTCAAATACGATGTAGCTCCGAAGAGCAATGTATTTAGTTATACAAAATAAATTAAAATTTTTTGTTAAACAAAACACAATTAAAAATCTTTTTATATGTACATTAAATCACAGAAATAGTATTTTGCAATATATATCAAAAATTACTGTCATCAAATATGGATATGAGTTAAACTTTAAAAAATAAACTTTTCGTATTTTAAATAAATAAATATATACAATTTTATTTATTCGTAACAAAAGAAGGATCAAACCTTCTTTTTTCAAAATTAGAGAAAACAACATTTAAGTTGACATTATAAATGAAACTAATATACTAAGTTTTAATTCATTCATTATTATTTTTATTTATTTAAAGATCAACAAAAAAATTTG
The DNA here is from genome assembly GCA_949987735.1 of Leucophora obtusa. Taxonomy (NCBI): domain Eukaryota; kingdom Metazoa; phylum Arthropoda; class Insecta; order Diptera; family Anthomyiidae; genus Leucophora; species Leucophora obtusa. Next base: position 39,258,536 of record OX465296.1, read on the forward strand.
CTAATATTGTCAAAATATATATAATAAATATTAAGAAAAAAAAATATTGCATAAAACCAAATTCAAACTTATATTTATTTAATTTTTATATTTTAAACTAAATAAATTACATTCAACAATAAATAAAACTTAAAAAAATAATACTTAAAATAATTGTTCCATGAAAAAAAAATATTGCAAATTATTCGTTTTCAGAGCCTGAGTCCTGGGCTTCTTCGCATTGATCGGGAATCATTGGGTCACAAAGCAGCTCACGAACTTTGCTGGAAAGAGGCTCCAAGGCTCGATAGTTGATGGATGACTTTTTTGATATTGATGAAATATAAGGATCCGATGAATAAAGCAGTGTATTGAGTAAATCTTGCATAGTTTTCTCACGCGTCATAATTACGGAAATCTTTATTTCTGCATTCCATTGCTTCTTCCGAAAGCATTCCAATTGGCAAACACGCGTATTTGATAACATCAGCCCCATGCATTAAAATTTTATGTACGCTGGATGGCATGTTATACAAGGGGTATAAATCCACGTACAATTTGGATGTACTTTCAGTAATTTTTTTTAAAGGAATCTGTATTTATTGCGTAACCACATGCCATTGTTTTTAATATAACACCCAAATTACTTATTAATTTTTCGTCGACTCCTGTAATTGATGATGCCAAGCCAGGGTTTTTGAAGAACATCCTAGCCGTATTGCCGTCATTGGTTGTTCCAAACCCTAGCTTTGGTATATCTGCAAGTAGGTTCATATATTTTTTTAAATCATCAATAATTTTTTTTTTTTTCTTTGTGCAACGGCTAATTTATCGTCATCGCCTCTTATTTGCCATTTTTGTGTCAAGCCTATAGGCTATGTGCAAAATACACTCAAAACACCTTATACATGCATGCAGTGTGGAAAGTCCATAGGCATACAAGGATTCATTTGGCTTTAAATCTTTAATCTTATTTAAATCATTCAAGATTTTTGGAGTAGCTCCGCATATTCCACATGATTGTGTTGATGTTTCTGCGATTGCACTAAATGCCTTACCATCAATCATGGCAAGACAGAATTTATGATCCACGTTCAGATCTAAGTCTGTAACTTTTGTTTCTATTATACTTTCAATTTGATGTTTTATTTTATTTACTTCATTTTTTAGAAGGTCAATTGTTTCTTTTTCAAATGTTAATTTAATCGGCCGACAGAATCGGGTTGATGACAGTCAAGGGTTTTGCCACAAAATATTATCTTTATCTTTAAGTTGCAATGGGACTGGACATTGCTCGAAGCTAACATATACATACACTCCTGCTCACAAAAATTGGCTTGACTGCGCTGGCAGTTAACCATTAAGAAAATAGATTTAAGATTTGTTCACTTATTGTAAATTCCTTAAGAGAAAGATTCAATAAAACAGAAAATTTGAAAAAAAAAAAAAAAAAAAAAAAAAAAAAAATGGGACTAAGCAAATTACGAATAAATTCTCATCAGACTTACCTTCTGGACATTTTTGCTTATATGTGGAGTGTCCACTACTTCCATCACAACCCCATTTGTATATCATTGTAATATTTTTTGACGATGACATATTTCTCGATTTCATAATTACGTCTTTTTGGTATTCTACGATTCTGCTAGCTGTGTGGTCCACTAGAGCTTGAAGACTGACTTCTGCAGAAAAGTTTGTAACATATATTGAGGAGTCTTTGGGATAACATTTTTTTTTTCCTCACGAATTACATTGTATGGCGGATAAATGTTTGCATTACGACTTTTAGCTCCTGATTGCGTTAGCATATACGAACTTTTAGTATAGTCTCCGTCTATATATAGCGCTAAGGCTTCGTCAGGGTATAAGTTAACACAAAAAATGTTTAAAACATCAAAATAAAATAAAAACAACTCACAAGCTACGTTGCATTCGATGACATCCGACACCTCATTTGCAACTAAGCTTTGTTCGTTCACATGCTGAGACAGCGTCTACTATCAACACGCGCAGCTAAGCCGTACCCATACTTCCAACGTTCACATGCTGATGCAGCAAATGCAAGGTAATATTAAAAAATTAAACTTCACTTGTATTTTCAATTTAAACAAATAAAGACCTGTTGTGCGCTTAAAAACCGCACAACCAAAATAATTTTTTTAATAAAATTAAATAGCGATAATTTATCTGGCGCCCGAGCAGGGACCCTTCGATAAACTAACGAAGGTCCTTACGTTAAATTGAAACAAGTCAAGCCTTGACATCGGTTCCTTAGTAATCCTCAAAGCGGACAAAAAGGGTCGTGCGTACGCCGAAGCCGGTCAAGCTCGCTAACGCGAAATAAGTAAATTAATAAGTAAAGTTAAGTAACTAAGTTAAAACGGAATTAAAACAAAACTCCATTCGAATTAAAATAATAATTTAAACAAAGAACAATTGTGGCAAACCTAAAATTGTGAAAAAATAAGGTGATGAAAAAATAAGAAAATGGTGACAACAAATTAAAAATAAGTAACTGAGGCGTAAATTTAAGTTAAACAAAAAGAAATTTGGCATAAATTGACCACAAATTTGTGAAAAAAATTTGAAATAAAAAGTTAAAAATAAAATTTTAAGTAAACTTAAACGAAAATAGTGACTTAAAGAAGTTTAAAAGAAATATAAAAAAAAGTTAATTAAAGTTAATACAAATTAAAAATCTTATCAAAAAAATTTTTTTTAATTTAAAGTAGTGACTTAAGGATTTTAATAATCTTAAAAGAAAAAAAAAACTAACAGGACTAAATTCATCAAAAGAATATAGAAAATTTTAAAGTAATAACAACTAAAAGCCTTTCTGTGCGCGACTCGCAAAAATAAAAACTAATTCAAAAACTAAACCTGTTATAATCAACAACAAGAAGTGCACAACAAATTACCAGCTTTAACATCATCATCATTCCAACATTGATACGCAGTAGCAGCATAAGAAGATTCTGCCGACAACACACATACAGCAATGCAACCGGGATTATTTATGTAAGAATAGCTTTAAGAAGTGGTTAATATCTTAAGAATATTTTTTTCCCCTTTTTATCAAAACTAAAACTTGCTTTTAAAATAATTACCTATTGGAGTTTAAATTTGTTTAAATAATTTTCTATTGAAATTAAAAGTCGTTTATTAACTTGAAGATAATTTCCCATCTGCACTAAAATTCGTTTATTGCCCTAGAAAAATCAACTTCCAAACGGGATTAACAATTTGGTTAATATCTTAAAAAGTAATTTCTATCAGAGTCTAAATTCGTCTATTATCTAGAGAATAATTCTTTTTCTGGCAAATTTAGAAAATGTTTTCCTAGAAGTAGGAGAAATAGTTAAATTTACGATTAATATTGAATCCAAGTTTTATGATATTTTTCTTACTCCTTGAAAATAACGGGAGCTAAAACAAACTAATTTTTCCAAATAATATTTCAACATAAATTTTTCCTCACAACTGATAAGCTTTTTCCCTATAATTGATTTCGATTGATTCCGAATTTCCCATTTGGGACAAATCTTGGAAATTTCCTGTATAACTATAACTGACATTATACTCCGACAACATGCCTGACGAGACAATCGAAGAGCTAACGAATAGACTTAGTAGAACACTCACGGTGAGTGGGACAACTTCTAACGGACAAGGACTCACTGAGCTCCAGAGGACTCAGATAGAGGAGATAGTTCGGGAGGCTATGGGAACGCCTTCGGACAATACCCCCGAAGAGGACGTGGATCAACCCATTGGTACAACGCCCACAAAACTGGAGGAGATCGATAGAGTGCCCGATTTGGTGAAATCCTTGAGGGAATTTTCTGGTGCAGTTGGAGAATTTAATTCATGGAGAAAGTCCGTGGATAGAGTCCTGGAACTGTACGAGTCTCTTAGGGGAGCGGGGCGTTATTATGCTATATTACATACAATTCGCACCAAGGTCACTGGTGAAGCAGATACCGCTTTAGAGTCATACAGGACCCCGCTAAACTGGAGTTCGATAAAGAAGTGCTTAATGATGCATTATTCCGACAAGCGGGATATTGGAACATTGGAGTACCAGATGACGGTAATCCGCCAGGGAAATAAAACAATAACGGAATTCTACCAGGCAGTGTACCAACACCTTTCATTGATACTCGATAAAGTTTCTTGCTTGGAATTGGAGGAGAACAGTCTCAGGGCAATGACGAATACTTACAGGGAAAAGGCACTGGATACATTCATTAGAGGTCTCAATGGGGACCTTCCGAGATTACTAAGCGTTCGCGAACCAACTTCATTACCCCAGGCATTGCATATTTGTCTCAAACTGGATAATATGACATTCAGGATGAATTATGCACATGGGCAGTTACCTAGGGGGAATAAACAGAGGGATAGAATCGGCGCGACAAATTCCCAATCGGGAAGTGGGAAGAAGTTCTATCCAGAACTTGCCCATATGGGCGGGATAATGTCAACTAGACCACCACTTCCACCTCGTTATGTACCGAATTTCAACGCAAGCTCCATTCCAAATTACAGTCCAGTATATCGGGATCAGAATATACGTACAAATTTTTATCAAAACTCAGGACCTAGACCATCATTCAATCCGCAAATCCCGAATAGACCCTTTTATCAATACAACAACGTTCAGAGCCCAAATCAAAATTCGAGTCATCAAGGACAACTCGGTGTGTAACCTATGGATATAGATCGGTCCGTTCAAACGGGACGAGTTAACTACATGAATCGACCCCCGATAAATCAATTTCCCAAAAGGACTGCTGGAACTTCTTTCCAGGGACCGGTTAATAAAATGCAGAGAAACTTCCATATGGAAACCCTGACCGAAGATCCTCAGCATAATTGGGATAATTATCCGATAGAAGGATACGAGACAGATGGAACGGGAAATAGTGAAGCTGACACAATCGGAGAATACTACCAGAAAATTCCAGAAGTCTTTGCAACAGAAGAAAATGCGGAAAATCAACTCGATTACGTCCAAGATGCAGTTAATTCTTTAGATTAAACTGTTCCTCGTTACCTTATTTTGAGGCAAAAACGGGGGACGGGCGGACATTGAAATTCTTATTAGATACAGGTAGTAACAAAAATTATATTAGACCCAGCTTTATAAAAAACCCAAAGGAAAACAACAAAATATTTTACACAAAATCGATAGGTGGCAACAGTAAGGTTTCTCATCACGCTTTTCTTAATATGTTTGGAATCGACGACACGCCAATCAAATTTTTCCTCCTTGATGGGCTGAAGTCATTTGACGGAATTTTGGGTAATGATAGTTTGAAGGAATTGTCTGCCGTCATTTACACAAGCGAAGACTATTTTACTGTTAGAGGAGGAAGAAAAATTCCTATTAAACAACACTTTACGCAAAACGTCAATAGTCTGGAATTAAGAAATCAACATTTGCCAGGAGAACAAAAAAGGTCATTGGAGATTATAATTAATAGGCATTATCAGCTCTTTTCGGATCCGGACGAAAAAGCAACGTATACTACTGTGGTAGAAGGTGATATCCGTACAACAACTAATGATCCAGTGTATTCAAAAAGTTATCCGTACCCTATGGCGCTAAAGGATGTGGTCGAGGAGGAAGTCAGCCGGCTCTTAAGAGACGGTATAATAAAACCATCCAGATCTCCATACAACTCACCGATATGGGTTGTACCAAAAAAAGAAGACTTATCAGGAAAACAGAAACACAGACTAGTGGTTGATTTCAGAAAATTAAATGCCGTGACAATTGCAGACCGATATCCAATTCCTGAAATAAACGAAGTATTGGCCAATCTGGGGGGAAATAAATACTTTACGGTGGTGGACCTAAAGAGTGGGTTCCATCAAATTCCACTGAGGAAAGAGGACATGCAGAAGACAGCATTTTCAGTAAATAACGGAAAATATGAATTCACCAGGTTGCCGTTTGGACTAAGAAACGCACCAGCGATTTTTCAGAGGGCTCTAGATGATATACTAAGGGAATATATCGGTAAAATATGTCATATTTATGTTGATGATATTATTATTTTCAGCAAGGATGAGAGTTCACATTTTGAGGCACTAGGGAAAATATTCGGAACATTGGAACAAGCCAATATGAAGATCCAACTTGATAAGTGCGAGTTCTTCAAGACAGAGGTAGAATTCTTAGGATTCATTGTATCGAGTGACGGAATAAAAACCAACCCCAAGAAGGTCGAATCTATTCTTAAACTCTCATATCCTAAAACACTAAAAGAACTTCGGTCGTTCCTTGGACCCTCCGGATACTACAGGAGATTCATAAGAGGTTACGCGGATATGGCGAAACCGTTAACAACTTTACTAAGAGGAGAAGATGGACGGGTATCCAAATCCATATCCAGCCAGACAAGAATTGTCCTTGACGAAACTGCGAAAAGTGCTTTTGATGCATTGAAAAATGCACTAATATCACACGACGTAATACTATCGCATCCGGACTTCAAAAAGGATTTTCAGCTAACTACGGATGCATCTAACTACGCTATTGGCGCAGTACTAAGCCAGGAGGATAAACCGATAACATTTATTTCGAGAACATTGAGCTCAACTGAGGAAAATTATGCCACTAACGAAAGAGAGATGTTAGCCATTATATGGGCATTAAATTCCTTAAGGAATTATTTGTACGGATCGAAGAAAGTAGTTATTTATACGGATCACCAACCATTGACATATGCCCTTAGTAGTAATAACCATAACTCCAAAATGAAAAGATGGAAATGCATTTTGGAAGAGTATAATTATGAACTAAGGTATAAGCCAGGTCGTACAAATGTAGTTGCCGACGCTCTATCTAGAAACCAAACGGAAACGCATGTTCTTCATAATCAAACGGACTCGTCCACAGCAACACAACACAGTGCGGAAAGTTCATCTGACAATTTAATACCCTGCGTTGAAACTCCAGTCAACGTATTCAGGAATCAAGTATTCATCGACATTGGTGATACGCCTTCATATCAGTTTAAAATCGTATTCCCAGGAATTCACAGACACCTAGTAGTGGAACCAAATTATAGCGAAGAGCGACTTAAAAGTATTCTAAAAAATTATTTAAACCCGTCAGTTATCAATGGTATAAAGACTACCGAACCGATAATGGGAAAAATACAAAATTTTTACCCAAATCATTTCTCCAATTATAAGTGTAGATTTACCCAATTACTCGTAGAAGATATAGTATCCGAAAACGACCAGGAAAATATAATTCTGGAGGAACATAACAGGGCCCATCGCAATGAAAAGGAGAACAAACTACAGATTTTAGGAAAATTTTATTTCCCAGGAATGGCGGGGAAAATAAAACGAATTATAAAATTGTGCGCAACGTGTAAAAAGAACAAATATGAAAGACACCCAAATACGCCTGAGCTCGGGGAAACACCAATACCAACTTATCCCGGACATACAATTCACCTTGATATATTCTCAACGGATCGTAAATTGATATTAACTTCTATCGACAAGTTCTCAAAATTTGCACAGGTAAAGTTACTGAACGGAAGATCAATAGAAGACGTTAGAAAGCCCCTTAGGGAAATTCTGTTTTCATTCGGCATTCCAGGGAATATTGTTATGGACAACGAACCTTCTCTGAACTCGGCATCAATCTTGTTCATGCTAAAGGACGATTTAAAATTAATGTTTTCACAACCCCCGTGTACAGAAGCGAGGCTAATGGTCAGATAGAACGGTTCCATTCTACTCTAGCCGAAATTATGAGATGCCTTAATAGTGATGGAACATCAAGGAATTTCGAAGAATTATTGGAAAGGGCGGTTAACGAGTATAATCATTCAATTCATTCCACAACAAACAGGAGGCCAGTCGATTTATATTTTGGGAGGACGGTGAATTTTTCCCCGCAGGATGCCGAAATAACCAGACAATCTAATGTGGAGAGGCTCAGGCAAAAGCAGAGAAAAGATTTGGAATATCACAATAGGAAGCGAAAACCGGTCAAAGACTACGTACCGGGACAACTGGTTTACGTTAGAACCAACAAACGCTGAGTAATCGGTTTAAGGGGGAACTTGTTAGGGAAAACCGGCATACAACTATAGTTACCGAAAGTGGCCGCGTCGTGCATAAAAGCCACATTAGGAATTGATATGATTTTTATTTTTTAGGTAATTTCAAAATACATTTGTATTCCTTAATTTTTTATTACTATTACAGATTACTTGTTGGAACCGTATTCGCGGACTTCAACATTTTGGACTACTCTAATGCCAAATTGATAACCATCCAGAATGGTATTGCGAGGAAACAGGATGGCACATTCAAAGTTATACACTCAATCAATCTCGAACAATATCGAACCTTATCGGAAGATCTAGAGTCTATAGTAGACGTGAATATTACATATAGTCATCCGCTCCGTCGCCGGAATGGATTGCCGGAACCCCGGACAGTCATGATTTCGAGATTCTGGACCGGAAAATAGGGAATCTCCTCGAGAATAATAATAGACAGTTGATAATAAACGAACTGACCACTGACAGGATACGGGAAATTTCGAATATTACTAATGAAATATTAAAAGTAAAGAGGGAAGATTGGAACAATGAATTAGCAAGTAACTTGGAACACAAATTAATTTTGATAGAAAAAGAATTACAGAATATCGAATATGCCATCCAATGGGCAAGAGTAAATATTGTTAACTCATTTATCCTATCGAAAACTGAAGTTGAAACTCTAAATGATGTATTAACTACCTATAATATTCCGCTTTTTAGTGTAGATGAGTTGTTGTCTTTCGGAAATGTTAAAATTGTAACAAACAATAAGGAAATTCTGTACATTCTAAGCAGGGGTATGGCATCACCAAAAACAAAAGTTATAACGACATCGTTATCACTAGATGGCACTTTGTTCAAAAAATTGACAATTTTCTTTTTATACCCTCCATCCCACTGTGCAGGAGGGTATATATCATTTTGTCATTCCGTTTGTAACTCATCGAAAAAAAAATCTGGGACATAAAAAAAATATATATTCCTGATCGTTATCAATAGCGAAACCGATATAGCCGTGTCCGTCTGTCTGTCTGTCTGTCTGTTGAAATCACGATCACGCTCAAAATAGTTGTGCTAGGATGTTAATTTTTAGTCAAAATTTTGGTCCAATTTCTTAAGCAGTTTGCTATTGGAAATGGGCATATTTGGTCCAGACGTTTAAAAGTTATGAAAGAAAATGTAGAAGCACCTCTAGATTTTTCCATATTAACATGAAAAATATATTAACTGTGTGTTGTTGTTGTTACTGAATAAGAAAAAAATACAAACATACATACCCAGACCTTGAAAGAGTTAATTCTTTTTTTGAATTTATATGCATAACATTGGATTCATTTTATAAATTACTGTTTGCTATTGGAAATGGGCATATTTGGTCCAGACGTTTAAAAGTTATGAATGAAAATGTAAAAGCACCTCTAGAATTTTCCATATTAACATGAAAAAATATATTAACTGTGTGTTGTTGGTTTTACTGAATAAGAAAAAAATACATACATACACACCCAGACCTTGAAAGAGATAATTCTTTTTTTGAATTTATATACATAAATTTGGATTCATTTTATAAATTACTGAATAATTCATAATGCCTTTAAATCAATGATTGGACATTGAATAAAGTGAGATAAAATTTGATCCTATTTGTGTTGATTCAATTTCGATTCTATTGAATAATTTGGACGTATGTTGGCTTTAGAGGCACCTCACCGATTGATTCTAAATTTTTACTACTGATATAACTCTCTTTTGGGGGCCCGAAGAAATTTTTTTTTTCACCGAAAAGCCTGTATGGGGAGTTACTTCGGTTTAAAGTTTAAAAATGAACTTAACTATATTTTTTTCATTTATGATAGGGTTGGAACAATATGTACACCATTGGAAAGGTAATAAAAATATCTTTAGGATAGCATTTTTTTGTTGACCCATTATGATTCGGCGTAGGAATTTTAATTTTTTTGTTTTTTTAATGTTTTTATTCCATAAAAACCTATATAAGAACAAAAATTGTGCTTATTAGAATTTTATCAAGACGAAAAGCTTTTATTTGATATATAGATCAAGTTTTGATCACTTCAAACACCGAAGATATTAGAGGTCAAAATCGTAAGATTTTTTTTCTTTCAAAGTACAGTAGACGCTCGCAAATTAGAACCGCTTTGTTTTTGAGGCAATTCTAATTTCTGAATTATTCTAACTTCTGGACGTTTTTTTTTCGTTTCGTTTCCAATGATAAAGTGTTTTTTTTTACGTTTATTTAACATTTTAAATGATACACTTTCACTATTTAATAGAGACTGCCAAATAATATGTACACGCGTATCAAATTTCACAAATAAACTAGCCAAAAATGTACATAAATGCGACAAAAAAAAAAAAAAAACAAATAGGGAAAAACATATATAATTTGGTGATTCCCCTTTTTAGTTTTACTTTATTCAAACAGAATAAAACTAAGTTGGGGATTTCCTGTGTATTCAAATAACAAAAAAAAAAACGCTCAGAAATTAGAATTTTAAATTCGAATTTCAGAGCGTTTAATGTATTGCAAACATTGATTCTAATTTCTGGACGTTCGAATTACTCAAAGCTCTAATTTGCGAGCGTCTACTGTATGGCTAACTTTTGACAAATGAAAAATCTCAATACCGACAATAGGTTTAAAATGTGTTTACTCCCAAAATAGGCTTGCCAGACGTACTGTTTTCAGCAGTACGCGTACTTTTTTTACTGATTGTACTGCTTTCTGCATAACTCCCAAAGAAGTACGCAAATGTACTTTTTTTAACCTGTGTACTTATTTTTGTACTTTTTTTTGTTAAAAACAATAAATAATACTAAAATGTTCGTTATTTGATAACACTATTAGGAAAATTTTTTTTTTTTTTGGATTTCCTGCACTTGCAATACATCTTATGTTTATAATATTAACGCGTCAAACACAAATTGTCAAAAAAATTTGAATGGGGCGAGCAGTTTTCCAGATTTTTTCGAATTTACATTTCATTTAAACCCTTGTTTTCGGCAGTTTTGGTTCAATTTTTTTACGTTTTTGAAATCAACAGAAGTTATGCTTGAATAAAGATGTTTCCTGAATTTTGTAAGAATTGAGAAAATTCTATTTTTTGGTTTAATCCTTAAGTGGAGTATACACGAAGGAACATTCGTGAAAAAATTCCCATTTTTTACGAATGTTCATTTGTGCATGTTAGTGTGTCGTTTTGACATTCGTGCAATTCGTGTTATCAAAATTTTTTGATTCTTTTTTGTTTCCAAACTCAATGTTCCTTCGTGTATACTTCGCTTTATACTACAACAGTTAATTGATTTCGTTGTTTTATATTAATATAAAGCTACACACTTTAATGTACTATGTTTATTTTGTATCAAAGTTGCAAAATATTAGATATGCCCTAAAATATTTTAAAAGCAAATCAAAATATCAACTTTAATTTTATTATTGTTTTTTTGATTTTATTTATATAAAAATCGATTTTAATTGTTAAAAAATTAACTTACCAACATTATCATAAACTCCATTTTTTGATATAAAAAATTTAAATTTTGGTTGAAATTCCGAATTGTTTTTGAAATATTTTTTGACATATACAACTAATTTGCAACTGTGATACAAAATATTGATCACGAATATTTCTAGTTTACGTGTTATCCTAGAACAACGAAATCCATTTACTTTAAACGAAATATTAAATAAATATTAATAAAATAGAAATACATCTCTAATAAAACGTGATTGACATATTTTGTTATGAATTCTAAATACATAAATTGTTACTTTTTTGTGTACTGAATTTTATGATATTTTTAAAGAAAAAAGTGTACTTCTTTTTCAGTAATTGTACTGCCTTTTTTTCCTCGATGTACTTTTTTCGTCGATTTCATATCTGGCAACCCTATCCCAAAATATGTTCGATTCCCGATGAGTTAATTCAGTATAATTGTTGGTTAGAGTCAAAATTGTATCTTTTGTACCATCTGCAAAAAAATTAGGCTTGACTTCTAATATTATGTGGTAGTATACGGTGGTTTTTATAAAAACTGTTTATTTTAAAAAATCTTAAAAATAAATCTCATTCGCCGGTAATGGGTAAACAAACAAAAAAAAAAAAATGTCGTCCATAAGATATTTTTACTATCTTTCAATGATATATATTTCCAATCTGACTATAAATGACTTAGATATATGTAGCTAAGTCCATTTCCAAACTTTTCACAGAAATAAATTCCCTACAGAGGTCTTTCCGCGGATTTTTTTTTTTTAAAGCTTGAAAAGTACATCGGGGTAAAAAAAAAATTCACTGAGATCAACTTATTGCAAAATTGAGATTTAAAATACGAATTAAGGAATTATATTTTTAAAGGTCTGCACACATCTATATGAATACCATAAGCAGTGTTGCCACTTTTGGGTAGGGCGAAAACTAAACAATTATTAAATTGTTTAGTTTTTCACTTAAATTTCAATTCAAATGAATGAATTGAGAAAGTTATCAAATTTGTAAATAAAAAATATATAGGGTGTTTTTTTAAGCCCGATAGAACTTACGAAAGGGTTAACTGTCAAACGAATTATCATACTGAGCTCACTTTTTGACATTTATTATTAGTATACTCTGGCAAATCATCATGAATAGATTGACGCTTGAACAACGCTACTAAATTATCCAGATTTACTCTGAGAAACATTTATCAAATCGCGCAACTTATAGACTCAAAATTGTGTTCAGCGATGAGGCTCATTTTTGGCGTAACGGGTTTGTTAATAAACAAAATTGCTGCAAATGGAGTGAAATAAATCCACAACAGACCCTACAGACCCCATTACATCCAGAAAAATGCACCGTTTGGTGCGGTTTTCACGCTGGTGGCATCATCGGACCTTATTTCTTCAAAAATGAGGCCGGAGCTCGCGTTACGGTCAATGGAGATCGTTACCGCACCATGATCAATGATTTTTTGTTTGAAAATATGGATGACATTGATCCGGAGGAGATGTGGTTTCAACAGGATGGCGCTACGTGCCATACGGCGAACGTAACCATCGACTTATTGAAATCTATCGGGCATAAAAAAACACCCTATATATTATACATAAAAAAAGAATTTAATTCATAAACTAGCCAATAGATAGTGGGTCTATGAATACAACTTAGCAATTACTTCAAAGCATTGTTGGTAGCAGAAACGGTACGATTATCGGTGAGGGTAAGTAACGCTATCATAGAATATTTCGGTTTCAGTATTTTAAGGATAATTGTATTTCGATAACGGTATTTTAAGGTTAACTCTATTGCAATTATTTCGATAATGGTATTTTAAGATAAGCGGTATTAGTTATTTCGGTGCATTCCGCAAATTTTTTTTTTATGAAAAAACAAAGTAAAGTAAAATAAATTTATTAACTAAGTGTATATAAAATTCACAATTACGACGTGGAATTACAAAAAGTTTAGACTAAAAAATAATGGTGTTGTAAGGATAATGGGATAATGGTATTTCATTAATTTCGGTACTGGTATTTTAAATGTATCGATATTTGAATCTATAACAGTATTTTAGCGATAGAGCCTACCAACCCTGCCTCAATGTATCTAATTACTTTTGGCTTATGAATGACTTAACATCTAATTGTGAAGTTTGCATAAAAATTCCAATATCTATTTTTTATTCATACGAGTTAATGAATTGATTCACAGCGACTGATCATCCACGAATTAAAGCGATACATCAGGAAAGTGTATTAATCTATACATGCTTTGAAATTCTTTCGTTATACAAATAAGCTATTAACGTACACAAAAAAATCGTTACCAAGTAATTAAGCAAATTTCAACTAATAAAGTTTTATCGAATAATTTATTATATTGTGTATGCCACAAAAACATTATGCCAAAGATTTTTTTGTGTGTATTTAAAAACGCAAATAAAACTTGATTTTTGAAAGACTAAAATAAGATTATTTTTAAATCGTTCACATGTGATCATAACTGACTCTTATTTACAAGCTTTTTAAGTGTTTTGTGCTAAAGTTAATTTTTTCTCTAAATTTTATGAAGATTCATATAAGACTCAAAAGTTCATCATAAATGCTGCATATTTAAGGAACTTTTCTTTGTAATAATATAACGCCCAGAACGATGGGACAATTGAAATGGCCAAATCACTTTTTTTTAAGTTTACTGATGAGGTTATTACATTTTTTCGGAGTTCAAATTGTAATACATAATATATTAATTGAATTTATTATAATCTTATTATTTTTGGGGAATTTTGTCTACACTTTTGGGAATTTTGAATCTTGCTTGTGGCAGCACTGAGATTTAACAAGATTAAACTGAAATATTTACTTGTAGTGGTGGAAAAAATCATACACATTTGTTGCACAGTGGATTGACCGAGTACAAAATGGGTAATAATTCATACTTGTTTGTACTTAGTAGAATCCCCGATTAAAAACACCAGGATGGAGGGTATCTAAAGACTCGGCACAGCCGAATTTAATCTTTGGTTTGTATAAGTTCCCAGTCACCTGGGGACTTATACAAACCATCGAGCGGGCTTTAGCCCGCTTGTTTAATTTAAATTGAAATAATAACAAACAAAAAAGCAAATAAAAAAAGGAATTTTCAAATTGAATTATTTGAACAAATTTTTTCCGCTTGATTTTTTCTTATTTTGCGCAGTTTTCATCAATTTTTGAGTTTTTAAATATAGGTTCAGCTGATACTAAAGTGATACTAAATAGTTGCTCAGGTGATATTAAATTTCAGCGCCCCCTACCGGTGAGTAGTGTAAGTTTTGATTTCCTATCTCTATAATTAATTGTCTCTGATTCTAAGTATCCCAATCACTCAAAACAATGTCTGTAAAATGTTCTTGGCAAAACCTGTAAAAATTGGATATTTTGTTGATAAAATTGAATTTAATAAAATTTTGAATTGTAATAACGATCTTTTCGCTATTAAAGACAACTGCAAGAATTATAACGAATTAACTATATGTAATAGAGATAAGCTTATTGAATTAAAAGAAGATTATTGTATAACTAACCTATTTAAGAACAAGATAGGGAACTGCACCCAGGTTAACAACGAACACATACCCACCATAGAGGAAATCGAAAGCGACCTGATACTTCTGAATCAATATGATGGAACAATCAAAGCGAACGAGGAAGAAATTGTCTTAAATGGAACTTACTTGGTAAAATACTTTAACACAACAATCTACATAGACGACCGAAAATTTTTTTCAAAGGAAGTAAGCGGCAGTAAACCTCTACCAGCATTCATGCAACCAAAAGCTAATAATGTAATAACGGAAGAAGTATTATCCCTAGAAAGAATTCAGAAGATAAACATGGGGAATATAAAAAGACTCGAGCTGCTTGAACACAAAAACAACATATTAACATCATCAAGCATATTAGCTATAGCTGCTGCATTTTTGGCTGTAGTTTGGATATTAGTGAAAAGGAAAATTAATCAAAAAAATTGTGAAATGGACACGGAAAAAAATTCTCATAGAACAACGGAAGAAGAACCAAATATGGAACCAAAAACTAACACTGTACAACAAGTGAAAAAAACATTGGAAATAGAAAAGAAGAAAAACGAGAAGAAAAATCCAAGTATTTATGATCTACAAGCGTTCTAGACAATCGGGGCGATTGTATTTAAGGAGGGAGGAGTTAACACAAAAAATGTTTAAAACATCAAAATAAAATAAAAACAACTCACAAGCTACGTTGCATTCGATGACACCCGACACCTCATTTGCAACTAAGCTTTGTTCGTTCACATGCTGAGACAGCGTCTACTATCAACACGCGCAGCTAAGCCGTACCCATACTTCCAACGTTCACATGCTGATGCAGCAAATGCAAGTGCACGAGGTGGTGTAGTGTTAACCTATACGGTAGGGTAGAATAAGGTAATATTAAAGACCTGTTGTGCGCTTATAAACCGCACAACCAAAATAATTTTTTTAATAAAATTAAATAGCGATAATTTATCTTATATGGTATGCAAGTTTTATCAGGAATGGAGAGGGATCTTTTGTATATCTTTTATTAAACCTGCAGCATCCCGTTTACCAGATTTGTAAAGACTTATACTGGTAGCGAAAATCAATTCCTCTTTACTTGTAGTTTTTACAAGATCAGCCACCTTCAGTTTTTTAGATACGTCGCTTGATTCTGTGAAGGCTTTAGATGGACGTCCTCGGTATTGTGAAGGACCCGGTATATCGTCATTTTCAAGACAAGACAAATCAATGTTTGTGTGTTTAACCATTCCTTGTGATTTCGTTCAAAAACTTGTGTTGTTCGTTTGCATTCGCTCCATTTTTTGGTGAATCTGCTACACAACAATTTTAAGGTTTTTTTAAGTTTTTTACACTTTTCACTTCCTTTATCATCGACTAGTCCAAGCTTCGAAAAAACGTGACTAATCACAAAAATCATCTTTTGTGAACTTGAATTGGCATTTCGCCAAACTTCAAAACATCCCTACGGGAAATTTTAACAAACTGTTACCGAACTGGCCCCTTTATATGAAATATACTGGTCACATTTACATGGCGTTGTCATAGGAGGGGGAAATTGACCCCTTGTGACATGTCACAAGACAAATCCTAGGACAGGTTACTGAACTCTCAGAAAAAACAAAGTTCAGGGACCTGTCCTGGGATTTGTCTTGTGACATGTCACAAGGGGTCAATTTTCCCCTCCTATGACAACGCCATGTAAAAGTGACCAGTCTATTTCATATAAAGGGTCCAGTTCTTTATAAGTAATTTGCATTTTCAAAAAAACTGTAGCTTTAAGCTTAGTGAAACGCAACTTATAAAGAAATAATAATTAAATTTCCGATATTTTCTTTGCCGTATATTGCAATTGTATAAAAAGGAAAAATGCATTTATGTGAAAGCACTTGAATATCGCCCACAAGTAATATTTGTTTAAACAAGCCCTTAAAACTCTACTTTGTGGCGGTTTGTGGTACCCAAATTTTTCTCCAGACTTACCTCATTAGGTCTAGTTTCAAATTCAAAAATTAGTTTGGCGGTACTTAGCGGTCCTTTTTTCTAATCTCTTTACACATTAAGGAATTTTGACAAAAATATACTTTTATGTACTTACTCGCAAGGGGTATTACTAAAATCATTTTCTATACAATACATCGTGTCCACGTACTCTCTAGGACTTGTTTTATCAAAAAAAAAATATAAAGGGTTTTCACAAGGGGTGTACTATTTGTTGTATCGTTGTATCGTCCTAACAAAAAACAGAGTTGTTAAAAATTAAATTGAAAAAATACAACATTTGAGAATAGCACGATACAACATTTTTACGTATGTTTAGTGTCCTATGTTTGAGTGTGCTAACCGATAGAAAACTGAATAGAAAATCGTTGTTAAACACAAATAAAAATTTTAACAACTCTGTTTTTTGTTAGGACGATACAACAGATAGCACACCCCTTATGAACAACCTAATAGGTTCAATAGCGCAATAAAACTTTTCATAATACATTGGGGGAAACGTGAAACCAAAATCACTCATGAACGTGCTACTTATCCATTGCATACATTAACAGCCCTGTATTTTCATAACTAACATATAAATCGAAAAATGTTGAATGCAGTTTTAAGTATCAACTATCATTGAATTATTATATGCTATAGGTTTATAAATTTGTAAAAAAAAAAAAATACTTTTTATAAGCTAGATTGGTCATTTTTCCCACAGTGCGATAGGTCCAAATATGGACTGTTCCTATTTAGAATCAATAGGCTTTTTCCTCGGGACCATATAAGTCAGCGAACCAAATTTCATTGAAATATCTTCGTATTTGCGACCTGCAGCGTGTAACCAAGCCAATTGGGGGGACCCTTATATGAGCCCTAGGTCTAAACATGGCCCGATTTTAACCAAAATCAATAGGCTTCGTCCTTGGGCCGATATAGGTCTGTGTACCAAATTTCATTGAAATATCTTCGTATTTGCGACCTGCAGCGTGTAAAAAAGGCAATTTTGTGGGGTACCCTTATATGGGCACAAGGTCTAAACATGTACCGATTTCAACTAAAATCAATAGGCGTAAGCAAGCCGACGTAAGTCGGTGTTCCAAATTTCGTCAAAATATCTTAATATTTGCGACCTGTAGACCGCGCACAAGAATGCATGGACAGACAGACAGACAGACGGACGGACTGACAGACGGACATCGTTAAATCGAAATAAAAGTGATTCTGAGCCGATCGGTATACTATAAGGTGGGTCTAGGATCAATATTTTTTGGTATTACAAACATCAGCACAAACTTATAATACCCTCTCCACGTAGTGGTGTAGGGTATAAAAATCGTTAGTGATTAATTCTAATATTAATTACGATTTGTCCTAAGCGACGGTTACGAGCACTTAACTAAAAAAATTTAATTTCATTTGAAATTCTCTCAATTTTATTCGGAAAGCTATGGTGTAGTTAGTCCTTTTTTGATTTTTTCTTAAGGATCGTATTGAACTTAATCCAGCTAGTCCTTTTGGAAATCCTGAGCATACATGCTGATAACGAAGAGTATCCCGATATGATCCGAAAATAATCTCTTATCAAATAGTCTCCAATTTCTGACTGCATGCGGATACATAGATAAAAATAGTTTGTAAATACAATTAACCTTTTTGTAAATACAATTAAACTTTTAATTGAAATTGAGCCTAATATTGATTTTGTAAATACAAACAACATGTTTGTTACTTGATTGTTGAATTGGAATAAATTAAATAACTGAGAGCAAATTTTTGTTATTGAAAACAGTTTAAAAAAATTTTCTCTAAATTTTCGTGCGTTACTTAAAAGTTGAGAGCTATGGGGTATAGAATTCCAGAGAGATACTGCAAAAATGTAGAAATGCCACTCCGAAACTAAAAATACATATTTTTTCAAAAATTAATAACAACACACAATTTCAAACTAATACAAAAATATATTTTTAACGGTGGGTCTCATACTTCAGGTTTGAACTTTAGTTAATAGTTAACCCAAAAAGATTGTTGTTGTTGTTTTGTGTTTTTTGACACTTTCTTGACAACGCCAACCATAATAAGCCCGAATATTTTCAATTCAATTTTAGCGTTGTTTCTTTAAGTGGCAAATGAAGTTCATCATCGTCAGAAAATTAGTAATTGAATTACTCTATTGGTTTTAAATAAATATAAATTTGAAAATTAATTCCTTTACGGTGGTTCTCACACTGCAGGTTTAAGAGTTAATTAATAGTTAGTTTGTTGTTGTTTTGTATACAATTTTTTGATATTTCTTCTGTTTAATAGTTAAGTTAAAGTTAAACCTACAGTATACCACCTATACCTACAGTATAGACCCACCGTTATAGTATACAAAATTTTAAAAAAAACACCCTTTTTAGTAAAATATCCAAAAAAAATCGCTTAAAAATGGCAATGGTCTTTAGCTATTATACAAAAGAAAAAGTAAAAAAAACATACACTCAAAAAAGTTTGTTGGTAGAATGTACTGAAAATGACAGTTAAAACAAAGTTATATGCAGTTAAAAAGACGACAAATAACTGAAAAAAATTTTATTTTTACTGTTGAAAAATACTTGACAAATGCATTAAAAATAATTAACATTGTAGTAAAATTAACTGACAAATTTTAACTACAAAAATTTTAAAACAACTGACAAAATGGGTAAAATCTACTGTTTTTTTGTACAGTTAATTGTTTTGGTATTATAAAAGTATATTTTAATAGAAAAAAAAACGATTTTTTCCTTCGATTACAAAAATATGTGTAATTATTTCAGTCTATTTAAAATCTGAAACTTTTATGCATAAGAGATACAATGCAAGTTTCTGATTTTTATTTGCAAACTAGGAATATTTTAATAATAACAAATATAAACTAATCAAGAATTTTAAAAATTCAACGAAATCCAATTAATTTTTTTATTTTTTAAATAACTAACAGAAAGAACTATTTACTGTAAAAATACAGTTTTGGTAGTTGTTTATTAGGATATTAAAAATAACTGATTTAAACAACGAAATTACAGTACTTTTCGTTAGTTGTTTTCTTAAACAACTGTCATAAAAGTTGTTTCGTATTTTTCCATTGAAAAACAACTGTAATTACTGTTAAAAACAACAAGTACTTATTACTACACAAACAATTCTCATGTAGTAACTGTCAAACTCTTTTGAGTGTATTCAAAACAACAAGACATTTTTGAGTTTACTAATAGTTAACTTTTTCACAGCGCTGGAGTACTCCACTATAGAGTAGATTTTTTTTTTTCGTCACGATTTAAGATTCTTTTTCCCTTTGTATTGAGCTAATTCTCTTAAATATCTTTTGTGTAATGCCTTCTCTATTTTATTATACTCCACTCTTTAAAGTCGAGTACCCGAACATTATGAAACCGCCAATATGAAACCAACCGTTAGAGACTTAAGCAAAAATCAAATAAAAAAGAGTGTGTACTTTGTTTATTTTCTCAGTTTTTGGGTAATGGTAAAAAAATACTTAAACTGCGATTTTATCCAATGCGTACAATATATATCGGATATTTATTTTTAAATTTTAGAAATCTCTTTGTAGGTTCCATATGTGGTCTTATTTTTAGCTTATAGATTGAAATAAAATTTTGGTATATTTTTTTTTTTAATTTTAATTTTCATGCTCCATAAATTTGACGGCTTACATTAAAAGGTATTCCCGCGAACGGATTTGTGTTAACTAAAATATGAGTTAATATTAGTACAAAACGGCATTGATCTGCCATCAAAACAAGAAACTTTATCAAACCCGAATTTTTTTTTTTTTTGTAATTGTCCATATCCGAAGCCCATTTCGAAAACTTTAGCAATGTCAGAAAGAAAAATAAATTGTCCTTTTTGCGAAGAAATTAATTATTTCATGAAATATTCAAATTTTCAACGACTTCGCGTGCAACCTGGGTAAGTCTAGCGTGCCACAAATGGTTCGCGTATCACAGGTTGCATAGCGCTGCTATATACTAATCATAGTCCAAATTTTTACAAAACAAATAAAGCTTTCGTATGATATTCATAAATTTTTTGAATGTTTAAATCCTTGGTAACATATCATGTTTGTTATATCACTATGACAGCATTTCAAACCTAGTGTGATTGTTCAATACGTCCGTAAGTTATTGTGCCTGTAAGGGAGTACAGTTTGTTGGCAACCATTGATAGAATATGTTTTTTTCTTTTATAAATTTATTATTGAATTAATTCAAGTTGAAGTATATTTTAGAATTTGTATATCCTAAAACAAAATGCCGTGCTTTTCGGCCTGTAACAGACGTTCCTTTCAACAAGTAGCCCTATCTACTACCAGAGCAAAAACTGCATTACGCCCTGCTACTACAACTGTCTCCGATATATACTTACCTAGTTATGTTTGTAAAAAGGAATATCCTCAAGAAAAATGTAAAGATGTTTTTTACACCCAAACCAAAGCACCACAATTTAAACGAAATCTTCTTAGAGAGCAGCGTAAAGTGTCTATACCAGCTAAAGAATTGCGACGCTTGAAAACTGCCGCCAAAGTTGTTACACTGGAAGATCGTTTAGATGCTCTTATGAAACGGGAAGAGGAAATGAAATGTTTGGAAGCGGAAGCTCAACGTAGCAAACAATATTTCAGAGAAATCGATGATGCTCGTAAAAAAGCCGAGGAAGAAAAATTTAAAGATCTGGACTACGAAGAACGTAATGAAACAATTAAGCTCTTAGAAAGGGCATTTCTTGCCAAACACGAACAGGAGGAAGAAGTTAAAAAAGCTAATCGTATAATACTCGCTGCTAAATGCCATGCTGTACGTGACGCTCAAGTCCAAGAGAAATATGAACTACATAATGAACTTAGAAAAGATGAACAACGCCTAGAGAAGCAAGTTATAGATAGAGCTGTTAAGGCTCTCAATGAAGAGGACGCGAAATTCGAAAAACTCCGTGAAGAAAAACAGAAATATGCCAATGAAATAAAAAAACAATTAAATGAACGTGAAAATGCTCGCTTTCTAGAAGCTGAACGTATTGAAGAAGAAGCCATAATATTAAAAAAAGCTAACGAAGCAGTTAAACGTGATGAAGAGCGGCAAGCTCAACTAGCGAAAGAGAGGCGTTTAAAATATCGTGATGATTTAACAAAAGTTATAGAAATGTCTACAACCTTCCGTAAAATGTTGTGTGAGCAAGAACGAGAAGCTGAGATGAGAGTAGCAGCCTATATGAGAACAAAAGAAGAGCGAATGCGTGCACTTCAAGCTGAACAAAAACTAGCTAAAGAAGAATTGGAACGTAAACGCCAGCGAATTTACAACTTGGCTGAAAAGATATTGCAATCAAAGACGGATCGTGAAGAAATGTCTTATTTGCGGGAACAAGAAAGAATAGAACGTGAGTATCGTCGAAAAGAAAAAGAATCTGCTCTGCGTAAAAAGCAAATCGGCAAAGAATTATTCGAGGCACGTGAACGACAAATGGAAGAAACTAAACATCGTCAGGCTTTACAAATTGCTCGAGCCGAACAGGAATTCAACACTTTGATAGACCGTCTTAAAGAAGCCGAAGCTAAGCAAAAGATAGAAGATGAGGAGAGAGATCGTAGGCGTAAGTGTTATCGCCGTGATATCGTACAACAAATGGGTGATAACGAAATGAAGCGTCGTAGTTTGCAAGAGTTAGAACAAAGTCAGGCTACAGCTTGGCGTGAGAGTGAAAGACAACGTGAGGCCAATATACGAGCTGTTATTAATGCTAAATTGAATGCTATGCGTGATGCTTGCTTACCCGAAAAATATATCAAGGATGTTGAAAAGCAGTTATCAAGAATAGTTGGTAAAAATAAGAGTTTACCCAAACTAATATAAAGTTTTAAGCTAGATTCACAATACTGGAGCACTCTACTATGCAGAGTGGAGTGTACTATAACAGAAAAGGAATAAAAAAAATTTTGTGGGAAAAATAAAGGAACAAAATCCACTCTTCAGAGTGGAGTACTCCAGCATTGTAAATGTAGCTTTAGAGTTTCAAAAGTATTTCACAAATTAGAAATACTACAATTTTGATGGTTATATCAAGTTTTCACTAAAATATAAAAGTTGTTTGACATTCATCTCAAGTAGTAAAAAATTACCGTTAAAAGGTGTTCGTTATGATCACAGTTTACACCGTGCAACGTTCATTCGCACCAACGGGAAACGATATACATACACGTGAAAGAAGAGGCCGTGTATAGTAAAACTACTCAGATTTTCATGATACGTCAGATTTCTTTTTAAAATGACTAAGTTTTCAAAGAATGGCCTTTTGGCAATTCTTTTTTTTAGTAATTATAGATATTCTATGATATGGGTACACAGAAAGAATTTACAAAATTCTAATTAAATTTTTAAACACCTTTCTCATACCAAATTTGTAAATACAAAAAAAAAACTTTTTAAAAAGGCACCAACAAAAAAAATTTGTAAATCCAAAAAAAATGTTCTTTTTTTTTGTAACTTTGAATTTTTATTTTTAAACAATTTTTATATGAAAGATCACAATTTACAAACGAGTTACAAATATTTCAAATAAAAAAATTGTTGGGAATAAAATTTCAATTTGAAAGAAAATGTGATTGCTTTCACAAATTCCCATTGTTGGTGCCTACTGTTTTTTCTGTGTATCAAATAAAATAGGAGAATCTTTTCATAAAAGATTCCTTTTTGTCAAAAATTTCTGTTGACATCTCCCCCCTTATTTTATTCCGATTTTGAATACAAGTGATAAAAAATATTTTGTCTTTATATGTAGTATACTTTGATATTTTGAAGACCTTTCAAAAGGAAATCTGAAGTGATGAAGAAAAAGTTAGAACGCAGTTTTATTATACATGGTCTGTACTTTCACGTGCATATCGATTTTTCCATTGAAGAGAGAAAAAAATTGAAAATTGTTGCACGGTGTTATACACAGATGGAAATCAGTTGATTTTATCAATGGGTAAAAGCGAATGTCAAAATTGTGGTGATATATTGAAAGGGATGGGTAAATATATATAAAAATGTGCAATTATATTTATATGCAGATTTTTAGTTCTATTTCTCACATATAAATTTGACATAAACCAACGTTTAGTGTTAACTCTTAAAGTTACTAATGTCAAATTTGCATGGAAATGACATAAGCAAACGTTGAGATCGTGCCGCACAAACACAGCTAGAAATAAAGAGCTACATATAAATTTTATGGTAAATTTTTTGTTCATATCTTTCCCTTTATGTATGTATGCATATGACCACAATTTTGACATTCCATTTTACTATTTTTCTAACCGTCATATTGATCAAAACAGCTGATGTATATAATCTGTGGTGCTTATGATCATCAGTATATAAAATTAAAAAATTTGTTTTTGAAAAAATTTTAAGCAAAATAAAAATAAATTGTGAAAGTAAATATTTTTTTATTTTATAAGACAAAATCATACCAAACCCAAAATGTAATTTTTTAATCGGAAAAATAATAGTCTTGTACGTTTATTAACTGGGTGTTTTTATAAAAAGAATTAGACGAATTCGTTAGAAAATTTGTACGAGAAACACTAATTTAAAAACGATTTTGTTTCAAAATTTTTGCACAAATTTGTTAGGACAGTGATAGGGATTTCATCCCGTCCCGTGATTCCCGGGAAATTAAGCATTTTTCAGTTCCCGCATTCCCGGGAATTTGGACCGGGAATCCCGGGATTTTACAAAATACAATTTAAACTAAAAAGTTGATTATTTCAAATTTTCATATGCATAAAAATTTTGGAAATAGTAAAAATGTTACATTCATTTGTATATTTGATCGAACTTTTTAAGCATCTTTTAGCGCCTGTTTGAAGCAAACGGAATTCGAGAAGTCGCTTAATTTTTTAAAGAAAAACAATCAAATAGTTCATGTATGAAATATTTTGTGCTATAGAGAAGTAAAGAAATATTCATCTAGAGCAGCGGTTCCCACTAAGTTTTGCTTCACGGAGCCCTTGAGACATTTCTACTAGCTCACGGACCCCCAAACCAGTGTTGAGCGAGAGGTACTTTATAAATTATGGGGCAAAATTAATAAGAGCACCTGTTTATTTTAAATGATGGCCAATTTTAAGCAGGAATAAGGAAAAAAACATTTTTCAAATCAATATTTTGTTAAATAATTAAAAAATTATAAAAAAAAAGGTACTGTATTTTCATACAAAAAACAGACGGACGAAAACCTACAATAAACAGAACTGAAACAAAACATTTCGGGGACAAAAGATGGAGCTTGTCCCCCCTAGCCTGCCCACCCTGCCATGGTAACATACACTAGACGACGATTATGTTACCCCACAAACACTACACTGGTCACTTTAACACATACTTACGTTAACACACCATTTTAACACTTTAGCCGGACATTCTCTAATAAATGCTCAGCCAAATGAAAACATGTATAATTCTTTTTTTCAAAACAATAAATATAATAAAATTTATTTAATATAAAATTTGCCCTAGTCTTTAATTAAATAAGATAAATTCTAAAACCTAACCGTAAGTACATAAAAAAAACTACAAAATATAAAATTAATTTTTATTTAAACTAACCTAATCCTAATACAAAAAAAAACCTAACCTTAACAAAACCCAAAATTACACCTATTGTATCCGACCTAATTTAAGGTTAAATAACTACAATTTAATTTACCTAACTCGAGAGAGCTCTCTAAAGTGGTCTTTTGTTTCTAGGGTCAAAAATCTACCCGGGATAATTAACACAAAACAGATACTTTATTGTAGTTCTGGGCTAACAATTTTCTTTCAACTATCACTAACAATATTTAAACACAATTTAACCACTAAACTAAATACTACTTCAATCTTTATATTCTTCTTTCTTTAAAAACTTTATTTAACCAAAATTCTTTATCTTTTAAATCGCTTTTCCTTTTTCTTTTAATCACACTATCACAAAATCCTTAAACTCTTTTTTTTATATTAACAAATAGCTTATTTCTATCACTTTAAAATTTCCGTATTCAACTTTCTTCTTTTATCACTAACTTTTATTTGAAACACTTTAGCTTTTAAGATTTTTATGCCTTTTCCTTAAAAGACTCACCAACTTTATATATTTATTGAGTATTTGATCTCCCTTAATATTCAATGGCCTCCACTCGTACATACACAAAAAAATGGATGGGGCAATGGCGGCTTGATAATTCAATGGCGGCTTGATAATTCAATGGCGGCTTGATGGGGCAATGGCTGCTTGATCCATACACAATATTTAACCGGTGGTACGAAAATTGTGGTATACCAGAAATTTCAGGGGTAACCACAAAAAAAATAACCAGGGTGACCAGAAAAAAACTATTGTGGACTACAGTCCTAGGGATCACAGGAGACCCTTGGCCTTCCTGGTATTTCCCACAAACGAGGACTGTAGTCCTCCGCTCCAAACAAAAAAAAAACTTGAAACGTTTTTTTCCTCCGAATTCTAAAGAGGATTGAGCGAAACCTTTTGGATAAAAATCCAATTAAAATATTAAAAAAAACTAATGATTTTAACTAACTTACCCTTTCTTTGTTTTCCAAAGGCTTGGCGGTTGGTTGGTGATAGAAAAAAAAACACAATCGAACAACAATACCCGGCGACAGCGCACCAACGTCCACTTGCGCTTTTATCAAGAGTTTCAATAGCAATAAAGAGTTAAATTTTCTATTACAACCGCCAAGCCTCATTCTAATCAATTTCCCTTACTCCGAAATTCTCTGTGCATAGCCGCTATCTCACTTCTACCTCATTCCTTCTACTACCCAGTGAGCTTTCCGCACGATCTGTCCTACTCTTACCCCAGGAATTTTGATATTACTTACGAATAGTAACAAAAAAAGAGCGGGAGCCGGTAAAAAAAAAAGAGCGGATTAATTTTCATTTGGCTGAAATATCCAGTCCTTAAAAAAATAATATCCCATTTGTTGACATTTTGATATTGTTGCCATTTCTTTTGCTCCCTTTCTATTTACATTTGCCTATTTTCTTTTCCATTCAGCAAATCAGCTGCTCTACTACGTAAAGAATACAACCCTTCACAACCGGTCCACCGCTACAAATCTTTCGATTTTCTAAGCCTGTCGCCCGAAAAGTGAAAGAGCGGTTGATCGCTATCTCAAAGCCCAACGTAGGCAAACGCCCACACCCTGAGATCCATGCTCTCCGGACAAGAACAGCCGGGCAACACATTCCCATACATTTACGAATAGAAAACCCTAAAATCGTTGACATCTCAACATCCCTCAGATCTGGCATCCTCAAATCCTTTCAATCAAATTTGGTACCACCAAAATCATGACCCATTCTTCGCTCCAATCAAATTCGGATCTGGCAACTCCATCAATAAACTCGGTATATGTACCGGGTACTCGAATAATCAGCACTCTTACAACACCAGCTGTTATTCATGAACACGCTGGTGCATGAAAAAAAAATATTACTTCCGCCTATACAATCTACCTCTACCGTGCGTGAAAAAAATCTAATGAAATTAATGTAATATGTGAAAAAAACAAGATATGCGAAAGAAAAAAAAACTAATGCAACAATGGAAATAAACGCAAACCAAATAGTAAAAAAAAATAAACGAAACTAAAAAAAAATTAAATCCAAAAAAAAATGAGTTGAAATACGTAAAACCAATAACTCGCTAACGTCGTAGCGAACGAAATTTATAAAGAAAACCATCCCGGTAACGCTGTCCGAACTTTCCAGTTCGTCGAACAAAAACGTGATCATTCAAATCAATCGGGGCTCCGCTTCAAAAATATGCCGTACTGAGAGACCCAAGTCTACACAAAAAATGATCGGCGGCGGTAGTTATCAAAATTTATTGACGGATTCACAACGTCAAAAAAAACTATTCATTCTAAAGGCTGAGTTACCCAACCGTAAACGTATCTGTAACGAATCAGCTGTTCCGATACCACAAGAAGAAATGTGTACGAATGGTTACTAACACGTAAATGTAAACGAACTTGCCGGATCATTCTGTTGAAATCAGAATTTTCTATCCGGCATCGAAACAGCTGAATGATTTTAGTCGGAAAAATATGAAATGAATAAAGAAAATTGATTCAAACAACAAATAAGGAATAAAAATTAACAAATAAATGGAAAAATTTAGAATAAAATATAAAACCACATGAAATAGATGCTAAATAGTAATGTCGTTAACGATAATCTATAAGTGTACTTTTTAGCTACGGCACGGTACAGTTACATCACATTTACGTTCACGGTCCCATA
Source organism: Leucophora obtusa (assembly GCA_949987735.1). Classification (NCBI taxonomy): domain Eukaryota; kingdom Metazoa; phylum Arthropoda; class Insecta; order Diptera; family Anthomyiidae; genus Leucophora; species Leucophora obtusa. The sequence goes on from OX465296.1 coordinate 39,286,978, forward strand.
ACCCGCCCTTAAGAGATTAATCAGAACTGGGTCGACAACGTGAGTTGCTTTCTCATATACTTTGATCGGGAAGCAAAATGTCGTCCGGCGATTTGTCGTCGGAATAGAACCTATTCTATTTTCGTGACGGCACACTTAAAATATTTGTCAAATTGTTGCCAAATTTTATCTAATTAAAGATTGCCATTAGAACAGAGTTATTAGAAATTCGTATTAGAGCTGCAAAAATTCGTACTTTGTTTACAAACAAAAAATTTATTGAAAATATAATTGAAATTTAAAAAACATAATTTACGGCAACAAAAACCAAAATTACATACAATAAAATATAAAGCAACAAGAATTAGTGAAAGACCAATTGAATTGGTGAAGAATTGTGGTAAAACCAATACCATAATATTCTCGTTTTGCTTTCCTTTTCCCTAAACGTCACCAAATGTCGACGATCGATTGTCGCTGAATTTAAATTAATCGTGACGACTTTTGCTGTCGTCGGTCGACAATCGACCCAGTTGTGATTAATCTCTAAAGCGGAGTATACACAAAGAAACATACGCGAAAAAAAATTGCATTTTTATTTTTTTACGAACGTTCATTTGTGTATATCAATGTGTCGTGTTGACATTTGTGTTATCAAAACTTTTGATATTTTCTTCTGCTTCCAAACTTTATCTTCCCTCGTGTGTATCGATGTTACTGTTCTTGCCATGCCAGTTCATTGAAGCAGACATGCTGTGAGGTGCTTTTGTAATGACAAATTTACGAAAATGAAAATTACAATTATAAATAATGAATACTGGATTAATTTTATAAACGAATATATTTGTGAGAATTATGGAACACAAAATGTGAAAGCTAAAAAAAAACCAGAACACAGCACCATGTGAAAAATGAACTAATTAATTAATTTGATGTGATCACATCGACAAAAAACAGAAATAATGTGTGCGTTCGGCAGATACACTGGGCACGCTTACCAGAGAAACCCGCTACCTCTACGATTGATATGTAGTGCTCTATGATTACCTTAATATGGTGAACGATGCTACTTTTGTTTCTTCTTTTTCATTTTTTTAAAATTCAAATATTTGCAGATGTTTCATTGATTTTTGTTCCTTTATAATTATTTTTGTATATGTTTATTATTCCTTAAAAAAAAATATACAAAAAATATAAACGACGACTGATGTATCATTAACTGCTCACAAGTAGCGTAAACACATTTTTTTCCCCCGCTACCAAAACAAGGCAGCGCTAACACAACACGTTGACTTAGCGGTGGTTAACCAAATCGTTCACCAGATTGTTGAATAGCGGCTTGACCACAATTGAACGTCTGGCAAACGCACTAAATTTGTCAACAGTTGTGCAACTATCTGCTGAAAGACCTAATCACTAACCGCTCACTCTGAGCGTTAAGGTAGCGCTGTCATATTTTGGCAGCGTAAAAAATGTTGCTACCCTTGATCAGATAGTGATATATTTGTTGTTGATTTAAAAAAAAAATTTGTTTTGTATGAATGACAAATAAAAACACAAATATAATTCAAAAACAAAAAAATTAAAAAAAATCAAAGGAAAATATAGAAAAAGTGTATTTAAACACAAAACAAAGAAAACGTCGGTCAGCAGAGTAAGCAATCACAAAGAGCCACAAGTCATCGGTATCAGTTCAAGGTTTCTCTGCCGAATGCCACCAATGTTTCGTTTGAGATTTTGCTGTTTTATGGCATCGTCCGTATAAAAATTGAAAAAAAAATAGAAACTATTATGCGTCGAATGTTCCGGATCAACACTCTCCATCAAATTTTAACATTCCCATATTGGTAAGTTGCGTATTTTTTTACATTTGTTATTTACAATCAGCTGCTCTAATTATTTTATTAATCCTAACAGTTTTCTGTTTTCTCCTCTAGATATCTTGCTTTCTGGGAGTAGATTTGCACAATCTTCGTACTGAGTAATTTTTCTACCGGACTTTACTGGAAAAGTAACCAAACAGACTTGGTGATCGAGATGTGAGCCGACTACATTTTGACTGGCGGCAATTGAACTTTCAGCTTAAGCTCGGTAAGTCGTTTTGATTTTATTTAAGAAAAAACTGTTTTATACTTCACATAAAACAAATGATTAATTTCTGCAACGTGTTTCACGCGAAAACTGTTTAATCTGTTTTCACAGAAATTTAATCTAACAAGACGATTTCTCTCTTGTAAAAAAAATTAACTTTTATTTCCCTCAGTAATACGTTGACGTAACGTAACAAAACGTAACGGGGCAGGACAGAAAATCAGCAGTTATAGGTAAATGAAAACGTATCATATGTTTTAACCAAATTTTCATTTTCTTTTCACTACTACTTCTGCACGATTTTTAAAGGTTATCACTTATTATCGGTTGTCCTCTCCCTTCTGATTATTTATTTCAAACTTTGTTTGGTAAACATATCATGTTTATTAAACATATCAGCCGTCACGTAAAGGTGACAAGCAGACCAAATTTCAACACGTTTTCGTAAGATACGTGTTTCTGTGTGTTTCCCATACATAAGTCTAATTAGCTGACGTTACGTTACGTTTACGTAAGACTAATTCTTTGTTGTAATTATGTCGATACATCAGATTTTGAAAAAATGTACCCCGAGCAAAAAAAAACAACCTTATATATAAGAATATAAAATAATTTGATTGGTATATAATATTAGATTAGATTGTATTATATTACATTAAATATAATTCAATCCAATATTATACCAATGAACATATTCAGATGCAATTGCATCCCAAAGTTGAGCACCATATCGTATTATATCCAATCAAAATTTATACCCGAAATGTATTCATTTGAACATTAAAAATTTTTTTTTTTTTTTTTTATTTTCAATAATATAAAATTTTATCAAAAGTTGACTTAGACAATATCTTAAATTAAAATTTACGTAAGAAATCTTTGGGAACATTTGAAAGATACTACCAAATATGAATCAATATCGATACAAAGCCATTCTCTAAATTTTGAAAGTGATCATGCATAATACACTTAGAGATTTCCAGTGTGAATTAATTTTAGAGTAGGTATTAAAGAAGATTCAATATGAATCAAAACCAAATTAAAAAAAATAAAACTAATAACCCCAAAAAAAAAAATATGATACGCAGAGGTAATTGCTACATCCATGGCAATGCTCGGTACCAAGATTGTGGGAACTCCACGCACAACGGCACAATCTGATATCCCGGACTCGATCGCGAATTCAAACGTGATTTCGTTTGTACACCCGTCCGCTAAATCCTGATCTCGGTAATGAGCCAACCACTTGTTTTACCATAAAACACTGGTTGTAAAATTCATAACTTTTGCTTTAACTCGCCGTAATTACGGACTCAGAATTATGTTATTGTACTAGGTGACTAACAATTCCCAGCCCTTATTGGCATAGTTCTCCAGGGTGTTAGTCTGCAACGCAGATTTGCAAGGAGGTGCACTTTTGGTACAATGACGGTTACACATGTATCCAGCTTAGAAACGTTGGTTCATTAGTTGAGCAAAACTTCGAATTTCTCATTACCAGGACAAATGAATTCACGGGCCGGTAGTACAAAAGAAAAAACATTGAATCGCTTTCTGGTCCTTGATATCAGAAAAACCTTAGCGTTTACTAAAACAATCAAGTACATACTCAAAAGAGAACAAAAAATCAGATTGATTTTTTGAATAAGATATTGATCGAATAAAGTAGAAAATAACCCAATCAATAAAATGAATTTTGTGAATTATTCCGTTCAAAATTAAATCGGACTAAAAAAAAATCTTAATTGCGAATTATGTTCCTAAAGGACTGGTTCCCACAAAAAAAATAAAAATTTTCAGATTTTAATCCAACTTTTGAAACTATAAACAAAAATTATCTTTCTTTTGCACAAAGAAATCTTACTATGCTTTCGCAATCCAACCAGTGAAAAAAAAGTAATCTAATTAGATAAACAAATTTACCCGAACAAAACAAAAATTCTGAAAACGTTAAAAAATTTACTAAAATCAGGCAGGTACATTGCAAAATTTTGAAGCAGAGCTTCGAAAGAATTGATTCCATTTGAGCTAAAATCATGAAAAACAAATTTAAAATCCAATTTACAGACAACACAACAAAACACACAGGTAAAAGGTAAGTATGGAATCATCTATTTATATAAATTAGGGAGTTATATTTGTATCACACAACAGAGGTAGTATGGAATGCAATCAATAATTGCCCATAAAAACTAAAATTTCAAATGAACTTCAAGTTCACTATTAAAACGAACGCACTTTAGTGCTAAATAACACAATTTACACAACCATCACTACAAAAAAAAAAGTAAACGGTCATACCAACACGTAACTACAGATCCATAGCAATCAAATATTATTTTAATATTCGTTGATGAATCCGTAGTAGCTGTTTAGTACAACCAATAAATCTTTAATTGTAGTAAAGAAATATGGTTGTTTTATATTTCCGTCTATACATAAAGTATAGGAGGAAATATATTTTCGTATTAAATACGAAATTAAAATTTTCCAAAAGCATAAAAATATAAAATCCAATTTCATGTTTCCATACCTCTGTTAATAAAAAACACATCTAACTGGTGTGCGATACAAACAATCAGATGACAACCTACCAGATCGAAACACATACATACATACATATATACAAAACAAACACAAAAAAAAACAACGAAATAAACTTTTATGATGTAGCCTAAATAAAATTGACAACTAATTTAACCAAGTTTATTTATTTTGTCGCAGATTGGTAGCCAGATATGATCAAAGGATATTAAAGAACAGTGAACTATAGTGAGATAATGCAGAATGGATGATGACAATTCCAAAGCTGATGGCCAACACTTCATGAAATCCTTTATTTCGTAGCAGTGTATATCATTAGAAGCAAATTAGCAGAAATTTTACGGGAAGTATTCTGGTCAATTATCCTAAAAGAATATGGTACTTTGTGGAAAATTTTGTTTTTATCCTTTTAGGTTTCAAATATCACAGCATTGGACTAGGATGTTTCTTAAAACTATATCACAGACGTATTTAAAGCGGGGACAACACAAAATATTAAATAATCGCGGTAATAATTTAAAAAAAAACGGGACAGCACTAACAAGCAACATAAAAAAAATGTGTATAAATTATTGCACTAAAATTGTAAGTATTGCCCTATTTTTTTAAAACTAATATCACAGATTATTGTTTAATGTCTTTGGCATGAAATATGCCCAGACTTTTCCCTTGAAGTGTTTCAACTTCATACATATTGTTCCCTATTGCCTTAAGTATTCTGCATTTTTTAAACTTTGGTGCAAACTTAGCGTTAAAATTTCTCTTGAAATCGCTTTGCACATAGTTTCTAAGAAATACTTCTTGCCCTACTGTAAATTTAATATCCCTACTTCTCTTATTATACTGCTTTTCATTCTTTTCATATGCCTTATGTAAATTCTCCTTAATAGCTTCTCTAATAATCTGTAAATTATCTTTTCTTGGAAGGATTTCCACTTCATTTTCGGCCAATGATTTTAACTTTCTTGCCAAGGCATAATCGGTACCGCTGGTATACATTTGTTGGCCAAAAAGCGCCATATATGGACTTGTTCCAATTGATGTATGTATGGCTGAACGCTGTGCACACTCAATTTCATCTATATGAGCATCCCAGTCTCGATGATCACCCTCCAAATATGCCCTTATTCCTGCCAAAACGGATTGATTCACCCTCTCCGAAGCATTTGATTGGGGTGCATATACGGCAGTTCTAATGTGTTTGATTTTGTAGCTCTTGATTATTTGTTGGAACTCCTGCGAGATGAATTGTTTTCCATTATCGGAATGTATAATCTCTGGAGTCCCAAAAGTATGAAAAATGTAACGCACTAAATAATCAATCACTTGTTTTGAGGTTGCTTCCTTCATGGGTTTCAAAAAGACATATTTAGAGAAGTGATCTAAGACCACAAATACGTAAGCGTTGCCACACTTCGAACGAGGATATTTACCTAAAAAGTCTATGTATAGTTTTTGAAATGGGCGGCAAGTAACAACCTCATCACCTAATTTTGGTCTCATTTCATAATTTGCCGGTTTCGACTGTTTACAAATGCAACAATTGCCAATGTAATTCTTAACGTGCACGACCATTTTTGGCCAATAATAAAATTGCCTCAATCTGTGTAAGGTTTTGGCTACACCACCATGAGAAGTTATTTCAGAGTCGTGCGCTTTTGATATTAAGGTGGATATCAAATTTTCGGGAACCCATAGTTTCCATTCTAGACCGCTGTCATCTCTGGAAAAGGATGTTTTTTTAAAAATCATACCGTCCTCTATTTTTAAATCAGGTAATCTACCTTTATTTTCTTCTATCGATCGTATTATTTCCTGATATTCTGGAGATTCGAATTCGGTAGTCTCAAAATCTAGTAGATTTAATTCTTCTACACTATAATCCTCAACGGATCTAGACAGCATATCGGCAACTATGTTCTCCGAGCCTTTACGGTGTTCAATTTTGAAATTGAATGTTTGAAGCTGCAGCGACCAGCGAGCTAAACGACCACTTAAATCTTTTAAGCTCATAAGCCATTTTAAGCTGGCATGATCAGTAATAATTGTGAACTCCATTAGTTCCACGTATGGTCTAAAACGTTTCACTGCTAGAACTGCAGCCAAACATTCTTTTTCAGTCACCGTGTAATTTAGTTGTGCACCACTTAATTTTTGTGAAAAAAATGCAATTGGTCGATCATTATTTTCATCGTCCTTTTGAAAAAGGACGGCACCAATTCCTACTTGTGAAGCGTCACATTGAATAAAAAATGGGCGTTTAAAATCGGGGTGAATTAAGACCGGTGCCGTTGTCAAAGCTCTTTTCAGTTCAACAAATGCGTTGTTAGCTTGCTCTGTCATAACAAATTTCGATCCCTTTTTTAGGGTATCACTTAGCGGTGCGGCTATGACGGCAAAGTCTTTTATGAAGCGCCTATACCAGCCGGCGGTTCCTAAAAAGCTCCTTACTTGCCTCGGAGTTTTTGGTATCGGGATTTGCTCTATTGCCTCGATTTTACTAGGGTCAGTTCTAAGTTGACCACCACCTATAACAAAACCTAAATATTTTAATTCTTTAAAACAAAAAACGCTTTTTTTCATTCCTATAGTTAGGTTTGCCTTGGACAAACAGTTTGCAACCTCACGCAGAAGAGACATATGGGTATCGAAATCCTTGGAAATTACCAGCAAATCATCGAGATATATAAAGACGTTGTTCCTAAGTCTTTGCGGGATCACCCTATCCATTAACCGGCAAAGTCTTTGAGCCGCATTGCATAAGCCGAATGGCATAACCTTATATTGATAATGTGGCCTGCCTGGTATGGTGAAAGCTGTAAATTCACGACATTTTGGTTCAAGATCGATTTGCCAAAAGGCATATTTGAGATCCACGCTGCTGATAAAAATGGTTTCATCTATTCTACTTAAAATACCTTCAATATTCTGGATTGGGTAAGCATCCTTAATTGTGAGGTTGTTCAGTTTCCTGGCATCAAGGCACAGACGATTTTTGCCTGGTTTCATTACCAAAGTGACCCTATTGTTCCATGGGCTTTCGCTTTCTTCGATTACTCCTAATTTTAACATAATGTCAACTTCATCATAGAGGAGTGCCTGAACTTTTGGAGACACAGGATAATGCCGTTCTTTAAAAGGAACCGAGTCGGGAATTAATTGGATATTGTGCATCTCACAGTGAGTTTTACCTAAGCCATCAGTCTCAAATGTTTTAAATAATTTTTTTACTTTTTCTAGTTCATCTTTTTGCCATTCTGTTAATTTATGCGGTTCTGGGTTTTGATTTTGAAGGGGTTTCAAACTTGTAATTAATTTATTTAAATCGATTTCATCGACATTCAAAACATCTGGTGCTAAATTGAAACTTCTCCAAAAATCAATACCCAGATACACATTTTGCTCTAAAGATGGGCATAAATAAAACTGGATTTGACGATCTATATCGCGATATTTTACCGGAAGAATAATTTTGCCACAAATTCGGTGAGAACTACCTGCTGCGGTTATTACATTGGATTTATATCTATTGGCAACAACACCTAAATCCTTTAAAAGTTCATCGCAACCCTTGCCAAGTATACTAACTGATGCGCCAGTGTCTAATAGACCTTTAATTGGTTTATCTTTCAAAATTATGTCGGCAAATACCCTTGGATCTTTGTTGGATATAGATTCTATAAATGCTATTGACTCTACAGATGCCCTCACCATTTCTCTAACTGCTCTTCGATCATTGTAACGATTTCTGGCATTCCTAACTCTTTTTGAGACCAATTCTGGCACTTCCGAATCCAAATCTCCAAAAATACGGTTTCTAACTTTGATATAATTTTGTAACCTTTCTTCATATGACTTATAATGTCTAGATCTATGAATGGGTGATGTATCCGAATTTACTTTTTCTATATTATTATTAAAATTTTCATTTGTACTTAGATTTGTCGTGTCCTCTATTTCTCCGGTGTTGCGGACGTTTGAGTAGAGCGTGACTCGCCCGCTTTCGCCATGCTCCTTCTGCGGTTTTCCTGCTTATTGCAGTTTGGACATTTGGGAGTCACGGTGTTCTCCAAACCACACCTAAAACAAAATATATTCTGAATCTCCGAATCGCAATCCATAAACGTATGACCAGCACGTTTACAGTTCCAGCATTTGAGCTCTCTTCTCTCATTCTGCTTAAATGCTTCAACTGTAAAAGAGTTTTGATGTTCATCATAAAATTCAGTTTGATCATCATCTTCGTAGATTTCATTGATTCTTGGACGCTGTGAATAACGCATTGAAGTGGCAGATGGTGTGTTGATTTTTACATCACGCTTTGGGAATCGCTTCTCAATCTCCTTGCATTCTTCTCTCAATTGTTCTATGTTATAAATGGCCATGGGATAAACTAATCTGGCTATATGTTCCCTAACATTTCGCTTTAATACCTTGATCATCTCATATTCTGGGATCGGGGTACGAAGTTTGGAACGAAGAACAAGCATTGAGTGAAAGAAACTATCCAGTGATTCATTGGGTTGTTGCCGTTTTTCAACAATTTCTTGCATGATTTCGAAATCACTGCGATTAGATTGAAATTGTTTCAGAAGACTAAAACGCAGAGTTGGCCAATCTGTTATACCGTTTTGTGTTTTCAAATACAGCCAAAACCATTCTTTGGCATGGCCTTTTAATAATCTATGGAAGTCTCGAAGAACTTCCTCCCAAGGTATAGCATATTGGGCCTGTAAAAGCTCTACGCGAAAAACAAAATCTTCAATAGAAACACCACCAGAACCCTCAAAGAAGATATCCCACTTATCAATTCTAATTTTTCCTTCTACAGGTCTAACATTCAGGTTATTATTATTTGTGGAAAAATTCGGGGCATTCGATAAAATGTTTGAGAATCGCTGACCCTCATCAGGAACTCTATTTCGGTAAGTATTTGAAATTGGTTCGGGTTGAATACCGTCTAAATTATAATTTTTTTCAAATATACTAGAATGATGTTGCCTCTGTCTATTGTAATGTTGGCTGTTATTTTGCCGTAGAACCGAAATTCCATCTCGTGGTGCAGCTTCCCTATTCAACTCACACACCTTTTCCCTATCGGATGAAGAGCTGTTTGAAGCGGAATCAAAAGGATTTGCAGCAACGTTTTGGTTATTTCTCAAAGGTTGTATAACTTCATTAATTTGTTTCATTATATCACCAAACCCTTCCTTCATCATCCTAGACATTTCCGCCCTTAGAGATCTTCTAAGTTCATTTTCTACAGTAGACTGTAAATTCATGGCCCCCTGTTCCGATGGATCTTCTTCCTCGAAAACGTCCATAAGATTTACAGTCGCATTAGGCCTAGGTGTTTTTGGTTTAGCACCCGTTGTTCTAACAGAATTAACATTATTTCCTATATTTTCTGGCATCTGCCTTCTAATTGTGTTAGACATATCTATAAAGTTGGGATCTTGATATATCCCGGCACCATGAGGTGTACGTTGTACAGGTCCCGTGTAAATCGGACGATTTTGGTCAAACTCTAAAGACCGTCTACCCTTACTATTAGAACCTGACTTATCCTGAGAACTTTTCATAGCTATGTATTCGCAAAAGATATGGCAAAAAATATCAAAAATATAACTACTGACAAGAAATTTATAGTATAAATTACAATTTTCATTTACATAAAGGTGTGTTAACGAGTACATAAAGTGACAAATTCAAACAAGTACAAGTTATTAACCTATACTAAAGCTAGTTTCCTAAATGTAAATATCACAGTTCTATTATATTGCACTACACCCCTCCCTTATAAACCTATATTGCAAAAATTCCCATATATCACAGTGCTACAGATGCTTTTATATAGCATAAGGCCACTGCTTTTGGTTGAAATAAAATGAAGCAACTATGATCTCATCACATTGCCATAGGCCTTCATTTTATGGACTATTGACACTAAATTGTCGCTATTAAAATTCCTAAAATATCACAGACTTAAACAAAAATAAACAAAATTTAACAAAACCCTCTGAATATCACATAATATCGTCGTTTTATGGTTCTCACAGTGTTAATGCAATTGATCTGTTACCAAAATGTAACGAGCAAGCCACTAAACTGTGTGAACCATAAAACAAGTCAATTGATGGATTACAATCCTAATTTTTTTCCTAATTTGGGCGCCATACTGTCACGAAACCCTGGTCATAGCGTACCGGAAATAGCCCCTACTTGTCCAGCTAGCTCACGGACGACAGGGGAGGTAAGACCCGCTATTTCCGGCAGAGGGTCGGACACTAAAATTTATAAACCTCACAAAAAAACTACATAAAAACTAAACTCATAAAAAAACTCAAAAACTAAAACAAAACAATGAGCTAACCCTGGGACAGAATCCCACAATTACTCAAAACAAACCCCCCATTAAACCCTTACATAAAAACCTACACAAAACTAACAAAAAGGTACTGTATTTTCATAAAAAAAACAGACGGACGAAAACCTACAATAAACAGAACTGAAACAAAACATTTCGGGGACAAAAGATGGAGCTTGTCCCCCCTAGCCTGCCCACCCTGCCATGGTAACATACACTAGACGACGATTATGTTACCCCACAAACACTACACTGGTCACTTTAACACATACTTACGTTAACACACCATTTTAACACTTTAGCCGGACATTCTCTAATAAATGCTCAGCCAAATGAAAACATGTATAATTCTTTTTTTCAAAACAATAAATATAATAAAATTTATTTAATATAAAATTTGCCCTAGTCTTTAATTAAATAAGATAAATTCTAAAACCTAACCGTAAGTACATAAAAAAAACTACAAAATATAAAATTAATTTTTATTTAAACTAACCTAATCCTAATACAAAAAAAAACCTAACCTTAACAAAACCCAAAATTACACCTATTGTATCCGACCTAATTTAAGGTTAAATAACTACAATTTAATTTACCTAACTCGAGAGAGCTCTCTAAAGTGGTCTTTTGTTTCTAGGGTCAAAAATCTACCCGGGATAATTAACACAAAACAGATACTTTATTGTAGTTCTGGGCTAACAATTTTCTTTCAACTATCACTAACAATATTTAAACACAATTTAACCACTAAACTAAATACTACTTCAATCTTTATATTCTTCTTTCTTTAAAAACTTTATTTAACCAAAATTCTTTATCTTTTAAATCGCTTTTCCTTTTTCTTTTAATCACACTATCACAAAATCCTTAAACTCTTTTTTTTATATTAACAAATAGCTTATTTCTATCACTTTAAAATTTCCGTATTCAACTTTCTTCTTTTATCACTAACTTTTATTTGAAACACTTTAGCTTTTAAGATTTTTATGCCTTTTCCTTAAAAGACTCACCAACTTTATATATTTATTGAGTATTTGATCTCCCTTAATATTCAATGGCCTCCACTCGTACATACACAAAAAAATGGATGGGGCAATGGCGGCTTGATAATTCAATGGCGGCTTGATAATTCAATGGCGGCTTGATGGGGCAATGGCTGCTTGATCCATACACAATATTTAACCGGTGGTACGAAAATTGTGGTATACCAGAAATTTCAGGGGTAACCACAAAAAAAATAACCAGGGTGACCAGAAAAAAACTATTGTGGACTACAGTCCTAGGGATCACAGGAGACCCTTGGCCTTCCTGGTATTTCCCACAAACGAGGACTGTAGTCCTCCGCTCCAAACAAAAAAAAAACTTGAAACGTTTTTTTCCTCCGAATTCTAAAGAGGATTGAGCGAAACCTTTTGGATAAAAATCCAATTAAAATATTAAAAAAAACTAATGATTTTAACTAACTTACCCTTTCTTTGTTTTCCAAAGGCTTGGCGGTTGGTTGGTGATAGAAAAAAAAACACAATCGAACAACAATACCCGGCGACAGCGCACCAACGTCCACTTGCGCTTTTATCAAGAGTTTCAATAGCAATAAAGAGTTAAATTTTCTATTACAACCGCCAAGCCTCATTCTAATCAATTTCCCTTACTCCGAAATTCTCTGTGCATAGCCGCTATCTCACTTCTACCTCATTCCTTCTACTACCCAGTGAGCTTTCCGCACGATCTGTCCTACTCTTACCCCAGGAATTTTGATATTACTTACGAATAGTAACAAAAAAAGAGCGGGAGCCGGTAAAAAAAAAAGAGCGGATTAATTTTCATTTGGCTGAAATATCCAGTCCTTAAAAAAATAATATCCCATTTGTTGACATTTTGATATTGTTGCCATTTCTTTTGCTCCCTTTCTATTTACATTTGCCTATTTTCTTTTCCATTCAGCAAATCAGCTGCTCTACTACGTAAAGAATACAACCCTTCACAACCGGTCCACCGCTACAACACGCTGTAAAATTGCTTATTTAAAACTTTTATTTGTACATTATTGTTTTCTTCTACTGAACGGCAGAAAACAGGCTTTGAATTCAGTGAACTTATTTTATTTTTTTTTTAATTCAGTGAACTTATTTTTTTTTTTTTTCAATTCAGTGAACTTATTATTTTTTTTTTAATTCACTGAATGTAATTTTATTTTTTTTTAATTCACTGAATGAAAATGAAATTGAATGAATCAGTGGTGAATTAATTCAGTAAGGAATTAATTCACTTTTTTTCCGTTCGATTTATAAAATTGAACGCGTTCACCGGTGAATTAATTCATTTGATTTAATAAAAACAACTATTGCAATTGAATTAATTCGTAACAAAATAAATCGAACGAAAGCAAATATGAATTAATTCCATTCAATATATGGTGCTTAGTGAATTAATTCATCGAATTTTTAATTCAGAATTGAAAAATTGATTTAAGGAATTAATTCTTCAAAGCTCTGATTATAATCAATGGGTGCGTTCGGCAGATACAATTTGACAGTCAACAGTTCTACAACAGTTGTGCAACTATCTGCTGAACGACCTGATCACTAACCGCTCAGTCTGAGCGCTTTCATATTTTGGTAGCGTAAAAAATGTTTGCTACTTTTGATCAAATAGTGATACATTTGTTGTTGTTGATTTTAAAAACTTTTGTTTTGTATTATTGACAAATAAAAACATACAAATATAATTCAAAAACCAAAAATTTAAAAAATCAAAGGAAAATATAGAAAAAATTTATTTAAAAACAAAACAAAGAAAACATCGTTCAGCAGAGTAAGTAATCACAAAGCGCTACAAGTCACCGGTATCAGTTTAAGGTTTCTCTGCCGAATGCTACCAATAACAACTATGGACAAATTCAAAAGAAACCTTTTTTGAGTTACTCTGTGAAAATAAATTTCAAATAATTTTTCATTGTCAAGGAAATTTTAAAAACATTTTAATTAAATTGAAATTTATAAATGGCATCAAACAAATTTTTTGTGCGTAAATATTATAAAGTATTATAATCATTTCAATATTTGAAAACTATTTTTTGCAGATAACGAATTGGCATATAAATCAAGAAAAATTTCCAAGATACATAAAGTGCAGACTTGGAAAATTAAAATTGTTGGTTTCGGAGGAACAGCAAATGAAAACATAATAAAGCATTAAAATTCTCCATGTATTCATGTTAATAAAGTTGTTAGAAAGGATGTGTTATTTATTTTTTCAGTTAGGTTAACATTTTTCCAATGAGGCGTCGTTAATATATACTATTTTTAAATTTTCTTTAATTTCAACTATATTTGCTATAGCAAATAATTGCCAATAACATCCTCCATAGTTAATTTAATGATAACAGAAAACATAGTTACCTTTCACTACATTATATCAACTACGTCATAGTGAGGATTATTTCACCTATGACATAGTCGAAAATATAGTGATCAGCAACTATGTTTTTTTTTGGGTATATAATTAATTTTTTTTTAAGCACCGTAAGTTGTTTTTCACGTGGAAAAATTTCACTCGAACTTGAAATGCCTCAAATTGCAATTTAATTTAAACAAATGAACAATTTTTTAATTTTATAACAAAAACACAATCAAAATAAACACAAAATGTCACTTTTTCCCAAGAAAAATAATAGTCTTGTACATTCAATTTGTGTGAAAACAAACTCTACACAATTTTCACGTGAAACTGATTGTCGTGTAAAATCATTTTTTTATATGGAGTAAAACAGTTTTTTCACGTGAAACTCAAACAACTTAAGGCTGAGTTAGCCAACCGTAAACGTATCTGTAACGAATCAGCTGTTTCGAAACCACAAAAAGAAATGTATACGAATGGTTACTAACACGTAAATGTAAACGTACTTGCCGGATCATTCTGTTGAAATCAGAATTTCCTATCCGCTGAATGATTTTAGTCGGAAAAAATATAAAATGAATAAAGAAAATTAATTCAATCAACAAATAAGGAATAAAAATTAACAGATAAATGGAAAAATTTAGAATAAAATATAAAACCACATGAAATAGTTGCTAACGGTGGGTCTCATACTGTAGGTTTAACTTTAACTTAACTAAAAACAAAATAAAATGACAAAAAAATGTACACAAAACAACAACAAATTTTTGGGTTAACTATTAACCTAAGTTTAAACCTGCAGTATGAGACCCACCGTAAATAGTAATGTCGTTTACGGTAATCTATAAGTGTACTTTTTAGCTACGGCACGTTACAGTTACATCACATTTACATTTACGGTCCCATAATCCGCCCTTTACGGTGCTTTACGGACAACTTTTTTAGTCTAAAATCTGTTTTTCTTTATACAATTTTTAAAAAATATATAATTGGATTTTTATAATTGCAATTATAAAAAAATTAATTCTTTCCCATTGCAATCCCAACAAACAATTCGGTCCGTTTACGCACCGTTTTCGGTCCGTCATTAACGGAATCCAACTCCGTTTAAGTACCGTTTTCTGGATTCGTATACGGACCAGAAAGCGGAACTTAAGGAACATGGAAACTGGTTCGAATCCGTTTAAAGCCAGTCAATGACGGACCGTTTACGGACCGTTATGTCGTGTGAAAAACGGACAAGTCCGCAGTATGTGTTTGAAAAATTAATTGTTATATTTTTTTCCAAATTTATCTATATCTGTAAAGTTTTTATTTTTAATAGCAATGTTTAATTCATCGAATTTTTAATTCAGATTTGAAAAATTGAATTAATTAATTCATTCTTCAAAGATCTGACCATAACTAATTTTTACGGATAAAAATGGTAGTAAAGCATAAAAAGTCTTTCTTTGAATGAAAAGGAAACATTTAAGTTAGAAGCTAACCAATTTTTACAAAATGCTGTAAAATACTTAGAAAAAAGATATGATTTTGGAGAAAAATCTGTTTTCTTAATAAATTGCTGTTTTAAATATAAAAAAACGCGTTGCTGTCCAGGAATAATTAAGCAGAGCTGCCATTTATTTTAAAAATATCAAATTCAATTAATACTGATATGTTGGATGCAGATTACTGCTGCCTTCGGGAAGTTTTTGAGACATTGCCAAAAGATATATCCATTGACAACATATGGGCCCATTTCTTTAATAAATGTGGTACAAAGAATGGAGAAAATCTGTGTAAATTAATATTATTTAAATTTGCAAGTCAATTTTGCAATTTTTTTTTGCTAAATTAACTGAATTTCAAGAAAAATCAAGCCTTTTTTTTAATGTCAAGAAAAATCAAGCTTTTTCCTCTGAATGTCAAGCTTTTTGCCAATTTCGATCTGGCAAGCCTAGACGGCACACTGGGCATGCGAAGTTCTCCATGGAAATAGAAATTGCATGTGCTTGCAATTTTAAAACGTACAGTGAAGTTTGTTGCAGTGCTTCTTTAGATACCGAAAGTAAGATAATTTCAAATTAAGGTAAACAGTGCTACAGGCTTTTAATTTTTATTGATATTTCTGAAATCGCCGCGATTTTTTATAACAAATTTTCGCCTGCGAAGTTGTTGTAGTGCTTCTTTAGATAACGAAAGTCAGATAGTTTCAAATTTGGTATAATAAATCGCGGCGAATTTTTATACCAAATTTTCGCCTGCGTCGCTTTCAGAAATATGAATAAAAAATAAAAGCCTGCGGCACTGTTTTCTTTAATTTGAAACTTGCGGTATCTAAAGAAGCACTACAACAAACTTCACTTTACGTACACTATCCATATTTACATAACCTGTAAAAATAGCAGAAAAACTACTAATTGTTTTGCTATTTTCACAGGCTTATTTCTATAAATTTATGAATAAAATTTTTTTGTGCCTAACTGTTTTACCAAATTTAAGTGCTTCAAGGGCAATTCCCAAAAGTAGATTTTAGAGATCCTTACGGAGTTCGTACAACAGCCTTCAACATTTCCTAAAATGAAAGGTAATTTTTTGAATTCAAACCCATACAAAACTAAAAGATTCCTAAGTACTTCTACGTCACACAGTGGGTTCGATGACACCCCAACTGGCGATTAATTCAAGGAAGAGGTTTATTGACGAGATATTATTTTTTTTGGATTAATTATGTGTAGGTTAGTTTAAAAAAATAAACTTTTATATTTTTCGTTGAGAACTTTTTTTTATTTAATTGTGTGTATTAGGAGAATCCATGAAAAAACGCGCAGCAGTTGGCTTTATCGATTCCGATTTTAATGAAATTCACAATTAATATTTCAAGATATCAGAGTTCATAAGATCAGAAACTTTCCGATCCGAAATCATTTCGGTTTCTAAAATATGAAGTTTTAAAAATTGGATAAACATAAAAAATTTAAAAAGTGTTTTTACAAAGTCACTCATAACTATTAAATTTTACATCTGAAAACTTTAATTTTGGTTCTACTTTAAAGACTACAATATTATCTTTCATATAATGTGCATATCTTGAAATATATAGAATGAAACTAAGAAAAATGAGCACAAAAACTAAATTTTAGACTCGACCGTTTTTAATTGTTTTAAAACTTTTTTAACGTATTCTCCTAAATAATTTTGCTTCTATCAAAATGCTTAGAGCATCTTCTGCAGTCAATTGTTATGGTTTAACCTGCTTAAAGATTTTTCTGTAGCTTGAAGCTCTTGTTGGGGTCGACGTTGTTATTTCTTTAACCAGTTATGACGATTCGATTTTTCTGGAAGCTCTTAAACCCATTTGTGTGGCATGAGCTAATAAAGTTAATGGAGTATAACTTTTATGCTATACTCTTATTTGCTTTGGTTTTCTCATTACTTTCTACAACTTAAAGTTCTTTACGTCCTCGATTTTTTGGTGGCCTGACAAACGAGATAGAAGCATCTAACCATTCTTTATTAACACTCAAAAAACGTTCATTATTCCTCCGACTTTTATTGTAATGAAATTTGCTAATAAATGTGCTAAATCTTTTTTCAAAATCATTTATATTGGACGGGATAATGCGTTTAATGATTTTCATTTTTAAAATACTGATTTTATCTTTCCATTCATTTCCATCAGTATTTTTCTTGAAATTACAAAGTTCTCGTCGAGGGATAAAAATTGTGTTGGGGCTTGTTCCTAAAAAGAGTATATATACTTTTTTAAAGAAACTAAAGTTTCAATCATCTACCAAATACCGAATATTAAATACTTCATTTAATACTTTACACATTTTAAAAACACTTCACATTTTAAAACAACAAACAATAGGGTTTTCATATAACCCGTTCTACTGCTTGGTAAACTATGTATAAATACACAATGTGTAAATGTATAAATATCCGTAATATATTTTTAAATTGTTGGCGTATTTGGAATATTGTTTTTCCGGTTCCTCCTAAATTCCTCAGTAATTTCTTTTAGAAAATATATTATTAAAAAAATTTAATACTTACCCAATAAGCACATAGGTTTTAAAAATGCAAGTGCTTTAAATGAAGCTTGAAGTAAAGTATATTTAAAATTCTAGCATTTGTATATTTGAAAAAAAATAGATCAAACTTGAATTTTTGTTTCCCTTTTGCTGGAGTATGCTATTGAAATAAAATGTAATTAAAGTTTTATTCATGCCTTGAAACTGGAAAATAGGGTGGAATTGCACTTGTTTTCAACTTGAATTCCAGTGAAATTGTTTATAGGGTATTCAATAAACAATCACAACAAATTTCAAATATTTTTTATTTTGATTATTTTGATATTTTTCACATGTTCAAACAAAAATAATAATAAATTGTAGAATAAATTTATCAGGGTGTGTATATACGAGTAGTTTTTGAAATAAATGATATAACTTTACCAGGCTTACACTATCGTACATTTTATATGAATGCCCCTAATATCACAGTAATACGAAACAAACAAAAAAAACAATTGCAATAGAGATGAGCGCGAGTTATATGTGGTGGACTACCAGGTTTAAAAAAAAAGGAAAAAACACAACTTGTTCTTTTTAATACTTGAAACAAACTGATTTTTATTTTAAAAATTGATCTTAAAGTAACTTAACTTAACAAAGAAAATGAAATACAAAAAGTAATAGAAGTAAAAGTGCATTCTACAATTCCCAAGAATCCAAGTAAACAAAATTTAATTGACCTAAAATTAATTGCTTATTTACAAAAAGTAATAAAAGTAAAACTGCATTCTACAATTCCCAAGAATTCAAGTAAACAAAATTTAATTGACCTAAAATTAATTGCTTATTATGTTTATGTTGCAATTGCTATTGGAAACATTTAAGTGGAGTTAAAGTGGTTTTAAGAATTCTTAGAATTGGTTAGGCTATTGATACAATGTAATGATTGATATGGGTATGAACTAAAATGTGTAATATGACGTTGCACAGCATTATACCCTTCGTGGTTTTGGTGGTGGTAATGTAGTGATGGTTGTTGTTGTTGGTATGGTGGGTGTCGTAACTCCTCCCCCCTTAAGATAGAGCGACGGCCAAAATGATGTTGTTGGGGTCGGAGCGATATATTGTAGATCGGATAGGTGTTGTTTGTAGCTGTTTTTTCTTCTGATGACTATGATGAGTATAGTGATGACGATTATGGTACATACTACGGTTGTGGAAGTTGTGATTGAATGTATTGTTGTTGTTGTTACTTCGAGCTTGTTGACCTTGGAGTCCGTTTGAATGTTTAAGTCTTTTAATTTCTTTAAGTTTAGAACTTCAGTTGTGGAGTTTGCGGAGACATTGCTGTTTGGAAACGGGGGAATGTGAATTTGGTCCCAGAAGGTATCAGCAACATCGTGGTATGTTATGCAGTTTATTGAGATATCACAGTGTTGGAAGTGTAATAAAGCAGTGCCTTCTATCTTGAGAGTTTTGGTGCTGCAAGTAGAGTTTATTAGTGTTTCTGGTGAATTAATAATGTAATTTGGTTCAGCCTGTAAGATTGATTCTATTTTTCCCACGTCATTGAGAGGACAGCTTGCTGCTTTGTTGTTCATTAGGTTTCCAATGCAAATTGAGTTTCTAGTATCTTCTTGTTTGGTCGGCTTGTTGCAGTAATATGTTCCTTCGATCTTGGGGCAAAGTGTTTTGTGATGTTGTGTGGAATTTTCATTAAATATTTATAACATCACAAAAACACTTACATGCACCCGATCAGGAACGTTAAGATGAACCACGTGGTATGATGATCGTGTTGTTTATCCTAATTTTTTCTTTTTGGGAGTGGGGGTTCTAGTGAATTTAAGGGTCAAAACCCACGGTTGTTTCGTCTTAGGACACTTAAGTTTTCTTTTTTTTTTTTTATTTGCGAAAAATGACACTTAAGTTTTCTTTTTTTTCCTTATATGTTTTTATTTGTTAAAAAAAGGACAATTTAAAACAAGGCTTACACTATCGTACATTTTATATGAATCCCCTAATATCACAGTAATACGAAACAAACAAAAAAAACAATTGCAATAGAGATGAGCGCGAGTTATATGTGGTCGACTACCAGGTTTAAAAAAAAAAGGAAAAAACACAACTTGTTCTTTTTAATACTTGAAACAAACTGATTTTTATTTTAAAAATTGATCTTAAAGCAACTTAACTTAACAAAGAAAATGAAACACAAAAAGTAAAAGAAGTAAAAGTGCATTCTACAATTCCCAAGAATCCAAGTAAACAAAATTTAATTGACCTAAAATTAATTGCTTATTTACAAAAAGTAATAAAAGTAAAAGTGCATTCTACAATTCCCAAGAATTCAAGTAAACAAAATTTAATTGACCTAAAATTAATTGCTTATTATGTTTATGTTGCAATTGCTATTGGAAACATTTAAGTGGAGTTAAATTGGTTTTAAGAATTCTTAGAATTGGTTAGGCTATTGATACAATGTAATGATTGATATGGGTATGAACTAAAATGTGTAATATGACGTTGCTCAGCATTATACCCTTCGTGGTTTTGGTGGTGGTAATGTAGTGATGGTTGTTGTTGTTGGTATGGTGGGTGTCGTAACTCGCGTGACACAATTTTTTTACAAATTAATCTTTGTCGTATAAATAATAAAAAATCAAATATGGTGTGTTACTGTCATTTTAAAGATGTGACTAAAATCTGACTGATGTTCCACTTTTATTAGACGTTCGTTAACACGGGTAAACAAATTCGTGGGTGGCCATAGTTTTTCATAACAACAATTTTGGTACGTGGGAGTGCTTAGGTGAGCGTGATTGAAACATTCGTTGTAGTGACTGAAATATAAAAGAACCATTTATTTTTTCTGCAAAATGTGAGTAAACATTTTTTTTCGGGCGTGTTAAAATTTTTGTACGCGAGCGTGAGTGATTAAAAATCACTCACGCATCCATCTCTTAAAAAAAACCAAAATGCACCAACAATAACACCAAAATATAGAAAAAGACAACATAAAAACGAAAAAACAACAGTTCTGTTCAATAATTAGGTATATTAAGACAAACAGACCTTTTATACAAAATTAAAAAAAAAAAAAAAAATGGAGCAACAAATGCGCAAATTTTTTTTTTTTAATATACGACCTCAAATGTTCTACTTTTCGAAAATCTACAAATCAGAACCCAGGACTGCCCAGAAAAATAACCCTGGGCCTTTAAATATGAAAAACAACCAAAATTGGTCAATTTTTAAAAAAATAATTAAAAATATTTACACATAATTATTTTTAACAAAAAGGTATTAACTATATACTTAAATACCTGAAGTTGAAGGTTCCATCACAAAAACTTAATTTTTGAAAGGCTAAATAGAAAAAAATTAAGACTTGAATAGTATCAATTTTCAATTTTTGCCACTGTATGCGAAAACACTAATAATTCTCTAATTTTGAGAGCCCACTGTAGAATAAGTAAACAACATAGACGATTGATTGTGACACCTAGTGATGCAGAATTTTATCTAATTTTACCCGATACCAAAAATTATTTAAAAAACTTGATTCTAAAATTTCAATTAACTGCCACTTTGGCATCATTTGAACCCAATGTGCGTCATATTGAGCAATAAAGTATTTTTCGCGGGCTTAAGGTTTGAATAAAGAAGAAGAAATTTTTCACTAAATATTCGTATGTAGGAGGCGAAAATACTTTAAAAAGTTTTAGAGGAAGTCTGTGCAAAAAAGTCGATATTTGTTGACTGGTGTAATTTTTTTGAGGCTCCATTTAATTTTATTTTACTATCACTGTTTTCTATATTCTGTATTTTGTTGTAAATTCTGATTTTAATTTTTTATTTACCCAACCAGCAAACAAGCCCAAAAATTAATCAAAAAAAAGCTCAAAAAATATTATTAAAAACTCAAATTATTTCAAGTTATTATTCAAAACTGAATCAAAAAAATAGCCGTTTTTTCTAATCACTTGGATTTAATAAATCCAAAAAGTATTTCTAAACCTGCTCAACAGATGGGGTTAGATTCTTCCTATTTTAAACAAATTTTCTGTCCGACACTTCTTTCACCCTAATTTTTAAAACCGAATTAGATGATCAAGGATTTTACTTTAACTTTTAATTTATAATTATATTTTACATAAAACAGCGAAAAACAGTCTGCCTTTTCAGTTTTATCACTTCAATTTATATTTTTATACAATTGAAAAATTTCATTGCTATATTTAATATTCACTAATTGGATTTAATTAAATTACTTACTGTAGAGTGAAAAATTGCCATTTCTATTTGAGCTATTTCTCCATGTCCAAGATGAAAAATATGTATTTGGTGAGGTGTAGTTTTTTTTCTAAACATCTTCACCTCACCAGTCTTCAACTGATAGTTAAACTGTAAAGACGTTCGTGATGGACCCTCCTAATAGTCTTTGCGCGAAGTGTTATAATAAGTTAACATTAAAGTTTATTGTGTGCTACATTTGTCGGGCAAAATATCACTTGTTATGTGCTGGAATTGACGAAAAGATCGGTGAAATATTAATTGCTAATAAGAACATTGTATATAATTGCAATGATTGTCTTGGTGTTTCATCCGATTTACTTGCACATATTTCTTCTTTGTCGACTGAAGTAAGAGAGCTGAAAAAACCTATAGTGGAAACAAGAATAATAATTGAAGATGTTAAAGAGCTAAAGCTAGGGTTCAATGAACTTGTAAAGAACCTTGAAACATAAAAAAATCAACAAAAAGTTAATTTGCCTAAACAAGCGAATACTCATCGTATTACTGAGACTAATCAGCGCTCATTTGCCAATGTTGTTGTAGGTGATACACAACGTGATGATGCTAGCTCATCTATTACTTCGTTTCCCACTGCAGTTTCTCAAGTACAATCAAATGTGTATGATTCAGACAATCAAGACAATGGGTTTACAAAAGTACAAAGACGTAAACGAAGAAACCGTGTGATTGTTGTTGGCGACAATGGTAGCATTCAGCAGAGAAACCTTAAACTGATACCGATGACTTGTAGCGCTTTGTGATGAGTAACTCTGCTGATCGATGTTCTCTTTGTTTTTTTTTTAAATACAATTTTTCTATATTTTTCTTTGGTTTCTTTAAATTTTTGTTTTTGAATTATAATGGTATGTTTTTATTTGTCATTCTTACAAAAAAAATATTTTTAAAATCAACAACAACAATTGTATCACTAATTGATCAAAAGTAGCAACCATTTTTTACGCTACCAAAATATGACAGCGCTACCTGAGCGCTCAGACTGAGCGGTTAGTGATCAGGTCGTTCTGCAGATAGTTGTAGAACTGTTGTAGAACTGTTGACTATTAAAGTGTATCTACCGAACGCACCCAATGATACAAATGATTTGGCAGTGGTTGTGAAGAAAAAATATTTACACATTTCCTCCTTCAAACCTAGTGTTACTGCTGATCATGTTATTGATTTTATAAAAAAGAATACTGAGATTGGTAAACAACATCTTGAATGTACGAGGTTGGTTAAAAAAGGTATTGATATTACTACTCTAAAACATGTTAATTTCAAACTGGGAGTTTCACCGAGTTTTTACAATGAAATTACTAAATCATCGCTCTGGCCAACTGACATAAGAATTCGTCCTTTCGTTTTTTTTCCAAAAAAAGTGTCAGATCTGCAAATAGTGACTTAAATGATGCTTGTAAATTAAAAATCTATTTTCAAAATGTATCTGGAATGCGTTCTAAATCTAAAAGTTTGTTTGATTTCTCATCTCAACATGATTATGATATCTTTGTCATTGTAGAAACTTGACTTTTATGATGCAGAATATTTTGATGTAATTCTTTATGATGTATATCGAAAAGATAGGAGTTCTGAAAAGACTGGGTGTTCAAAGGGTGGAGGTGTTTTAATAGCAGTTAAAAAAGGACTAAAATCGTCTGTTTGTTCTAAAATTGTTGTTGATGAATTACTGGATCAGCTGTTTGTTATAATTCCTTCTAAAAATGGTATACTATGCCTATGTGCTTCATATGTTCCACCTAGAAGTCCATCTGAATTATATGCTGCACACGTAAATAATATTTTATATTTGCATGATAATATGGTTTCAAATACTTGTTTTTTTATCCTTGGTGATTTTAATTTACCTGACATAGTTTGGTCTTGTCTTAAAAATACTTTATTACCTTCTAATGTCAATAAAGATTATGAAATTAATTTTATTGATTCATGTTTTGATTAATAAGATCTATAATAGATTAAATAAAATTTTGGATCTTGTGTTTGTTAATTCTGAAGTTAAATATTTTATATATGAGTGTTTACAACCATTTTCTCCTGCAAATATTCAGCATACTTCTTTAGTTGTAAAATTCGAATTTTATAATTAAGTGTGTTTGCGTACCCGAAAATTTGTACAAATTCGTACAAATTTGTACAAGTTTTTACTGGAAGGTGTTTGTTTACACAATTACTCAGTAAGGAGAGAGGAAAAATAGAGGGTAAAGTGACAGTTCAATAGCAGAGAACTTACAAGTTTTTACTGGATGAATTTTTGCTAGTAAGAATTTGTAAGAAAAAAAAACATATGATTTAAAACATATGATTGAAGAAACAAAACATTTGTCTAAATAATTTTGAAATAATTTTTTGTAAAAATAAAAAATATTTAAATATAAGCTTATTTACGATGGAGGGGTAAGTAAGTGATCATTTTATTAGGTTTTATTTATTAATCCAATAATTTGAATAGGTTTATTTCGCAATGAGCTATTTTAATAACTGTTGCCAATTTAGCTATTTTCTCGGCAAATCTAGCGATACTTCAACTCGTTTAGCGGGATAAAATATAATTTAGCTATTAGCGGGAAAACTAGCGATTTTTCTTTTTAAGACAGTCTTCACGTTTTTTTTTTTAGCATTTTTTTACATTTATTTCCTTGACAGAATTTTTGAATCATTATTATTCAGCGATTTATCGGTAAATTTTTATGGAAAACAAAAGAGTTCGAAAAATTTGGCGATGTATCAATAATTTTTTAAGAAAGTTTTAAGAAGTTTGAAAAATATAGCTATTTTTGTGAAATTTTTCAACAGAACCTAAAAAGTTCGTGCAATTTAGGGATTTATCGCTATTTAATTTTTTTTATAATTTAGATATTTTCTTCTGATTTTTAAGTTTGATTTAGCGATATTTTTAGGGAAGAAGTTGGCAGCAGTATTTTACTAATTCTTACAATTTTTCTGTTTGCGTACATTTTTAGATATTTTTCTTTTTGAGAGTAAATTTTGCCTTACTCTCTGTAAATTTGTTACTGAGTAATTTTTACTGGACTTTACTGGAAAAGTACCCAAACACACCTATTATCTAAAACGTTCAAGTGATTTATCTGATAAACAATTTAATTTCAATATTTGTGATTTTGATGCTTTAAATTCTAGTTTGTGTAGTATAAATTGGCTAGATGTTATATCTACTGATTCTGTAAATACATAATTCATATAAATTATTCTTGGATACTTTCTTGGATAAATGTAGGAAAATATTCCATTTAAAAAAGAAAAATGTTCTAGTCATCCCTGGTATACTAAGGGATTAAAAAAGTTAAAAAATAAGAGGAATAACCTTCATAAACGCTATGCTGAGACTGGTTGTCCAGAAGTGAAACAACAATATCTTCTGTGCCAAAAGGAATTTAATTTTCTTAATACATTTTTGTATAAACAATATTTACTAAAAGTTGAAAGTGATATTAAATCTAATCCAAAATCGTTTTGGACATTTATTCGGTCTAAGAAACAAAATACTGGTATTCCATCGACCATGGTCTATGGAAATCTATCATCTGAGAATTCAGATGATATTGTTAATTTTTTTGCTTATTATTTTAGATCAAATTTTGAAAATGTGACTACTAATCCTATTACTTATAATACATCCTCTAATTCTTCAGATGTAATTCTCGGAAGAATTTTACTATCTCAAGAAGATGTTTTTCACAGCATTAATGACGTTAGGAATTCTTTTCGTGCAGATGATGATGGATTGTGTGCTTTTTTGCTGAAGAAATGCGCAGAGACAATTTCATTTCCATTTATGACTATTTTCAATAGATCACTTTCGGAGGGTATTTTTGCCGATCGGTGGAAGTATACTTATATTACACCAGTATTCAAATCTGGACGTAGGGAAGATGTTACTTGTTATAGATAAATTTCGAAATTAACAGTGGTATCGAAAATTTTTGAAAATGCTATATATAAGAAATTATATTTTGCAACTAAATCTATTATAATAGCTCAGCAGCATGGTTTTCGTTGTGGTAGATCCACAATTTCAAATTTAACTGTATTTACGGATTATTGTATATCACAGTTTGAAGCTGGTTTACAGGTTGATGCTGTTTATACAGGCATATCAAAAGCGTTTGACAAATTATCGCATGAAGTTTTATTAAATAAATTGCAAAGCTTGGGAATTCACTCATCTTTGCTCCGTTGGTTTTCATCTTATTTACGGAATAGAACATGTATAGTGAAAATTGAAGAGTTTGAATCATTACCATATATTCAAACTTCTGGAGTACCCCAGGTAGTATTTTGGGTCCGTTATTATTTAACATATTTATAAATGATATATTTTTGTGCTTTAAGCACTCGGAATTTCTACTCTATGCTGATGATTTGAATGTATTTACAACTGTAAGTTGTTTAAATGATTCAATAAGATTCCAAAATGATCTTGATGATTTGAATGCGTGGTGTTCTAATAATTACTTAAATTTTAATATGAATAAGTGCTCTCATGTTACATATTCTAGAATTCGTAATCCTATACATACTTCATATATTATCGGGGGTAAATTAGTTAAAACTGTTAGCGAAGTTGAGGACTTGGGAATTATATTTGATTCAAAATTTACTTTTTTGCCTCACTTGGATAAGTTGATTCCTAAAGCTTATGCTACTCTTGCATTTATTAGGAGAAATTGTAATGATTTTTCTGATCCATATACGTTTAAATATTTATATACCTCATATGTTAGATCCAAATTGGAATATGGTGCAATAATTTGGAGCCCCCATGCTGACGTGCATATTTCTCGTATTGAGAGGATACAGAGAAGATTTATTAAATTCGCACTGCCACATTTGAATTATGTTGATCCGCTTCCTTCGTACCAAGTTCGTTGTATGCATTTAGGAATGTAAACGTTAGAGATGCGACGTAAAATGCAGTTAATGTTATTTGTGTTTGATTTAGTTAATGGCAATATTGATTGCTCGGGTCTTTTGGAAAAGATTCCTTTCATTGTACCTTGTAGATCACTACGTCATAATGACTTATTTTATGAAGGTTTGCATTGTTTCAATTATATTTTAAATAGTCCCCTGATTAGAACTTTTAAAGATTATAATATGTTAAATTCAAAGCAAATCGTAGAATTTAATTCATCAAAATCTGACTTTAAAAATATGCTGTTATCTAATTTTGTAAAATTAAAATGAAAAATGTATAATTATTATATTAAAGTAACTATAAGTAATTAAGATATTCATAGTCTGCAAAGAACATTGTTCTATAGACTTTAAGAAATAAATAAATAAATAAATATATTTCATAAAAAAAAATTTAATAAAAACCTTTTATTTGTTAGTTTTTCAATTTTTTTGTTTCTCTTTTAATTTTCATTCGAATTTTTTTCTGACATTAAATTAATAGGCTGTTTCATATATTTGTGCTTTTATTGTGGATTTATTAAATCCAGCTTTTTTTTGGATTTAATAAATCCATTTTTTGTATGAAATGTGATTAAAAAACACGCTAAATATTTAAAAAAATTTAAAAGGCTCAAAAATTAATCATTTTTTGAGCTCTTTGAATTGTTTTTAAAATATTCAAATTTATTTACATTTGTGAGCATGGTTGGCAACCGTTTCATAAAGTTAGTGATAAGTGATAACATTATTTCAACAATATTTCGTTAGGTTATATTAAGGTTATCGGTGTTTTAAGTTATATCGTTAAGTTATTTCGTTACGGTATTTTAAGGTTAACGGTATTTTAAATAATTTCGTTAGGGTATTTTAAGGTTAACGGTATTTTACGTTATTTCGTAGTATATTTTAAAGATATCAGTAGTGCCTATATTACACTCAAAATAATACGTCTGTTGGCTGGACAAAAAAATTTGTTACTTTAACCAAATTTATTCCCGTTTTTTGGCTTAAAATAAAATTTGTTGATTTTAACAAATTCTTTTGTTAAATTTAACAAATCTAAATTTAGGTAAGAAATTAGTAAAACTACAGTTTTATTTGTAATTATACTGAGTCGTAAACTTTGTTCAAATTTAGGGTCTCGGGACACCCCCGGTCCCAGTCCATATCATCTAAAGGCACATTTACACGTGAGAGAAAACTGCTAGAGATATACCAAAACACACCTCTAAATAGTCCTATTGTGAATGATTTAAGCTATTTAGAAGTGTAAGGTCACTCCAAATAAGCAAACATGTTGTCCGTTTTGCTCTATCTCGCTTAGTTTTCGAGATATGGGCCATTTTATGAAGTGAACAATTTTTATTAAAAATTTCCAAGGGTCCAAGGCCCCACCATGGTCCATTTTTGGATAGGGGTAGTCGAAATTTTCAACGATTTTGCTCTATTTCTCTTAGTTTTCGAGATACGGGCCATTTAAAATAATCAGGAGGGAAAGAAATAGCGCCATCTTTAAAACTTTGGATACATTGGTGGCGCCATCTACCGGGCAATAACAGAAACATGAAAATGGAAAATGAATGGGTTCTTAAAAATCAGTTATAAATACTTTTGAAAATTAACACTCAAAATTAGATAAAGTACTGAGGATTTTTCGTATAGTGTTAAATGAAGATAACTAAAATTATTA
This sequence comes from Leucophora obtusa, assembly GCA_949987735.1. Taxonomy (NCBI): domain Eukaryota; kingdom Metazoa; phylum Arthropoda; class Insecta; order Diptera; family Anthomyiidae; genus Leucophora; species Leucophora obtusa. The sequence continues at coordinate 39,316,286 of OX465296.1, forward strand.
GTTAAATCAGTGCTTCAACTAAAAGTTTGTTAAAAATTAGTCAAATCAATTTGAAATTCGTTTGATAGATTTTTCTACTGACGTAGTCTTTTAAGTGTAGTTAACAATATCATTTGTAATTACTTAAAACAAAATCATACAAATTTGTTTTTGTTTTTGCTATTTATTTATTTTTAATATCTTTTTTCGTTGAGCCTATAATTATTCAGGAACAACATAGTGTTGTACGTGGTAGATCAGCCACTACTAATTTAGCAATTTGTTCTCAATATTGCATTTCAAATTTTGAGTTAGGACATCAGATTATATACTGATTATTCCAAGGCATTTGATAGAATTCCTCACAACATCCTACTTGCCAAGTTGGATAAAATTGGTTTCCATTCAACTGTCTTGGATTGGTCATGGGTCATATTTGAGTAATCGTATTTGTTCTGTCAACATTGATGATTTCTTATCTCTTCCTTATGTTGATACCTCTTCTGTACCCCAGGGAAGTGTTTTAGGAATATTTTTTATATTATATATGAATGATATCGTTTCTTGTTTTGATAACTCTAAATTTTTACTTTACGCAGACGATTTAAAAATTTTTAATCGTGTTAGCAATTCTGTGGATGCATTGGAACTCCAAACCAGCCTTAATAAATTAGTTTCGTGGTCCGATCGTAACCAACTTCAATTTAATGTTGACAAATATTTTTATTTATGTTTTCACAGGAAAGTTTTAACAGTCCCTTTTAATTACTCAATTTATACCAAAATTCTAAATAAGGTATGTGAGGTTTTAGACTTAGGTGTAGTTTTTGATCAAAAGTTAATTTTTGTTAATCACTTATACGGAATTTAGACTGAGCAAAAACCAGATGGTTTTTGTACAAAACTAAATTACAAAAGCCAATTCATTTACACTGAATTTTTAGTTTTTCTTTGTCACATCACTTTTTTGTTAAGCACTTTTCTTTATGTTTTTATGGTTAAATTAAATTAAAAAAATTATTAACACATTTAAAAATATATAACAACACACAATTTTAAACTAAAACTGAAATATTTAAAAAAAAATAAAAAATATATTTTTGACACTTGCTTTAATTATATATTCGTTGTAACAGAATGTATCGAAAATTAGTTATAAAAGAAATCGGGTGTATCAAAAATACAAATTTCAGATATTTTTAATTGGTTTTTGGCAAAAACCAGGTAGAATCTGGTTTTCAGTTTGTATGAAAATTGTATGGAAAAACTAAATTAATTTTATAGTTTTCGGCTCAAAACCTAAAAATTACCAAAAACTACTAGTTTTTGCCCAGTCTAAATATACTATTAGATTATATCAACGAGAATATAGGCTAAAGAGTTCCCATAAGAAAAAAGAGTACTCTTTGGTTCCCTTAAAATGATTATGGTGCCTGTTAATTCCTTTGAAGAATAAGAGAAACAAAAGGAAAACCGAAAAAGTTAACAGGGCACTGTTTTTATTGTTTCTTATGATTGATATTGATTAAGCGGTAACAAAAACAACTTTAAGAGTGAAATAAATAATAAATAATCAATTTTAATTATTTTTTTTATTGTTTTTTAATGATTTTTTTGCTTGTAAACACGTTTTTATTAAATTTATTGTTTTCGTGACGTCCTTCATTTTCTCTCGTTCGCTGTTAAATTTCTTCAAATTCTTTGTGTTTTTCTTCTTATTCGCGTGTGAATTTTTTTAGAAATCTTAAAACACCTTAATGGATACCCCTGATTATATTATGCTTAAATCGTATGCTCTATTGTCTTTTGTGAGGAGAAATTGCCAGGCTTTTAAGGATCCTTACACTCGAAAATTATTATATTGTTCCTTTGTTAGGTCGAAGCTGGAATATGCGTCTGTTATTTGGAGCCCTTTTAATGCTTGTCATATTAACTAGAGTTGTGTCGTTCATGAACGAACTAGTTCATTTGAACGATTCAGTTCATTAAACGATATGACATCGTTCACCATTATTCGTTCTTTTCGTTCAATCGTTCATTTCGTTCTTTTTTTTAGTTATAAAAATTTGTATCTCTTTCTTATTAATATTATTACAGAATTAAATGTTTTTCTTAATAATTTCAAATTTTTATTAAAACGAGTAAAAAGGTTAAAGTCGGGCATGCCGACCAGAGAAACAAGCCAGCCGCCGTGAGCCGTTTAAGCCGCCGCCGCCGGTCATTTTTGCTTCAGCCGCCGCCGCCGATTTTTTTCGGCTCATTTCGGCTGGAAGTATTAATTTTCAAATATAAAAAATTTAAAAATAACTATATTTTTTAAAAAGAATTTACTAATTCATTAAACTTGAACAACCAGAGCTAAAAACAATTTTTTATATGAAAAGAAAAAAGTTAAAATCTTCTAAATATTAAATTTTTATAAATATAATTTTTTTAAGCTATAAAAGCTTATGTAAATTTATACTGCGAAAAAAATTAAAAAAAAAAGTTCTTAGAATGCAACTCTTTGCAGATGTGTAAAAAATCAATTAATAAAAAAACATAGCTGCTTAACTTTGCATTTAAAACTCAATATGTATATGTATTTGGTGTATGCATTTTTATCAAAAATTATGACGAAAAATCGTTACAGAGTTGAAGTCGTGTTAGCATATGTATATTACGAAAAAGTTTGAAAAATGTATTAAGTTTTGTTAAAAGCTTCTCCTCTTCATATAAATTCTTACAGTTAGTGTTTAGCTTCATTGGTTATTAAAATATAAGCTATTAAAGTTAAAAAACCTTATGAGTTACTGGTTACGGAGTTTACATTTGGCCTATAAAATTGGTTACAAATTTTATGTATTAACCAAAAATTGGTCAGATTGTTATAAATTTTGTAAAACAGGTGACAATGCGCTGATATATATCGAAATATATAACTCAAATGTAATCCATGCATTAGAAATTAGCTGGTTACATGGTTTTTATCACATTTTTTGATATCACCCATATATATTTTTTCAATTCTAAAATACATTTTTAAAAATGGTTGATTGGTCATCTAATTAAAATGGGTCCCTACAAGATATGTGCATCCTGGCCAAACTTTCTAACAAAGCCTCCATTCAAAAGTCTTCAAACAAGTTTAATTTCTTAAATCAATTTTTTAAAATTAAAAAGAATAAATAAAAAAAAAATTGATTCCCAGTATGCTTTAATTGTCTGAAAATTCTATAAGAGGCAAAAATTGTTTTGAGTTCCAAGGGGGTTACATTTTCCCAATGTTGGGATTACTTTGGAGCCCTTTACATTGCCAAAAAAATGTGCTGGCAAAATTAATATTTTGCAAGTTATGTTTCAACGAAAAGGACTTGGTACTAAAAGGGTATGTTTATAATTTATTAAATAAAACTTGTATGTTATATTAAATATTTAGGACCATTTGTTAGATATAGTCTTGACTAGCCATGGATTTGTGCGAACATGAAACAAATCACACGTGAACCAACAACAAATCTTATATAAATTGATTTTATATATATTTTTTTGCGAGTGATTTTCTGACCGTGATAAAGTGCAGACGTTAATTGTGATCTCTTTTCTATAATTCTATTTAGGATTAAAAGCAATAACATTTGTTATTGCTTTAAGAAAAAACTTTTTTTTTAATACATTGTATCAGTGTTGCCATAACGGCGATTTTCTCGTCAGATCTAGCGATTTTTTTATCAGCCGTAATATAATTTTTAAAACTCGGTTTTATGTTGAAAAATATTATAAAACTGGCACATTGATATTCCTTTATTATAAAACACAACATCTTAAACGATTTTAGTAAAAAAAAACTGTAAAAATACACATTTCGATAAAATATCGGTATGCACTTTTTCATCGTACAACGCCCTCTATTGTGTATTCTCAATACTAAGATTAATTCAATGAAAATCAGGACTCATTATTTGATGCTTAATCGTAAAATTTTTCATGATTTAAAAGTTTATAACACTTCATATTAACATATTAAAGAAATTTTTGAGTAAAAACTGCTTTAAGAACCATTTTTCAACAATCTAGCGATCGCTAAATATTTACAATGTTTATAATCTAGAGATTTTCTAGCGATTTTTGGGTCTGATCTAGCCAAAACCGTATGGTTTTGTTTACATGGAAGTCAAGTCAAGACGGAGATAACAATATAAAATCTCCATACATTTGGTATTGCGCATTTTTTGTATATATCTGTCTCTTTCTAGATTATTGTGCTTTATCTTTTGTGTTTTTCTTAAATTTTTGAGTTTTGTTTTGCTCATTTTCTGTCGGCCATATTGCCCAAATCAGCTGATTCATATCTGGTATAATTTGTGATTGAAATCAACAACAAATTATTACAAAGGGATTAATATAATAATAATATTCTGCTATACTAATCCTCTGCTGTTACAGCAGAATGGATAGTAGCAGCGAGTCTACTGAATAAAGCGATATTGTCTGGTAGACAGTCGCTGAAAACAAAACAACGAAACGACGACAAAATCGATCACCAGAATTAGTTAAGCATGCACAGAACGAATTTACAAAATTCTAATTAAATTTTTAAACACCTTTCTCATACCAAATTTGTAAATACAAAAAAAAAACTTTTTAAAAAGGCACCAACAAAGAAATTTGTAAATCCAAAAAAAAAACTTATTTTGTTTTTTGTAACTTTGAATTTTTATTTTTAAACAATTTTTATATGAAAGATAACAATTTACAAACTAGTTACAAATATTTCAAACAAAAAAATTGTTGGGAATAAAATTTCAATTTAAAAGAAAATGTGATTGCTTTTACAAATTCCCATTGTTGGTGCCTACTGTTTTTTCTGTGTGCAATCAAAATAACAAAAACTACCAACAATCATGATTAGGGCAAGGAATTCCATGCAAATGCATGTTATTTCTCGATAGTCCAAAACTAATATGGACTAAACATTTATCCGACTCATCAAATTTCGAACAAACTGTCATCGATTTGTAGTTGCATATTTTGACATAAATGCATGTTTTTGCATATTTCGACTTTAAATGCTTATTTGGTGGCTTTTTAATGCATATTTTGTGCTTTTTAATGCATATTTGTGCATATTTTTCATTTTTAGTAGCATTTTTTATTTTGTAAAAAAATATAAAAAATTGATACGTTTTCATATTTTGATTCAATCAAAATAAACATTTTTAAAACTTTATTGACCTATGGGAAATCTTCGAGTTCTGTGTCTGTTTGCAAAATAACTAACTTAAATATATTTTTAAGTTTTAAAGTGCATTATTTTTGCAAAAATTATAGTTTTTAGTGCATATTTCTTATATTGTTAGTGCATATTTTTCTTTTTTAACCGCATATTTTAAGCGAATATTTTTAATTTTTAAGTGCATGAAATTCCTTGCCCTAATGATGATATACCAAGTACCTACTAGCAACAACATGTTTGCTGCACTTGATGTAGACAATAATGATGATGATAATTATATTAACGATAATGCTAACAAAGAACTTTCTGAAGAAAAACCGCCTCCAATAATTATTCCAAATGTTTCAGATATAACAGCGATGATCAATAACTTTTCAAAAATAGTAAACCTTGAAGATTATTCGTACAAATCTTTGAGAGATGGTCAGGTAAGAGTAATGGCAAAAAACGTAAAGGCATATAGAGTGATAGTAAAATATCTATCTTTCGTAAAAAAACTTAAACGTTTTCAAATCACATTACAAAATGTTGTTTTCAGCCGATCAAGCCGCCGCCGCCGCCGATTATTTGGTTGCGCCGCCGCCGCCGATTTTTATCCGGCTCAACCTCAATCGCCGCCGCCGCCGCCGATTTTTTGCTTGCGCCGCCGCCGCCGATTATTTTGGTCGGCTTGTTTCTCTGATGCCGACTATAGAATACCCTACACCAGTCTGGGTAAAAGCCAACTAATGTCACCAAAATCAATAGGCTGCGTTATTGGGCCAATATAGGTCTGTGTACCAAATTTCATCAAAATATCTTAATATTTGCGACCTGCAGCGTATAAACAGTATAATTTTGGTAGGACCCTTATATGGGCACTAGGTCTAAACATGGACCGATGTTCATCAAAATCAATAGGCTTCGTCCGTGGGCCAAAATAGGTCTGTGTACCAAATTTCGTCAAAATATCTTAATATTTACGACGTGCATCGTATAAACAATATAATTTTGGGGGGACCCTTATATGGGCACTAGGTCTAAACATAGACCGATGTTCACCAAAATCAATAGGCTTCGTCCTTCGGCTGCCATAAGTCGGTGTACCAAATTTCATCAAAATATCTTAATATTTGCGACCTGCAGCGTATAAACAATATAATTTTGGTAGGACCCTTATATGGGCACTAGGTCTAAACATGGACCGATGTTCACCAAAATCAATAGGCTTTGTCCTTGGGCCAACGTAGGTCTGTGTACCAAATTTTATCAAAATATCTTAATATTTGCGACCTGCAGCGTATAAACCATATAATTTTAGTAGGACCCTTATATGGGCACTAGGTCTAAACATGGACCGATGTTCACCAAAATCAATAGGCTGCGTTACTGGGCCAATGTAGGTCTGTATACCAAATTTTATCAAAATATCTTAATATTTACGACCTGCAGCGTATAAACAGTATAATTTTGGTAGGACCCTTATATGGGCACTAGGTCTAAACATGGACCGATGTTCACCAAAATCAATAGGCTGCGTTATTGGGCCAATATAGGTCTGTGTACCAAATTTCATCAAAATATCTTAATATTTACGACCTGCAGCGTATAAACAGTATAATTTTGGTAGGACCCTTATATGGGCACTAGGTCTAAACATGGACCGATGTTCACCAAAATCAATAGGCTGCGTTATTGGGCCAATATAGGTCTGTGTACCAAATTTCATCAAAATATCTTAATATTTACGACCTGCAGCGTATAAACAATATAATTTTGGTAGGACCCTTATATGGGCACTAGGTCTAAACATGGACCGATGTTCAAAAAAATCAAACTTGTTCGTCCTTGGGCCAACATAGGTCTATGTACCAAATTTCATCGAAATATCTTAATAGGTGCGACCTGTAGAGTGCGTACAAGATTGCATGGACAGACAGACAGACGGACGGACGGACGGACGGACAGACGGACATCGTTAAATCGAAATAAAAAAAAATTCTGAACCGATCGGTATACTATAAGGTGGGTCTACGACCAATATTTTTTGGTGTTACAAACATCAGCACAAACTTATAATACCCTGACCACATAGTGGTGTAGGGTATAATTATAATTTTCTAACACTATTAGCCTATGCACAATAACATTAATATAATCGTATAACATGTAGTGCGCCAATAAATTATCAAACGAACGACATCGTTCACAAATCACTGTTCAGACACAGATCATGACAAAAAAAGAACGATAACAGAAAAGAACGATTGAACGATTTGAACGAACTAGTTCAATAAATTTAAATGAACGATATGACCGAGTCACTAAAAAGAACGATTAAGCCCAACTCTAATATTAACCGTTTGGAGAGAGTTCAGAGAAGATTTAAGAAAATTGCTCTTTCTTCTATTAATTTTACTGAACACGTACCCTATAATATTCGTTGCAATTTAATTAATTTGCAAACACTAGAGAATAGGAGGTCAATCCAATATTTTTATTTTTATTTGATATAGTGAATTCAAATATAAAATGCCGTGAGTTATTATCACTGATACACTCAGAAAAGTTCTGCAGTTACTACATGACAGTTATTTGTGTAGTAATGCGGTTGCAGTTATTTTAACTACAATTGCTGTTAATTTACTTAGAACAAAATTTTTTAATGTTTTTGACAGTTATTTTTTTAAACAAACTTCAAAAACTAATACATTGTAGTAACATTTATTTAATGCAGTTATTTTGAATTTTGTTATTTTGAATTTTGTATTTAAATCAGTGGTCGGCACCCATGTGGCCGATCATAATCGGCTTTTCACACGTACACAACACGAATGGCAACAAAACTCTCAACTAAGAGCATAAAATTTATTCAGTAGCATGGTAGCTTTCAACAAAGCAGGTTGACGTCGCTTTGTTTAAGAAATTTTAGAAAAATATTACACTCTTAAAATTTTACAAGAACAGGAAATTTATTATGAATTATTTTTATTTCTTTAGTTCATTAAAATTTACTAACTAATGGAATACTTTTTTAAGAATAAATAATTTATATACAAAAAAATAAATATTTTTTAAATAATGTGTATAATTAAATTTATTATAAATTATTTAAAAAAATTAAATTACTATAAATTATTTGTTTTTATTTCTTTAATTCATTCATGCATTCATTATTACATTTCTTCATTAATTCATGTTCTTAATATACAAATATAAATTTAAAAATGATAAACTAATTTCTCACAGTGTAGAAACACAATACATTCACATTCTCTCTTTGTGCCGACCACTGCACTGTGGGCCAGCATCATCAATTTTTGGCCAAAACTAGAATATTGAGTATATGAAACTAAAAGATATCACAAGGGAGGGTCTGGTTGTTGCTGATTACGAATCTGAAATAAAAAATATAAAATTCAAAATGGCGGATCCAAGATGGCGGCCATTAATTTTTAGTTTTTATTATATTGGACTTAAAATAATCAACTATATAGGTCTAGGATCCGCTGATTAAAAATCTGAAATTAAAATTTTGAAATTCAAAATGGCGGATCCAATATGGCGACAAACAATTTTTTCATTAAATTTCTTATGTAGCCTGATTTACTTCAAATTTCCACCAGGGGAAGTTTTTTGGTAGCAGATTACGAATCTAAAATCAAATTTTAAAAATTCAACATGGCGGATCCAATATGGCGGCCATAAATTTAAAATTGTTATGTATTGGAAAATAAATTACACTGTACAAAAAAAAAAGGTTCTGATGACAACTAATTCTGGCAGAGGGACGAAAAAAAAATAAAAGTGTATCGGAGTTTTAAAAGTTTTCGTCTGGCCCTATGTTTTTGAGGGGTTAAAATTTCTCCTCTTTTTATTGTGAATCGGCATAGTAAACCATGTGAAGGGGACAAGTGCAGTGCTACAGGGGCCTTGAAGCGTTTTAGCAAATCTGTTGATGTTGCCTTAGCCTCTCAAGGAATCCAAAGACCGTCCATGCGTGGTGAAGAGCCACATCCGGCTAGAGGTGTCCCTGCTTTCACAGAACATGGCGGATCTAGAGCGGACACTCGATAAAAACCCTTAATCCCCGGTGTTATCCAACCGTGCCCATTGGACGAATAGCACTACGTTAGTGTGTTTTTTGAACGGTGGCCTCCAGGACGAGGTGAACCCTGGTTGTATTAGCCCGCTGGTAGTAAAGGGCTCTGCTACCAAGCGTACTGTTCTAATCCCTTTTTCATCTTATTTTTCAGATGGATACAATTGGCCAATATACGGAAAATGGGCAAGAGAAGATCAATGCGGATCTATCCTCAATAGGCAAAGGGGCTTTATGCCCAAATGATGCTAAGGGGAAGTTAGCCATGGTTCAGCCAACAGAAGACGTTACTAGTCTTAACGTTGCTAAACCGATGGACGTTGGAATTATAACGGAAGAGCTCTCGGGTCCAACTATAGTGACCAATACCAACATCCCAACGGATGAAGAGGATGAACTTCTTCACGGAAAGTGGGAAAGGAACTCGGTAGAGGAAGCTACTCTGCTGAACGCCAATCGGGGCAGAAAGGTGGCAAAGCGTGCTGCCAAACTTGCTCGTAAGTGATTACTGCCACAAGGTGCAGAACACCGAAGCACCTCAGGTGCTTGCAAGTGGACCTTCACTATGCCAAAGCGGCATCTGATGTTGCCAACAGAAGGTTCACAGGCGACGATCTGGATGTAGTATTCATTCAGGAGCCGTGGGTGCACAATGGAGCCATTAAGGGGCTAAACGTGAACCATGGTAGGCTGATATATGATTCCAGGCATAGTAGGCCTAGAGCGGCCATCCTTGTGAGGAGCAACCTAACATTTCTTCCAATTTCGGAGTTTATATTGGGAGACCTGGTTGCGATCTGGGCAAAAGTGCCTTCCTTGGCTGGGGAGCACGAGGTGATGTTGGCCTCTGCGTATGTGCCTGGCGACAGCGACGCGGCACCAACCGCTGAGGTCTTGGCCTTCGTGGAATATTGCCGAGTGAGGAGCCTGAGTTGGGTCCTCTGCTGTGACGCCAATGCTCATCACACAACGTGGGGAAGCACCAATATCAACAAACGAGGTGAGCACCTGCTTGAATTTATATGTGGTAATGGTATAAACATAGCAAATAGGATTGACGCCATCTCTAACTGGCATGTCTCCAGCGAACTATCAATGTCTGATCATCAACACCTGGTCTTTGATGTTGTTAATGCGCTAGACTCGTGTCAGAAATATCGTAATCCCAGATGCACAAATTGGGAGAACTTCCGTTATCACTTGGAAAGTGATGCCAATCTCTCTAAAGGGCTGATTCTGAGCCCAGATGAGATTGATTATGAGGCATCAGAGATTCAATCGAGTTTGACTTCTGCTTACTTTGCGAGCTGTCCACAAAGGACCAGGAAGCTGAAAAGGGACGTTCCATGGTGGAACGATGGTCTGGATAAGCTCAAAAGGGAGGCCAGGGGACTACTCAACAGAGCCAAGGAAACAGGTGACTGGGTCACCTACAAGACGGCTCTAACTGAATATAATAGAGAATTACGTAGATCCAAAAGGTCCACGTGGCGCAGCTACTGTGAGAAGATCTCAGATCTTCCGGAAGCTGCGCGACTTCAGAAGGCCCTTTCACAGGATCACACGAATGGTCTTTGTACTCTCAGGAGACCCGACGGTTCCTACACTGGATCTCCTGAGGAAACCTGTGACCTATTGTTAGACACGCAATTCCCAGGCTGCGTAGCCTCCCGCAGGTCTGTGGCGATTCAAAGAATCCCAAACCTAACGGGGAGGTATGTACGCCTAACTGGTGCCATCTTTCGAGAGGACAGAGTGAAATGGGCGATAAATGAATTTTCGTCCTTTAAGTCGCCGGGCCCCGACGGGATCTATCCATGTCTGATGTAGAGGGGGGTGGATATAATAGCCCCACAACTGGTTAGGATATTTAGATCCAGTCTTTTGCAGGGTCATGTTCCGACGAATTGGAGGGGGGTTAAAGTGGTCTTTATTCCAAAGGCGGGGGGAAATCCGAACAGCTGCCTAAGTCGTATAGACCAATAAGCCTCAGCTCTTTTCTTCTTAAGACAATGGAGAAAGTTCTGGACCACTATATTAGGGACACGTACCTCAGGCGTAAGCCGATACACGAGCTTCAGTTCGCGTATCAACGGGGTAAGTCTACCGAAAGTGCTGTCCATCATGTTGTCACGTTGATAGAGAAGGCACTGGAGGCAAAGAATATTGCCCTCTGTGCCTTTATTGATATACAGGGCGCTTTTGACAACACGTCCTACGATGCGATCGGGCTGTCTATGTTGAGAAGGGGCATATCTCCAATGATTGTAAATTGGACATTGGAGATGCTCAACTCTAGGGAAATCACGTTCGGTATAGGGTCTACTAGTAGGACCGTGAATGCGACCAGAGGATGTCCCCAGGGCGGTGTACTGCTTGAGGGTCTGAACGACCTGGGCTTCAGGACCTATGGCTACGCCGATGATCTTGTCATCTCCGTTGTCGGCTGGGATGACAGGACCATCTCTGATCGTATGCAGCAGGCTCTGAACTTTACTAACTCATGGTGTCGGAAAAAAGGGTTGACTATCAACCCGACGAAGACGATCCTGATACCGTTCACAAGGAGAAGAAGAGTCAACCTGACCGAACCTGTTGTTGGGGAAAAAACGATAGGCTCTCGGATAGTGTGAAATATTTAGGGGTGACTCTTGATAAATCCCTTACGTGGAATGATCATCTCGACTCCGTAACCAAGAAGGCCACCAGGGCATATTATGCCTGTCAGAGGCTCTTTGGGAAAACATGGGGTCTAAGACCACACATGGTCTACTGGTCATTCAACACCATTGTGAAACCTATGATCACGTATGCTGCCTTAGCATGGTGGCCAAAGGTTGAGCAGCCAACGGCAAGGGATACTCTGAAGAGGTTGTATCGGCTGGTGTGTATTGGCATTACGGGGGCTGGAAGATCGTGCCCGACGGATGCCATTGGGGCCATGTTGGGTATTACACCATTGCATATTTCCGTGAAGGAAGCTGCAAGCATGGTCTCACTTCATCTCCGGGGGGTCGGGGACATGAGGAGCGGGGACCTAAAGGGTCACATGAGGATCGCCGGGATCTTTATGGACGACCCAATCTTAAGGGTCGCGGATAAAATGATCCCGCAGCAGATTTTTGTCAGACATTTTGACATTATGTCATTTGACAGAAATATGTGGACCAGACAATCCTGGCAGCCCGAAGAGGGGGCTCAGGTATGGTTCACCGATGGCTCAAAGGAGGCTAATGGTGACACGGGGGCAGGTGTCTTTGGACCCGGATTCCAGCGTGCTTTACCAATGGGCAATTACCCCTCCGTCTTTCAGGCGGAGATTTTCGCCATCTGCATATGTGTGAGAGAGTGCCTGCGGAGAGGCACGGTTAGATCCCGCATCTACATTCTTTCTGACAGCCAAGCTGCGCTAAAGGCTTTAGGAGCTTACGGGGTATCATCTGGTCTAGTCATGGAGTGTATGGGAATTCTAAACGAACTCGGTAGGAACAACTCCCTTACACTGGGATGGATTCCTGGTCATGAAGGGCATGAGAGTAACGAAAGGGCTGATTGTCTAGCCAATTGTGGAGCCCGTCGACCATTTATCGGCAGGGAACCATTCTTTGGGATACCTTGGGGGTACGTTAGGGAAAAACTCAGTCAATGGAGAGAGACTGAGTTTGCTAAGCATTGGGAAACTTCTACTTGCCAAAGAAAGACAGGCCAAAAGATTTATTTCCTTGTCCAGCGGAGTATCAAGGCGACTATTGTCACTCGACAGGGGTAACCTTAGGACCCTGACGGGATACTTAACTGGGCACTGTGGGCTCAGGTACCAGCTTCACAAACAGGGCCGGTCAGACACTGATGTTTGCAGGTTTTGTGAGCTGGAAAGTGAGACATCGGAGCATATTCTCTGCGAATGTCCGAGACTGTGTGACAGGAGACTCAGATTTCTGGGTGACCGTTTCGTGTCACCCTCGAACGTTTGGGGAAATTCTCCTAACGGGATTATTGGCTTTATTGGTAGCCTGAATCTCTAGGGAATTCTAGGCAGCACAAAAGATCTATATTGGTCGCGGTGTGTAGTGCCTTCGTATCTAACATAATCTGAACCATGTGAATCTTCCATTTTAGGTATAGGATATGTACGGCGAACTTATGTAAAATACTACGAGGGACATTTTTGTGGAACATTTTAACCCTCTAACTCTGCAATTAAAGGGTCTCTTTTGGCCCTTTTTAAAAAGTGTCAAAAAAGACCCATAAGTTGAAGAGTTAGAGGGTTAAAATGTTCCTCAAAAATATTTGTCATAAAATTCTACTATAAGTCTCTGAGGACATCAAAGGGTTTCAGGGTTAATTTCGTACTTATTCAGAATTGGCACTCAAATGTCCCACAAACCTGGACTTTAGGGGGCTAGTCTGTGTGAGAAATCCAGAACCTTCATTTAAAGTAATTTTTAGTACTATTTTTTAGTTTTTACTAAAACTCTGGAATGCTGGAAATCAGCGAGATCTGAAGGTACTTTTTCAGTTAAAGGGCAAAATCTCGAAAGTTTATGAACGGTCGCAAACGGTCGCAAAAACCTAGGTAGAAGACATCTTATGGAACACATTGGAATTCAAGTTTTTCAAATATCTCTTGGAACATTTTGGAGCTTTTTTTGAAAATTTAGGATTTTCAAAAAAACACACATTTTTGAGGTAAAATTAATAATTTTGATACTTTTTTCGTAAATACTTAACAAGTTTGTATTTTTTTTTTTTGAGAACTAGTTTCAGTTTTATAATTTGAGATTGTTTTTGGAACAAATTATTGTTTATTTATGATTTTTTTATTGTATCATTATAAAACACAAAATGTCACAAAATTAAGAAACTTTGACTTTGAACTCTCGCCAACTAACAACGAGTAACCACAACGATACAATATTTCACTCACAAAATATTCAACAATCCTAGATTTTGAATATATAAATATAGTTTCCCTTTACATGAATTGTACTTTTGGACAAAAAACGGCGATGCTGGCCCACAGTGCACTGATTTAAATACTTCAATTTTCAAGTGTGTATGTGTACGAAGTAAAGAAGAATGTATGTACTAGGGATTCCAATACCGAATCGGTATTGACAAATCGGTATTTCGATATTGAAAATTTTTCAATACCGAATTTTCGGTATTCATACACCGAAAAAATTTCTCAGTTACACTATACGATTTTCGGTTAGAATTTGCTTTAGTACACATGCAAAACATATAGGCAAGGTTGCAAAATCTTTCCGAAAATCCTATAGTGTAAACCAGCCTTTAGCGAGTGAACTTAGATATAGCTCATCCAAAAATTTCAAAATTGGGTACGACAATTATTAATTTCAAGCAGACTAAATCTTCTCTCTTGTTCTTCATTCAAAGCTGGAAAAGATAATTCTTTTTTGAACCCATTCACATAAAAATTTATTAATTTTATGAATCAGTGAATATTTTAAAATAATTTTAAATCCTTGATTTGATATAGAATAAAGTGAGATAATGATTTGGTATAATTTAAAATATATTGATGGAATTTTGATTCGATTGAATAATCTGTTTTAAGAAATAATTCGCGAATTATAAATAAAATCAGAGCTTTGAAGAATTGATTCAAAAGAATTATTTTCAAAGATAAACAAAAAAGCTGATTTATAAATTAGCGAATCAAAATATATAAAGATACGAGTAATTCACACGAATTATATTTGTATTTTTTGATTCGCGAATTGATGCTAATTTTTTGATTCGTTTTGTATTGCAAATCATTATTAAATCAATGTATTATTGACTAAAATTAATACGGAAATCATAAAAAAAAACAATTTTAAATCGCGAATAGAAACAAAAAATTATTATTAGCGAGAATAAAAAAAAAAAAAAATCAACACATAATTCGCGTAGCAAAAATATTTTTTTTTTTTTGGAAATTGAATTATTACTGATGATTAAATTATTTTTTTTAAAGGGTCTGAATAAAATTAATCATTTTTAGTTGAAAGGAAATTAATCAATTTGTTTGATTCTATGAAAAGAGTCAATAAAAATCAAATTGATTCTTGGAATAAAGTAGGCAATAATTAAGTCAATTAAAATGAGTTTTACGAATCGATTTGTACAAAATTGAATCAGATTAATACATCGAATTAAGGAATTGTGTTTTTAAAGGTCTGGTTTCATTACAATTAAAGTATTTTAAGACTGATTCACACGCTAACCGGTCCACCTCTAAGTATAAAATGCCATTTTCAAAAGAAAATTTAGATAAATTCGACAATTTTGTGATTCCCATCACCAATACTAGGAAATCGCAGAAACAAAAGTGAACAAATATTTGTTGGACTAACTTTTTTAATCTTTTGACTTTTTCCCAAGAAAATTTTTAAGAAAGAAATTCTTTTTATGTTTGAATTAATTAAGACTCGTAGATATATTCTTCCCAAAAGTCATTCTAATTATGAGTAATCATTAATTGCAGTTTTTGCGTTCTCCAAAGTTCTAGTTGAGTAAAAATGCAATATTTTTATTGATGTTTGCATCTTTAAAATATAAAATTTTTAAAGCATTGCAAACATCAAAACAGAATTATTGTCAAGTTTTTCAAAATTTCTCTCAAAAAACATATAAAACAGTGAACAAAAAAATGTATGCAATACCGCAGTCGGTATCGTCCAAAAATCGGTATTTCGAATTCTCTTAAATGGCTCGAATTTCGACATTTTCGGTATTACCGAAATCGGTACTGGAAAGCCTAGTATGTACGAAGCATTTGTTTAGAAATTTCTAGTAAAAGAATATGAGAATAACATGTTTTCTCTTGTCTTAGTCATAAAACAACGCTAAAGAGTAAAGACGCGTAATACGGAAAATGTTATATATTTTATTGAATTATTAAAATAACAAGTTTTTTATATTTTCATCCCTTTCTACCTGGAGAGAAAAAGGAAGCTAAACAATATTTCATCCCTCACAGACGGACATCTAGAACAATATGGTGAACAATAAAAGTGATAATAAGTGTAAATTTTGATTTCTCAATTTTAAATTTAAGTATTTACATAAATTTGTTTTTATTAAATTAATAATTTTTAAAATAATTTTTATTTATGTTATTTTAACTACATTTGCAGTTATTTGTAGTTTTACAATAATTTGCAGGTACGTTATTTTAATTGCATTTGTAGTTGTTTTTACTACATTTGTTAGTTAATTTTTAACAGTTAAAAATAACTTCACATTGCTGTTGATTTAAATGCAAATGTAGTCTACACCTTTTTAACTTCAAATGCAGTTATTTTAACTGTCATTTGCAGTTGATTTTACCTACATAATTCCTTGAGTGTAAATTTTAAAGTTCGCTCTAGATCTTTAAGAAACCATGGCTATTTTTTTAGAGGTATGCATAAAACGAATTACTCGTTAAATGAACCCTTAATTAGATCTCAGGGGGGTTATTATGTAATTAGATTCGAAACGGAAATGCTTTCGAACAGAATTTTCACATTGAAATTCAAGTTCCAAAAAACAGTTTTTAATGGAGAAAAATATTGAAAACGTATATGCGATAGTCTAGCATACACGTTTTCAATATTGTCCTCCATCAAAAACTGTTTTTTGGAACTAGATTTTCAATGTGAAAATTCTGTTCGAAAGCATTTCCGTTTCGAATCGAATCGAAGTACATACTTAATAACTCCCCAGATTAATTTTAATAAATTAGAGAATAATACTGTTTTAGATGTTAGTTATTCAAAACATATGTTTAAACTTTATTTAAATAATTTGTTTTAATTTTTTATTTTTAGCGAGTAGTCTGTAAGGATCATTGTTATCTATAGACTTTATAAAATAAAGAAATGAAGAAATACACTCAGAAATGTTCTGCAGTTACTACATGACAGTTATTTGTGTAGTAATGCGATTATAGTTATTTTAACTACAATTGCAGTTATTTACTTAGAGCAAAATTTTTCAATGTTTTTGACAGTTATTTTTTTAAAGAAACTACAAAAACTACTACATTGTAGTAACATTTATTTTATGCAGTTATTTTGAATTTTGTTACAAATACTTCAATTTTCAAGTGTGTATGTGTGTACGAATCAAACAAGATTGTGTGTGCGAAGGGCTTGTTTAGAAATTTCTAGTGAAAGAATGTGAGAAGAACATGTTTTCTCTTGTCTTAGTCATAAAACAACGCTAAAGAGTGAAGACGCGTAATACGGAAAAGGTTATATATTTTATTAAATTATTAAAATAATAAGGTAAGTTTTATAATATAAAATATAAATTTATTTACGGGAACGTTAAAAAAGTATTGTATTTATTTTCTTTCAGTTATTTTATATTTTCATCTCTTTCTACCTGGAAAAAAAGGAAGCCAAACAATATTTCATCCCTCACAGACGGACATCTAAAACAATATCTTAATAGTGAAAAATAAAAGTGACATTAAGTGTAAATTTTGTTTTCTCAATTTTAAATTTATTATAGAATAAAGTTAAGAGTGTTTACATAAATTTGTTTTTCTTAAATTAATAATTTTTAAATTAATTTTCATTTATGTTATTTTAACTACATTTGCAGTTGTTTATACAGTTTTACAATAATTTGAATGTATGTTGTTTTAATTCCATTTGTAGTTGTTTTTATTACATTTGTCAGTTGATTTTTAACAGTTAAAAATAACTTCACATTGCAGTTGATTTAAATGCAAATGTAGTCTACACCTTTTTAAGTGCAAATGCAGTTATTTTAACTGTCATTTGCAGTTGATTTTACCTACATAATTCCCTGAGTGTATTTTTTAGAGAAAAAAGTCTAACGTAATTCTATTTCGTTAGGGTATTTTAGGATTAATGGTATTTTAAGTCATATCGTTAGGGTATTTTAAGGTTGTCGATATTTTAATTTATTTCGTTAGGGTATTTTAAGGTTAACGGTATTTTAAGATATTTCGTTAGTGGTATTTTAGGGTTAAAAATAGTTCGTTGAAAGGGTTTTGAATCGTTAACGGTATTTTACGGTTAGTGTTTGCCAACCATGTTTCTGAGTCATTTCTGAACCATCTTTTGGATTTAATAATTTGCGTGGATAGTAACCGAAACGAATGCGGTTATCGTTAGGGTAACGATATTTTATGTTATTTCGGTAACGCTATTTTAAGGGTAACGCTATTTCATTTATTTCGGTATCGGTATTTTAAGGATAACGGTATTTGAGTTATTTCGGTAACGGTATTTTAAAGATAACGATATTCGGGTTATTTCGGTAACAAGAAATACTCAATAACTACGTGAAATTAGCTAAAGCTGAAAATTAAAAATAACGCCCAACAAAATCTCAGTAATGGGTGCTCATTACTAATATATAAATAATAAGCAGTAGAATTAGGGTCTACTGCTTATAATTCGGTGTCAAAACTCATTATTTTTCTTCGACAAGGTCGTTTTTGTAAGTAGTTGTCCATATTCGCTGCATGAAAAAACGCACAAAATTTGTGCACCCGCTTACCCGCTGCATTGCAAAAGTATATAAAAATTTTAGTTTCGTTATACACTCAGGGAATTATTTAGGTAAAATCAACTGCAAATTACAGTTAAAATTACTGCATTTGAAGTTAAAAAGGTGTAGACTACATTTGCATTTAAATCATCTGCAATGTGAAGTTATTTTTAACTGTTAAAAATTAACTGAAAAATGTAGTAAAAACAACTACAAATGCAATTAAAATAACATACCTGCAAATTATTGTAAAACTGTACAAATAACTGCAAATGTAGTTAAAATAACATAAATAAAAATTATTCTAAAAATGATTAATTTAATAAAAACAACTTTATGTAAATACTCTTAATTTAATTTTATGCCATCATAAATTTAAAATTGAGAAATCAAAATTTACACTTAATATCACTTTTAATGTTCACCATATTGTTCTAGATGTCCGTCTGTGAGGGATGAAATATTGTTTGGCTTCCTTTTTCTCTCCAGGTAGAAAGGGATAAAAATATAAATAACTTGTTACTTTAATAATTCAATAAAATATATAACTTTTTCCGTATTACGCGTCTTTACTACGCGTTACGCGTTTTTTTATGATTAAGACAAGACAAAACATGTTATTCTCATATTCTTTCACTAGAAATTTCTAAACAAATGCTTCGTACATACATTCTTCTTTACTTCGTACATATGCACACTTGAAAATTGAAGTATTTAAATACAAAATTCAAAATAACAAAATTCAAAATAACTGCATTAAATAAATGTTACTACAATGTAGTTTTTGAAGTTTGTTTAAAAAAATAACCGTCAAAAACATTAAAAAATTTTGTTCTAAGTAAATTAACAGCAATTGTAGTTAAAATAACTGCAACCGCATTACTACACAAATAACTGTCATGTAGTAACTGCAGAACTTTTCTTAGTGTATAACAACTTATTTGGTAATGAAAGATTTAGCTGGGCGCTAACGGTATTTTAGGGATAACAATATTTCATTTGTTTCGGTAACGCTATTTTAAGGGTATTGATATTTCATTTATTTCGGTATCGGTATTTTAAGGATAACGGTAGTCCAGTTATTTCGGTAACGGTATTTTAAGGATGACGGTATTCCGTTTATTTCGGTAACGGTATTTTAGGGGTAACGGTAGTCAGTTGAAAGGGTTTTGAATCGATAACGGTATTTTAGCGGTACTGCCTACCAACCCTGAATTTTTTAATGAAAAGTCGAAAAAAAAACTTTCGGAAAGAATCCGTAAAAATAGCATTTTTACAAAATAACTGAAAAAATTGCAATTGCCAAAATTATTTTGACAATATCAATAAGGCACCATCAAGTAATTTGACACATCTTAAACTGGAACTGAAAAATATCACGCTCAGTTAAACTCAGTTTAACTTTCAGTTTTCAGATTAACTGAGGCCGAGTTTTTAGGATGTAGATTATCTTTAAAATTAAACGCTGTTTGTAACTCGAATACTGCTTTTGAAATTTGGTGTATTTAGTTTTATTTCAATAAAGAACGCAAATATAAAAAAGGAAATGTTGTTCCGAGAAAATTTTGTTAATAAACTTGAAAATGGCAGACAAAATTCGTTATGGGTTTAACTAAACCAAGTTTATATGACATCTGAAAACTCGGCCTAAGCGGCACATTAAACTTAAGTTGCGTTTACACTTGCATCGAAATTCCGAGATTTCGATATTCACCACTCTAAAAAAACAATGAAGGAAATGAGATAAATGTGTAAGCACACATATTAGTTAGCTTTAATAAATACATTCTCTAAAAATTTAACGTCTATATGCTTTTCTTCATTGTTTTTTCGGAATGGTGAATATCGAAATCTCAGGATTTCGATGCAAGTGTAAACCGAACTTTAGTTTAATTGGCATCCAAAAAACTAGGTCTTAAAGTTAACAATTAACCATGCAGTATGAGACACAACGTTATGAGTTAACTATTAGTAACTTCAAAAATTAGTTTTGAATGCAATTTTTCTTTCGTTTAATAGTTAAGTTAACCCTATAGTATGAGACCCACCCTGAATTGCCGGCCAAGGTAGAGCTGTCAAAACCGGGTGCCGAATTATTCGATAAACCGGTTTTTTCTATATTTCCGGATTTTTTAAACCAGTTTTTGAAAAAGGTGGTTTTCATATTATTTGAGAAACCGGGTTTTTTGTGTCAGTAATTAGACATTTTCGAGTATTTTTAAGATGAAACTTTCAAGTAAATTTTCTTATTTTCTTTAATAATTATACAAAATATTTAAGTATTAATTCATAAACGCATTATAAAGTTAATAAAGGTTTAAAAAACAATTTTTTTATATAAAATTTGTTCCATAAACCTTCTGTAACTTTATAAAAGGAGTTATTTCTTAATTTTTTAACTTTTTCTCCCCCTGTGGTAAAATATGCGATTTGGAACCCTAAAATTTTAATAAAAATGATGTCACAAATTTTTTACATTTGAAAGCTATTGTAAAATAGGGGTATAACTTTTTTGGGGTGCAAGCTCCGAGGGCTAAACCTAATAGATAATATTGTGCTGATAAAAAACATTTTTTTTAAATCAATTTGGTGAAAAATCCTCCCGCACCAAATGCGATTTCTAAAATGCTTAAAATATTTTATTTTTATTAAAAAATTTTTTTTATTTTATTAACTAAGTAAAAATGGTGGGAAATGATTTTTACTGATGTTTATATTAGAAAATTAAAAAAAAACTCACTAATTTGAAATATTACTTTTTTTAAAGTAAAAAAAAGTGGTTTTATTTAAAAAAAAAAATTTATATAAAACTTTAATGCGTTTGGTGCGGGAACTTTTTTAACGATTGCGAAAAAGTAAAATCGTAGTTCTTAATATTTTTCCATTCTCCACTTGATTTTGCCTTGGGAAAAATATTTGCAAAAATTGCAGAAAGTTATATCCCTATTGTACAATCTTCAAAGTTATTTTTTGCGCCATTTTTA
Organism: Leucophora obtusa; assembly: GCA_949987735.1. Classification (NCBI taxonomy): domain Eukaryota; kingdom Metazoa; phylum Arthropoda; class Insecta; order Diptera; family Anthomyiidae; genus Leucophora; species Leucophora obtusa. The sequence continues at coordinate 39,338,064 of OX465296.1, forward strand.
AAATGTTCCTGCCTATTGATGTTAAAAATTTCCACCGCAATTTTGCAACAGTTCCAGAGCAGGTAAAAATTTTTTATAGTGGTTAATAGCCTTTTTCGCAAAAATTACGAACAAACTACTGGGGTTTTAGATCTTACCGAAACTGTTTTTATTAAAAAAACAGCGGCTTTAGAAAGAATAATAACTGTTTTAAAGGTGTATTAGCACTAATGGAATAATTTACGCTGCGGATTGCTTTCAAGAAAGGAACAAAATAGTAAGTTTTAAGCTTTTAGTAATTTTTTGTAAGTTTTATAAAGAAAATTTTCATATACAAAATGATTATTAACAAAATCCGCAAAAAAAAACGGTTTTGAATTGAAAAACTAAAAACCGGTTTTTCAAAAAGCCGGTTTTCGAAAATCGGTTTTTCAAATAGGTCGAATACTTGGCAACCCTAGGCCAAGGCAATATGCTCTGTAGTATTTTAGTGTGCACTTAGTTATTCTATTAAAAACAAAATTTGAATGTAACCTAAAAAAATTAATTGAAATTTATACAAATAATATTTTACAAGCTAAAATATACATTCATAAATTAAACTAAATACAGTAGAAGAATTATCATAAAATGATATAAAGAATTGGTTTTTCTCTACAAAAATTCTAGTATATGTAGGAGAGTAGCAAGCAGTTAGTTAATTCGTTTGACAACTCGCCATTTTTAGAATGTTTTGCCATTGTTTTTCTTCGAACCATTATTACGGCAATTTTGACTTGACTTCTTACGTCGTTTCTCAGACGACCAATCAACATCATCTTCATCATCACTGCCGGCATTGGTCTGCAGGTAAGATGATGAGGATGATGAGCTAGCACTAGTACTATCCTTTGTGGCTAGACGACGGCTAGCAATGCGAGATGATATACGCCCCATACCCATACACTTTTCCAAGTGTGGTGCAAAGCGAGCAGCCGATACAGGCCTATCACAGTTGGGACAGGTGATGTCCATTGGTTTTTTAGCTGTAGAAATGCCAAAAATATCAAAATTTGGCATATCAACGATGCGGAACGACGATTCCGCTTCACCATCGGCCACTCCATCGATAGCTGCCAAATTACCAGTCTTACGTAAATGATGTATTTCTAAGAACACTCCCACAATAGCATCATCTAAAAGCGATTCGTACAAAACGCTGGCAGCCTTGTCCAGACTTTTGGGATCTTTAACAATTTCTTGAAAAGATTTAAGAAGGGCAGCTGTTGAGGTATTTGCATTCTGTATTGCATTATTAGACTTTTCGTTACCAGCAGGAACTTTCGATGAGGACGTTGAATTTGAGTTTTTGTTACCACTATTATTGGAAGATGCGGCATTGTTGTTAGGAGCGCCGGTTGACATCTCTTATTACTTTCGTTTGGATTGCAATTACAAATACATTGATAAAAAAACTCTACATTCGATTTTTTTGTTTTTGTTTATAGAAGCTTTAAAGAGATGCCATATTAAAGTAACGGGATAAACAGCACGCCAGATTATTGGTTTGACCCATATGCCAAAAAATCGGTATCGAGAAAATCGATAAAGAATAGACAGAGTACCTATTCTGAATAGTTTGAAAGCGGTGTAATGATAAAAATTGTCATTTGTTATCAGTAATTTTAAATAGAAGTTTGTTATTTAGTTAGTAGCTTTAATTAACCATATAAGGCCCTAAGGGCTCGGTTATGTAATAGAAGAATTAATAATAAAAAAAAAATGAGTGAAAAATATTTTTTACCGCTTGACAGCTTCACAAATCATTTGAATCAGTTCTCTGGTTTACCAGAGCAACCCGTACAATTGATATATATTTTTTGTTTTAAAATAAAAATATTTGTAGAGGTTTCTTTGATTTTTTTTTAAGTTTTTATTTCTTTATAATTATATTGTTATACGTTTATTATTATTTAAAAAATATACATATGTACAAAAACAAACGACAGCTGTGTTCACTAACTGCTCACAAGTAGCGTAAAATATTTACGCTACCAAAACAAGGTAGCGCTACCACAACATGTTGACTTAGCGGTAGGTAATCAAATCATTCACCAGATTATTGAGTAGCGGATTAGTAACAGTAAGGCATTTGGTACGCACCCAATGTTTATATTTTCTTAAAATCTACATTATAAATATATTTTTTTTATTTTCTCCCTTAATTTCGGCATATATTTTAAACAGAAGTTTAAATTTTCATTAATTTATATACAATAAATCAAAAGTTATTATGCTGTTTTGTTTTGTTTTGTTTTGTGCTGCATATCAAGTTTTGTTTTTCAATTTGACTGTCTTTGCTGCATATCAATACTTTTATGTGAGTCGAAAAGCAGTTCTCTTTTTATTTCAATTTACTACAGCTGTAAATTCTCGATAAATTTGGGTACTCGATACTACTCAATACGTTCTCAATTGAGTACTCGATACTGCTCAATAGTTTTTCATACAACCTTTTCCGAAAGAGTTATAAGGCAGAGTTGTATTGTCGTAGGTTATTTCCATGGCAAAAATTATTTGGGAAAATGCAAAACTGAAACTATTTAACTACTCAATAGGGTGTTGAGTACTCGTAAAAACAGGCGGTATTGAGTATTCAATAATTTTACAACTCTGGTTGTTATGGTAATGCAGCACAACAATAATGAATTTTATTTGAGCATGCAAAATTTCCTGTATATGCCAAAGAGTGGTGTATACAGCAAAACAATGCTCTTTAATTATTAAAATTGCGGATAGAGAGCAAAGACGATGCTGGCTATCTCAGATACAAAGTAAGATATTGAAAAACGGGTTTCGGAATCAGAAAGGGGGTATTTACAGTAGGCTTGTTCGTTTACTTACTACAATTTACTTCTTTTACTATAGCTGGAAAAATTCAATACAAAAAGCGTGTTCGTTTACCTACTACAAGTTACTACTTTTACTACAGATGGAAAAAATCAATACAAAAAGTAAACAAAACTTTCCAATTGTGGTAAAAGTAGTAAGAATTTCGAGTTAACGAACACACTGACTGAGTATATCAAACCAATAATAAGCTGACGAATCTTTGTAGAAACAAATTAATTGTTGATAAAATTTAGCATTTTTTGAAGAAAAAACTAATATTTCTTAGCCTTGAAATGGTCTAGTGTTCGCCACTACGTTTCTCTGCAATTGTTTTGACATTTCATATCATTTAATTTATTGCATTTGAAGACACCGTGTTAAGAAATAACAACACTAGTTGAAATCATACAATTATGTGAATCGTTGAATCGAACAGTTCGTTCATGAACGGCACATCTGTTCTAGAGTTGGGCTTAATCGTTCTTTTTGGTGACTCGGTCATATCGTTCAATAAAATTCATTGAACTAGTTCGTTCTATCGTTCTTTTTTGTTATCGTTCTTTTTTGTCATGAGCTGTATCTGAACAATGATTCGTGAACGGCGTCGTTCATTCGACAATTTATTGGCGCACTACATGTTACATGTTTATATTAATTTTATTGTGCATAGACTAATAGTGTCAGAAAATTACAATTTTATTAAAAATTTTAAATTATTAAGAAAAACATTTAATTCTGTAATAAAATGAATAAGAAAGGTATACAAACTTTTTATGACTACAAAAAAGAACGAAATGAACGATGAATGAAAAGAACGAATAATGGTGAACGATGTCATATCGTTCAATGAACTGAACCGTTCAAATGAACTAGTTCGTTCATGAACGACACAACTCTAATCTGTTCCAAAGTAAAATTGGTCAGTACTATCCCATATGCTATCCCATTAGGTCCATTCGATTACTGGATAATTTGTACAAGTTTGTACAAATTTTTACTGGATGGCGTTCGTTAACACAAATCCTCAGTAAACAGAAAGAAAAAGAGAGAATAAAGTGACAGTTCTATGTTGAGAGTTTCTAAGTCTTCTTCTTTTTCTTGCAAATTTTTACTGGATAAATTTTTGCCAGTAAGAATTTGCAAGCAGAAAAAAACATGTTTCGAAAACATGATTATTTATGGTAAATAAAAAAAATATTTTCCAATTATATTATTTTATGGAAATGCAAAGCAGTAAAACTTTCAAAATAAATTATGGAAAAGATAAGAAAACCTTCTAAAAATGTTCTGCATAAGGTTTAACATCAAAAATTGTCTTCTTTCATAGCGACTAGTTAAAATTTATTTGTATATTTGGTGTTGTAATCAGCTGTGTCTACAAACTTGCAAATTGTTGCAAATTTTCTGTTCGCGTACATGTTTGGGAAAATTTTATTTTGAGAGTAAATCTTGTTTTAGTCTCTGTAAGTTTGTACTGAGTAATTCTTACTGGACTTGACTGATAAAAGTAATCGAATGGACCTATTACCATATACATAGACCATATACATTAAACGCCAATAAATAAATAAGTTGAAAAATTATAATTTACAATTTTCTTTCAACATTGTAAACCGTTCCTATAAGTGTTGGTACATACACAAGTCAAATAACAATAAGTACAAAAGGAGTACGTGTCAATTTGTTTAGAAAACAAAAATATTGTAAATTCCATTATTGCTAAATTTAATTTATTAAATATTTAATGTTTTCAGTAGGTGTATGACAAAAAAATACACATCACCCTGGCGACCACAAATATGAGACGAAATAATTATCCATACCAAGCATTAAACCAGAATCCAGGACCCAGCCGGGTGCCCCATGATGCTTTGGAAGATGAAAATGAAAAAGCAGCAGACGAATTGAAACAAAAAATTGGAGCTCTTAAATCATTGACTATTGACATTGGCAACGAAGTACGATATCAAGATAAACTATTGCGCGGCATAGATGATGATATGGATCGTACTCATGGTTTTCTGGGGAATACTATGCAACGAGTTATTAGATTAGGCAAAAATGGTGGTAGTCGACATATGTGTTACATGTTTTTATTTGTCGTGTTTGTATTTTTACTCTTATATTTGGTTTTAAAAATAAAGTGAAGTGAAATGGAATCAATTGTCTTTTGAAAATGAACGATTTTAATCAAGGCTTTTGAATAAGATAACGTTTTATGTATAATATTTACGAGATTTGTATTTATATAGAAAATTCATCCAATTTGATGAGTTCTAAATAAAAAAAAATTGCACTTGAATCGATTATATTTTTCTTACTGTACATCCGATTCGGATCATGGTGGTGTTTCCAGATATTGTTCTGCCTCAGAAAATACATACAATTCAGAAACTACATATACTGACTCATTCGTCTGACAACGAATGTATTCTAGAAACCCATGTAAGTTTTATATAGAAAATTTAATTTCATTGTTATTAAGGGTAGGTCTCGAAGTGGCTTAATAACCAATTCGTTTTGGAATCAAATCTCAATCAAGTTAAAGTTCGAAATTTTATGATTTTAAATCTGATTTGAATTAGATTTTTTTAATAAAAATTGATGTATTTTGGTTAGTTTTATTAGTTTTCAATAAAAAAAATGCTTTATGAGATTCTTTTTTATTTTTTTATTATTCAACATTTATAAAAGACACAAAAATAAAGTGCATATGTACAAATATATTTTTTTCTAAACCATTCAACATTCGGCAAACCACACTACATTTTAAGATTGCTGTTTGTTATACAATTTTTAACTTATTATTTAAATACAATAATATGTGAATATATCGCATATTGCGTGTGCAAGTAATGTTCATTTCTTATTTTTTTATTTTAACTTTTAATTGCCCAAATTGTTCCATTAGTTCCTATGCCTGATAGGATGTTTTCATTTTTTTACTACGTCGACTAAAATCTTGTTCATCGCCATCTGAACTATCATGCTGGAGACTTTGTTCACCATTTGTTAGTTGTTGATATTCGGTTGGATCTATAACATAGCCACTCTTGGCACATTCAAGCATACGAACTAAATAAAATAAAAATAATTGATTTGAATAAAGAGTTCTAAAGAATTATACTAAAGCAATACTAAGGTTAAATTCTATAATTAAACAGGTTTATCTGAATGTAATTCGCATAAAAAATTATCGGAATAAGTTTCTAAAAATCTATCGATAGGAAACTTTAACTAATAAAAAATATATATAAATGCCAACTCAAAAAAGCTAACTTCTCAGGAGAGCTAAAAACTAATTATTTTGCTCATTATTGTAAAAATAAACAATTTACCTTCCAGAAGATGGTTTAAATATTCATACTAATTTATACCTATGCAAAAAATTCATATTTTGCAATTTTTTATAAATTTTTTTGAGATAGCATATTCTAGAATATCACAACACAAATATTTTTTCAGAGTTAGCAGATTTTATCGGAAAATAAAAATACGATTTTTTTGAAAAATGTTTATTACCCAGCAAAAAAACCGAATGCATTCTACAAGAATGCATTTTTCACTGCATATAAAGTAGCTATATATGCGGATTTCTTACTTCCAATAAACGTATTTTAAATGACTTCCAAAATGCCATTAATTAAAAACTTTTTTTACTTACCAGAAAAAAAATATCTGACCAAGATCCGTAAAAGCACCTATACTGTTCGGCACAAATGCGTTCAAATTGAGGTGAAAAACGCATTCTTTTAACATTGGCTTGTCATAGGAGAGAAGGTGTTTATGCTTCTTTAAGTCTGCTTTGCACGTCATAAAAATGAGTGCTTGGATGTTCTTTTTTATATAGGAAAGCAATTCATTTTTGTTACTATCTGAGAGATGAAAAGTAACTTCTTGGGAATGCATTCAAATATATATTTAAGAAGTGATATTTATGACTTTTGAATGCATTCCCAAGAAGTTACTTTTCATCTCTCCTTAGATAGTAAAAAAAATGAATTGCTTTCCTATATAAAAAAGAACATACAAGCACTCATTTTTATGACGTGTAAAGCAGACTTAAAGTAGCATAAACACCTTCTCTCCTATGACAAGCCAATGTTAAAAAAATGCCTTTTTCACCTCAATTTGAATGCATTCTTGCCGAACAATATATGTAGGTGATTTTACGGATCTTGGGTCAGGTATTTTTTTGCTGGGTATTTAAGCATTTTATGAGATGTTTTATTCCATATTAGATAGAAAAATTTAAAAACTACTAAAACTACTATTTACTAGTATGATAAAAATACCAATACCATATCTCGAAAACTAGCCATTGGATATAAAAATCTTTTCCAGATTCGTATTCAGCATGCCAAATGCAATAAGATGTGAGGTAGATATATAATAAATTGATTTTTTTAAAGTTGGAAATTTACTATGGGAGTTATCATTTATTTTCACCAAAAAAAAATGTTCAGTCTTGTATTATCATTTGATGTGTTAAGTCATAGTTTATTCTGTTTCCTTAAAGTGTAATAAAAGCAGGCACCAGAAAACGTTTTTTTATTGTTTTTATCAAAAATAAATATCACTAAAGTTCAAAATGTTTTTATTTCTCAATCGAAAACAAAAAATTTCAAATGTACTTTAAAACAAAAATATCCCTCAAGTTGAAATTCGAAAAATATCTTTAGGTATAAATATCAAAGATAAAAAAATTGATAAAAAAATAAAACTTTTTAAAACGTTTTAAAAAACGTTTTTTTTTTGTTTTTCATCTTTGTACTAAGTACAAAAATATGAATAGAATTTTAAAATTTTTGTTTTATTTTTATGGTGGAGATACTATTATGGTTTTTGGTTTCAAATCTGTAGAAAATCATATAATATCCTAGAGTGAACTGTTGAGCGGTACATACAAACATATATTGCAAATATTTTTTTTTTTGCTAAAATGTTTGCCAATTGACCAGCATTTTGCACTAATATTATTCATTTTCGGAATGAAATCGCTGTATAAGTTTTCTAATTAAATTTTTGCACCATGAAACCTTTTTCGCATTCCGCCATTAATTCGCAATTTTTTAAGTGCAGATTTTTAAAATTTATAACCTAGGGACCATAATACCCATATCTCATACCAAAGTTTGGTAATTAGTTCGCAAAAAAAAATTGCCAAAAAAAAATTTGCAAAAAAAAAATTTTTTCCATTAATCTATTCTCTTGCAGAATATAAATTGCTGATTAGGTTTCTTAACTATTTTTTTGTATCATAAAGGCTTTTTTCGCATTCCGCCAATATTTTGCAATTTTTTGAGTGCGGTTTTTTAAAATTTTTAACCTTAGGACAATAATTCCCATATCTTATGCCGAAGTTTGGTGGTTAGTATGCAAAAAGTTTCGCGAAAAAAAATTTAGCAAAAAGGAAAAATTTTCCATCAACATACTCATTTGAAGAATGTAAATCGCTGACTGAGTTTTTTAATTTATTTTTTGTACCATAAAGCTTTTTTTCGCGTTCCGCCATTATTTTGCAAATTTTTAAGCGCGGTTTTTTTTTAACTCACAACCTAGGGACTATAATACCTATATCCTATACCAAAATTATCTGGTTAGATTGCAAAAACAAAAAAAAATGGGAAAAAAAATTTTACAAAAAGGAATAGTTTTGCATCAATATACATATGTATGTATATGTATGTAACATATGTATAGCAGAATGTTAATCGCTGATTAAGTTTAAAAAATTTTGGGTGCGGTTTTTTAAAATTCATTAATTTGGGACTATGATACCCATATCTTATGCCAAAGTTTGGTAGTTCTTACGCAAAAAATTTCGCGAAAAATAAATTTTGCAAAAAGGAAAATTTCTGCATCAACATATTCGTTTGCAGAATGTAAATCGCTGACTGAGTTTTTTAATTTATTTTTTTTACCACAAAGCTTTTTTTCGCGTTCCGCGATTTTTTTGCCATTTTTTAAGTGCGGATTTTTAAAATTCATAATCTTGGGACTATAAGACCAATATTCTCATAGCAAAGTTTGGTGGTTAGTTTGCAAAAAAAAATTCGCGAAAAAAATTTTCCGAAAAGAAAATTTTTTGCATCAGTGTATTTGTTTGCAGAATGTAAATTTCTGATAAGAATTTTTAATTCATTTGTTGTACCATAAAGTTTTTTTTCGCGTTCCGACATTAGTTTGCAATTTTTTAAGTGGGGTTCTTTAAAATCCATAATCTAGGGACTATAATACATATATCCTATACCAAAATTAGCTAGTTAGATTGCAAAAACAAAAAATCACGACAAAAATTTTTGCAAAAAGGAATAGTTTTGCATCAATATATTTGCTTGCAGAATGTTAATCGCTGATTAAATATCAAAATTAAAATTTTGTACCATAAAGCCTTTTTTCGCATTCCGCCATTATTTTTAAATTTTTCAAGTGCAGTTTTTGTGGTTAGTTGCTCACAAATCCTATGGTTTTAATGACCACAGTTTGTCTTTTGCACAAAATTATTCAGCCTATCATGCTTTTAGAAGTCTTTTCGGCTGAAATTTTTATTACTTTTTTATAACTATTGGATGCAGAAATGTGTCTGTGAATGTTGTTTTAAGAATTTTTACAAAATTTATATGTAATTGTAATCAGAAAAAACTAAAAAAAACGTTTTAAAACGTTTTATTTTGTTTTTTCCTCAATACAAAACAAAACGTTTTTTTTTTTGTTTTTTCCTCAGTACAAAATAAAAATAATTCTCAACTTTCCTGAAAATATCAGTACGGATATTTTTTAGATTTTGTTTTCGAAAAGAAAACAAAAAATAAAAAAATTGATGAAAACAAAATATCCATCAAGAAAAATAAATTCATTTGTACACAAGTGATTTTTTTTTATTGAGGAAAAAACAAAATAAAACGTTTTAAAAGTATTAATATCGGGTGCCTGAATAAAAGTTTACGGTTTATTTTTTTTTATTTATTTCTTGTTGTTATTGTTTGTTAAAAATATCTAAATATTAAAAAAAAAAAACAAAATTAAACGCAATCGTGAAGATGTTGATGCCTGCTCTGGGTATAACATGAATAGAAAAAAAATGGTCACAAACAGCTCTCAGAGAGCTAGCAATTCAAATTATTTTGCACCTCTGCAAACTATCGATGATGACGATAATGAAGAAACAATTATCGAACCAGCTGTTAAAGTTAACATACCACCAAAAACAATATCAAAATGTAAAATTGAACAAGTTCATGAAATATGTAGAATATTAAAAATCAAAGATTACTCTATACGTAAAATTTCCATCGGTCTAAAATTGTTTTGCACAAATAACGTAGATTTTACTACCGTTTGTGACTCTCTCACTAAGAAGTTTCAGCTCGAATATTTCACATATGCTGCTAAAAACGAAAAGCCTTATAAGGCTGTACTATTAGGTCTAGATAAAACAGACCCATCAGTTGTTAAGTCCAGACTTTTAGACATGGGCCTTAAATGTATCGATGTTAAAATTGTTACTAGAGCCTATGCTGGAGCTAGGGACAGTAACAACGAACAAATTATATTCATTGTCTACTTTGAAAAAAAGTCAATCACATTAAGAGAATTAAGGCAAAATTACTCAGCCATCAACTACATAAAAGTCAGGTGGGAATACCAAAAACCCAACAAAACAAAACTGACCCAATGTTATAATTGTCAGATGTATGGACACGGTGCCAGCAGATGCAATGTTAAAACATTTTGTACCCATTGCGCCGGGAATCACAAAACTGAAGAATGCAAGTCAACCATTGTAAAATGTGCTAATTGTAAAGGCCCCCATAAGGCTATGTCCCCTGACTGCCCTAATAGGGAAACATATAAGCAAATAAGGCAACGTGCTCAACCAAAGAGTACCAGACAAAGAAGCCAACAATTCAACAACCAATCAAATTACAATGTTAATTTTCCAAATGCTTTAAATCAGAGCGAAACACCAAATCCATCTAGAACGGGTTATAGCCAACCATTCACCCAAAATAACGATAATAAAAATTTGTTCTCTTTAGAAGAATTAAAAAATCTTACCTTTGAATTAATTTCAAATTTAAAAAAATGCAGGTCTCATGAAGAGCAATTCGAGGTTGTTACAAAACTTGCATGCAAATTTTTGTACCAATGAACAGCAACATAACGTTATTACAATGGAATGCTCGTAGCATTCGCACTAAAAAAGACGAATTATTCCATTTCTTGGAAAAAACCAATATTGACATTTGTTTACTTTGTGAAACCTGGCTAAATAAAAAAATTACAATAAAACATCAGAACTTCTACTGCTACAGATACGATCGACAACGTGGTGGAGGAGGTGGAGTAGCTATTTTAATTAAAAAACACATTCAGCATCAACTTATACCTCCTATTAACACAGAACTGATTGAAAACATAGGTATTAAGGTAAAATCTGGTAATGACTTTATAAATATTTATTCTTGCTATTATCCTGGTGGGTCAACAAACAGGGACCCTAGAAGAAAACAAACATTTGCGTCAGATATTCGTAAACTAACGAGCTCAAATAAATACATATTAGGAGGAGATTTTAACTGCAGACAGTTATTGGGGATGTCAAATAAGTAATGGCTGGGGTAACATATTATATGAGAAACTCCAACTAAACCAAACACAAATAGTATTTCCCCACGAATATACTTATATTCCGGCTGATCCAAGTAAACAACCGTCAACTTTAGATTTTTTTCTAACTAAAATATCTCAAAATATGTCCGCAGTAAAAGTTATAAATGACTTGAGTTCTGATCACCTACCAATCATTAGTACAATTAATTTAAATTATGAAATGGTAGACAATTTATGCTACGCTTTCAGCAAGGCAAACTGGCCGCATTTTATGAAATTCATAAACAGGAATCTTCCTGTGGCGGATAGCGTTAATAAATAAACAACAGCTCTCAAATTGACAACATGATAAATGTTTTCAATAATAGGTGTGTTTGGGTACTTTTCCAGTAAAGTCCAGTAAAAATTACTCAGTAACAAATTTACAGAGAGTAAGGCAAAATTTACTCTCAAAAAGAAAAATATCTAAAAATGTACGCAAACAGAAAAATTGTAAGAATTAGTAAAATACTGCTGCCAACTTCTCTCCTAAAAATATCGCTAAATCAAACTAAAAAATCACTAGAAAATATCTAAATTATAAAAAAAAATAAAAAAGCGATAATTCTCTAAATTTCACGAAATTTTTAGGTTCTGTTGAAAAACTTCACAAAAATAGCTATATTTTTCAAACTTCTTAAAACTTTTTTAAAAAACTATCGATACATCGCCAAACTTTTCGAACTTTTTTGTTTTCCATAAAAATTTAGCGATAAATCGCTGAATAATAATGATTCAAAAATTCTGTCAAGGAAATAAATGTAAAAAATGCTAAGAAAATGTCAAGACCGCCTTGAAAAGAAAAATCGCTAGTTTTCCCGCTAATAGCTAAATTATATTTTATCCCGCTAAATAGTTGAAATATCGCTAGATTTGCAGAAAAAATAGCTAAATTAGCAACAGTTATTAAAATAGCTGATTGCGAAATAAACCTATTCAAATTATTAGATTAATAAATAAAACTTAATAAAATGATCACTTACTTCCTCCTTCCATCGTAAATAAGCTTATATTTAAATATTTTTTATTTTTACAAAAAATTATTTCAAAATTATTTAGACAAATGTTTTGTTTCTTCAATCATATTTTTTCAATCATATGTTTTTTTTTCTTACAAATTCTTACCAGCAAAAATTCATCCAGTAAAAACTTGTAAGTTCTCCGGTATTGAACTGTCACTTTACTCTCTAGTTTTCCTCTCTCCTTACTGAGTAATTGTGTAAACAAACACCTTCCAGTAAAAACTTGTACAAATTTGTACGAATTTGTACAAATTTTTGGGTACCCAAACACACTTAATGTAGTAAAAATGGGAATAGATGAAAGTGTGCCCAAACGTAGAATTGCACCAACCTCTAAACCCTTACCAAACAACATAAAAATTATGATACAATTAAGGAACGTATTTAAAAGGAACTGGAAGCGTTACAGAGATGTTAATGATCGTCGAGCTATGACACGTTTAAATAAAAATATTACGAATGAAATAAACCACTTCAGAAACCAAACTTGGAATAACATGTTGTCCAATTTGGACAAAGCATCTTCCCCTTTTTGGAAAGTTTCAAAAATGTTAAAGAAGAAATCTAGCAATATTCCAATTTTAAAACACAACAATGTAGTATGTTTCACCCGGCAAGAAAAGGCTGAAATTTTGGCTCACAACTTTAATTTGAACCACTGTATTTCATCAAATTTAAGTGATACTACTACGATTACTGAGGTTAATGGTGTTGCAAACCTTATTCGTAATATTAACCCAATCCCACAAAACTGTTACTTCACTACTACTGAAAAAGTTGGTGTAATTATAAAAAAATTGAAAAACAAAAAAACTCCAGGTTTAGACGGTATTAAAATTAAATGTCTAAAAAATTTACCTAATAAAGGTATCAACTATCTAACGAACATCTTTAATTCTTGCCTTAAATTATGCTACTTTCCCAGTGATTGGAAAATCTCAAAAACCATACCAATACTCAAGCCAAATAAACCTCCTGATTCTCCACTTTCTTATAGACCAATAAGTCTGCTCTCTTCTATAGGTAAAATCTTGGAAAAAATTATTAAGGAAAAGCTTATTAACTTTATCGATGCAAACAATATACTTCCATCGCAACAATTCGGGTTCAGAAGTGAACATAATACGTCTCAACCCCTTCTAAAAATCAGAAAATTAGTTAAAAATAATTTTCAAAACGGCAAATCAACTGGAATGATATTGCTAGACATAAAAGCTGCGTTTGACTCCGTTTGGCATAATGGACTTATTTTTAAATTGAAAAAATTCAACTTTCCAATTGAACTCATAAAAATTATTCAAAACTTTCTTCAAAATAGATCGTTCAGCGTTTACTTGGGTAAAACCTGTTCACAACAAGTTAATATCATTGCAGGATGTCCACAAGGTTCTTGCCTGTCGCCAGTTCTTTACAACATCTTACTGCTGACATTCCAACATTTTCCAATTGCATTACGTCTATATTTGCTACTGTTTCCAATTATTCGACATAGGCGGTTAACCGGTTATTGCATTATTCGAAAAATCACTAAAATTGATTAACCGGTTATTCGGGTCGGTTATTCGAGAAAATTGGCGATTAATCGATTAATCGTTTAAAGCAAAATTAATGTATTTCCTTAACTTTTTATCAACAAAGACACTAACAGCTTCCTGTTTTTGTTAAATATCAATATGACATATGAACACGATGTATTTAAAAAAAAATTCAAATTGAAAAGCACATCTACACGAGAGAGAAATGCTAGAGATAAAACAAAAATCACTTCTAATTAGCTCTATTTTGAATGAGTTTAGCTATTTTGTAGTGTTTTTTGCTCCATCTCTAGCAGTTTTCTCTCGCGTGTAAATGTACCTTAAGATTGAATGTTTCGGAATCTGAAACATTCAATCTTAAATGTTTCTAATAGTGTATTTAGACTGGGCAAAAACTAGTAGTTTTTGGCGATTTTTAGTTTTCGAGCCGAAAACTCCAAAATTAAAACCAGATTCCAACTGAAAACCAGATTCCAACTGGTTTTTGCCAAAAACCAAGTAAAAATATCTGAAATGTGCATTTTTGATACTCCCGGTATCATTTATGATTAGTTTTCGCTACACCATGTTACCACGAATATAGGAGTAAAGCAAGTGTCAAAAAAATATTTTTTCATTTTTTAAGAATATTTCTAGTTTAGCTTGAAATTGTGTGAAGTTATTCTTTTTTAAATGTATTAAAAATTTGTTTAGATTAATTTAACAATAAAAGAAGAAAGAAAAGTGTATAGTAAAAAAGTGTTGTGACAAAGAAAAAGAAAATAATCAGTGTAAATGACTTGGCTTTCGTAATTTAGTTTTGTATAAAAACCAGCTGGGTTTTGCTTGGTCTAAATTCAGTATAAATTGAAACATTTCTTATACTAATAGAAAAATTTATTTAAAAATATAGCTGAAGCTATCAAAAATTAGTTAAAAATTGCAAAAAAAAACTGCTGAAACTAGATTTTTTTTCTAAAAATTAGTAAGTTGAAAACAGCATAACCTAAAGGTATGTTTTTTTATTTCTTTACGAAATTTTTTTTTAATCTGTGAAACTTTGGATACGAAATTTCTTTAATTGCAAATTTAATGAATACTACAATAAATATAATATTGCATTTAAAAAAATTATTGTGCAAAGTCCTTCCTCCTCCTCTGAAGAAATAAAAAAAAGATTTAGTTCCATTTGAGTAAAATATTAATTAATTCAAAATATCAATTTACTCTACAAAAATTTGCAAAAAAATGTTCTGAATAGTAGAGTTAGTAGACTAAAGAATGTCATAAACAGTTGTTAAATTTTTTAGTCTTTTTCCGTTTTTAAGGGCCATTGACAATAAACAAAATTATCCAAAGTTTGAGCTAACATAGGATTGCACAGGGATCTTTATTATTCCAGTTTTAATGCAAATTTCCACTAAACTTCATAAAAATTTTCAATATACGAACTTCAGCGAAACTTTTTTGAATCAATGTAAAAATCAGAGCTTCGAAAAACTTCATTCAATTTAAGATTAATTCACGAAAAATTAAATTCAGATTTTTAAAATATTCCTGTACCATTCCCTTAAACCATTCGTAAAGAATTCATTCATAAGCTTCATTCCCAAAGCTTTAATATGAATTGAATGAATTCCTAACTTGAATCATTCAAATCGCATGTTCATTCACCATTTTACTAATTGAATGAAGAAATTTTATTACCATTCACTTAGTGCAGTGTAAGTTGAAACTAACATATAATCAAAACCAAAGCATACAAGCTGTAACAAAGCATACGATACTATTTATTTCTGTTAGATGAATATTAAACGTTTTTCATTGTTTTATGCTAATATTTCAGCAATTACATGCAAATTTAAATTTTTCATTTGATTAAGTGAATGAAAACAAATCATTTTTCATTCACTTTTTTATTAAATGAATTCAGGTAAATTGGGTTTCATTCAGTTAGAATTCAATCAAAATAGAATGAATTCATATAATTTAAAGCTATAGGGAATTAAGCTATCGAATTAACTCCATAAGAATGCTATTAGGGAATGAAATTTAACCCAAATTTCATTAATTTTTAAAAAGTGAATGAAAGAATTAAGCCTTTTAAACCTTTGGTAAAAATTCATAAATAGAATGTAGACATTTCTCTCAGTGTACAGTTACAAATGTAAAATTCCATTTAATTTTGATTTTTTACACTCATAGAAAAAAGTTTGTAGAAAAGTTAGTAAAACTGTTAGTACTTCAACTTAACAAATTTTTAACTAATTTTTAGTTAAAATTTAATTTTTAGTTAATTTTTTTGCTACCTCCACATTACTAACTTACAAATTTTTTTGCTATTTTTTTTTTGCTGAATTTAGTTACTAATTTTTAACAATAAATTTGCTAACTTTACAGTATTTTGCTGAATTTTAGTTACTAATTTTTAACAGAAGATTTTCTAATTTTACAAATTTTTTGTAAACTAAACCACCAATTTTGGAGCGCTTATAAACAGAATGTTAAATGACTCATAAAAATTACTGCATATTTTTAACTCGCCAAAAATAATGCAAAAAGTTTTTTAAATAAAACTTAATTAATTGAAATGGTTGAAAATTTGTCCTACTCATAAAATATCTAAATTATTAAAATTTATGAGAAAAGTTTCTATTTATCCTAATACATTAATTTTTAAAGATCAAGGTTTATTTTGGACGAACCATTTTAATATGAAAATTGTGATTAAAAGTATCTCTGGGGAGCAAGTGCAGTTTACGGGGATGACCCTAATTTGTTTCCCCCAATATTGTAGTTTTTAAGCTTATTTAAAGAATACGATATATTTAATCGGCCACACCTTCTTTCCTGTGGGTGGAGCTTTAGAGGTGAAAATGGAAATTTAAATAAATTCGGAAGTATATATCCGATCAGTAAACAATGAAAATCAAAAGAAGGGTCTCTGAAATACATTTTGTTATGGTTAACATATTATTGTCTATAAATATTACCACTTTTACAAAAAATCATTCTTGGGAAATTTTCATTGGCATTGAAATATAATTGGCATTACTTTATATCAATTTCAATGCCAACAAATTTCATCACCATTCAATGCCAATGAAATTTTTTTCAATTTGCATTGATGAAAACACATAATTGAAGAAAAAGCATTGTAATATAAAAAATATAAGAAATACGAGCATTTTTAATTTTTTTTCTTAATTTATTCTTTTATTAAAACATGAAAACATATACTTCTTTCATCAATTATAAATGGGCATTTAGGCATTGAACAATGCCAATTGAAAAAATTTCAATTAATTGACACATTCAATAAACTGGTCCCAAGTATGTTTTTAAATATACATTTATTTTTTAGTTATTAATTTTCATTTCATTTGCTCCTTTTGTACCTTTTTCCAGTCCACTAGTAATCTGCAAAAGTTTTGTTGATTTCAGAAAATTTTAGCAAAAATTTTGTAGATTTAACAATTTTTTTTTTGCTATTTTCATTCTACTATTATTTAGCAATTTTTTTGCTGATTTCAGCAAGTTAAATTGTTATTTGCAATTAAAAAATATTTAGCTCAAATATTACTAAAATTCTGTAAATTTAACAGTTTTTTTTTGCTATTTTTATTAAACTACTATTCAGCAATTTATTTTGCTAATTTTACCAGGTTAAATTGTTATTTGCAATTAAAAACAATTTATCTCAAATATTACTAAAATTCTGTAAATTTAACAATTTTTTTTGCTGTTTTAATTTTATTAATATTTAGCAAACTGATTCTGCTAATATTAGCAGTTTTTTCTGCAGCATCATTTTTAACTAATTTTTAGTAACTTTTTCTGCTATTTTTACGGACTTATTTGTATGAGTGTAGCTTTAATTTTGTGTTAACTTTAGGTTATTTCGTTATTATTAATGTCACAAATGCGAATAAAAATTTAATTTCAGTGAAACGGTTACGGGTTCCCTTGTATTCTACACCTTTTTCAGTTCTATTTCAGAAAATTCCAAATATATTTCATAATTGTTTAAAAATGTTTTAAAATTCTACAAAAATGTTTTTAAATTGTCCAAAAATGTTTTAAAATTGTCCAAATATATTCTAAAATGGCCTAAAAAGGTTTCAAAATTGTCTAAAATGTTTCAAAATTATCCAAAATTTTTTTAAATTTTTCCAAAAATTTTTTAAATTTGTACAAAAATCATTCAAAATTGTCCAAAAATGATTTAAAATTGTTCCTAAATTTTTCAAAATTGTCCAAACACTGTTTAAAATTGTATAAAAACGTTTCAAAATTCATTTCAAAATTGTTCAAAATGAATTTTAAAATTTTCAATATGTATTTCAAAATTATACAAATATATCAATCACATCGAACTAGAGGCTGAATAATATATGCCCTCACTAATTATACAAATATATTTTAAAATATGTATTACAAATATGATTTAAAATATTTTATTTGTATTTAAGAAAATTCTATTTGTATTTGAAAATTGTTCAAATACATTTCAAAATCATTCATTTGTATTTAAAAATTTTAAATCTGTATTTCAAAATTGTCAAAATGCATTTGTATTCCAAAATTTTCCAAATGTATTTAATAAAATTCTAATTGCATTTCAAATTTTTCGAAATCTATTTCAGAAATTTATATTTTTATTTTAAAAGAATATTTACTAACGTACATGTCTCATAATTCCTATCAAATTTTCATTACGAAAGAGAAAACAGGCATGTTTGTAAAAATGCTTTTAAAATAAAATATAAATTTCTGAAATACATTTATAAAAATTTGAAATGCAACTAGAATTTTATTAAATACATTTGGAAAATTTTGGAATACAAATAGAGTCTTTAGAAATACATTTGGAAATTTCTGAAATACATTTGGAAAATTTTGAAACACAAATGGAATTATTTTAAATGCAATTTTACAATTTTGAAATACAGATTACAAATTTTTAAATACAAGTGAATAATTTTAAAATGTATTTGGACAAATTTAAAATACAAATAGAATTTTCTTAAATACAAATAAAATATATTTGTGTTTATGTTTCTTGTAATTTTTGAGCCAAAGTTAGAAAATTATGAAGTTTTGAGAAAAAAATAAGGGATAAATTACATATTAAAATTTTAACCGGTTAATCGACCTGTTTTAACCGATTATTCGGATCGAATAATTATTTGAGTTTTGAATTATTTGTTTCGACATTAACCGAAATAGAGGCGATTAATCGAGGAATCGGTTAATCGATTAACCGAATTGGAAACACTAATATTTGCAGATGATACATCAATTCTTAGTTCTGATGTTTATTCAGCTGATATTAAGTGTGTTTGCGTACCCGAAAATTTGTACAAATTTGTACAAGTTTTTACTGGAAGGTGTTTGTTTACACAATTACTCAGTAAGGAGAGAGGAAAAATAGAGGGTAAAGTGACAGTTCAATACAAGAGAACTTACAAGTTTTTACTGCCCGGTGAAAAATGTTCATATACGCTCAAACATGTTCATATATGGTTTATGTATGGACACATATGAACAAATATGGATTTTTTATGAACATATATGGATTTTATATGAACATATATGGAAGTATGTGTGATTCCATATATGGAAAAAATTTCATATACAGACATATAAGGAAACATCTGTTATTTCATATATGGAAATGGCACTCATATATGGACAAATATGAAAGTATATGTTATTCAATTTATGCAAAAGGGACTTGTATATGAACATATTTCGAAGAATACATTTTTCCATATATGTAAAAGGAACTCATATTTGGATAAATATGGAATTATATTTAATGCCATGAATAAAAAAAGGAACATATGTAGCGCCTAATTTGAATGTCATACATAAATTTATATCTATCGTACAACCTTATAATAAAGGACAGCAACGTTCGCATGTATTCGCATATATTTAATAAATCTATATGTTCATATATGTCCATATATGAACATATACTTAGGTGTTACCTCATTTTTCGGATCCATACATATATGGTTGAACCATAAATGTTCATATATGGACATTTTTCACCGGGCCCGGTGTTTATCCACCCGGTGAAAAATGTTCATATACGCTCAAACATGTTCATATATGGTTTATGTATGGACACATATGAACAAATATGGATTTTTTATGAACATATATGGATTTTATATGAACATATATGGAAGTATGTGTGATTCCATATATGGAAAAAATTTCATATACAGACATATAAGGAAACATCTGTTATTTCATATATGGAAATGGCACTCATATATGGACAAATATGAAAGTATATGTTATTCAATTTATGCAAAAGGGACTTGTATATGAACATATTTCGAAGAATACATTTTTCCATATATGTAAAAGGAACTCATATTTGGATAAATATGGAATTGTATTTAATGCCATGAATAAAAAAAGGAACATATGTAGCGCCTAATTTGAATGTTATACATAAATTTATATCTATCGTACAACCTTATAATAAAGGACAGCAACGTTCGCATGTATTCGCATATATTTAATAAATCTATATGTTCATATATGTCCATATATGAACATATACTTAGGTGTTACCTCATTTTTCGGATCCATACATATATGGTTGAACCATAAATGTTCATATATGGACATTTTTCACCGGGCAAATATGAGTTCCTTTTACATATATGGAAAAATGTATTCTTCGAAATATGTTCATATACAAGTCCCTTTTGCATAAATTGAATAACATATACTTTCATATTTGTCCATATATGAGTGTCATTTCCATATATGAAATAACAGATGCTTCCATATATGTCTGTATATGAAATTTTTTCCATATATGGAATCACATATACTTCCATATATGTTCATATAAAATCCATATATGTTCATAAAAAATCCATATTTGTTCATATGTGTCCACACATAAACCATATATGAACATGATTGAGCGTATATGAACATTTTTCACCGGGAGCTTATTTACGATGAAAGGAGTAAGTAAGTGATCATTTTATTAGGTTTTATTTATTAATCCAATAATTTGAATAGGTTTATTTCGCAATCAGCTATTTTAATAACTGTTGCCAATTTAGCTGTTTTCTCGGCAAATCTAGCGATACTTCAACTCGTTTAGGGGGATAAAATATATTTTAGCTATTAGCGGGAAAACTAGCGATTTTTCTTTTCAAGACAGTCTTCACATTTTCTTAGCATTTTTTTACATTTAATTCCTTGACAGAATTTTTGAATCATTATTATTCAGCGATTTATCGTTAAATTTTTATGGAAAACAAAAAAGTTTGAAAAATTTGGCGATGTATCAATAATTTTTTAAGAAAGTTTTAAGAAGTTTGAAAAATATAGCTATTTTTGTGAAATTTTTCAACAGAACCTAAAATGTTCGTGCAATTTAGGGATTTATTGCTATTTAATTTTTTTATAATTTAGATATTTTCTAGTGATTTTTTAGTTTGATTTGGCGATATTTTTAGGGAAGAAGTTGGCAGCAGTATTTTACTAATTCTTACAATTTTTCTGTTTGCGTACATTTTTAGATATTTTTCTTTTTGAGAGTAAATTTTGCCTTACTCTCTGTAAATTTGTTACTGAGTAATTTTTACTGGACTTTACTGGAAAAGTACCTAAACACACCTATTATTACAAACTTGCAGTCTGCTCTTACTGGGTTGAGTAATTATTTTGATAAATGGAAGATTTTGGTTAACCCTGAAAAAACGCAGGCTATTTATTTTACAAGAAAACGTAAGTCTTGTTTTATACCCCAGAGTTTACCTCGTTTCATGAACCATGATATTCCATGGGAAAACAACGTCAAATACTTGGGCGTTATGCTTGATACAAAGCTTAATTTTAATAATCATATTCCCTATGTAGTGGACAAAATTAACAAAATTATTAGAATAATGTACCCAATTATAAACAGAAAGTCGGAAATGAACATAGACAATAAAAAACTCATCATCAAATATATACTCCACCCCATAATGTTTTACTGTGCTCCAGTTTGGTACACGTCTGCAAAATGTCATATAAAAAAACTCCAAGTAGCACAAAATAAGCTACTTAAAATGATATTTAAACTACCATGGCACTATTCCACCCGACGCCTACATAGTCTCGCTGGCTTCGAACTCTTTCTGGATAAAATCGAAAGATTGACTCTAAATTTTGATGGAAGATGCCAACTCTCACAACATGTACATATCAATGAACTCATCTCATCATAATTTTATCTACTTTATTTTTTTTCTCATTTTTATCTTATACCTCTGCTTCGTAAAGGTTTTTGTAAATTTGTTTCCTTCCGTTTAATAATAATGTACATAAATTTCATAAATTAAAAAAATATATTTATATATCTAAGTAGAAAAGGAACGAAGTTCCTAAACTCTTTGCTTCTAAGTCAAATGTAAATAATATAAATATTATAAGAAATAAATTGAAATTGAAATTGAAATTGAAAAAAATGTTCTTTGAGATAGCATAATGACAAAAATTGATATAAAACGAGAACTAATTATCTTTTTGCTTAGAAATTTATATCACAGATGGGTATTGCATAGGGGATCTATTTGCCATCGGAAACTCATCTTGACCAAATTTCAGTTGACATATTTTGAATATAGGCTCTCGATATATCGCACTTGATCAACAGAGGGTATTAACTCAAAATTTTTTAAATTTCACTTTTTGCAAGAAATCAACTGACTACATCAATATCTATCTACTGTAAAAATTTCAACGTATTCCGATTATTCTTTCATCTCCAAAACCACATTTGAGACCATTTTCGTCATAGTGTAGTGACTACCTTTATATCAACAAAAAGTACCAGAAAAATTGTATTAACTTAAAAAATTGGTTTTTTTGCAATAATTGCAAAAATTTAAAAGAAAAACAATAAGGGTATTCACGATGGTACATGTGCATATTTGCAATTTGCTAATTTGCTATGCAAATTGTAACATATCGTGAGCGTCTTTTTTAAGATCAATTGCATATTTGCTTTATGAGCTATTTTGTTCACTGCTGCTAACTTTTTTCGTAAAAATATCGCTAAATCAAACTAAAAAATCACTAAAAAATAGCTGAAAATGGTAAAATATCGCTAGATTTGACGAGAAAATAGCTAAATTGGCAACAGTGATTTTGTTTACGTCAAAAGTAAAAATAAATCGTATTTTTGAGAAAATTTGTGAATCATAAAAATAATAATAAAATAATAAATAAAAAAAAAATTTATGTTAATAAAAAATCACAAACAATTTTTTTATTTAATATCTTATTTTATAAATCATAATATGGCGGCTGATATGTTAAAAACAGATGTTTTGTTTTATTTGCAACTTAGCTTATATGCAAAGTGATTTTTGCTAAAGGTTTTTTTTATTGCAAATGAAGAAAAATAAAGCAAATTGCAAATACATACATTTTGTTGTTGTGTTGATGCAATCGTTGTTTTTTTGCAATCATTTGCAACGTTTGCATCGATGGCAATACCCATCGTGAGTACCCTTAATGTAAATATATTTTCAAATGGAATTTGCTTACTATGATGTATTTGGATTTTCAAATTCTCTTGAAATGTAACCACAAACAGTTTTTCACCTCTACTGAAAATTTTAAAATTTTGAGTTAATACTCTCTTGTTGATCAAGTGCGATATATCTCTATATGTGACAGCGCATAGAGAAGGACCTAAGGGTAAAAAAATCAATTTTTTTTTTTTGATGTGGACAACATCTGAGCATCGAATGAGACCGATCCCATGCCCTTTTTTTACTCTTAGGCCCCTTTCTATTTTGCGCGTTACATATATAAAAGAATAACGTGACTAACTGACTGACTGACTCAACATCGCCCAGCCCAAACCGCTGAAGCTAGGAAGTTGAAATTTGGTATGTAGGTTCCTCTTTCGGCGTAGACATCCGCTAAGACGGGATTTTTGGAAATTCCTACCGGAACGGGCAAAAAGGGGGAAAGTCTCCCCTTTGACGGCCTGCCAAAATCCCTTTGGCTAGAAAGCTTAAATTTTAGATACGTGTTCCTTGGAGTAGGGGCTAACTTTTCTAGAAAGTACTTTGAAGAATTTTGGACAGGGACGTCGTAAAAATGGGGGTTAAAAAGGGGAAAAGAGCCCCCCTTGACGGCCTGCCCAAACCGCTGGAGGTAGGAAGTTGAAATTTGGTATAAAGGTTCCTCCACTATCGTAGACATCCACCAAGACGGGATTTTTTGGAAATTTTTACAGGGAGGGCAAAAAGGGGAAAAAGTCTTCCCCCTTGACGGCCTGCTCAAACTGCTGGAGCTATGAAGTTGAAATTTGGTATGTGGGTTCCTCGACCGGTGTAGACGTCCGTTGAGACGGAATTTTTGGAAATTCTTATCGGGAGGGGCAAAAAAAGGACAAAAAAAGTACCTTTTTCCAAAAAAGTACCTTTTTCCACAAAAAGTACCTTTTTCCAAAAGAAGTACCTTTTTCCAAAAAAAGTACCTTTTTCCAAAAAAGTACCTTTTTCCAAAAAAAGTACCTTTTTCCAAAAAAAGTACCTTTTTCCAAAAAAAGTACCTTTTTCCAAAAAAAAGTACCTTTTTCCAAAAAAAAATACCTTTTTCCAAAAAAAGTACCTTTTTCCAAACGAAGTACCTTTTTCCAAAAGAAGTATCTTTTTCCAAAAAAAAGTACCTTTTTCTAAAAAAATTTACCTTTTTCCAAAAAAAATTTACCTTTTTCCAAAAAAAAAGTACCTTATCCAAAAAAAGTACCTTTTTCCGAAAAAAATCATTTTTCCAAAAAAATACCTTCTTCCAAAAAAATATCTCTTCCAAAAAAGGACCCTTTCCCAAAAAAAGGACCTATTTCCAAAAAAAAAATAATTTTTCCTAAAAATAACTTTTTCAAAAAAAGTACCTTCTTCCATAAAGTACTTTGTAAAAATAAAGTATATTTCTCCAAAAATTTCGCTTTTTCCAAAAAATTCCATTTAAAAAAATATAATTTCACAAAAAGTACTTTTTTTCCTCCCCCCACGGATATCTCCACTAAAACAAGGTTTCTTGATATTCGGCATAGACGTCCGCTAAGGCAGGATTTTTGGAAATTCCTACCGGAATATATTCGGCATAGACGTCCCCATAGACGGTCTCACAAATTGGAAAAGTGTCCCCATTAACTGCCTGCCCAAACTACTGGAGATAAGAAGTTGAAATTTGGCATAAAGATTCCTCCACTGTAGTAGACATCGACTAAGTTTGTATTTTTGGAATTCCCTACAGGATATCCCAAAAGGGGGATGATTCCCCCTTGACGGCCTGCCCAAACTGCTGAAACTATGTAGCCGAAACTCGGTATGTGAGTTCCTCCTTCTGTGTAGGCATCCGCTTAGACGGATTTTTTGAAATTCCTATCGGGAGGGAGATAAGGGGAAAAGTATTCTCCTTGACGGCCTGCCCAATCCCTTCTGGCCCACCTAAAATTTTAAATATGTATTCCCTGGAGTAGGACTAACTCACCGGCAACGTAATTTTTCTATTTTGGAACAGAAACATAGTAAAAATGTGGGTTGAAAGGGAAAAATGTCCCCAATAATAGCCTGCCCAAACCGCTGAGGCAATGAAGTTGAAATTTGGTATGGATGTTCCTCATCCATCGCAGACAGCCGCGAAGATCGAATTTTTGGAACTAGGAAGCTGAAATTCGGTACTTAGGTTCCTGTTCCAGCCTAATTCCAACCGGGAGGAACAAAAAAAGAAAAAGTGTCCCACTTGACAGCCTGCTCAAACTGCTGGAACTAGGAAGCTGAAATTCCCTGTCGATGGATTTTCGGAAATTCCTACCCAGAGGGGTACAAATAGTAAAAGTTGGCTAGAATCCTGAAATGTAAAACATATGTTCCTTGGAGTATGGGCTCACTTATCGGGAAGGTGCTTTGTGGAATTTTGGACAGGGACATTGCAAAAATGGGGATTAATGAAGCGAAAAGTACCGCTTAAAGGCCTGCCCAACTGCTGGAGGTAGGAAGTTGAAATTTGGTACTAAAGTTCCTCCTCTATTGTAGACATCCGCTAAGATGAGATTTTTGGAAATTTCCACAGGTAGTGTCAAAAACAGGAAGTCTCCCCCTTAACGGCCTGGCCAAACTGCTTAAATTCGGTATTTGGGTTCCTTCTCCAACGTAGACGTCCCCTAAGACGGTATTTTTGGAAACTCATACCGGGAGGGGTAAAAAGTAAAAAACTTCCCCCTTGCCGAGTTGGGCAAACTGCTGGATATAGAGACCTAAAATTATGTATGTAGTAGGTTCCTCCTCCAATGCAGACGTTCTCGGAATTTTTGGAAATTCCTACCGGGAGGGGTAAAAACGGAATAATTCTCCCCCCTGAAGGCCTAACCGAACCCTTCGGCTAGAAACCCGTAATCTATAATATGTTTTCCTTGGAGTATGGGCTAACTTATCGACAAGGCATTTTTAGGACTTTGGACAGGAACGTGGTAAAAATGGTGGCTCAAAAGGGGAAAATTGCCCCCCCCCCCCTGAACATCTGCGTCTTTAGCTAGAAACCTAAAATTTAAAGAACGAGTGTATATGGAACACTAAACTAAATAGGAAACGAGTGGAATTGAAACACTACACAAGTGGAACGAAATGGATATAAACGTTGAACGAGTGGAATTGAAATTATAGACAATGGAAATGGATTGGAAGAGGAATGGACTATAGAACGAAAAGGAATGAGAAGCGAGATGGAGTAGAATGGGGAACGAGTGGAATTGGAACACTGCAGTTAAAAGAGGAATGGCACGGAGCAAGTGCAAAGAAATGGAAATAGAAGCGACTGATAACAATATCGATACACAAGACAGTAGGAACAAAATTGAATGAAACGGGGAACGAGTGGAATTGGAATAACAGATAATGGGAACGAAATACAATGGAATGGTGAACGAAATGGAATCTTGGAAGGAGTTGCATTGGAACACTGAAATTGTTAAACAAAATGGAATGGAATTTGAATGACTCAAACTGCCAGAGTTTGGTACTTGAAATTTCGCATGCGATTGAGGCAGATTATATATATTTGGGATTTTTACTGGGAGGAACAAAAAGGGGTGAAGAATGGAACTTATATATTCTGATATTTAAACTGCATGTAACGAAGCACCGGTGGAAGAAACCGACGCAGTAAATTTTCCAACTGAATTTGTGAACTTACTTGAATTGCCAGGTCTACCTTTACATAAACTGGAATTAAAAAAAACTTCAATGCACGCTAACAACGTAGATACGTAGCTTTGCCCGCTATCTTTAATATTATAAATCGCTTGCCAACCCTGCTTTACGTTATTTATTTTCATTCAAAACACAAATGAATAAAACTACTTACGGGTCTATCTACCTAAGTTCGCATTTTACCAAATTATCTTGACATACACACGTATATTGCAATTTGTAATGGATTCATTAATAACAATCCACTTTCATGAGAAAAAGTGATCAAATATTTATTTATTTTAAATTTGTGTCAGAATTATTTATTTATGGTGGCTGGGTGAAGGCTTTTATTATAAAAACTGTACTTTAAATAAACAAAGCGAATTTACCCACCCAACCACGAATACGACCTATCTACGCCGATGGCTTGAACAACAGACAGTTGTTACATGCTCATGTGTTGGTATACTAAATGATTTATTTATATAAAAATGAAGAGGCAAAAAATAGTGTTTGTACTTAAACATTACAATAAATTTAACTTAACAATTATTTTATCTTAATAACAAATATTGTGTTTTATTTTATCTAAAAGAAATTTAATTCTAAACTTTAAGGCACGCTTACAACGTAGCGGGCTTCGCCCGCTATCTTTAATATTATAAATCGCTTACCAACCCTGCTTTAAATGTTTTTTTATTTTCATTCAAAACACAAATGAACAAAACTATTTACAAAACTATGTGCGCACTTTACCAAATTATCTTGACATACACACGTATATGGTCAAGAATTATTGTTGTGTTAGAATTATTTATTTGTGGTGGCTGGGTGAGTGATGGTTTTTACTATAAAAAACTGTATTTAAAAAAAGCAAATTTTAAGAAAATCAGCCACGAATACGACTGATATATAATATATTTACCTTAACAATTATTTTACTTTAGCAACAAATATTTTGTTTTATTTTATATAAAAGAAGTTTAATTCTAATCTCTAAGGCACGCTAACAACGTAGCGGGCTGCGCCCGCTAGTATATCTATATATATAAAATTCTCCTGTCACGGTGTTTGTGGTCGAACTCCTCCGAAACGGCTCGACCGATTTTTATGAAATTTTGTATGTGTATTTGATAGGTATGAGAATAGGTCGTAAGGTATTTTTCATACCGCCAGGGGATTAGAGCGTCCCTACATATAAAATTTTTGTGTTGCTATGACAACCTTCGTGTTGCTATGACAACCAACCACCTAATATAATCCAAACTTATCTAATCTAATCTTAATCCTTAATCATTAATCCTTAATCCTTAATATTTATTCTTAAATCTTATCTTATTTTATTTTATCTTATCTTACCGTATCTTATCTTATAAAATTTTCGTGTTGCTATGACAACCAAGCCTTGGCGTTACTATGACAACCAGGCAGCACTTATAGCATTAACCTAATCTAATCTAACCTTATTTAGCGTGTTGCTTTATTTGGAAAGGGGATAAAGAAATATAAAAGGCCTCGAATATGGCAACACTGTAATTTCGCGAGATGTTGAATTTTAGAACAGTTGTTGCGCGCCATTTAATGGTGAGTTGGCGAACTTTTGTTGAGGCAGTTTATTTCAAAGCCCTGTTATATTATTTTACTTCGGTGGGGTTAAGTGCTATGGGATTAGTGAAGGAGGACACTGTATTAGGGATAGAAAAATCATACACATGATTTTTCAAAATTGATGTTGCGGTAGCTGGGGATCGAACCCGCAACCACATGTGTAACAGTTCATCGCGCTAACGATTGATTATTGTTTTTTGAAAATACTCTTTTTTGGTAGAAAACAGGAACCCTCGGAACACAATCAAAAAAGTTGTCTCTCCAATTTAAAAAGCTGTCTCAAAATGAATTTTCATTTTTCAGACTCGAAAAAGATTGCAAAATTATTCAAATTTATGAGGAAAATATTGATTTTATTTATACATTATTTTTTCTGAGTACACAGAGGGCTCTTTTAGACAGACCAATGTTTGGATGTTTTATTCTATGGTTTTATTGGTATAAATAATTGATTTTTCTATCAAATTTTAAAAATTAAATATTTTGTTAAAAATCTGTGAATTAAAATTTTTTTATAACCAAAACTTATATTTTTTTTTTTTTGCAAAATATCTAAATTTTAACTTATTACTCAATATAAAACAAATTGAAATTTAAAAAAAAAAAACACATTAAAGGTTATTTGCAACTAGAGGTGATTGGTGAGCGTAACATGAAAGTTTAGAATAAAATATTATTAGAGGTTGATTACCTTTATTTCTTCTTACAAAAGTCATTACCGGATAACAGAAGGTTTTGCTGGGAAGTTTTAAGGAACAAATCTACTTTACGGGCATAGCTCAAAAAAAAACGAAATTAGGGGTAATATATAAAATAACATTTTTTTTATCGGCGGCCTATATTTTCCAAATTATGGGTCTCTTAAGTTTGGATATATCATTTTATTTATATATTTTTAACTTCGGAATGCGTTATCTGAACGGAACGAAATGGCTGTCATTAAATATCTTATTCAAGCACCTTTAATCCGGCATTTTCGAAACTATTAACCCATTGCGACCCAGGACATGATTTTCTGTTTTTGAAATGGAATTTTTACAAGAAAAATGCTGTTTTCTCAATATTTTGCCTATTTATTGTACAAAATAACTATTATTTATCTGTAGATAAGGCTTTAACCTTTAATATAAGGTATATTTTAAACCTTTAACCCTTCTAACAGCGCAGATATTAAGAGTTAAATTTGATATTTAATTTTTCTATTTTTGAACTTTGCACAATTTTGAACTTTTTGAGTTGATTTGAATAAACTGTGTATTCGGCTTTCGGCCGGGCTTTGGGGTTTTCCTATGTGATAGGCAGTTTAGTGGCTTCGCTGAGTAAAATTTTTCCGTGTAACCGGCCGAATATATAGCCTTTTTAACGATATATATTTTGTGTTTTTCCGATAATAAATGGCGAAGATACAAAGAATTCAAATTCAAACTTTGGGAGTCCATAACTCGGGAACCGGGTGTCGCCGACAAAAAAACATGCATCGTTGAACTCGGCATTGAAAGTTCTATCGTCCGTGAAAGTTTGTAACAAATCCGAGATATGCCCGTAAACTAGAGTTTAGCCAGTTTTAACTTTCTATATCTGTGTATACTTACTTTGTGCCTCAAGTATAGCATTTTGTTTTTTAATATCTTCGACATCCTTCTGATTGGCTTGTATTTTTCGTCTCATAATTTGTATGCACTCTGTAGTTTTCTTCAATATCTGTGCACGACTTGCCTGTACCCAAAATATTAAAAAACTAACTATTAATAATCTTTAAAATGTATTCAAAACCCATTTCTTCACCTTTTCTCCTTTCAAAGAGGGTACAGCTTCTCTTAAACTAGTAAAACTTTCCTTGATATGATCACGACGTTTGCGTTCCAAAGCGTTGTGATGTGCCCGTTTTTCTTCTTGTGTAAAATTTTGTGTACTAGTATGACGTTGTTGTTGTGAGCCACCAGCATCTGAATCGTTATCATCCTAAGTATAATTGATAATAAACAAATCATTTATAGTTGGTACTGTCGTTTGTTCCTGCTATTGTTTTTTATAGTGGTTTATAGATATTTTTTTATATATATACATACATCACTTTCAATGTCAATATCTCTATCGTCATCACTCATTTTCGGTAAGATATCGCTCTCAAACGTTTGTTTATTTCAACTATTTACGACTTTTGACTATTATCTTTTAAATATATTTAAAATAATTGACTTTCAGAATTAATGTTTTCTACGACGTTTAATTTGTAAATTTAGCAATTTCCAAAATTAGAATGAAAATGAAAATAAAGAAAACACATAAATATAGTGATGCCAGACTGTTAAGGAAGATGCAGGCATGTATGTACACTAGTGCTGGTAAAAATTTGGGTAGTGGGTATCGAGTATTTTTCTTTTTTTTTGGGTATTCGATTCTCAAAACTACTACTCGATATTTTCAGAGTTGCATTTTGGACAGACAAAATATATAAAAATGTGACTCCGCTAAAATATTTACCACAAAAATGTGACTCTGCTAAAATATTTGTCACAAAATTACAACTCTGCTAAAAGAAAAAATCAGAAGTAAAATATTTAAAATAATATGTTAAAAAACTATGAAAAACGCATTTAATAGTTGGTGAAAAAGTTTAAAAATATGTTTATAAATTTAAATATTGAATTACCATAAACAATTTCAAAGAATTTTACTAAAAAATTTAAAAAAATTTCAAATTTAAAAACCGTTAAAAGTATCGAATAGTATCGAGTATCCAAATAAAAAATATCGAGTAGTAACGAGTATTGAAAAGTAACCGAATTTACCAGCAGTAATGTACCCACGCCAATAACCTAGTGTCTTGACATGCAATAAAATGATAGCGAGCAATTATCAAAATCATTTCATCTCAAGTGAACTAGCGTCTTGACATGCAATAAAACGATAGCAAGCAATTGTCAAAATAATTTCATCTCAAGCGACCCGGTGTCTTCAAATGCAATAAATTACATGATAAGAAATGTCAAAACCATTGCAGCGAAACGTCAAAATGATATCAATTGCAAAGTGGTGGAGAACACTTGACCATTTCAGGGATAAGAAATATCATAGATTTTTTTTCGAAAAACACCAAATTTTATGAAACATTAATTTTTACCGACAAATAATAAAAAAATTAAACACTTTTCCATTCTTTTTTACCAAATTTTTTGTTGCTTTTCTATTACAAAATTAAAATGAAAACTAAAAGTGACATTTGATCTCTGGCATCATTGCAAGAGCCGATTGCATGTCAGCGATATCATATTGCAATAAAATTGAAATTGAGTGTCTTCATTTGAGATGAGAGCATTTTGACAATTGCTTGCTATCATTTTATTGCATGTCCAGACACTACACGCAAAAAATTAGGGTATGTTATATTATACAAACATGCTTGGTAGAAACGATTTCCCCTTGGTAGAAAATGAACACCTTAAATTTTTATATAAATCACCTAAAAATATAACTTTTTATTGGTACATTATAAATTCTTTTGTACATTATGTTAAATCACTTTCTTTTCTTCTATATTTAAAAACTGTCAATATTTAGTTACATTGTGGGAAAATAATAAAAAATTTCATGTATGCGACCCAAAATAATCTTAGGTAGTTTTACAATTAATTTTTTTGTTGCGAGATGTTTGTAAAATGTGTATAATTCCTGAAAATAGCATTAAAATTGCCAAAGTTGAAAATTGTTAAAAAAAAAAATAAAGAAGATAAAACAATATGGCGAAAAGTAGATGCCAAAAGTGAAAAAAGTTAGGAAAAAATATAAAATAATATAAAATTTTATGCTAAATGTCATATGGAATTGTCGGTGGGTAAGGCTAAAGGACAATCTCAAACGGATATGGCTTTATATTCACATAAGACACAACAATCGGAGCGTTTACAAATTAATCGTCCACATTTTCATCAATGGGTTCACCTAAAACTTTTCGGTTAGTAAAACTATTATATAAGGTTTGTTTTTTTCGAATTTTATATCTATATCTATAACGACTTGTAAAAAAACGATTATCCGTACTTGCTTGATTTTCTTTCATTTTTTTTAAACAAATAGAATTTAAGCATTTGGGGTCGCCTTTGTACAAAAGCTGTTTTCGTACAAAGACTTCGCCGGAACTCGAAAGAGCAATTATCTTCTGTGCCCTGGTCTATCTTTACTAACAAACGCATAATTAATTTGTTAGCTTTTGTTGTTTTTAATATTTTATGAAATAAAAAATTATACAATTTCAAATATTTTTATGACAAATATTTTTGTTTACATTTGAAAGAGAAAAGCCAAGAATTTTTAATACTTGGTAGCAGTTTTATAACTACTTAATTTTTAAGCAGCTAAATTTATACCTACTTAAAAATTTTATAAATGCTTAAATTTGTATGGAATATTTATACAAAATTCGAAAAAAAAACAAACCTATAATCAAAATAAAATAGTTAATAACTTTAAGTTTTATTTGCATTGCAGTTTAAGTTTTCAACAAGTTGATGCCATCTGGAAATGGTTGGCAGATTATCCAAAATATGCTGATTGTCATTTTTCATGGTTGCAGTCAGAAGCTAGGGGTGATCAACATGTTTTAGACTTGAAGGATGTTATTTATATGGCCCAACGATTGAGACTGGAAAAGGAATTAGTATTACAATAGCACAGGCTGACAATGCTTTGTTTGGCTAATGTCAAATTTATATGGGAATGACTTAAACAAACGTTGATAGTTTGCCGCACAAACACGGCTATTGTAATTAAATAGTTTTCCAAATTTAATATTTTAAACAAAAATTAAGATTATAATGCTTTAATTTGTATCCAACTATTAATACCAGTAATAATTATAAAATAAATAATTAAATAAATTAATCAAATTGTTTTAATAAGGGAGAAGGAAAGATTAATAAATAAAATATGGCTTATACTGCATTTACACCTGAGCAAAAACTACCAGGTTTTTGCCTTTTGTAGTTTTTAACTTGTCAAAACGCATACAAAAAAACAAGTAAAGACTAGTTTTGTACAAAAACTAGTTGGTTTTTGCTAAAGTATAAATGTAGTATTAAGCTGCCTACACACTAGGGAACATGGTTGAGGGAACAAAAAATATCAAAAAATTTTGTAAACACGAAATGCACGCTCTCAACACGCACACACACACAAACGCACTCACACATTCACAAAAAATGCTCTCTTTTTTCAAGTATGTTCCCTAGTGTGTAGGCAGCTTTAAGTTTAATAAATTAGTGCTAACAATTCCAAAAACAGAATAAGATATAATTACCAAGTTTTTCTTTGTATAGTTATTGTTAGTTTTTGTTTTCTTATTTTATACCAAGCGTAAACGGTCCGTCATTGACGGACTTTCAACGGATTCGAACCGGTACCGGTGTTCTGTAACTATGTGAGAAGTTAAGGCTTCCCAACTGTAAAAGTATCTGTAACGAATCTGCTGTTTCGATACCACAAGAAGAAATGTATAAGAGTGGTTACTTACACGTAAATGTAAACGTACTTGCTGGATCATTCTGTTGAAATCAGAATTTATCCGGCATCGAAACAGCTGAATGATTTTAGTCGGAAAAAATATGAAATGAATAAAGAAAATTGATTAAAACAACAAATAAGGAATAGAAATTAACAAATAAATGGTAAAATTTAGAATAAAATATAAAACCACATGAAATAGATGCTAAATAGTAATGTCGTTTACGGTAATCTATAAGTGTACTTTTTAGCTACGGCACTAGAGTTGTGAAATTTCGGTATTTTTTGAGTACAAAATACTACTCAATACTTTTCAATTGAGTACTCGATACTACTCAATACTTTTAACGGTTTTTTTAATTTAAAAATAAAAATGTTATGAATTCGTATTTATTAGAAAAATTATCACAATTCACATACACGTGTTAAATAACTATTGTTATTTACATTTTAATTAATTTAAAACATTTTAAATAAATTAATTAAATAATTTTTCCCAAAAAAATCGTTACAAATTTCTTTGCTTCACAAATAGAGTTGTATTTTCAGAGCTGTATTTTTAGAGTTGTATTTTTATACGAAAAATACACATTTCTACGGAAAATTGCATCTTTAAAAGTATTGAGTAGTACCGTTTTAGTATTGAGTACTCAAAAAAACAGCCAGTATTGAGTACTCAGTACCGGAATACTCAATACTTTTACAACTCTATACGGCACGGTACAGTTACATCACATTTACGTTTACGGTCCCATAATCCGCCCTTTACTCACATAAAAATTGCAACTCTACGATGTTACAGTTGTGAAATTTCGGTATTTTTTGAGTACTCAATTCTACTCAATACTTTTCAATTGAGTACTCGATACTACTCAATACTTTTAACGGTTTTTTTAATTTAAAAATAAAAATGTTATGAATTCGTATTTATTAGGAAAAATTATCACAATTCACATACACGTGTTAAATAACTATTGTTATTTACATTTTAATTAATTTAAAACATTTTAAATAAATTAATTAAATAATTTTTCCCAAAAATTCGTTACAAAGTTCTTTGCTTCACAAATAGAGTTGTATTTTCAGAGCTGTATTTTTAGAGTACTATTTTTAGAGTTGTATTTTTATACGAAAAATACAAATTTCTACGGAAAACTGCATCTTTAAAAGTATTGAGTAGTACCGTTTTAGTATTGAGTACTCAAAAAAACAGTCAGTATTGAGTACTCAGTACCGGAATACTCAATACTTTTACAACTCTATACGATGTGTCTACGATTTTTAAAACAGGGTGAGTCACAAAATTTCAAATTGAATATAAGTAAATTTTTTTTACATACCTCTGGATAAATTTGACATTATGATACTCACTCTCTTTTAAATATGGCAGAGTTGCAATTTTTATGTGAGAAACTTCTCACATAGTTACAGAACACCGGTACAGTTTCGATGTTCCTTAAGTTCCGATTTCTGGTCCGTATACGGATCCAGAAAACGGTACGAAAATGGAGTTGGATTCCGTTTATGACGGAACGAAAACGGTACGTAAACGGAACGAATTGTTTGTTGGGATGCTATAAAAATTTAACGTCTATAAGCTTCCCAACAAACAATTCGTCCCGTTTTTGTACCGTTTTCGGTCCATCATAAACGGAATCCAACTCCGTTTACGTACCGTTTTCTGGATCCGTATACGGACCAGAAAACGGAACATAAGGAAAATCGAAACTGATTCGAATCCGTTGAAAGTCCGTCAATGACGGACCGTTTACGGACCGTTATGTCGTGTAAAAAACTGACAAGTCCATTGAGAGTCCGGTAATGACGGACCGTTTACGGACCGTTATGTCATCTAAAAAACTGAGTGACTCCATTTTTAGAATGCCGTTTCCGGTTCGTACCGTCTTTTTTGAACAAAAACGGACTTGTATGTCTACCTAAATTCATCTAATTTTTATTAATTATTTTTAAGTAGAAGCTTTTGTTTTTTTATAAGTTTATTAATATTGACACTGATTTTTTTAAATTTATATTATATATACATCTGGTACAGTTTGCGCCTCTCCAGTGCATCAATAGTGGCCTATAATAAAATTCAATGTCTAGATGTAAAAGAAACAATAAATTAGTTAATGTTTAAATTATTGTATTCACGATGGTATTTTGAACACGATGCAAACTCCCACACTTTGCTGTCAAAACAACTAAACGTGCAGTAAATATTTATTTCTCAGTTGCATTCGCTTACACAAGCCATCTTTAAAACACGTATTAAATTTAAAAAACTTACCTTCTATATGTGACTTGAGTGAGACTTTCTGATTTAGACGAGATCCTGTATCATGCTACTTGGATGACAGGAAAAAACGCACTATTGATATGATTCTCCGTTGTAGCTGCTTCGTATTAAAGTACTTGGTTCCATAGTCGCAATACTGCTACCACCACCACTGTTAGATAAAGAGTTTTCGCTGGTATTTGTAATACGGGACAGTTCCATTGCATATTCCATATTAATATTTCACAATTTTTATAATTTTTGTTTTTTCCTTTAAATTTTTTTCAAAAATGTCTACATATTCTTCCGTATTTTTAATCAGTTCCTTTTACTTTTTTTGTTTTACAAATTTTTTCTTTGTTCTTTTTCTCTTTTTAAACAAACTTAAGAACTTTTATTTGAAAAAAAACTAACACAGCTGAAGTCCGTACTTACAGTACGGAAACAGATACAACAAAACGGAGTTAAAACGTATTGTGTTCGAAAATCCGTTTACACGGTCCGTTAATGTTCCGTATACGTACAAGCTTTTGCGGATACGTGCAAACGGACCATTAACGTGCCGTAAAAGCCGGATTCATGATTCCGTACGAGCCGGAGAGTCCGTTAAAATATTTCTTGGGATTATTTCTTTAAATTATTTTATAAATATTATTAGTATATTATATTGCATGCTTATAATTGATAATAAATATGTATTAAGTTGCGTTTACATCTGTTTTCAAATCCCGAGATTTCAATGGAAATCTCGACCCGAAATCTTGACCGTTTACATTTAGACTTTATGACAATAGCGAGATTTCGATTTGACAGCTGCACTTTTTTTGTAAACAAAGTACCATAAAAAAATAACCTCAAATTAAAAATATTTCTAAAAACCATTTTATTCATTGGCGGAGTACAATTTACATTATTTTATGTAAAGATCTAACGCTAAATATGTTAGTAAATTTGTTTTTTTATAAGGACGACAAGCTAGAACCCAGATTTTGCAATATTTTGGCGGAAGGAAGACATGCACTTCCCAATGCTTTCTTCACAGTTATGCTTCGCGGGAAGCAAAAATTAGAACCACGCAACACTTCTTATAATCATTAGTAAATTTCCATTGGGTGTAAAGTCATATTTATTAAATTAATAATCATTTTTTTATTTCATTATTTTGTGTCATTTTTAGGTTATTTTTTTAATCAGCTGTTGACCATCGTTGCCACTTTTTCATGCAAAAACTCTACAAATTAAGCGAAACACAGTGTTGTATTCTACAAAAGTCTCCAGATTTGTGAGATTTTCATGAGATTTCTTCGAAACCTCGCAAATTTACGGGATTTCCTTTGTATGGGGAATCTCGGGATTTCACATGAGATTTTCACTGAAATCTCAATTTTAGTCGAAATCTCGGGATTTGGGTGCAGATGTAAATGCAACACTATATATTAAAAATACACATCTACACGGGATAGAAATCTCGTAGAGTTTGCGTTGTGAATGTGTGTGTGTGTGCGTGTTGACATCGGGCAATTCGTGTTTACAAAATTTTTTGATATTTGACGGAAAAAATATGACACGGAAAAAATAAAAAGTGTATAATTATCGAAGTACTTAGGTAAAATACAATTTCAAAAGTATATTTTGTAAGTTGACTATATTCCTTGAATCTTTATTTGCCTCTTTTTATTTAAAAACGTATAGCACATGCATTATTAATGTCCAACTTGTTATACTCTATTGAAGTTTACTCTGGATGTAGTCTTGAGGAATTCAATAGGTGTAGATTGCTTTTTAATAAAATAATAGGCTTTGTTTACAATTTGAAACCACATGATCATGTGTAGAGGTATATTTCCGATTTTTTGGAATGCAGTTTTAAAAATTTTGTGCAAATCCGTTTGCTATTATTCTATCATAAGGTAATGCTCACTGATTGTCCCGAATATATACACAGACATTTTGTATTATTGAACGCTGACAGGAACCCTCAACTTCTGTGTCCGGCCAGAAATTACGTTATTCATGAACGATCTTTTCATGTTCGTGTTGCAAAGGTTTGGAACCATTTACCCCGTCCCCTTAGATCCTTTGATCTATCTTTGAAAACATTCAAGAGTAAACTTGTAGAATATGCTTCTGTCCGTGACATTTAAGTGGCCAAATCTTTGTTTTTCTTTAATTTGATTTTACTCTTGCGTATTTACATTATTTCTTGTTTTGTTCGGGTAACGGGGTGTTTAAAGTCCTCTAAGTTTAGAACGCAATTACTGTTTCCAATTATTCGACATAGGCGGTTAACCGGTTATTGCATTATTCGAAAAATCACGAAAACTGATTAACCGGGTTTTCGGGTCGGTTATTCGAGAAAATTGGCGATTAATCGATTAATCGTTTAAAACAAAATTAATGTATTTCCTTAACTTTTTATCAACAAAAACTACTGTTTCCAATTATTCGAAATAGCCGGTTAACCGGTTATTGCATTATTCGAAAAATCACTAAAACTGATTAATCGGTTATTCGGGTCGGTTATTCGAGAAAATTGGCGATTAATCGAAAATCACATCTAATTAGCTCTATTTTGAATGAGTTTAGCTATTTTGGAGTGTTTTTGCTCCATCTATAGCAGTTTTCTCTCGCGTGTAAATGTACCTTAAGGTGGAAAATTTTCGGAATCTGAGATTATCTAAATTGAAACATTTCTTATACTAATAGAAAAATGTATGTAAAATATAGCTGAAGCTATTGAAAATTTGTTAAAAATTGCAAAAGGAAACTGCTGAAACTAGGAGATTTTTTTTCTAAATATTAGTAAGTTAAAAATAGCATAACTCAAGGTAGATTTTTTACTTCTTACGAAATTTTTTTTTAATCTGTAAAACTTTGGATACAAAATTTCTTTGAATGCAAATTTAATCAATACTACAATAAATATAATATTGCATTTAAAAAAAATATTATCCAAAGTTCTTCCTCCTCCCCTGAAGAAATAAAAAAAAAATTTAGTTCCATTTGAGTAAAATATTAGTTAAATGAAATACCAATTTACTCTACAAAAATTTGCAAAAAAAATTTCTGAATAGCAGAGTTAGTAGACCAAAAAATATCATAAACAATTGTTAAATTTTCTCAGTCTTTTTGCCGTTTTTAAGGGCCATTGACAATAAAGAAAATTATCCAAAGTTTGAGCTAACATTCCCTTCTGTATTTATGTATTTAATAAAATTCTAACCCCTAAATTCATAAACGCTTTGTAAAATTATAGGAGGTTTATTGAACAAATTTTGTATGAAAATGACGTTTTGTAAACCTGCTATAACTTTAAAAAGCATTTATGAATTGAGGGGTATATTTTTCCAAATGTATTTCAGAAATTTCTATTTTTATTTTAAAAGCATTTTTTCAAACATACATGCTTTCTCTTTCTCTTAAGTCTCATAATTCCTATAAAATTTTCATTATGAAAGAGAAAACATGTATGTTTGTAAAAATGCTTTTAAAATATAAGTAGAAATTTCTGAAATACATTTGGAAAAATTTGAAATGCAATTGGAATTTTATTAAATACATTTGGAAAATTTTGGAATACAAATAGAGTCTTTTTAAATACATTTGGAAATTTCTGAAATACATTTGGAGAATTTTGAAATACAAATGGAATTATTTGTAATGCAATTGAAATACATATTTTTTAAATGCAAGTGAATAATTTTGAAATGTATTTGAACAATTTTAAAATACAAATATAATTTTCTTAAATACAAATAAAATATATTAAAATATACTTGTAATTTTGAAATCCATTTTGATAATTTTAAAATACATTTTGGACAATTTGGAAATGCAATTGGACAAATATCAAAGTTTTGTAGACAATTTTAAACAATATTTGGACAATTTTGGAAGATTTTTGGATAATTCTAAAACATTTTTGAACAATTTTGAGTGATTTTTGGACAATTTGAAAACATTTTTGGAAAAATTAAAAAAATTTCTGGATAATTTTGAAACATCTACGACAATTTTGAAACCTTTTTAGACAATTTTGAAATATATTTGGATAATTTAAAAACATTTTTAAACAATTTTGAAATAAAACTGAAAATGGTGTAGTTGGAGATGTTGTAGAATTGATGTGGTTTTGAATCGATTATACACAGTTTCTTTGGAGATGTGAGAAAATGTAGAGTTTCTACAGAATTAAGATGTCAGTTGACAGTTGTGGGACACATATTTGAAAAAATGCAACCTTGCCTTGAAGGACATGGAAATAGAATTTACATTAGTTTTAATTTTTAAAAGAACAGAATCAAAAATCGCTTACTGTATTGATTAAAGCCTATAGAGCACTTCGACGCTGATCCAGCCAGACACTTCGTGTATTTTGGGTAGCTTTATTATGCTTAAAAAAGGTATCTAAAGGCTTAACGGCCTCTTTCACTCAATTTTAAAAGAATTTTATGGTATTTTTGTAATTTGATGTTTATTCTAGCTTTTCTTGTAATTTTTTAGCCAAAGTTAAGAAAATTATGAAGTTTTGGGAAAAAAATAAGGGAAAAATTCCATATTAAAATTGTAACCGGTTAATCGACATGTTTTAACCGATTATTCGGATCGAATAATTATTTGAGTTTTAAATTATTTGTTTCGACATTAACCGAAATAGAGGCGATTAATCGAGGAATCGATTAATCGAATTGGAAACACTAACAAAAACACTAACAGCTTCCTGTTTTTGTTAAATATCAACATGACACATGAACACGATGTATTTAAAAAAAATTTAAATTAAAAAAGCACATCTACACTAGAGAGAAAATGATGGAGATAAAACAAAAATAACCTCTAATTAGCTCTATTTTGAATGAGTTTAGCTATTTTAGAGTGTTTTTGGTCCATCTCTAGCAGTTTTCTCTCGCGTGTAAATGTACCTTAAGGTTGAAAAGTTTCGGAATCTGTGATTATCTAAATTGAAACATTTCTTATACTAATAGAAAAATTTATGTAAAATATAGCTGGCAAAAGAAAAACTGCTGAAACTAGGAGATTTTTCTCTAAATATTAGTAAGTAAAACTTGGATACAAAATTTCTTTGAATGCAAATTTAATCAATACTACAATTAATATAATATTGCATTTAAAAAAATTATTATCCGCTGAAGAAATAAAAAAAATTTAGTTCCATTTGAGTAAAATATTAGTTATGTGAAAATACCAATTTACTCTACAAAAATTTACAAAAAAATTTTCTGAATAGTAGAGTCAGTAGACTAAAGAATATCATAAACAATTGTTAAAATTCTCATTATTCTTTCCGTTTTTAAGGGCCATTGACAATAAACAAAATTATCCAAAGTTTGAGTTAACATTCCCTTGTGTAGATGAATGGGGGAATATTTAGTTTTTAATAAAACTGTATTTATGTATTTAATAAAATTCTAATTGAATTTCAAATTTTTCCAAATGTATTTCAGAAATTTTTATTTTTATTTTAAAAGCGTTTATTCAAACATACATGCTTTCTCTTTCTCTTAAGTCTTATAATTCCTATAAAATTTTCATTATGAAAGAGAAGACATGTATGTTGGTAAAAATGCTTTTAAAATAAAAGTAGAAATTTCTGAAATACATTTGGAAAAATTTGAAATGCAATTGGAATTTTATTAAATACATTTGGAAAATTTTGGAATACAAATAGAGTCTTTTCAAATACATTTTGAAATTTCTGAAATACATTTGGAGAATTTTGAAATACAAATAGAATTATTTTGAATGCAATTTTACAATTCTGATATACAGATTTAAAATTTTTAAGTGCAAGTGAATAATTTTGAAATAAAACACATTTGGGCAATTTTGAAATGTTGGACAAATATCAAAGTTTTTTAGACAATTTTAAACAATATTTGGACAATTTTGGAAGATTTTTGGATAATTCTAAAACATTTTTACACAATTTTGAGTGATTTTTGGACAATTTCAAAACATTTTTGGAAGAATTTTGAAATAAAACTGAAAATGGTGTAGTTAAACATGTTGTAGAATTTATGTGGTTTTGAATCGATTATACACACTTTCTTTGGAGATGTGAGAAAAGGTAGAGTTTCAACAGAATTAAGATGGTAGTTGACAGTTGTGGGTCACATATTTGAAAAAAAAATCAACCTTGCCTTGAAGGACATGGAAATATAATTTACATTAGTTTTAATTTTTAAAAGAACAGAATCAAAAATCGCCTACTGTATTGAATAAAGCCTATAGAGCACTTCGACGCTGATCCAGCCAGACACTTCGTGTATTTTGGGTAGTTTTAGAAACACCTTTATTTTGATTAAATAGGCTATCTAAAGGCTTAACGACTTTCTTCACTCAATTTTAAAAGAATTTGACGGTATTTTATTAATTTTATGTTTATTCTAAGCTTTTCTTGTAATTTTTTAGCCAAAGTTAAGAAAATTATGAAGTTTTGGGAAAAAAAATAAGGGAAAAACTCTATATTAAAATTGTAACCGGTTAATCGAACTGTTTTAACCGATTATTCGGATCGAATAATTATTTGAGTTTTAAATTATTTGTTTCGACATTAACCGAAATAGAGGCGATTAATCGAGCAATCGGTTAATCGATTAACCGAATTGGAAACACTAAACGCAATACATTTTATCATATATATTTCATTTCTATTTTTTAATTAATTTTATAACGCAATATGTTTATATATATATATTAGGGCGGGTCGATTTAATAATCACCCATGGCTCAGTGAAAATCGCATTCTAGGGATCAAAATAAGAATATTTGCCGAAGGAACCATACCTCTAAAACGAATTCTACTACCCCCCAACTGTTGACTTTTGTCCCGTAGGGTCAAGTTTTGAAAAATCCCACTTTGACCCATTTAGAGTGCCCCAATCGAGTCCAAATGTATGACCGACCCCTACTAACTTTGGAGGGCCGATCCACCCATGCCAGTGGCACACCCCCTGGAACTCCCCTGGGGGGTTCCCCATACAAACATTTTAAAAAATCACCATTTTTGGCACTTTATTTTATTATTTTTTATTTATTTTATTTATTTTTATTATTTTATTTATTTTTTCTCTTTAGAAATTTATTTAGTCAGAACTTATGTAAATGAAAAAATTAATTTAACTTAGTAATAGAAAAGAAAATAAAAAAAATTACTGTTTGAAGTCTTTTTTGCTTTCAAGTCTGGGCAATTTCGCACGGCTCTCTAATGTCGTCACCATAACAGCCTCTACATTTTCCGGTATAACTCGTTTGGAAACGCTAGCTAGCAATTGAACGTGTCGTTATGTTGCAGGTCGTAAAATAGGTTGTGTGGGTTTTTTAAGCCACCACAAGACACAGCTGCATGTCGTAAACTTACTTAAGCTAAATCGGTTACAGGTAGAATTGAGCATAAAATTATCATAAAGGATTTTCCAGAAGTAATAAAAGGCGCACTTGCTTAACAGAATTTGTGGTCAGATTAACGTTTAATTTACATGTAAGTACTTTATGGGCAGTTTTGACAACAAAATCGGTTACAGGTAGAATTGAGCATAAAATTATCATAAAGGATTTTCCAGAAGTAATAAAAGGCGCACTTGCTTAACAGAATTTGTAGTCAGATTAACGTTTAATTTACATGTAAGTACTTTATGGGCAGTTTTGACAACAAAATCGGTTACAGGTAGAATTGAAATTACCATTTCATTCTTATTACCTCGTCTCCTAGACCATATATAACGCAACTGTTTTTGTGAATGCATTAAGTCGTTGTGAAGAACTCGAAGTGTGAAGTGCTAATTTGAGATAAAAAAATATTT
The DNA here is from genome assembly GCA_949987735.1 of Leucophora obtusa. Classification (NCBI taxonomy): domain Eukaryota; kingdom Metazoa; phylum Arthropoda; class Insecta; order Diptera; family Anthomyiidae; genus Leucophora; species Leucophora obtusa. The sequence goes on from OX465296.1 coordinate 39,382,554, forward strand.
TTAAAAAAATCATTCCAAATCAAGAAGTTTACAATGAATCCACCACCCTCTACACCGCAAGATGAAGCAATAACAACATCAACAACTATCGAAAACCCAATGAGTCATATACCCAGGCATGATGTTACTGTTTTTGGTGTGTCTACTGATTTGACTGATCTTAATTTACCAACCCATCTGGATATCTTGAGATATTATTTTTACTTGAGCGAACAAAAAAAGTTGTCCTATAAAGCATTCACTATTCAAGTACAAGATAAGTTGATTGGAATTTGGGAAAAACTTGGTATGGAAATAATGCTGAAAAAAAGTGTATGTAATAAATTGAATAGATTGCTTGACAAATATCAAGAGCAAATCAAGAGAAGAAACAAACCCCAACAATTTACAGAGTATGTAAAATCTCTGGAAACAATTTTTTTCCATTGGAACATGTAAATGCGATTTGAAGGCAGCTCCATGTGCATGCGGTTTGGTTCCCGAACGCCTCAAAGAGTTTATGCACGATCAACATAATCAGAGAAGTCTAACAATGGATGGATTTGCGATGGAAATTGAAGAGCAAGGAGCAACGTCTATGTCATCAATGCCAACATACCAAGATCCCGATGATTCAACATACTCACCGCCACCGGTTCAAGAAGATACACAGAGATACGATTGTTTTAACTTTGCCTTGGTATGTGACAGATTTGGCGTGCCTGATAGAGTAGCATCAGCAATGGGAACAGCTCTTTTCCAAGATTTTAAAATGAAAGATATCCATGGCAAACCTCTCATCATGGATAAATCGAAAGTTAGCCGAGAAAAAGAGAAATGCAGACAAGAAGTGCTTCGCAAACGGTTAGATGATACCAATTTGTTAGCATTTTCATTCGATGGCAGAAAAGATGATACTTTAACGAGAGATACAATTGATGAGAAGTATCATACTAGAATGGTAAAAGAACCTCATCTTGTTATTTTGAGAGAACCGAATTCTGAATTGATTGGTTACGTAAGACTGGAACATGAAACCGCTGAATACAAAACAACCAAATTAAATGATTTTTTCAACGATAAAAATATATCACTGGATGCATTAATCGGCATATGCACTGACGGTGAGCCAACAAACACTGGCCCAAACGGTGGAATTATACGACGATTCGAATTGCTGTTAAAAAGACCATTGCATTGGTTCGTTTGCCTTCTACACTTCAACGAACTTCCGTTTCGGCATTTGTTTGAAGCTTTGGATAAATCAACCAGCACTGGACCAAGATCGGCAACCGGAAAATTGAGCCGTCAAATCGAAACTTGTGAAACTCTTCCGGTAAGTTATTGCTATCACTCATTTATTATAATTGTCAACCGTTTTTAATTGTTTTATTTTTATATATTTTCAGGTGGTGGACGGCTTTCAGAAAATTGAGTTGAAAAATATGCCCCCTGCTCCAGAAAAAATTGAATTTTCCACCGATTCCAAGTACTTATACGACATGGCCCATACAATTTCTAGTTTCAGTGGATCTGGCAAACATCAAACCAGGGAAAATTGTACATTCTCGGTGGCTCACCAAGGCCGCTAGACTATTACGATTATATGTGACAACGGAAAATCCAGATGCAAATTTAAGAATACTGGTTGAATTTATAATTACATGTTATGTGCCAATGTACTTCAATATCAAGTATTACAGCTCTGTCGTGTACGGTAGTAGATTATTTTTCAAATTCATTAGTTGGTCAAGATTTCTAGAACCTCGTTTACGCAAAATTGTCAATAAAGTAATTACAGATAATTCATATTATGCGCATTCGGAAAATATCTTGTTATCAATGTTGTTTGATGATAGCAAAGAAAAGCGCGACTGTGCTATCAAGATAATTCTATGCTATCGAACCGATGTTGACGACCCAACGGGACTTAGAGCTTATAAAAAACCAGATATAAACTTTTATTGCACAAGTTACACGGAAATGATCAATATGAATGACATAAATGACGTATTTGAACCACCATTCACGCGAAGCATTCCATACGATACTTTGAAAGAAGATTTAAATCAAGATGATCCACCGTTTAATGATCCAAAAATTCCATCACACATACAAGAAACAGAACGACACGTTCAATTGCTAGCTAGCGTTTCCAAACGAGTTATACCGGAAAATGTAGAGGCTGTTATGGCGACGACATTAGAGAGCCGTGCGAAATTGCCCAGACTTGAAAGCAAAAAAGACTTCAAACAGTAATTTTTTATTTTTTCTTTTCTATTACTAAGTCAAATTAATTTCTAAGGAGAAAAAATAAATAAAATAATAAAAATAAATAAAATAAATAAAAAATAATAAAATAAAGTGATTTTTTAAAATGTTTGTATGGGGAACCCCCCAGGGGAGTTCCAGGGGGTGTGCCACTGGCATGGGTGGATCGGCCCTCCAAAGTTAGTGGGGGTCGGTCAAACATTTGGACTCGATTGGGGCACTCTAAATGGGTCAAAGTGTGATTTTTCAAAACTTGACCCTACGGGACAAAAGTCAACAGTTGGGGGGTAGTAGAATATATATATATATATATATATATATATATATATATATATATATATATATATATTTTTGCCATATTATTGTTACTTTTATATTTTTTGTAAGTAAAACTAATTTTTATTACAAATTGTTTTATCTGGTAGTCTCTTTCAAATGCTCTTATATACAAATTTAATTACTTTTTAAGACTATAGTTCTAAGAAATATTATATAATAACCTGTTTTTGTTAGTCTACCAACTATATATGGCCCTAAGGACTCAGTTGGTTTATTTGAATAATAAATAAAATACCGTTACCGTAATAAATGAAATAGCATTATCCCTAAAATACCGTTACCGTTATTTTTATTTTTCTGCTTTTGGTAATTTCACGTGATTATTGAGTATTTTTTGTACATTAAGCTGCCCACACACTAGGGAATATTCTTAAAAAAAGAGCATTTTTTTGTGAATGTGTGGGTGCGTTTGTGTGTGTGTGCGTGTTGAGATCGTGCAATTCGTGTTTACAAAATTTTTTGATATTTTTTGTTCCGTCACGCATGTTCCCTAGTGTGTGGGCAGCTTTAAGTTGATAAATTGGTTATATTTTTAATCTCGTTTGTTTTTTGTAAAAAAAATTGAGGGATGCATCGAAATAACTGACTACCGTTACCCTTAAAATACCGTTACCGATATAATTGGAATACCGTTAACCTTAAAATACCGTTACCGAAATAACCCAAATATCGTTATCTTTAAAATACCTTTACCGAAATAACTCAAATACCGTTATCCTTAAAATACCGATACCGAAATAAATGAAATAGCGTTACCCTTAAAATACCGTTATCGAAATAACATAAAATATCGTTACCCTAACGATAACCGCATTCGTTTCGGTTACCATCCATGCATTATACTTTTGTTGAAATTAAAATACATTTTTTTTTTCCAATTTTTGACAATATTTTAAATGAAATATGCAATTTATTCCGAAAAGCAGTAGAAACCATGTTATTATTTTGTCTAATTATAATTAAACGTAGCAATATAGCGCTACTTAATGGCTATATTAACATAGGGGTTACACGATCAATTTTTTCCTTTCAAGTTTTAATACACTCACACTTTTTTACTAACACACTCACATTTGAAAAATTGAACAGCAACTTGATATCAATTTTTGCTTTCAAGTTTTGAGAAAACTTGACGGTCAAGTTTTAAACAGCTGATAAAATTTCTTGTAAATTTATTTTTCTTTTTACAAATATTGTGCCGCAATAAAACACGATTGATAAAATACGGAATGTGAATATTTCGGTATATCGACGAAATGATTTAAAAATAAAAATAAATAAAAAACTAATTTCTGCTGACATGAAAATGTCTGTGGAAGATGTGAAGAAAAAAATAAAGTTTTTTCGAACAGCCTACAGTGCGGAAACAGCCCACAGAGGCGAGCAATTTTAGTTCTTTCCTTGACGACGGCATCTTGAAAGCAAAATTGACTATCAAGTTGCATGCAGCCTACGTCACAACTTCAAGTTCAACTGAATTTGACAAGCAGTATGTGTTATCAACTTGAAAGCGATATCTTGATCATGTAACCTCACTGTAAGATAAACATGTAAAACTGTTTAAATACTTAAAGAAAATATGCGGTCATATAAAATCAGTTTGCTCGGGTTAATTTTAAAAATACGTAATTTCAATAGTGTTTTGGATCGAAAACTCAATATTCGAGTTTTCGAGCTCAGTATGAATTAGGTATTACCGAAGTACTTCGGCAATTACCCACTTTTTATTTTTTGCGTGTACTCAATGTTCCTTCGTGTATTCTCCGCTTTAGATTTATTTGGGGATAACGAAAAAAAGTATCTGGCAGGTCTGAATAAGTATGACGTATTTCTTAAAAGAGGAATAAAAGAAAAACAAGTGAATCATACGCAGGAAAAACTACGAAACAATTTATTTAAAAAAATTCTACTTTTAAAAACAATTTTAATTATTAATAAAACGAATAATTTAGTTTTTGACCATTAAAAGTAAGATCAGCAAACTGGGTAACGACATGTCTACAACACAAATGGAAAGTAGGGGAATCCTCGCAATATTATTAAATTTGGGTGATACCATTTTACTTCATTCTATACATCTTTATTTGTAGAACATTTATTTAACTTAAAATTTGCGGTCAAAGAACTGGAACGTAACAGTAAAAAATGCGAAAAGGAGGAAAAGTTGGAAAAAGTCAAGGCCAAAAAGGCCATACAGAAGGGTAATATGGATGTGGCACGAATACATGCAGAAAATGCAATACGACAAAAAAACCAAGCTGTTAATTATTTGCGCATGAGTGCCAGAGTAGATGCTGTGGCCAGTCGAGTACAATCGGCCTTGACCACACGCAAGGTTACCGGCTCAATGGCGGGAGTAGTCAAAGCCATGGATGCTGCTATGAAGGGTATGAATTTAGAAAAAATCTCTTCCCTAATGGAAAAGTTCGAGCAACAATTTGAAGATTTGGATGTACAGAGTTCTGTTATGGAAAATACAATGTCGGATACAACTACAACCTCAGTGCCACAAGGTGATGTTGATAATCTCTTGCAACAAGTTGCTGATGAAGCTGGGTAGCTATGGTGTTTTTTAATACGAGTTTAAGTGTTATATTCTTTCCACTTTTCTAGTTTGGAACTCAATATGGAATTACCAAGCGGTGTTCAATCTTCCACAATTGGAGCATCTACCCAGGTATCGCAAGAACAAGATGAATTAACCCAACGTTTAGCTCGTTTGAGACAAGCTGAATAAGTTTCGATAGATTCACAGGCGTTTGTTACACTGTCCTCAATGCGTCACTAAAAAATATGTAGTTTTCAATTGTTTATAGTTTCACTTGAAATGTTTTATTATATACACAAGCGAATATACTGTCTTATTTATAAGAATTTATAAAATAAACACTGGAAATAATTGAAGTCTGTTCCATAGAGACTAATGAGTTTAATGCTTTTATGACAAAAAGTTTAAAATTAATATATTTCTCGCACAAACTAATACTAATCTCAAATTAACTATACAATTCAAGTTAAGTCTTTAACATTATATACTCTAACATTGACAAATAATCAAAGCAATTGATCATTTTTCAAATTCATTTGTCGCTGTTGCATCATTAGCAATTGTTGGGCCTGGCTTTCCTGATAACGTGTTTGTTCCAACATATCTTGTACCTCTATAACTGCAGATGAACTATTCACAATTTTATCGTCACCACTGCTTTTCTTAGTACGTTGTTTTCTAACTTTCTTTTCCTTAGATTCGCCAATGCCATTATTCAAGTTGTCCTTGTTTTTTGGTTTAGGTCCTCGTTTTTGCTCCATTTTGCGCTTAGGATGTGGTGCTACCATAGGTAGAGAACGCCAATTGTCATTATGGTGATCTAAACGCCGTTTTAATAGTTCCACATCTCGAACACGACGTCTTATCATTTTTTTAATGGTATTGATTCTATTTAGGAAATTTTCAAAAGCTTTAATATATGAACCTAGAAGTTATATATTTAATTTCACTTACCTCAAAACATTTCTTTCATTCTCTGTTTGTATTTCTTGGCAGCGTATTAATAATTTATCCACAAATTGTTTATATCTTTTTTGTTTTTCGTTTAACAACATTTTAAATATCCATATAATTTAGAGTTGTGTCGTTCATGTACGAACTAGTTCATTTGAATGGTTCAGTTCATTCAACGATATGACCATAGATATGACATCGTTCACCATTATTCGTTCTTTTCGCTCATTTCGTTCAGAGCTTTGAAGAATTAATTCCTTAATTCAATTTTTCAATTCTGAATTAAAAATTCGATGAATTAATTCACTAAGCACCATATATTGAATGGAATTAATTCATATTTGCTTTCGTTCGATTTATTTTGTTACGAATTAATTCAATTGCAATAGTTCTTTTTACTAAATCAAATGAATTAATTCACTGGTGAACACGTTCAATTTTATAAATCGAACGGAAAAAAAGTGAATTAATTTCTTACTGAATTAATTCACTACTGAATTCGTTCGATTTCATTTTCGTTCAGTGACCGGACTAAAAAAGATATTATATAATCATATATCTCCATATATAAACCCATATATACGTCCATATCTAATTTGATCCGAATATTGGAATATATAATTATATCAAACGAGATAAGTATGTTATCTAACCTGATACAATTTGATCCGAAAAATGGGTCTATCTAACTGCATCAAATTATACATGCAGAAAAAAAGGGGGAATATTAACTAAGAGCTATGTAATTATACAACTACATAATTTTCAAGTTAGTTTTACAAAGTTTTTGTAAAATATGAAAATTTTTTTGTAAAATATATACAATCCTTGCAAAATATATACATGTGTAGTGGAAAATATCCTAAAAATTACATATATTTTGCTAGAAAATTGTAAAACTTACTTCGAACTTATGTAGTTGTATAATTATATAGCACTTAGATAAAGTTCCACCTGTTTTTTTTCTGCGTGTATATTACATAAAATTTGATGAAGATTTTCAAATAAAATTTTAGTAAATATTGTTGAGATCACTTTTCATTCATATTAAATACTAGTGCTTAATGTTTAGAAAAATTTTTGCTAATAAACTTGGAAATAGCTGACAAAATAAAACATTACAAAAATTTGTCGGAACAACTTTTTCTAGGTTAGAGTTTTGGTCTTTCTTATAAAATGTGTGTCTTATAAAATAAAACAAATAACTTTCAGAATTAATTTTTTTTCACGGAAAAAATAACTAAACTTAAACCATATTTATTTCAACACGTTTTTCTAATTTTTATTTTTAAATTTAAAAATTGCAATTAAACTTTATAAAATTTTGTATAATTAGATATCATGTCAGATATAATTATATATAACATTAATACAATTTTCTATTAACTTTGTTAAGTATATATTTTGGGAACAAGTTGAGTTTAGGGACACAGCTCCGATTTTTTTTTTCACCCAGGTAGTACTTTTTGGGCTGAATAGGAAAAAAAATTTTTTTTGTCGGAGACCTCTATTTCGGGTGTTATTTCGGGTCAAAGTTGAAACATGGACTTGCCCGTATCTCCGCTATTTATTATCGGATCTGGACAATATGAGCACCATTGGAGAGGTAATTAAAATGGCTTTAATATGACATACATATTTTTAATATTTATTAACCCATTACGAGCCGGTTCAAGTTTTTCATATTTTTAGAGCGAGTTTTGCGGGAAAAACCCTTGAATATCAAAAAAGTGCTTATATAATGGTATGATTTGATTTAATATAATTGTAATAGAGAGTATACGCTTTAATTTGATGTACAAATTTTGCATTTAGCCCTTACACGGGCAAAGTTGCAAGGGGTTAAACTTTTTTTTGTTAAGAAAAAAATGAAAGAAAATGAAAAAGTGGTTAAATAGGAAAATAATTTTGGGATTTTGATGACCAAAATAATAGTAATATTTTTTGATTTTTTTTCAAAAAATTTTCATTTTTTGGTACGTTTGAATTCTTAAGAAAATTTCCGTTTTGGTGAAAGTTGGTATTTTTTTTGGAAAAAATTTAAATTTAATGAATGTTGGGGGTTTTTTTATGTATTCTGCGACAAGCGCCGCAGGGGAAAAATTTTTTGAAAAAATCGCGCGATTTTTTCCATAAATTTTTCATTTTTTTGTACGTTATAGTCATGTTTGAATTCTTAAGAAAATTTCCGTTTATTTAAGTACCCAATAACTTTGTTGTTTGATGGGTTAAGAGGTCGAGCTATATCTTGAATGAAAGGTGTAAGTCTCGACAATAAAGTAATAAGTACAAATTATATTGTTATATACGCAATGTTATGAAATAAAACCCTTTTTTGTTAAAATGAACCTTCTAAATATTAAAAAAATTTTAACTGGGTTAATTGGTATAAAAATGTTAATTGGTATAAAAATGTTTAATGCCATATGAAAGCTTTTTTTAATACCTTTCTAATGGTGCACCTACTGTCCAAATCCGACCACAAATCACGGAGTTATAAGCAAGTCCAACTTCGAACTTTGAACCGAAATAACTCCCGAGATAGGTCCGACCGACAAAAAAAAAGTTGTTGTGGAATCCCAATAAAAAGTTCTACCTGTGGTAAAAATTCTGACCTGATCGGAGCTGTGTGACTAAACTCAACTTTAACCATATTTTAATATAAAGGCACATTTACACGCGAGAGAAAATTAATAGAGATAGAGCAAAAAGCAACCCTAATTAGCTTAAATCATTCACAATAAAGCTATTTAGGGGTGATTTGTGCTCTATCTCTAGCAGTTTTCTCTCGCGTGTAAATGTGCCTTAAAGTTGCGTTTACATCTGTTTTCAAATCCCGAGATTTCAATGGAAATCTCGAATCGAAATCTTGACCGTTTACATTTGCACTTTGTGACAGTAGCGAGATTTCGATATGACAGCTGCACTTTTTTGTACACAAAGTACCATAAAAAAATAACCTCAAATTTAAAATATTTCTAAAAACCATTTTATTCATTGGCGGAGTACAATTTACATTATTTTATGTAAAGATCTAACGCTATATATGTTAGTAAATTTGTTTTTTTATAAGGACGACAAGCTAGAACCCAGATTTTGCAATATTTTGGCGGAAGGATGCACTTCCCAATGCTTTCTTCATAGTTATGCTTCGCGGGAAGCAAAAATTAGAACCACGCAACACTTCTTATAATCATTAGTAGATTTCCATTGGGTCTAAAGTCATATTTATTAAATTAATCTCGAGAATTCACATGAGATTTTCACTGAAATCTCAATTTTAGTCGAAATCTCGGGATTTGGGTGCAGATGTAAATGCAACATAAGATTGTTTATAAAAGCTTATATGCCATTATATATAATTATGTATTAAATATATTTGAAGATCTCTTAATATATGGCTGGAGACCAAATCGCATATGACTACATATAACGTTATATCAAACTTATTTATAAAACCAAAGTGTTAATATAAATGTATATGGTTATATAAAGCCACGCATATAAACATTTAAATTTATATCAAATCATATAAGATTATATGAAAACTTTTTTAATCGGGGAATTAAAAAAAATAAAATTACGTTCAGTGAATTAAAAAATAAATAAAATTACGTTCAGTGAATTAAAAAAAAATAATAAGTTCACTGAATTGAAAAAAAAATAAAATAAGTTCACTGAATTAAAAAAAAAATAAAATAAGTTCACTGAATTCAAAGCCTGTTTTTTGCCGTTCAGTAGAAGAAAACAATAATGTACAAATAAAATTTTTAAATAAGCAATTTTATAGCGTGTGCTAGTAAAAATAAACAAAATAGAAACTGGATGCTGTTTATCAACCTACATGATTCAACAATAAAGCCTTTTACTATTAAAAATAAAAACTTTACAGATATACATAGATAAATTTGGAAAAAAATATAACTATTAATTTTTCAAACTAGTTATATAGTTACATTTTTTTGTTATTAACTTTCTTTTAAAATCGCTGAAAACAAAGAAAAATTGGTCATGTTTAAAGTGATGCAATTTTAAGTCTGGTGACTATTTGTAGATAAGAATAATGCAAGATTTAAGAAAATTTTATAGGATTTTCAATATTATACAGTTTGTACAGAACCGATCAGTACTGCCAAAATTTTACTATGTAATTTGATAAAAGGTTGATATCGCAAATTTTTCGTTAAAAGCCACGCCCACTTAAAACAAGTGGCGAATTTAGCCAGTATTTTAATCTTTAAAAATAAAGGCAACAACAATAAAATTAGAAAAAACTTGAATTGTGTTAAATTCGTGGCCACCACTGTATATCTGAAAAGTTTTTATTTTTAATAGTAAAAGGCTTTATTTTTGAATCATGTAGGTTGATAAACAGCATCCGGTTTCTAATTTGTTCATTTTTACTTGTGACAAGCGCTTACAATTTTTTTTTTATAATTTTATTAATTTGTTATAACAAAAAAAAACAGTACATTTTGCCACTGTTTATATTCTTTTGGGAATGTAAATAAAAAGATATCAATCACAATGGCAAAATGTCAATATATTGTATCTGACAAGTGCCAAATTTAGAATGTTGCCATACTGTTTTGTAGTTACAAAGACAGAGTCGTTAAAAGAATAGGTCGTACCCAGTGTTACCATATATTTTTTTAGAAAAACTGTAAATAAAAACTGTTGCTTTATAGAAAAACTGTTTTTCGAAAAAATTTTAAAAATCAGAAGAAATTCTGGGATCCCGAAGTATAATGGGATTAAATATTATCCCAGGGTATTACTTTTCAAAATATCGAGATTTAAATAATTTAATTGCCTTTGATATAGTACACGACTTTTTGCATAGCCTCCTAATAAAATATTTTTTTTAGAATTTTGGTCTCCTAGGCCCAAATCTAAAGTTAAAAAAAGTTAATCGAATCACCCTTCCGAAATTAAACCCTGACTTAGGATAGAATACTTTACTGGTTAATGTTGTACTTCAAAATATTCTTTATTGATGTGGCATGCATTCCACATAATATTGACTTTCATTTGATTGATTATTGTTATGTCGGGAATTACTAATGTGTTTGAAAAAATTACGTTTTTTTGGAATTGTCCTGGATCATAATTGAAAAAATAGTAGTAAATTGTTATCGAGAATTGGCAAATATTTATTAAAAAAAAAATAAAAAAATCAATTTTGGAGTTTTTTGATAAGACATTGTATTAATTTTTTCAAAAAATATAAATTTCTAAATTATCCTTCATTAAGAAATGATCTGAAAAGTTCGGGTCTATGTCCTTCGGGTCTATGACGTGTCAGATAAGGCTTAGCCAATTTTATTTCGTACTAATTTTTTATGAAATTTGTTATACAAATATTTCGGTTTTCCAGTAAGCATAGTTTGTAGTATTATATTGGTATTTTTAAATTCATTTATTTTTCGATTTGTACCTAATTTTTCACAATATGAAAGATTTATTGTAATTTTTGGGTCATATGCATAACCACTTTCTAAATTCATAAATGGCTTAAAAAACAAATATTTTATACAAAATTCATTTTATAAACATGTTATAGAGCTTTCAAATTATTATGCATACCCAGTGAAAAATGTTCATATACGCTCAAACATGTTCGTATATGGTTTATGTATGGACACATATGAACAAATATGGATTTTTTATGAACATATATGGATTTTATATAAACATATATGGAAGTATATTGTTATGGCGGACGTGTACATGACGTACAGAGTGGGCGGCAATGCACTATAGCCCCAGCTAGTCTTGGCGGAGTGGCGAGGTTCTTTCCCACTATCGTCCCCATACAAAGAAAAAAAAATACATAAGTGCACTTGAATTGTTGAAGCAGCCAGGCTAAATTGTAGGAGTCGAGTTGGTTCGGATGGTGGGTAGCTAGATGACGAGTACCCACCGTGGCCCACCCTTCGGATTCTCTACGAAATCCCCAAATGGCGACTTACCTGATTCGCGCCCCTATAAAGCCACGGCTTGGTTAGCCGCGACTATACGTTATCCGTTTATTTTCAAAAAACTTAGCACATGACGAGGTCAAAACAAGTTGTTTACATACTTATACCGATAAATTTTCTTTTATTTTCATTTCTTTTCATATTTGCTTATGATCTACTTTTGTAGTGTTTTCTTTTTTTTTCTTAGATTTAATTTTGTTTCCGTAATTCAAAACGACTACAATCTATTATACCAAGACTTGGTACCGTTCCTTCACTGTTATTAATACTAGCTGTATTTTGTCTATTGCCTATCTACGTTACGTAATTGAATCGAATCTGCGTTAAACTAATTGCGGTATAATCAAATTGTAAACCGGTTATATTTATGATTTTACCGTTATAATCGAACGTACATCAGCAAAAGTTTTTAGGAATAGCGCGAATAAGTTACGTTGGAAGCTAAAATGTCTAACGTTGAGTTTTTAACGCGGATAATTATCCGCGATGAAAGTTACCGACTTACGAAAAGTAACGTGTTAGTTTTGTCTAAACCGCGTTTTTATGCACTTTAAGTTTTTATGAGTTAACGGACATAGTTAGGTTGAAAACACAGCTAATATCAATACTTATTTACAAGGCAATGGTATATTATGGGTAAATATTATAAATGTGTTTTATTCTTTTATTTCTTTCTCTATACGGCCGTAAAATTGTTTTTCTTATTTTAAATTTTCTCTCTTATTTTACCCGTTTTCTAAATTTATTAAATCTTAAGTCTCTTTATTTCTAGGGATTCTTAAAAATTCGGGTAGATGCTTTTATTTATAGCTACTCTACCGTGACTAAACTAAATATATATAAAATATATAGGAAAATAATGTAAAAAGATATATTTACGTGAAAGTTGTAATTGCAGTTGGTCGTTGTTTCTGTAGCTTGGAGCTGCTGCGGCCGATGACGTTATTGCAGTTTCGCTGTTGTTTCTGCCGTTGATATTGTGGCAGTTTTGCTGTTGTTGCTGCCGATGACGTTATTGCAGTTTCGCTGTTGTTGCTGCCGTTGATACTGTGGCAGTTTTGCTGCTGAGGCTGCCAATGCTGTTGTGGCAGTTTTGCTGTTGTTGCTGACGGTGTTACTGTGTCGGTGCGGCTGCTGATGTTGTTGCGGCCGTTAATGTTGTTGCTGCGGCCGTTATTGTTGTTGCTGCGGCCGTTATTGTTGTTAACGCTGCTGCTGATGTTGTTGCGGCAGTTTTTGCTGTTGCTGCTGCCGTTGCTATGGTTGTGGCAGTTGTTGTTGTTGCTGCTGTTGATACGGTGGCAGTTTTGCTGTTGATGCTGCCGCGGATGTTGTTGTGGCAGTTTTGCTGGCGTCTCTTGTAGGTGTTGTTGACTTTTTAAAATTCCTGAATAATTGTGCTTTTAGATCTGCTTATCTCTGACGTGTGTAAATTCGCCACCATTTTTCGTACCTTCCAGCCACTTTTACAAGTACGCACTTGCTTTACACCATGTGGATTTTATAAGAATCTTGTTCCGGCACTTTATACTTTAAATATTTTCGTTGTTCTTTTCTTTCCTTTATTTTTTTGGTACAACACGTTTTCGAGCTTATTGCGATGCAGTAAATTTCAGTGAATTCTATTTCTTGCCTTACACACTAGCAATAAACGACCATCTGTATAAATTTCTATTGTTTTTTTTTTTTCCACTTTTCTAATCTACCTTTTACATTGACATATTTCCTTCTTACAGCTAATACTTCACTTAAAGGTATTTTTTGGTGATCGTTATTATTTTTTTTATATATATGGCTAACCATTTAACATTTTCGTATTTTTGTTGTTTCTGCTGCATTCACAATTCCCTGTTTTGTAACATCTATTGAATTCTTATTAGAATATTGTTCAAAATTCTTTTCATTGATTTTACCGCAAATTTTCGATTTTAAATACAATTCACCAATTTACTTATTGCTTTCAATTAAAAATCGCTATGTTCCATAATTAACCTATATTATTTACCGACCAGCAAACGCACGAACCAAAAGATAATGCCACGTCTTCTTTCTACGTCTCACACAAGAATGAATCTAAAACTCTACCGCGCCCGGTCACATTGACAAAAAATATTCACTACTCCCGTTTGTAATGAAAGAAAAATATTATGGCTCCCGTTTTGGCCCGATTGACCAATCAACGATCGCCACATACAAGCAAAGAATGATGGCCGGCTACCGCGTTGCCATCGATCCAAAACTCGAGTGTCAAAGAACGACTCAGTTTTTGAATCGACAACTCTGCATATCGTCCTGGTTGCATTTTAGCCGGGCGTCTTCACCTGCCATGACAATAGCAATCAGATGCTATCGTGATTTCATCTCGAGGCGAACACTTGCCAGCCAAGGTGACATAACAAACCCGATCAGGCACCGAAGTCCTGATGAAGAGTGGCTGAGTCGGGCTGTCAACCTTGAACGTGACGTAACCAAACGTGGGGAAGAACTGCGACCCTGAGATTAAGCCGGGCAGAATGAAAGCCCTTACTTCACGGGTACCATATGCTGCAAGTCCTTGGCATGGTATACCCCTATGCTTTTTCCTGCCAGGTTCTCAACTTCGTAGAGACTTTTCCCGATCTGTCGCACTATCCTACATTTAACAAATTTTTTACATAATTTTGAATTTAAATTTTTAGACGCATCGCTTAAAACGAAATTCCGGCGCAAAATTTCCTGCCCCGGTAGGAACTTAACGATCCTAGACCGAACGTTGTACCTAGCGGCGCTCCGCTCATAAGCTGAATGTAAATTTTCCTTGATGTTATGCCTGACCAATTCTAACAAATTGCTCTTCGATAAAATTTCTATATCACCCTCCTCTAAGGTGCCTAATTGTTTAGCGATACCGTACGCGCTGCCATGCGTAATCATGTTCATCCCGAACAGGGAAAAATACGGAGAGAAACCAGACGAGCTGTGTACTGTCGAACGCAAGGAGCATTCAATGGCCGATAAATGGCGATCCCAGTCACGTTGATCACTTGAAACATATGCTCGAATAGACGATACAATCGAACGATTTACTCTCTCCGAGGCGTTTGCCTGCGGAGAATACACGGCATTACGAATATGTTGGCAACCATATTTTGACAAGAACGATGAAAATTCTAGAGAAACAAATTGCTTGCCGTTGTCCGAATGGACCATTTGAGGCACGCCAAATTTGTGGAAGATTTCGCTTTCCAAAAATTTCACTACGTTGCCAGAAGTAGCATTACGCATCGCTTTCAATACAACAAATTTTGTGAGGTGGTCAAGAGCTATAAAAATGAACGTATTACCAAGCTTAGATCGAGGGAAGGGTCCAAGAAAATCTATAAAAATCTTTTGCCAAGGCCTATGAGTAACGGTTTCGGATCCCATTTCGGGCCGTAAAACTTTATTCGGAGACTTAATTTCCTTACACAAAATGCAATTGTTAATATATTCTCTAACCTGAATAGCCATTCTAGGAAAATAAAAATATTGTTTTAACAGAGCAATAACTTTCCCCATACCGCAATGCGACTTGACCGTTGGTTCGTGAGCATTAGCGATAAGCTGACCAGTGAGGCTGGGTGGAACCCAAAGTTTCCAAATAAAATTCTCATTAATTTCCTGACCATCCGCAGGTAAAGTCTTTTTATATATTAAATTGTCCTGGATCCTTAAATCGGGTAGAACGTCAATATTCTCCTCGATGTTCTTCCGCAACTCGCTGTACTCCTGACTTTGAAACTCAGGTGAACTCATATCTATCAGAGGTTTCTCGTTTACAAAGAGATTAACCTCATCTACGTGCAGGCGGGATAACGTATCAGCGACGACGTTTTGACTCCCTTTGCGGTGTTGGATATCGAATTGGTAGCCCTGCAGCTTGAGGCTCCAGCGGGCAAGTCGACCGCTTAAATCTTTCTGGCCCATAAGCCACTTTAAAGCGCTGTGATCAGTCAAAACAGTGAACGGCATCAGTTCAATAAAAGGGCGAAATTTTTTTATGGCACTAATTACCGCTAAGCATTCGCGCTCCGTAACGCTGTAATTGCGTTGCGCATTCGACAATTGAGCGGAATGAAAAGCTATAGGGCGTTCTAAGCCTTCCGCGTCGAGCTGATACAATACGGCTCCAATTCCAAGATTGGAAGCGTCGCACTGAACATAAAAACGTTTATCGAAGTCGGGGTGTGTTAAAATTGGGCTTGTAGTTAAAGCAGTTTTCAATTTCTGAAAAGCCGCAACGGCATCGTCATCGAATACGAAAATTTTAGACTTTCGGAGTGTTCGTGTTATAGGAGCGGTTATAGTCGCATAATCTTTAATAAAACGCCTAAACCAAGCGGTAAGGCCAAGAAAACGGCGAACATCACGGGTACACTTTGGGATGGGTATTTTCGTAATTCCCGAAATTTTTTCAGGGTCAGCTTTAAGCTTTCCCTCACCAACGATGTATCCCAGATATCGCAATTCCTTTTTACAGAATTTCGATTTCTTTAAGTTGATAGTCAAATTTGCATACGACAACAAGTCACCAACCTTTTTCAAAAGGGATATGTGTGTGTCAAAATCTGGCGAAACGACCAGCAAGTCATCGAGGTACACGAATACCTTCTGCCTCAGTTCCGGGGGGATCACTCTATCCATCAGTCGACATAACCGCTGAGCTGCATTACACAACCCAAACGGCATGACGGTGAAGTGATAGTGAGGTCGCCCCGGCACAGTAAACGCCGTCTTTAGCCTACTATCTTCGGCAAGCGGAATCTGCCAGAACGCGTCCTTCAAATCTATGCTAGAAATAAAGTACGTGTCCTGCAGACGTCCGAGGAGAGCGTCAATAAATGGGAGTGGATACGCATCTTTAACCGTGCGTTCGTTGAGTTTACGAGCATCCAGGCACAGTCTTTTCTTTTCACCCCGACGAACTAACGTTACGGGTGAATTCCAAGGGCTGTTGCTGGGTTCAACTACTCCCAAACTCACCATGCGGTCCAGCTCCTCGTATATTAACGCCTCCATTGCCGGGGATACCGGGTAATGACGTTGTTTGAGCGGCGCCGCATCCGCTGTATCGATGACGTGCTCTTCCATCCACGTTTTACCAAGGCCATGTTTTTCGAAATCTAAAAAGTGACTTTTAGCCTTCTCTAAGGCAACTGACTGGTCCGATGTTAAAATGTGGGTGCTCGAATCAAAATTCTCGAAATTAATGTCGATACTATTAATCAGTTTTGGTGCAACACCGAAAATTTTCCAAAAATCGACTCCACAGTACATCTCCTTCTCTAAATTTGGTACCAAGTAAATGTCAAGATTATGCCTTTGATTATCATACGAAAGATCAACTCTAACTCTACCTATACACGAAACACGATTACCGTTGGCTGTACCAACGCTACAATTGTAAACCGGATAAACTTTCAAGTTCAATTTTTCCACCAGGTCTTGGCAATTTTTACCAAGGCACGTAACGGTAGCCCCGCTATCAAACAAAGCTAGGATTTCAGTACCGTTAACCGAAACTTTGCGAAAAGGTCTGGGGTCAGATCCCAGATAACTAGAAAAACAAGCAGACGATAGTAAAAGTTTCTGTAAGCGTCTACGCTTATATCTTTCGCGAGCTTTTTCGATTCTACTAGACTTTGATGGTTCAATAGAAGTTTCGTTACTAAAAATTCGTTTTCGCACCTTTAAATAATTTGCCAAACGAACATGAAAAGGTTTTCGCAAGATTTGGGTTCTACTATTGCGTTCGATGAGATCTAAATTATTTTCGGATGTTGAAGTGGGGTTAGTTTCAGTTGAATTATCTGCAGAAGTGCTGGTATACTTATCAGCTGTTTCTGCAGAAACCTTCGCCTGCAATTCTAATCTATTGTTTGAGTCGAACGCGACTCCCCACTGTTCGCGCTCGAAAAGCGGTTTCCCTGGTTACATTTGCTGCATTGCGGAGTCACGACTCCCTGTGTGCCACACCGATAGCAAAAAATTGAACGTTGAGCAGAAGTGCATAGCTTAAAGGTATGACCAACACTGTGGCAATTCCAACATGTGGTTGAATCTATATTCGAATTAGGCCTAGAAACCTTAGCAAATTGTCGATGCCTAATCTCCTCGACTGCTACCTCCTGATTATCAAAATTGTCCCATGAAAGTTCGTTTACCGCGCGAGCAGACATATTTTGACGGGAGCGTTGTTGGAACTCGTGTTCCAACAAATCTTCTGCCTTTCTACACTCCATACGGAAATGTTCTACGGAATAAATTTGGATGGCAAATACCAATTGGGCGATTCTTGGTTTTAAATTTTTTTTCATTATGTCTATCAGCTGGTAATCGGGCATCGGTTCTCGCAGCTGATTTCTTAAGCTTATAATGGCATCGATAAATGCACTAGATTTTTCATCACGCAACTGTACCCTATCCATAATGCGACGAATAACGTCCATGCTCGTCTGAAATTGCTGAAATTTTAATACTATGTCCAATTTCAGATTGTTCCAGTTGATACCGGGGCGATCCCGGATATGATCCCAGTACCACTTTTCTGCCTGGCCCTCCAACAAATGATGGAAACCATCCATGACTACATTCCATGGACATTCATGGCTCCTTTGCAAACGTTCAACGCGAAAAATAAAATCTTCGACTAGCATGGTCTTATTAGTACCGTCGTATTTCAAACCCCATTTATAAAGTTCTGGGTATCTTGGTCTATATCTGAAAATATTCTCTAGAGGTGGATCTATGTTTGGAACCCGTGAAGGATTAATATTCGGTAACGCATTCGCGTTTGCATTTTGATGACGTGTGCTATTGCCCGCTGGTGGCATTTCGTGTGGCCAGTTTACACCATCCCGTGAAGTTGTGGGATTATTAACCGGACCTCCTGAACCTGACAGTGCCGATTTGACAGCTTCGACCACTGCTACCCTCACTTCACTACGCATTAATTGCATTATTTGTGCCTGAGCTGCACCGACAGCGGCATCTACGACCTCGAAAACCCCTGTATCACCTCTTCTGCTGTCGTTGTTATCGAGAGCGGTTAAAGGGCTAAAAGATGGTGGTGTCACCGTTCTAGCGGCATTTTCACCCGTCTGTGAAACTCCTCCACTATCACCCGTATTGTTGGCACGGTTCTCTGACAAACTAGGATTTCGTCCGCCCTCCATTTTCGATGAATTTATTACAAAACGACGCGTATCTGACTTAGGCAAGTTACCGAAAAGAAACTTGGCAAATAAATTCCGATCGAGCAGCGGAACGCGCAAAAGAACGTCAAAATTAATATTCAAACCAAAACTTAGGCAATCTACCTAAGCGAGCAAATGCCGAGTATACCGAGTTTATTCGCGTTGACTTACGACCTAAACCGCGAAAATAGCAAACAGTGATTTGTACAAAAAGCAGAGCAAAATAATAAATGTGTATAAAAAATGTCTATATAATAAATGTATCTATATATATTACTTATAATGTATATAATAAATTGTGTAATGTTCTAAAATGCACTAAGACGTGATGACTGTTCAAATCTACTAATGAATCAAATTTATTTATTTCATATAAAATTTAGGGTAACGTATAGTAACGGCTGTTTACCAATCCGTGACTGCGAACCTTCTCACTCCTCCTGACATATACTTCAACTAACCTCTCAAAATAAATCGTCGCTATTGGACTGTACTGACGTACCCTTGCCCAATGACTTACGATATAAAAGTTTAAATTGGAAAAACTGAAAAAATTTTAACGTCGCATTTGACTTCGGTCATAAAAAACCAAAACATAATCAAAGTCTTACGTTAAACTTTAAACAGACTGAAAAATAAAATACAAAAGTAGTCGTTTCGTAGCTATTGACCGCTGACATAACATCACCGAAATCAAGTCTACGCAAACACTTTAAATTGTTATAGAAAAAGAAGTTAAACTTTGGTTAAACAGCGTTTAACCGCAGCCAAACGTTGGGCGCCATTTGTTATGGCAGACGTGTACATGTCGTACAGAGTGGGCGGCAATGCACTATAGCCCCAGCTAGTCTTGGCGGAGTGGCGAGGTTCTTTCCCACTATCGTCCCCATACAAAGAAAAAAAAATACATAAGTGCACTTGAATTGTTGAAGCAGCCAGGCTAAATTGTAGGAGTCGAGTTGGTTCGGATGGTGGGTAGCTAGATGACGAGTACCCACCGTGGCCCACCCTTCGGATTCTCTACGAAATCCCCAAATGGCGACTTACCTGATTCGCGCCCCTATAAAGCCACGGCTTGGTTAGCCGCGACTATACGTTATCCGTTTATTTTCAAAAAACTTAGCACATGACGAGGTCAAAACAAGTTGTTTACATACTTATACCGATAAATTTTCTTTTATTTTCATTTCTTTTCATATTTGCTTATGATCTACTTTTGTAGTGTTTTCTTTTTTTTTCTTAGATTTAATTTTGTTTCCGTAATTCAAAACGACTACAATCTATTATACCAAGACTTGGTACCGTTCCTTCACTGTTATTAATACTAGCTGTATTTTGTCTATTGCCTATCTACGTTACGTAATTGAATCGAATCTGCGTTAAACTAATTGCGGTATAATCAAATTGTAAACCGGTTATATTTATGATTTTACCGTTATAATCGAACGTACATCAGCAAAAGTTTTTAGGAATAGCGCGAATAAGTTACGTTGGAAGCTAAAATGTCTAACGTTGAGTTTTTAACGCGGATAATTATCCGCGATGAAAGTTACCGACTTACGAAAAGTAACGTGTTAGTTTTGTCTAAACCGCGTTTTTATGCACTTTAAGTTTTTATGAGTTAACGGACATAGTTAGGTTGAAAACACAGCTAATATCAATACTTATTTACAAGGCAATGGTATATTATGGGTAAATATTATAAATGTGTTTTATTCTTTTATTTCTTTCTCTATACGGCCGTAAAATTGTTTTTCTTATTTTAAATTTTCTCTCTTATTTTACCCGTTTTCTAAATTTATTAAATCTTAAGTCTCTTTATTTCTAGGGATTCTTAAAAATTCGGGTAGATGCTTTTATTTATAGCTACTCTACCGTGACTAAACTAAATATATATAAAATATATAGGAAAATAATGTAAAAAGATATATTTACGTGAAAGTTGTAATTGCAGTTGGTCGTTGTTTCTGTAGCTTGGAGCTGCTGCGGCCGATGACGTTATTGCAGTTTCGCTGTTGTTTCTGCCGTTGATATTGTGGCAGTTTTGCTGTTGTTGCTGCCGATGACGTTATTGCAGTTTCGCTGTTGTTGCTGCCGTTGATACTGTGGCAGTTTTGCTGCTGAGGCTGCCAATGCTGTTGTGGCAGTTTTGCTGTTGTTGCTGACGGTGTTACTGTGTCGGTGCGGCTGCTGATGTTGTTGCGGCCGTTAATGTTGTTGCTGCGGCCGTTATTGTTGTTGCTGCGGCCGTTATTGTTGTTAACGCTGCTGCTGATGTTGTTGCGGCAGTTTTTGCTGTTGCTGCTGCCGTTGCTATGGTTGTGGCAGTTGTTGTTGTTGCTGCTGTTGATACGGTGGCAGTTTTGCTGTTGATGCTGCCGCGGATGTTGTTGTGGCAGTTTTGCTGGCGTCTCTTGTAGGTGTTGTTGACTTTTTAAAATTCCTGAATAATTGTGCTTTTAGATCTGCTTATCTCTGACGTGTGTAAATTCGCCACCATTTTTCGTACCTTCCAGCCACTTTGACAAGTACGCACTTGCTTTACACCATGTGGATTTTATAAGAATCTTGTTCCGGCACTTTATACTTTAAATATTTTCGTTGTTCTTTTCTTTCCTTTATTTTTTTGGTACAACACGTTTTCGAGCTTATTGCGATGCAGTAAATTTCAGTGAATTCTATTTCTTGCCTTACACACTAGCAATAAACGACCATCTGTATAAATTTCTATTGTTTTTTTTTTTCCACTTTTCTAATCTACCTTTTACATTGACATATTTCCTTCTTACAGCTAATACTTCACTTAAAGGTATTTTTTGGTGATCGTTATTATTTTTTTTATATATATGGCTAACCATTTAACATTTTCGTATTTTTGTTGTTTCTGCTGCATTCACAATTCCCTGTTTTGTAACATCTATTGAATTCTTATTAGAATATTGTTCAAAATTCTTTTCATTGATTTTACCGCAAATTTTCGATTTTAAATACAATTCACCAATTTACTTATTGCTTTCAATTAAAAATCGCTATGTTCCATAATTAACCTATATTATTTACCGACCAGCAAACGCACGAACCAAAAGATAATGCCACGTCTTCTTTCTACGTCTCACACAAGAATGAATCTAAAACTCTACCGCGCCCGGTCACATTGACAAAAAATATTCACTACTCCCGTTTGTAATGAAAGAAAAATATTATGGCTCCCGTTTTGGCCCGATTGACCAATCAACGATCGCCACATACAAGCAAAGAATGATGGCCGGCTACCGCGTTGCCATCGATCCAAAACTCGAGTGTCAAAGAACGACTCAGTTTTTGAATCGACAACTCTGCATATCGTCCTGGTTGCATTTTAGCCGGGCGTCTTCACCTGCCATGACAATAGCAATCAGATGCTATCGTGATTTCATCTCGAGGCGAACACTTGCCAGCCAAGGTGACATAACAATATGTGATTCCAAATATGGAGAAAGATTTCATATACAGACATATATGGAGGCATCTGTTATTTCATATATGGAAATGGCACTCATATATGGACAAATATGAAAGTATATGTTATTCAATTTATGCAAAAGGGACTTGTATATGAACATATTTCGAAGAATACATTTTTCCATATATGTAAAAGGAACTCATATTTGGATAAATATGGAATTATATTTAATGCCATGAATAAAAAAAGGAACATATGTAGCACCTAATTTGAATGTCATACATAAATTTATATCTATCGTACAACCTTAAAATAAAGGACAGCAACGTTCGCATGTATTCGCATATATTTAATAAATGTATATGTTCATATATGTCCATATATGAACATATACTTAGGTGTTACCTCATTTTTCGGATCCATACATATATGGTTGAACCATAAATGTACATATATGGACATTTTTCACCGGGTAATCACTTTTATATTTTAATTCTTAAATTTTAGTTTAAAAAATAAAAAAAATTAAAAATTAAACAAATGTGCCGATTTAATATGAAAAAACTGTAAAAAAATCCATGAATTTAAAAAAAACTGTTTTTTACATGAAAAAACTGGAAAACTGTTAGCCATACCAAAAAACTGTAAAAAACAGTTAAAACTGGCTATATGGCAACACTGGTCGTACCCCGTCGCATGTAATCGTTTATTCGTTCATTAGCAATCCAATATCCGCATGGTTCACGTAAAATTTAGTAAAGGAGAGAGAGCCTGAAAACGTGTAATTTAATCGAAAGGTTATTTTAGTAATAAAGTTAGTGCGTATTGAAATAAAGTGATCTGCTTTTGAACAGATTTAGTCGTGTAGTTTTCAATTTGGTCAAAGTTTTAAATATTCCATTTTTAATCGACCGGAATTGAATTTAAACCGCTTATTACATCTTGGAAAAGGGGTAAGAAAAATTATCGAAAATATTTAGTGTACTTTCACTATATGAAATCCATAAACAACTCGAACAGAGTGTTGAAAATGTGATAATTTATAATTCGAAATTGAGTAGAATTTAATTCTGAATACACGCCCGTATTCACGTTTAGTAAAATCGCCATGAGTGTCCAATCGATGGCAGCGCTAGGTTCCACATGCGTAATAGGGCATTCTTGGGCACGATTCAGAGATTTTGCTGGGAACCTTACTAAAAAAGTCACATTACACCCGATTGAAAATATACATAACATCTTTCACATGTTGATTTGTGAGTATTAATACTCGGAGGCTAATAGAGAATGAATTTTAAACATGTGTCCAGTCCTTAAAGGTTCTGGATTCATATCCATTTTAGGGAAAATTAACACTACTTAAATATTTACATGAGGTTTCGAGTTGTAATGTGATTTCATGCATTGATATAAGGTTTCGTAAATTGAAAGAAAACTTGTAAATTATATGTTTTATTAAAACTTCGCAGGGAACTTGTCACATATTGATCGCTTTAAAACATATCCCCTAACTACAGCGGTAGGGATTAAAACGATCCACAACACCGCCTGCACATCAAGGGTAAGGTGTTTGCGAGGGAAACGTGATTTTTATGATACCCTAGTCAACCACCCTTGGTTAAAGTGGCAATACGGCAACTAACGTGGCAACACTCCAGTTAACCAATAGCCGTGACAAACACCCACTTTCTTGGAGAAAAACGTATTACTGATAATAACGTATTACTTAATAAAGGGCTGATTATGGGACCGTAAACGTATATGTGATGTAACTGTACCGTGCCGTAGCTAAAAAGTACACTTATAGATTATCGTAAACGACATTACTATTTAGCATCTATTTGATGTGGTTGTATATTTTATTCTAAAATTTTCCATTTATTTGTTAATTTCTATTCCTTATTTGTTGTTTGAATCAATTTTCTTTATTTATTTCATATTTTTTCCGACCAAAATCATTCAGCTGTTTCGATGCCGGATAGAAAATTCTGATTTCAACAGAATGATCCGGCAAGTTCGTTTGCATTTACGTGTTAGTAACCATTCGTATACATTTCTTCTTGTGGTATCGAAACAGCTGATTCGTTACAGATACGTTTACGGTTGGGTAACTCAGCCTTTAAGGCAGTCGCAAAAGGTAATCCAGTGTAAACTAGAGATGAGCGATATTTTCATACCGGTGATTTAATCACAGTTATTGATAAATCACTGGTAACGGCAGTGATCAAATATTTCAAGTCGCAGTTACTCGGAATATCGTTATTTTAATATTTTTGTACTATTCTTTCTTGCAAACTTCATTGTGCACAGTAATACATGTTTTTGTTAATAACAGTGACTTGCTTTCACACTCTTCTGAATAAAATGTCTCCTTCTATCGTGTCTTTGTTACCGGTCGCAACTATTCTTCTTTTAAGGGCCACACTCAGAAAAGTTCTGCAGTTACTACATGACAGTTATTTGTGTAGTAATGCGGTTGTAGTTATTTTAACTACAATTGTAGTTAATTTACTTAGAGCAAAATATTTAAATGTTTTTGACAGTTATTTTTTCAAACTAACTACAAAAACTACCACATTGTAGTAACATTTATTTTATGCAGTTATTTTGAATTTTTTTTACAAATACTTATATTTTCAAGTGTGTGTGCACACACACGAAGCAATCAGGAGCATGCACACAAAAAAATACTAGAGGGCACATTGCCTTGGTTGGCATAGGTACCATATTTTTTATGGAAGTAGTTTTATTACCTATGCCAAAGGGTAATTATTTTACCTATTCGCATTGTAAATTCAACTAATGAAAAAAGGCAACACTTCGAAAATTTCGAAATGTCAGAATTTAAAATAATATTTTTCGTTTACTTTTTTAACGAATAATATTATTTAATTTTTTATACCCTAAAAATTTTTTAAAAAATTCATAGATAGAAAACATTTTATTTTTATTGGAAATAAAATATACTGCACAACAGATTACAGAGGTACGTATCTAACTTCTTATTACTATACAAAATATTTTAATTTAATATTGTTTGATTTTTCAGACGGTGTTACTAAAGAAGAGGATGCTTACTTGTATTTTAGATTAAATTATCATATCTTAAGCCTGCTAGTACCTCGCGCTCCATATACAAAACTAAAATTAAGCTTACAACGTTGTGATATGTATGTGGCAGGACATGCTTAATACTCGTAGCAACGTTACATATAAAATATGGTTTATTTTCTGCCAAATTGTTTTTTACCGTTTTAGTTTTAAGATAACTGCAATTATCGAGTAGAAAAATACAAAGGTGATTGGACTTGTAAAGCACCGAAATGGGTGTTATAAGTGCTTTCACAACTCATAATACCATTCAACGGTTCCAATGCTTTACAAAACGCTTGGAAAGAACCGAGAAACATAAAAATCAAAGACTTTCCCAAAGACGAAATACAGAAATAAAAGCTCTCCCGAAGACCAATTGATAACACCGTTAAACTCAATGCTTTGCACAACATTAACATATCACCAAGAAACACAAAAATCAAGTGTTTTCCCAAGTATGTATTTGTGCCACCCTTGTTGCTAAAGAATTTTAAATGATTCTAAAAAAGATGATCCTAAAAATAGATTATCGTATTTTGGAGTCAAAAATTTTTCAAATATGCACTCTCTTTGAAGTTACTTTTTCAAAAATAAAATAATGCTTTTGGAAAACAAGCATTGGGAAGTCACCCTTTTCAACAGTTAAAAAAGCATCAAAATTTAGAGGTTTACCCGTACTTCTTTTTGTAAGACCGCGGTCTATTTGTGCTTTGCTACTGAATTTTTTGTTTCCACACATAATTTCTACCTGTGTATCTACCATGCCGTTCGCAAAACCGATATCAACATATTATCACGTTTTCATATTTTTAATTTTGAAGTTTATTTTTCAACCGGTGCAACTTCCTATTGTTCGCAAATAAGCTGTATAAATTACTATTATTTCATAAAATGAAACTGCTTAAATAGCGAAAGCAAACGGGTAAATACTCGTATGATGCCAACCACTTCTATGATTACTGGCGTTTTTAAATGTTCATAGCAAGTATGTTTTCGGCATAGTTAATAAAAACCGTTCTTTTAAAACTGAAAATCATCAGAGCTATAGGATTTTTTTCGAAGTTTTTACCTTGTGGGTGTTAAAGGGAATTACTCACACTTTGTGAATTATGTGCATATTAATGAATTTTTGCATAAAACCAATTAAGTTGTAATAAAACTCGTCCATTGAAACTTTTCATAGAATTAATGGAATTTTTCATAAAATGTTATGAAAATTTTCATTTTATTAAAGTTTAATACACTCAATGAAAAAGGTTTATTAAAACTAGATTCATTAAATAAATGAAGCTTTTTCATAATTTTTAAGAATTTTTCATTTACTTTTTGAAGAAAACTTCACTAGTTTACTGGAAAATTTCATTAAAACCCGTCCAGCAAAATTCCCTCTGTGCAAAACATTCGAATATTTTTTATATTAAAAAAATCGCAAAATTTCCAAGGATTTAACTTTAACTTAACTATTAAACAAATGTCAAAATTAGTTAGAGCTTAAACCTGCAGTATGAGGCCCACCGTTAATATGACATCTAGCGTTAACATCTATGGATATTACGCAAAATATATTTTTGAAAATATTTGGGATCCCTGTTGAATAAATTAACTAGTATCGAACATTTCCTTGACACCAATATGAAAGAGAAAAAATATATTTTTACCAATGTAAAAACCAAAAGATTCCAAAGACTTTTTCCGATAAAAAACCCATCCTCAATCTTTTCTATAGGAACTTTTTTCTGAGGACTTTTTCCTACAGTAAAAGGATTTGCAGCTTCCTTCTGATGAAAAAGCACTTACATATATGTCTAGTGTGAACTTTACAATATATAAAAATCAACAGATTCTATAGATTTTTTCCTTTAGAAAAGTCAGGATCTGTTTGCATTTTCAGATAGAAATCGTAAGTTTTTGTGGATCTGTTCTTATTGAAAACCCCTTCGATTATGCGGACCTTTTCCTATAGAAAATCTCTTAGACTGTACAAACTTTTCCAACAGAAAAGCGGCAAGATTCGGAGGATTAAAAAAATAGTTATTATATTAGCACCGTTCCACGTATGTTACCGACGGTACTCAATTTTACCAATTTGTATAATTAAATTATTTGTGAAATTTGCATGTATTTTTATCTACTTTTTAATAAATAAATTTAAATTTAACAAAATAAAAAAAAATTTTATTATTTGGGGGGCTTTTTGCAGTAAAAATACCTAATATTAAAGTTATATTACCAAAATTTTGCCTACTTTAACATCGTTGATACACCTATTTATTTTAATTAATTTAACAAAAATTATAGGTGCTTTTTCGAACATAAAAGTCAAACAGAAATTACCTATTTTTTATAGTAATATTGCCGTAAAATATAGGAAACTCTATGTTGCCTTTGAAAATAGGTGATATCACCCTACAATTTTAGGCCATATTACCTTTCGTTTTTTTTGTGTGTGTGTATGACGCGCTTGTTTAGAAATTTCTAGTGAAAGAATATGAGTAGAACATGTTTTCCCTTGTCTTAGTCATAAAACAAAGCCAAAGAGTGAGGACGCGTAATACGGAAAAGTTTATATATTTTTTATTAAGTTATTAAAATAATAAGGTAAGTTTTATAATATAAATTTATTAACGGGATTATTAAAAATTATTGTATTTATTTTCTTTCAGTTCTTTTATATTCTCATCTCTTTCTACCTGGAGAAAAAAAGGAAGCCAAACAACGCCATATTTCATCCCTCACAGACGGACATCTACAACAATATCTTACTAGTGAAAAATAAAAGTGACATTAGTGTAAATTTTGATTTCTCAATTTTAAATAGAATAAAATTAAGTTAGGAGTGTTTACATAAATTTGTTTTTTATTAAATTAATAATTTTTAAAATAATTTTTATTTATGTTTTTTAACTACATTTGCAGTTGTTTGTACAGTTTTACAATAATTTGCATGTATGTTGTTTCAATTGCATTTGTAGTTGTTTTTACTACATTTGTCAGTTGATTTTTAACAGTTAAAAATAACTTCATATTGCAGTTAATTTAACTGCAAATGTAGTCTACACCTTTTTAAGTGCAAATGCAGTTATTTTAACTGTCATTTGCAGTTGATTTTACCTACATAATTCCCTGAGTGCAGTTTTTAGGAAGTGGATTATCTTTAAACTTAGTTTAACGTAGTTTGTAACTGGAATACTGCTTTTAAAATGTGGTTTATTTTGTTTTATTTCAATAAAGAAATAAATTATACTCGAGAAAAAGATTTTCCGGCAAACTTTTGTTAATAAACTTTGAAATGGCTGACAAAATTCGTTTTCGGTTTAACTAAACCAAGTTTAACTGACATCTTAAAAACTCGCCATAAATATTATTTCGTTTATTTATCAGAAAATCGCAGTCTTCTGCATAGAAAAACCGTGATCACGATCACAGTTTAAAAGAACAACGATTTGCAAATCACATTCACTAAGAACAATGTTACTGAAAAAGCGCCAGATCGCCCATCTCTATTACAAACCCGTGATCACGGTCACTGTTTAAAAGAACGGTGATTTGAAAACCACGATCACTGGTAGCAGCGTTATTCAAAAATCACCGGATCGCTCATCTCTAGTTTATGCCATGCTAACTTCACAAAGACTCAAAGTGGTGCCCTATGCAAAGTATATCATTTGTGGTTTCATGCAGCCTGTGAGAACATAACTGATGAAGAGCTAAAAGCTATGAGGGATTTCAAGAATGTGTGCTTCGTATGCTCTTCTTGTGAAATGAATGCTCCTATTGCCAATGACATATCATTGCGGGATGAAATTAAGATCTTAAATGGAAAACTTGATGAGTTTATGCGTAGAGGCAATGAGGAACAGTGCTCTATTAAGCAAACTTTTACTGATGCTGTGGCTGATTTGAAACGGGAGGTTTCTGCTTGTATAAGGGAAATAAAGACTGATATTGTTGAATGCAATAAGCTTATAAGGCATGTTGATTCTTCCACCTCTGTTAAAATATCGCAGCTTGAAATTGAAAATAATGCTTTACATCGTAAATTAACCCGTTCTGATTTGTTTATTAGTGGTTTACATGTGGGTCTAAATAATCTTATAGATCCTATTATAGAACTAGGGTCTTTTTATAAGGTGCCTATAAGCCTCCATGACATAAACCATGTGTGCTACATTAATAAAAAGAAGTGTATGCTGGTAAAGTTTAACAGTGTTTTTGTTAGAGATGAAATAATGAAGAGGTACTTTAAGGCCATAAAATCTCAACCCCTTTTTGTATCTGATTTGGTAAAACTAAGTGAACTAAGCGGTTGAAAAATAATACAAATTCTGCTGGCAGTACTGATGTTCGGATTGACAACCAGAAGGGAACTAATTCTCAAAATGGTACTAATTTGAGGATTGTTAAACGTGTTTTTTTGAATGACCGTCATTCGCCTGCAGCTGGGAAACTCAATGCTATGTGTAGACAGATTTTAAAGGATAAGGTTATTACTAAGTTCAAGGTTTTGGATTCAGATAAACCCAAAGTGAAATTATCGATGCCTGATGGTAAAGAAGTTGTTGTTGATACCACTTATTGTGCTGTTTTGATGAAGGAGAATGGTCCGGCTTAAGTAATGGTTCCTATAATTATGTATATATATATATCTTTTTTTTCTCTTTGTTTTATGCTACTTGATGAGAAGAGGTTAGGCTTTATTGTTATTTTTTTAACTTATATTTCATTTAATTATTAAATCAATTATTGATATGTTTTTGCCCTAAATCATTACATTTTAAGTCTTTGTACTTAAATTTTTCAAATTTTTTTATATTGCTAATCTTTATTTTGTGTTATATATATATTCAATCATATTTATCATTTATTTGACTTTTCTATGGGCTATTTTTTCCATTGGAGTTGAATTCATGATAAATATGTTTGATATTATTTTTCTTTTTGAATACTTTCTGATCTCATTTATTACTTATGATCAGTTGTATATTTATGAATGATTTTTTGATTCATTATTATGAACTGGTATGATATAATTAGATTTATGTAATTGTTCATTCTATTTACTTCTTGTTACGCCCCACCATAATGAAATTTTTTATTTTTAATGTCTTCTAATGACAATCTTGGTCCAATTATTAGTGGTAACACGTTTTTTAGGTCATCTCTGCTACCGTATATGAATCAATTTAAGGTAGCTCACTTAAATTGTAGGAGTATCTTGCCTGGGGGGAATTCTATTAAACTGGATGAGCTGGATGAGATTTTGGGAAATAATCTATTTGATGCGTTTGCGATTTCGGAAACGTGGCTTAATAGTGATGTTTTAAACCGATCGGTTGAAATCCCCGGATATAAAATCTGCCGAAATGATCGATCTTCTCCTAGCAGAGGTGGTAGTGTTTTAATTTATATTTCAAATAAGATTAAATTTAGAGTTGTTTTTAAGGTTATGATTGCTGGGTGTGAGTCTCTATTTGTTGAGCTGTGTTTTGGCGAGATTAAACTTTTGCTTGGTGTTGTTTATCTCCCTAATGGTAAAACTAATAAATTTGAGAGAAAGCATCGCGAATTATTCTCAAAATACAACAATATTGTAGTTGTAGGCGATTTCAATTGCAATCTATTTAATACTGCTAAGGCTAAGTTGTTTCGCTCTCTTTGTCAGAGATGCAATCTGTCAGTGGCTCATAATTCTAAGCCTACACATTTTGTTTTGGGACGAAGATCTACTTCGCTTATCGATTACTTTCTGGTGAGTAATGCTTCAATTATGAGTTTCTCTGACCAGGTACAGTGCCCATCTATATCGGATCATGCGCTTATATTTGGTTCAATTGTTTTTAATGTTGAGCATTTTCATGAGTTTGTTGAATACCGTGATTTTCAGAACATAAATTTTGATGGTATAACCCAATATTTGAATGAGTTTGATAAATCTCAAATTTTTAGTGCAATTGATACTGATGCTAAAGCTTCCCTAATTTGTTCTCTTTTTGAAACTCTATACTCTTTTGTCCCTATTGTTAGGGTAAGAGTTCAGAATAGAGATGATGTTTGGATGAAGTCGAATAATATCACTTTGGCTAGATCTCTCAGGGATTTGTCCCACTCTGCTTTCCTAGCGGATCGTTCCTGGCAAAATTGGAAGACGTATTGTAAGCTTCGTAATAGAGCGAAAAATGTCATCCGGAAGGAAAAAAGGAAACATTTTTCCAGGCTTTTTAATGGCTTAGATTCGTCTGGGTTGTGGAAAGTTATTAGAGGTTCAGGATGTATTGGAGAAGATAATTTTGATTTTGAGTGTGATGCTGATGCTATCAATGCCTATTTTGTGAATTCAGGTTCTACTTATCAAGAAGATGTTGACTTTGATAATTTTTATGATTCTGATGATTCCTTTTCATTTTCTTGCGTAAGCGAGTTTGAATTATTTGAAGCTCTTAATAAAGTGAAATCCAGTTCAGTCGGTGTTGATAGTATCTCAATCAAGTTTATTAAACTAGTGTTTCCATATATATCTGATATCATTTTACACTTGGTGAACAATATCTTGACTACTTCAACATATCCCATGGCTTGGAAGACAGCTCGAGTTGTTCCCATCCCTAAGACTCGAGTTGTGCATGGACCTGATGATCTTCGTCCTATTTCTATACTCCCTGCTTTATCAAAAGTTGTTGAACATATTTTAAGAGATCAAATGGTTAATTCTGCTTCTGTTAAGATTTATGAGTCACAATATGCTTTTCGCAAAGGTCATAATACTACACACAGAAAATAAATCAGTTAGAAATCGAATAGAGGTACCATGATTATACCACGATAACATAATTTTATGAGCAATTAAATATTATCAATTGTGTTAATAAAAAGTTTTCATTAATAAGAGAAAATTAGAAAATACAACTGATTAAATATCATTTTTTCTAAAAAATTCGGGCTTTCCAACCAATTATGGCCAAAATAAAATGTTTTACATCTATTTGATAGTGCCAATAATATCAAGAATTCTTTTTAGTACAGTTTTTGCCATTAGTTAGCTTTTGAAATTAAAACTTGGTTGTAATAATCAAATTGCAACATATTTTGTTTTTATTAGTTCTTTACTATCACTCAGGGAATTATGTAGGTAAAATCAACTGCAAATGACAGTTAAAATAACTGCATTTGCACTTAAAAAGGTGTAGACTACATTTGCAGTTAAATTAACTGCAATATGAAGTAATTTTTAACTGTTAAAAATCAACTGACAAATGTAGTAAAAACAACTACAAATGCAATTGAAACAACATACATGCAAATTATTGTAAAACTGTACAAACAACTTGCAAATGTAGTTAAAAAAACATAAATAAAATTTTTTTATTTTAATTATTAATTTAATAAAAAAAAACAAATTTATGTAAACACTATTAACTTAATTTTATTCTATAATAAATTTAAAATTGAGAAATCAAAATTTACACTTAAAGTCACTTTTTTTTCACTATTAAGATATTGTTGTACATGTCCGTCTGTGAGGGATGAAATATGCTGTTGTTTTGCTTCCTTTTTTTTCTCCAGGTAGAAAGGGATGAGAATATAAAAGAACTGAAAGAAAATAAATACAATCTTTTTTTAACATTCCCCGTAAATAAATTTATATTATAAAACTTACCTTATTATTTTAGTAATTTAATAAAAAATATATAACCTTTTCCGTATTACGCGTGCTCACTCTTTGGCGTTGTTTTATGACTAAGACAAGAGAAAACATGTTATACTCATTGTCGATAATGCAGTAGTATGAATAAACTTCATCTCTCCTGTCTTTCCCCGTTGTTATGCAGGGGAGCCAACAACGTAATTTATCTAAATTGTATGTATTTTATACGCCATATTTAAATCGGTAGCAGGTTTAAGCGGGCGGAGCTCACCATTTTATTATTATTTTTTAATCTGTCGTCAGCCAAGATCGTCGTCCCACATCAAGTATAGATTGCCATTATTGTCATTGTATTTAATTATTAATCATTAATTGTATTATTTTAGAGAATAAACTCTCACTTTCAACAATTTAAAATTAAATCTGGAGACCGAGTGTTTTTTCTTTGGAAGACGACAACTTTATTCTTTGATGGGCGTATAGCAACGTACCCACCGTTTGTGGAAAAATTGGATTTGTTGGTGCTGTCTTATTGTTCGTGACGCTTATCGGAGTTCGGTCTAATAGTCTCCGATATTTTTGTGAACCATTTGTGTCTTGTATTAGTTTGTTTCCTGTCTTTGTCAAACTAATTTTTTGGTTACTTGCGTGTACAATAAATTATGACAGAACGGTCACCGAGAACAAGTGAGAGGTCCAATAAGGGCGTGCCACCAAAACGTTTGGATATCGATCCTCCAGGAGGTTCAAATTTAGCCGCAGTAAGTGCGTCGACGTCCAGTGAAAAATTGCCTACCAATACAGCCCCATCCGCTCCCCAAGATGGAAATAAATCAGCACAGGCACGCTCTGCCCAGCCTGATTTATATCGAATTTTAGCTGACATGCAAATGGAAATGATGAAGCAGATCAATTCAGTGAACAGTAACCTTAATAATTTGATCACTGCCCAGAACGTACAAACAAACGCTAGCATTGCATCATTACAACAAGAAATTCAGTCGGTATCGCAGAGTTTCAAGTGGACAGACGGCTTTTGCAAACGATGAAATAATTACTCCCCTAATTGGGCCAACAGCAGCCGGTGCAGCATTAGAAAATAACGGTGAGTCCTTTACTAATCATTCTTCCCACAGTCAAGGTTCCACGTCCGTAAAAGCCAAGAAAATTTATCCCCTCCCTAAATTCAGTGGTTTGCCTGAGGAATGGCCGACCTTTATTGAAGATTTTCAACAGACTACGTCCGAGTTCGAATATACGCCGCTACAAAACATAATTCGTATTCGAGAAGCACTGCATGGCCCAGCAAAGGAAACAGTGGAATCCCTCTTATCATCTTCAAGAAACGTTGGTGTGATTATTGAAATTTTGGCTGAAACTTACGGCCGCCCAGAACAATTAATAAGAAGTCAAATTGATAGAGTAAGCGCACTTGCAAACGTTTCTGAAGGAAAACTTGATTTATTGGTACAATTTTCTACAAAAGTAACAAATATGGTACGGTTTTTGCAAACGGCAAACGGCCAACATCATTTAAATAACCCAATGTTGCTTAGTGAATTAGTTTCCAAGCTGCCACCAACAAAACAAATGCAATGGGCTGAGAAATGCATTGCATTGAACAGGCCGGCCAACTTGATGGACTTTTCCCAATGGCTTGATGGTATTAGAAAACTTGTCAACATGATATCAGACGGGTTGCCAACATCAGCATTATCCCTGCTAGCAAATAAAAAACATCAGCCTGTAAGAAAATATGCATTAACAACCAATGCGGTGAAACAGTGTTTGATTTGCTCAGGTAATTGTAAGTTACTTACCGATTGTCAAGTTTTTAAAGATGCTTCTGTAGATGAACGTTGGGAGAAGGCCCGTGAACTCCGTGTATGTTTTTCTTGTCTAAAGGGATATCATCAGGTTGGGAAATGTTACAAAAAACAACGTTGTGGTATAAACGGTTGTGAAAAAAAACATAATCCTCTTTTACATGCAACAGGTGATCAAAATCGTAAACAAATAAACAGTGCTGCCACAGTTGTAGAAAATGAAAATCCAAGAAACGTCGTGAATTTACATGCAGGTAAACAAAGGAGTGAAATCTTATTTCAAATAATACCAGTGAAATTATATGGGCCAAAAAAGTGTATTTCCACTTACGCCTTCATAGACGATGGCGCTAATACCACCATGCTAGAATGGGAGGTTGGTAAAGAACTTGGGTTGGAAGGTAAACAGGAAAAATTAAAATTTTACTGGCTGTACGGACATTGTAGTAGTCAATTAACAGAAACAGTAGATGTGGTTATAAGTGGCTCGCAAAAAGAAAGCGCAAAATATAACATGTCGAAAATTTCTTTGGTAAAAAATTTAGAGTTGCCAACTCAATCATTGTCGTTGAGTGATATTAAGTGTAATAATCATTTAGAGGAATTGCCAATTGCTGAATATAATAAAATCACACCCCAAATGATAATTAGTTTAAAACACGCGTTTTTAACAGTTCCAGTGGAAGTACCCAAATGTCTTGATATAAGTGGTCCGATAGCAGTAAAAACAAGACTTGGATGGGTAATTTATGGTCCGACTGGTGAAGAAAACGTAAAACTAGTAAACAGTGTTTTTATTTCAAGGCAACAAGAAGCAGACGATCCCATGGATCAAATGATGAAACGATATTTTGATATCGAATCTGTTATGGTGAAACTTGAGGCCAAACCGGTAATGCCTAAAAATGATGAAAGGGCACTTAACATTTTGAAATTGACAACAAAATTGAGTGATGGTCGATATGAATGTGGACTTTTATGGAAAAATGAGAGTCGGATTTTTCCTAGTAGTTATTCGCAAGCCTTAAGACGACTTCATCTAGTTGAAAAGAAATTTTCAGAAAATCCGAAATTCGAAATTGATTATAGGGCAAAAATGCAACACCTTTTAAACGAAGGATATGCACGACGACTTAGTCTTGAAGAAGAGAAAACCCTTTCATCTTCAACATTCTTTTTGCCTCATTTTGCAGTGTTTAATCGGAGTAAAGATAATTTGCGTTTGGTATTTGACGCGGCTGCTAAAGTGCAGGGTGTCTCACTAAATGATTTCTTATTGCCAGGCCCTGATTTAAATCAATCGCTAATTAGCGTTTTAATGAAATTTCGTGAAAAACCGATAGCAATCTGTGGCGACATAAAAGAAATGTTTTTACAAGTGGCAATTCGTAAAGAGGATCAAGATTCTCAGCGATTTTTGTACCGAGAAGATATTAAACAACCGGTTGGCCAATATGTTATGGCGAGAGCTATATTTGGAGCCACTTGTTCACCCACTATAGCACAATATGTTAAAAATACAAATGCAGAAAGATTTAAAAACACCCATCCTCGAGCCGTCGAAGCCATTATTAAACGCCACTATGTGGATGATTATGCAGATTGTTTTAGTTCACCAGATGAAGCAATAGAAGTAGTTGAAAACGTTATAAAAATACATAAAACGGGTGGATTTACCATGCATAAAATTATATCCAACTCTGAGAAGGTAAATTTACATTTTGGCAACCCTAAAATAAATAAGATAAACATAACATCTGGTAACGTCGAAAAAATCTTGGGTATGCAGTGGTTACTAGAGTTGTAAAAGTATTGAGTATTCCGGTACTGAGTACTCAATACTGCCTATTTTTTTGAGTACTCAATACTAAAACGGTACTACTCAATACTTTTAAAGATGCAATTTTCCGTATAAATGTGTATTTTTCGTATGAAAATACAACACTTAAAATAGTGCTCTAAAAATACAACTCTGAAAATACAACTCTATTTGTGAAGCAAAGAAATTTGTAACGGATTTTTAGGAAAAATTATTTAATTAATTTATATAAAATGTTTTAAATAAATTAAAATGTAAATAACAACAATTATTTAACACGTATATGTGAATTGTTATTATTTTTCGTAATAAATACGAATTCATAACATTTTTATTTTAAATTCACAAAAATCGTTAAAAGTATTGAGTAGTATCGAGTACTCAATTAAAAAGTATTGAGTAGTATTGAGTACTCAAAAAGTATCGAAATTTCACAACTCTAGTGGTTACCCGTTAAAGATGAATTTGTCTTTGACATACAATTTAAACGCGCTGTCGTAGATATTTTCGAAAACAAACGTACACCTACAAAAAGAGAAGTACTAAGCCTTATAATGTCTGTTTTCGACCCGTTTGGGTTCTTATGTGATTTTACCATTTCTGGCAAAATTTTTATGCAGTCTCTTTGGAGGTATGGATTAGACTGGGATGAAGAGATACCGCAGGCTTTATGTGATCGTTGGAATTCTTGGACTCGTGGGTTGATAAAGGTAAGGGACTTTTGTATTCCAAGATGTTATTTTTCTAATTTTGTTGAACAAAACAGAGCCCTGCATATATTTTGCGATGCGAGTGAAATGGCCATGGCAGCAGTGGCTTATTGGAGAATTATTTCTCCTGAAGGTCCAAAGGTAGCGTTTGTGGCTGGTAAAACAAACTGTGCTCCGACTAAGTTTGTGTCAATTCCCAGGCTAGAGCTACAGGCGGCAGTGATAGCAGTCCGATTAAAGGATGCAATTATTAAACATCACGATGTACAACCCAACGAAATATGGTTTTGGACGGACTCCAGTACAGTGGTCGCATGGTTGAAATCCGATCATCGGCGCTATAAGCAGTTTGTAGCCAACAGGGTGGCTGAAGTTTTAGAATCATCAGATGAAAACCAATGGCGATGGGTCCCTGGTGAAATGAACCCCGCTGATGATGGTACTCGTTCGAATTTATCATATAACCCTGATGGACGTTGGAAAAAGGGTCCTGAATTTTTGTACCGATCACCAGAAATGTGGCCCTCAAATCCTAAACCCCCAGAGGCTGCTAATATTGATAAAGAACTTCGTGAACATCATGTGCTGGCTATTCGTGTAGAAAATGTTACAATATTTAAAGTTGCACGCTTTTCAAAATATAGAAGATTGCAAAGATGTATGGGTTGGGTATTCAGGTACGTTAATAATCTAAAGCTACAAGGCAAACAACTACCACTTGTACTGGGCGATTTGTCAGTAGAAGAAGAAAAGCAAGCGGAACGTTTTATAATACGATCAATACAACAAACAGCATTTATTAACGAGTATTATTGTATTTCGAAAGAAACCCCTATATCTGCAAGCAGCAATATAAAAACTTTGAATCCGTATATTGACGAATTTAATAATCTTAGATGTGGTGGAAGAATCGACAATGCGCCACTGATATCGTTCGCCACGAAGAGGCCATATATTCTCCCGAAAAATGATCCTGTTACACACCTACTCGTTCAACGTTATCATGAGCTGCAAAAACACATCAATGATAATAATGTTATTTGTGAATTGCGTCTCAAATATTGGATTCCCTCTATACGTGTTGTTTTAAATAGTGTTAAAGCTGCTTGCTATAGTTGCAAGTTGCAAAAATGTAAACCGTTGCAACCAATAATGGGGCCACTACCAAAGGATCGTCTAAGTGCCTTTGTTCGTCCATTTTCATATACTGGATTGGATTACTTTGGTCCAGTGATGGTAGCTATCCGACGTAGTCATGAGAAACGATGGGTTGCGTTATTTACGTGCCTAACAACACGTGCCATTCATTTAGAATTGGCAACCGATCTGTCGAGTGATTCGTGTCTACTATGTATTAGAAATTTCATTAACCGTCGTGGTGTGCCCGCCCAGATACGAAGCGACAACGGCACCAACTTTATTGGTATCCCAAAGGAGCTCGGTAATGAGGAAAATTTTGTTGATTATGAAAAATTAGATGCTGGTTTAAAACCTCTTGGTATTGCATGGAAATTCAATACCCCTTCGGATCCAAGCGCAGGCGGTTCATGGGAACGTCTTGTTCAGTCAGTAAAAAGGGCCTTATATGCAACTTTAAAGGAGAAAACACCTCGCCCTGAAACTTTGTACAGCCTATTGATAGAATGCGAAAATATTGTCAACTCTAGACCTCTTACCCATTTGCCAGTCACTCCGGAAGAACCTGAACCCTTAACACCGAATCATTTTTTGTTAGGTGGCCCTAACTCTACACAGACTCCGGCCCCCTTTAATCAGAAGTTGTGCTCCTCAAGAAAACAATGGAGAATCCTACAAAATCTTAAAAATTGTTTATGGAAACGTTGGATGTCGGAGTTTCTTCCTGAATTGACGCGTAGAACCAAATGGTGTCGCCCCACTAACCCTATTGCAACAGGAGCGTTGGTTTTGATTTGTGATACCGACCAACCGAGGTCGAAATGGAAAAGAGGGCGTGTTCTTAAGCTTTTCATTGGAAAAGATGGTGTTGCCAGATCAGCCGAGGTAAATACCAGCGGCGGACCATTGCGGCGCCCCGTTTCTAAGCTGGCAATATTGGACGTTGAGAATTGTGGTGAAGTGAACCGTATGGGGTCCATTCACGGGGGCGGGGATGTCGATAATGCAGTAGTATGAATAAACTTCATCTCTCCTGTCTTTCCCCGTTGTTATGCAGGGGAGCCAACAACGTAATTTATCTAAATTGTATGTATTTTATACGCCATATTTAAATCGGTAGCAGGTTTAAGCGGGCGGAGCTCACCATTTTATTATTATTTTTTAATCTGTCGTCAGCCAAGATCGTCGTCCCACATCAAGTATAGATTGCCATTATTGTCATTGTATTTAATTATTAATCATTAATTGTATTATTTTAGAGAACAAACTCTCACTTTCAACAATTTAAAATTAAATCTGGAGACCGAGTGTTTTTTCTTTGGAAGACGACACTCATATTCTTTCACTAGAAATTTCTAAACAAGTGATTCATACACATACTTCTGTTTGCTTCGTGTGTGTGCATACACACTTGAAAATTTAAGTATTTGTAAATAAAATTCAAAATAACTGCATAAAATAAATGTTACTACAATGTAGTAATTTTTGTAGTTTGATTAAAAAAATAACTGTCAAAAACATTTAAAAATTTTGTTCTAAGTAAATTAACTACAATTGTAGTTAAAATAACTACAACCGCATTACTACATAAATAATTGTCATGTAGTAACTGCAGAACTTTTCTGAGTGTAGCAATTTTGTATTGAATGTTGGCCACATTAACCAATGTTTATAATAAATCGAAAGTATCTTACTCGATTTTCAGTTATAACACCCAAAATAAAATTGTTGAAACAACATTGGTGACCACAACTGATAAAAAAAACACAAATTTAAACAATTTTGGGAATTGTAACCGATACATTGGTTATATAAATTTTCAAACGTCAGTAATAAAAAAAATATTGTAAATAATACGAAATTTTGGAAATGTTAAAAAAAAAAGCAAGTACTGTAAATATTAAAATTAAAATCAACATTTAAGCTGTATAATGACTCAATGGTTTATTTGTGGACAAAATTTATGGTAAATCAATTTTTTTTAAGAAATTACATATTAATTTGCTTCTACTGAATTTTTTTTTTTTTTAGATTGGTGATTATTCAGCGGCTGCTGAAAATCAGATTCAAAATAAAAATTCTGGGCATTTTAACTGAAGGTTTCTGATAAGGAAATATAATATGAAGATATGTTGTATGTATTTAAATATTAAATCTTTTTTATTTATGTTAATATTTTTTACAAATTATTGAAATTAAAAATAAACAAATAAAAAAAATTTTATTGTATTTAATTCGGTAGGAATTCATAAATAAATTCGGTTGTATCTACCGAAAATGTAAATTCGGTTGGGGTTCCCAATATAATATTTTCTAATTCAGTAGGTATAACTGAAAATTTGGAATGCGCAATAAAATAAAATAAGAACTACAACCGAATAATGTGATAGTACATGTAACTACCAGAATTCGGTTGGCAACAAATTCGGTTACCACAACGAATCTGTTCTCTGTGTGTACATCACTGCTTCTTAGACTTACAGATTCTATTAGGTCGAATATTAATGATAAGTTAAGTGTCTTGATTTCGTTAGATCTCTCTAAAGCCTTTAACTCTATTAATTTTGATCTGATGATTATTAAGCTTAGGAGTAAATATAAATTCTCAAGATCTGCTTGTAGGCTTATATTTTCCTACCTAAATGGTAGGTCTCAGTTTGTGAAAGCTAAAAATGTGGAATCTGTCATACTTCCTCTTCATTCTGGAGTTCCTCAAGGATCTGTCTTGGGTCCTCTACTATTTCTTTTATACATTAATGATCTTCCTGAGGTAACAAATGCATTAGCATCTGAAACATTTTTGTTTGCAGATGATGTTTTCCTACTCTTTAAAGGCAGTCGTAGATATGTTGAGGTTTTTGAAAATAATATAAATGTTTGTCTTGACCGGGTTCTGCATTGGACTACCACTAACTCCTTAGCCATCAATTCGTCAAAAACTAAAGCTATGATGTTTGGACCTACAAATCTCTTTGTTCCTAACATAGAGATTTTTTGGGAGATGATGAAATTCAATTTGTCAGTGATCATAAATGTTTGGGAGTTACACTTGATAGTAAGCTGTCTTTTAAGTCTCACATTGATGCCTTATCGGGTAAAGTTTGGAGCTCTCTGCGCAGGATGTACCGGACTAACATTTTATTGCCGTTACATATTAAAAAGAGATTAGCACATGCGATTTTGATGACGCAAATTCTCTATGGACTTGAAGTAGTATCTGGTACTTTAAATATGAATATTAAAAGATTAAAACGCATTGTGAATATTATTGTCCGATTTGTATATAACGTTAAACGTACACTCATAAAAAAAAGTTAGTACAAAAGTCTGTTAAACGCGTTCTAATTCAATTGAACTAATTTTTCCTGTTGTTTTCGTTTAAATCCGTTGTTTAGCTAAAGTTGTTAGTTATCAAATTTCACCACAAAAACATATTTCTGCTGTACTTGAACTAATTTTTCCTCCTGATATTTAGTTATTTTTTTATAAATGATTTTGACAATGTTATCCGCTAATATAGATAAATTTATTTGCAACTTTTTAATATTTGTGTTTTCAAAAGAAAACGATAGGGGCGCTAGTGTATAGTGATTGATGGTGCTTGATGGTGAAGTGTGTATTGATGAGTTTGCCGACCAATACAAATTAGAAAATTTCTAGTAAGTGTATTTTAATGTGTTTGATGAGGCCTCAACTGGACTTTTTGTGTACCATAGTGTGAACCAAATGTGAGGTTTAAAAAAAATCTGTGCCTTTTGGAAGCGTGCACGCATGTAAATATCATTCGCCATGTCAGTAGCCTCAACTGGACTTTTTGTGTACCATAGTACGCGTCCTAGATATGGAGATATCTGGCCGGGAGTATTTGGGGTTAAAAAAGTGAGATTTAAAAAAAATCTGTGCCTTTTGGAAGCGTGCACGCATGTAAATATCATTCTCCATGTCAGTGGCCTTAACTGGACTTTTTGTGTACCACAGTACGCGTCCTAGAAATGGAGATATCTGGCCGGGAGTATTTGGGGTTAAAAATACAAAAGTGAGATTTAAAAAAAATCTGTGCCTTTTGGAAGTGTGCACGCATGTAAATATCATTCGCCATGTCAGTGGCCTCAACTGGACTTTTTGTGTACCATAGTACGCTTCCTAGATATGGAGATATCTGGCCGGGAGTATTTGGGGTTAAAAATACAAAAGTGAGATTTAAAAAAAATCTGTGCCTTTTGCAAGCATGCACGCATGTAAATATCATTCTCCATGTCAGTGGCCTTAACTGGACTTTTTGTGTACCATAGTACGCGTCCTAGAAATGGAGATATCTGGCCGGGAGTATTTGGGGTTAAAAATACAAAAGTGAGATTTAAAAAAATCTGTGCCTTTTGGAAGTGTGCACGCATATAAATATCATTCGCCATGTAAGTGGCCTCAACTGGACTTTTTGTGTACCATAGTACGCGTCCTAGATATGGAGATATCTGGCCGGGAGTATTTGGGGTTAAAAAAGTGAGATTTAAAAAAAATCTGTGCCTTTTGGAAGCGTGCACGCATGTAAATATCATTCTCCATGTCAGTGGCCTTAACTGGACTTTTTGT
This sequence comes from Leucophora obtusa, assembly GCA_949987735.1. Taxonomy (NCBI): domain Eukaryota; kingdom Metazoa; phylum Arthropoda; class Insecta; order Diptera; family Anthomyiidae; genus Leucophora; species Leucophora obtusa. The sequence goes on from OX465296.1 coordinate 39,426,099, forward strand.
GTACCACAGTACGCGTCCTAGAAATGGAGATATCTGGCCGGGAGTATTTGGGGTTAAAAATACAAAAGTGAGATTTAAAAAAAATCTGTGCCTTTTGGAAGCGTGCACGCATGTAAATATCATTCGCCATGTTAGTGGCCTCAACTGGACTTTTTGTGTAGCATAGTACGCGTCCTAGATATGGAGATATCTGGCCGGGAGTATTTGGGGTTAAAAATAAAAAAGTGAGATTTAAAAAAAATCTGTGCCTTTTGGAAGCGTGCACGCATGTAAATATCATTCGCGATGTCAGTGGCCTCAACTGGACTTTTTGTGTACCATAGTACGCGTCCTAGATATGGAGATATCTGGCCGGGAGTATTTGGGGTTAAAAATACAAAAGTGAGATTTAAAAAAAATCTGTGCCTTTTGGAAGCATGCACGCATGTAAATATCATTCGCCATGTCAGTGGCCTCAACTGGACTTTTTGTGTACCATAGTACGCGTCCTAGATATGGAGATATCTGGCCGGGAGTATTTGGGGTTAAAAATACAAAAGTGAGATTTAAAAAAAATCTGTGCCTTTTTGAAGCGTGCACGCATGTAAATATCATTTGCCATGTCAGTAACCTCAACTGGACTTTTTGTGTAACATAGTACGCGTGCTAGATATGAAGATATCTGGCCGGGAATATTTGGGGTTCAAAATAAAAAAGTGAGATTTAAAAAAAATATGTGCTTTTTGGAAGCGTGCACGTATGTAAATATCATTCGCCATGTGAGTGGCCTCAACTGGACTTTTTGTGTACCATAGTACGCGTCCTAGATATGGAGATATCTGGCCGGGAGTATTTGGGGTTAAAAATACAAATGTGAGATTTAAAAAAAATCTGTGCCTTTTGGAAGCCTGCACGCATGTAAATATCATTCGCCATGTCAGTGGCCTCAACTGGACTTTTTGTGTACCATAGTACGTGTCCTAGATATGGAGATATCTGGCCGGGAGTATTTGGGGTTAAAAATACAAAAGTGAGATTTAAAAAAATCTGTGCCTTTTGGAAGCATGCACGCATGTAAATATCATTCGCCATGTTAGTGGCCTCAACTGGACTTTTTGTGTACCATAGTACGCGTCCTAGATATGGAGATATCTGGCCGGGAGTATTTGGGGTTAAAAATACAAAAGTGAGATTTAAAAAAATCTGTGCCTTTTGGAAGCGTGCACGCATGTAAATATCTTTCGTCATGTCAGTGGCCTCAACTGGACTTTTTGTGTACCATAGTACGCGTCCTAGATATGGAGATATCCGGCCGGGAGTATTTGGGGTTAAAAATACAAAAGTGAGATTTAAAAAAAATCTGTGCCTTTTTGAAGCGTGCACGCATGTAAATATCATTTGCCATGTCAGTAACCTCAACTGGACTTTTTGTTTACTATAGTACGCGTCCTAGATATGGAGATATCTGGCCGGGAATTTTTTGGGTTAAAAATAAAAAAGTGAGATTTAAAAAAAATCTGTGCCTTTTGGAAGCGTGCACGCATGTAAATATCATTCTCCATGTCAGTGGCCTCAACTGGACTTTTTGTGTACCATAGTACGCGTCCTAGATATGGAGATATCTGGCCGGGAGTATTTGGGGTTAAAAATACAAAAGTTAGATTTAAAAAAAATCTGTGCCTTTTGGAAGCGTGCACGCATGTAAATATCATTCGCGATGTCAGTGGCCTCAACTGGACTTTTTGTGTACCATAGTACGCGTCCTAGATATGGAGATATCTGGCCGGGAGTATTTGGGGTTAAAAATACAAAAGTGAGATTTAAAAAAAATCTGTGCCTTTTTGAAGCGTGCACGCATGTAAATATCATTTTCCATGTCAGTGGCCTCAACTGTACTTTTTGTGTACCATAGTACGCGTCCTAGATATGGAGATATCTGGCCGGGAGTATTTGGGGTTAAAAATTAAAAATTGAGATTAAAAAAAAATCTTGTATTCTGTATAATTTGTTTAAGTTTCCATATAATTGTGTGTTATTTGGTATAAAAATGGGTTAATTTAAAAAATCCAAGGCCATGGAGTTAGTCCCGTACGAATTGGGGGACTTGGAAATGTAGCTGTCAAATTGAAAATATTACAGCATTGCCAGTTTGAAAAAATCGATGCTAACTGCACGCACGTGTTATTTTCAAATTTCTTTGCACATTTCATTGCATTTGAAGACACTAGGTACAAAATTTTTTGATATTTTTGTCAAAATGCTCTCATCTCAAGTGAAGACACTCAATTTCAATTTTATTGCAATATCATGATATCGCTGACATGCCTTCGGCTCTTGCAATGATGCCAGAGATCAAATGTCACTTTTAGTTTTCATTTTAATTTTATAATAGAAAAACAACACTAAATTTGGTAAAAAAGAATGGAAAAGTGTTTAGTTTTTTATTATTTGTCGGTAAACATTAATGTTTCATAAAATTTGGTGTTTTTCGAAGAAAAATCTATGATATTTCTTATCCATGAAATGGTCAAGTGTTCTCCACCACTTTGCAATTGATATCATTTTGACGTTTCGCTGCAATGGTTTTGACATTTTATATCATATAATTTAGCATTTGAAGACACCGGGTAAGAGCTTAATCACAACTGGATCGACAACGACATGTGTATTTTCATATATTTTGCATGGGAAGCAAAATGTCGCCATGTCGTCTGGTGATTTGTCGTCGTAATATAATCTGATTTTAATCACAACTGTGTCGATTGTCGACCGGCGACAGCAAAAGTCGTCGCGATTAATTTAAATTCAGCGACAATCGATTGTCGACATTTTTTGACATTTAGAAAAAAATTAAAGCAAAACAAGAATATGGTTGTATGTTTTCGCCACAATTCTTCACCAATTCAATTGGTTTTCCATCAATTCTTGTTTTTTTAAATTTTTTTGTATTTAATTTTGCTTTCTTGCGGTAGATTATGCATTTTTATTTTCAATTATATATCTTCTCTCAAATAAATTAGTGTGCATTATTTGAGTGTGTATTAAGGCACATCTACACGAGAGAGAAAATTGCTAGAGATAGAGCAAAAAACACCTCTAAATAGCTTAAATCATTCACAATAGAGCTAGTTAGAGGTGTTTTTTGCTCTATCTCTATGTGCCTTTAGTGACGACACACTGATTGATACACACTCAAAATATTTGTCAAATAGTTGCCATATTTTTAACTAATTAAGGGAACAAAGTTGCAGAAATTCGTATTAGAGTTGCAAAAATTCGTACTTTGTTTACAAAAAAATAATTTTTTTTACAAAAGATATATAATAGAAAATAAAAATACATAATTTACCGCAAAAAAGTAAAATTAAATACAAAAAAATGTAACAGAACAAGAATTAATGCAAAACCAATTGAATTGGTAAAGAATTGTGGCGAAAAAAAACAACCATATTCTTGTTTTGCTTTAATTTTTTTCTAAACTTCAACAAATGTCGATTGTCGCTGAATTTAAATTAATCGCGAAGAGTTTTGCTGTCGTCGGCCGACAATCGACACGGTAGTGATAAAATGTCAAATCAATAATGGCTCTCGAACTGTCACTTTCTGTTTGGCAACTCCACTTTGCAAATTCGTTCTTATGGCAACTCTTTTATAAAAACGTTTATTCACAATAGTTCGGTATAGAAACAAATTTGTTAAAAGTCTTGCATCTGTCTATTACAAATAAAATTGTTATTTTCGTAATAATTTCAAATTAATTATAATAAGAAACTACGGAGAAAATCAATAATACCAGTATTAAATAGTGCAACAAATTTTTCCTCGGTAATTATATATGTATAATATTTATGAATTCACATTGCTATTAAATGCATCAGAAATTAATTGCATACATATATATTTAAATATATATGTATATTAAGTAGACATTAAAATAAAAACAATTATGTGATGGAGTAAACACAAAATTGATTGTGCAATGTCAAGGGGTCACAGCATTGACTTTATTATTCAAGTTCGTTTTTTGGCTGGTTGTGAAGAGCCAAAAGTTGGTTGATGTGGGTAATGACAAAATACATTCGTAGTTATATTGTCATCTGATAAGTTGAAGACAACAAAAGACAAAAATAAGATTTAATTTCAACCGGGTCGGTTGTCTAATCGATATCAAAAAACAATCAATAGGGGAAGTGCGACACACTCGATCCCAAAAAAGTTGAGACCGAATATCGGAACAAATCTAGTTTACGGGCATAGCTAAAAAAACCGAGAATAGGTGAGTTCAGAAAAAAAGTTTGTGTCGGCGGCCCATATTTTCCGAGTTATGGGACTCTTAACCCTCTAACCGGCCTAAGCTCTTTTGCAATGAGCATAAAAATTACTAGGTTTAAGTATAAATTATTCCTCTTACCAAGATGTAATTACAATAAAAAAAAAATACATTTTTGTGCTGTTACTTAAGAGCATGTTGCGATTTTCGTTTTTCAAAAAATGCAAAATTGAGCGAAAACGCACCACAACTTCAATATATATTGTTCAAACTTATAAGCTTTGCTACTTATACCAAATACATACAGCTATGGACATGGAAATAGAACACTTTTATGTGTTAAGAAACAAAGGGTTTTTACAAGGGGCGTACTAGTTGTTGTATCGTCCTAACAAAAAACAGTTGTTAAAAATTAAATCGAAAAAATACAACATTTGAGAATAGCACGATACAACATTTTTACGTATGTTTAGTGTCCTATGTTTGAGTGTGCTAACAGATAGAAAACTGAATAGAAAATCGTTGTTAAAAACAAATAAAAATTTTAACAACTCTGTTTTTTGTTAGGACTATACAACGATACAACAGATAGCACACCCCTTATGAACAACCTAATAATTATTTATTTTGAAAAATAAAACAAAAATAAAATTTTTTATTTCATATACGGGAATGTTATTATTGATGATTGTAATTCATTCTTTATTTAAATAAATATCCTTCAACTATGAATGTTATTTTAGTTTGACTCAAGATCATAAATTAGTATCACTTTCTGTTTAAATTATTTTTCAAATCAAAGAAAGATGATACAATTTTTACAAGTAAATTACAAAGAATAAAAATTATTGAAAAAATTTCGACAAGACCAGCAAGGCAGAATGCGCATTTTCGGCTACGCTATATATTAGTAAATATGTATAAACTAATAAAAATACCTTGACTTCTAAATAGGACACATTTTTTATTTTTACAAAAACCGAACATTTTTTGGGTTTTTAAAACCATACCAGGCTTCTTGAATACCAGCCCAAAGTTCGGTGGAATTTTTGTAATTGTTTTGCGAAACTTTTGTTTTTACATCATTCCATAGATTTTCTATTGGATTAAGGTCCGGACTTTGGGCTGGCCAGTCCAAAACCTTAATTTGTTCTTGTAAAAACCAATCCTTCACTATGTTCAACGAATGGTTCGGATCATTGTCTTGCATAAATGTCCACTTAACTGGCATATTTTCATAGGCAAATGGCTCCATAACATTCTTAAGAATGCTCAAATATTGAAACCTGTCCATTTTGTCCTCTACTTTTACGATAGGCCCAACACCACGCCAGGAAAAAGCCCCCCATACCGTAATATTACCCCCACCGTGTTTCAAGGTCTTCTGAGTGTACTTAATGTTTAAAGCCTGGTTTTTTGGGCTGTGTACAAATGTTCTACCATCTAGTCCGACACGATTTACCTTCGTTTCATCGCTCCAAAGCTCCTTTTTCCAAAAGGACAACTCATTTCCTTTGTGGGTTTTGGCAAAATCAATACGTTTCTTAATATTTTTTCTTGAAAGAAGAGGCTTCTTTCTACTTATTCGTCCAAATAAGTTTGCTTCATTCAGTCTTCTTCTTACTAACCTGTCTGACACTTTAACGTTGAATTTTTCCCTGATTTCATTATTTATTTGACGGGAGGACATAAAATGGTTGAGTTTGCTTTTGCGTACTATAGTCCTGTCCATATAAGTTGTAGTTATACGACGGATTGGCTTACGTTCTTTATTTTGCGTATGATATTTCTTATCGGCAGCACATAGACGAATAGTATTGTATACCATATTTCGCGAACACTTTAGTATTTTAGCAATTTCAGTTGGAGATTTCATCTCATTGTGGAATTGAGATATAAGTCTTCGTTTTTCTGGATTACAATGTTTTCCACGTCCCATATTGGTACAATTAGAAAAGAATTTACTTATTTCAAACGCAAATTATGAAAAGAAAATTATTACTAAGTGCATCGAGTAAAATTTTGACAATTATTGCAAGTATCCTATTTTTATGTCCAAGTCAAATATGAACAAAGTAAAGTAATTTTGTTGTAAATATTTGCATGTTTTAAATATTGCAAAGTTTTATATATAATCTGAGACTACTTGATTACAGTTTACTATAATAGAAAAGAAATATAATTATTGCTTTATAATTATTAAGAGAAATGCATGAAGATAATTTTGTGAGAAGTGTCCTATTTCTATGTCCATAGCTGTATATTCTTTTTACCAAATTTCAGAAAAATCCGTCCATTCGTTTTCAAGTTAAGGCGATGTCCTTTAAAGGTATCCTTATGGAATCCTGTGTGTCCTTGGACCAAAGTAAGGACTTTTTTGAATAGCTTAAGCTTTAACCTAACTTTGTGGTCATTATCAATTATTTGAGTCTATTTAAATATGTTTTTAAGATTTTTGAAAGTTTTTATTGTTTTAAAATATTTAATTTTCGAAATTTTATTTTTGACACTTTCTCGCTTTCAAACCGTGCACTTTATACAAAAAATTCTTCACAAAAAATTTAAAAAATTTTGTTTTCTGTTGAAAAAATATAATTTCTTATTATAAAATACTCGTTTGGCGCATTTCTGGTCAATTAAATATACCCCGCCTGGAGGCGGGCTTGCCTGTTAGGGGGTTAAGTTTGAATATAGCATTTAATTTATATATAATTTTAACTTCGGAATGCGTTATCTGGACCGAACGAAATGGCTATCATTATTTGCCATTGCGGCTCAACTCATGATTTTCTGTTTTTGAAGTGGAATTTATACAAGAAAAAGGCTGTTTCTCAATATTTTGGCTATTTAATGTACAAAATAACTATTATTTATTTGTAGCTAAAGGTTTAAGCTTTAATATAAGGTATAATTTATGCCTTTAAACTTTCTAACAGCGCAGATATTAAGAGTTAAATTTTATATTTAATTTTTCTATTTTCGAACTTTGCACAGTGTTGAACTTTTTGAGTTGATTTCAAAACCCCTTTCGAGCTGGTCTTAGGGGTTTTTACCTATGTGATAGGCGGTTAAGGGCTTCGCTAAGTAAAGTTTCTGCGTGTAACCGGCTTCCGGCCGGGGTTAAGGGTTTTTTCCTATGTTGTAGGCAGTTTAGTGGCTTCGCTGAGTAAAGCTTTTCTGAGTAATAGGCTTTGGCCAGGCTTAGGGGTTTCCCCTATGTAGCGTTCGCATTTTTTTAATTTCGTAAATATTTGAATCAACAATGTCACGAGCGAAGCGAGCTCGCTGAAAATTAGGCATGCCTGTAAAGAAAAAAATAAATCGCACGACTTTTTATTTTTTTCTTTACAGTTGTGGTTTGCAATGGGTTAATTGATATTCTTATTTGATCACAATGTGGGAAATTTATTTATAATAAATTTGGACGTCTGTCCATCTTTTAAAATTTTCTTCGAATGAAGTTTCTAAACATGAAATTCAAATACAAAACGTAAATTATAAACAAAGTATTTATAAAAATAATTGCAAGTACTTTGTATTACCCAACAAACATTAATTACAACACCCCCTCTCAATTATACAATTTTAACAAATTTCTAATTGAAGCAAAACTACTTTTATCTAATTCTTTTGTGAATACATTAGCCACTTGATCCTTTGTATAAATATGTGGTATCTTCAGATCCCCCCTTCAGCACATGATCTCTTATGAAATGATGTTTGATATCAATGTGTTTTGACCTCTTTGTTTCAGCACTTTTGGCCATGGAAATGTATCCAGCATTATCTTCATATGATAAAAATGGCTGATCTGTTATTATTACATTCATGTCCTCTAAAATACCTTTCAACCATAAGCCCCCAGAAGTAGCCAGACTTAAGGCAACATATTCAGCCTCACTTGACGATGTAGCTACTGTGGTCTGTTTTTTACTTGCCCAAGATACTGGAAATCCATAAACATAATAAACGTAGCCACTTGTTGATTTACGATCATCTGTATTAGAAGCCCAATCAGCATCCACAAAACCAACAAGAACAACTTTGTATTTACAAATATTATCAAACTTCAGCTTAAGTGATTAAGTTCCTTTAAGGTATCTTAGTATTCGCTTTAGAGCAGACCAATGATTTTCACCAAAGTTCTCTTGATAACGACCCATATAACCAACAGCATAGCAGATGTCAGGGCGTACGCATAACATAAGGTACATCAGACTTCCCAAGAGTTCTCGATAGGGTAGTACACTAGATTCTTCTTCAGTAAGTGGTAATTGGAGACCTTTTTCCATTAGCGCATCAATAATATTACAATCAGACATACCAAATTTCGAAAGTGTTTTCTCAATGCTAGCTTCTTGACTTAGATACATACAGCCCAGTTGTTTGTTGTAATCAATCTTCATACCAAGATAGCATTGGAGATCACCACAATCAGACATGTCGAACACTGAAGACTATTTTTTCTTTACACGTTCAATATCAATATTATCATTACCAGCAATCAAAACGTCATCTACATCAGGGATCGGCAAATATTTACAACCTTATTTTGTGCTTGTTTGAGTGAGTTGCAGCCTGTCTCTCTCAATGCACTGACAAAGAACGTTTGTATAATAATTTTAAATGTTTATAATGGGAATATAAAATAAAAATTTAAAAGCAAAGAACAACTACAAAAACAAATATCAAAAAACAACAAAAAAAAAAAAAACAAAAGAACTTAAAAATAAATTACCAAAAATTATGTGCGTTCCCGTACGTTACCGCGGGTGCCCGCGGGATCCCAAAACAGCCCAGACAACAACAATTTACACGCAATTTTGAGTACGGGAACGCCGTTGGGCTAGTTTGTGTAACTTCGGTAAAGTACGGGAACAGACATAATGTATCAATAAATATTATGCAGAGTGTAAAAAATCTGGCAAACAAGCGATCTGACAACTTACTTCATTGAATGCTTGTTTGCAACTAAGTTATTTTTTTTGTTCTATATGTGAGCTTATGTAGGTGTGAGAGAGCGCCCATGGGTATAGGCAGTGTTACCATATATTTTTATAGAAAAACTTTAAAAAAAACTGTTTTTGTATAGAAAAACTGTTTTTCGAAAAAAATTTAAAAATCAGAAGAAATTCTGGGATCTCGAAGTATCCTGAGACTAAAATATTATCCCAGGGTCTCAATTTTCTAAATATCGAGATTTGAATAATTTAATTTCGTTTGGTATTTATAGTAAACGACTTTTTGCACAGCCTTCTAATAAAACTTTTTTTTAAGAATTTTGGTCTCCTAGGCCCGAATCTAAAGTTAAAAAGTTCATCGAATCACCCTTCCGAGATGTCAACCTTTTTCTATTAAACCCTGACTTAGGATAGAATACTTTACTCGCCAATGTTGTACTTCATAATAATCTTTATGGATTTGCATTTCACATAAAATTACCTTTAATTAGATTGAGTATTGTTATGTCGGGAATTGTTTGACGGTGTGTAAAAACCCCATAAAAAAAATTCCGTTTTTTAGAATTGTCCTTGATCATAATTAGGGTTTATGTCCCGGGAATTCCCGGGACGGGATTCCCGGGAATCCCGCCCTTTTTTGAATCCCGCAATCCCGGGAATTTTATGCGGGATTTTTTTTTAGTCTTTTACAGCAGGTTTAGCTAGTTTTATTGCAATTTTATAAGCTTTATTTAAATTTAAAGCATTGATTTTTTTAAATTAATTTAAATAAAGAATATTTAAAATTAAAAAATACGGTTTAAAATTTAATAAACTGAATTAAGCCAAATTGTTTTTGGATGCCAATTGAATTTGGTTTAGTTAAAATGAAAAATATTATATTAGCAATTACCAAATTTACAAACTAAAATACTTGTCCTTCGGGAATTTTTTTCTTCTTTAAGATGATGATATTTGTTCATATAAAGCAATATTTATATAGGCTGTTTTAAACTACAAGATTCTCGGAAAGATTTTGCAAACTTGCCTATAAGTTTTGCACGTGTACTGAAGTAAAATCGTACCGAAAATCTTATAGTGTAAACAAGCCTTATACAACATTTCAACATAATTATTTCAGTTCCAAATACCTTCAATAAACTAGGGATTAAAGTTAAAAAATAGTAATTTTTTCGTATTTTCAATTAACATAAGTATTTTGAGTTTCTTTTACTTCAAATAATTTCATTTAAAGTTCAATTGCTATTCCTTTATTTTAAATATATTTTCTAAATATTATTAATTTTTAAAATAATAAATACATCAGATGCTTTTTCAAATTATTTTGAATTTTTTATATGCTAATTTAAAATGCAACTAAATATGAAAATTAAATAATTTCTGTTTAAAGATTTGTGGCATAAAAAATTTCTATTCAAGAAAACTAATTAAAGTTATGAAACTATTTAATATTTTAGTGTCCACTTTTATAAAACAATTTAGGCGAATTTGCCTAAAAATTTCTGTGAAATATGCTCACTTTTAAACTTTTTTATAAAACTAATTCTAGACGGATACTTCTGAAAATCTGCATAGAAAAAAACAAAATATCTAGAAATAGAAATTTTTGGATTTAATGTATAAGAAATATTTAAGCAAAAAATTTATGTTAGTTCTGACTATAAGACTGGTCCGACACAAGTTTGCACCATTAACAATTCCAATATATCCTCAAAAAAGGGATCAAAATAATATAACCGTGTCTTTTACTTTTCTATATCAATTCGTTTAACAGCTTAAACCGCGAAATTAATATTTAGTTAATATATTACTAAGAGTTTTTTTTAATTAGGACGGCCTTCCATATAAATATATTACATAAATACTAATTCACGATTTAAATTGTTAAACGAATTGACCTGGAAAAAGTGGAAGACATGGATATGTAGCCCTCCTTTCAGAACATTTTCTCATGGATACAACCAAAAGATGAACTTTGTCGAACGGTGTTTAACCAAAAAGTAGTTTTTCAAGTACAATATATGTCGAATTTATATATTTTCTAACGAGCGGGAATTCCCGGGATCCCGGGAAATTCCGAAAAAAATCCCGCTGTCCCGGGAAATGAAAAAGTCCGGGAAAAGAAAAACCCTAATCATAATTGAAAAAATAGTAGTAAATTGTTATCCCGAATTAGCAAATATTTACTTAAAAAATTGTTTTAAAAAAATGTTTTAAAAAACATATAAATTTCTAAATTATCCTTCATTTAGAAATGATCTGAAAAGTTCGGCTAACAAATGTCCGTCGGATCTATGACGTGTCAGATATGGTTTAGCCAATTTTATTCCATGCTAATTTTTAATGAAATTTGTTATAAAAATGTTTCGTTTTTCCAGTAAGCACATTTATTAGTATTATATTGCCAATTTCAAATTTATTTATGTTTCGATTTGTACCTAATTTTTTACAATATTTAAAGTTTTATTTTAATTTTTGTGTCATATGCATAATCACTTTCTAAGTTTATAAATGGCTTATATAACAAATATTTTATACAAACATCATTTTATAAACGTGTTATAAGGTTTTCAAATTAGTTAAAAAAAATAAAAAAAATTGTAAATGAAACAAATGTGCCGATTTAATATGAAAAAACTGTAAAAAAATGCATGATTTAAAAAAAACTGTTTTTTACAAGAAAAAACTGGAAACCTGTTAGGCATCCCAAAAAACTGTAAAAAACAGTTAAAACTGGCTATATGGCAACACTGGGCATAGGTGTTGCCGACGCCCAGTGTTGCCAGAACTTTCTAATGGAAATATGCTAGATCGCCAAAAAATTTATGCTAAAATCTGCTAAATCCTAAAACAAAAAATATATGCTTAAAATATAATAAGTTAAAAAATCACAATTTTTCTTTATATTCATTATGCTAAAAATCTTCTAAATTTAATAAAAAAATATGCTGAAAATCTGCTAAATAAATTTTTTTTGTTTGTATTATTTAATAAAGTTTTATTAATGAAAAAACACTTTATATAAAGAATATTTACAAAAAAATATCTTTTCATACTTTTTTAAAGTAGGTGTCTAGACCAAATATAAAAGTTTACCCCTCAATTCATAAACGCTTTATAAAGTTATAGCAGGTTTATTGAACAAATTTTAATTTAATTTAATTTAATTTCTTTATTTATTACAATAACCTAGCCTATAGGCCATAATCGGTTACAAATTTCTACTAAAAGTAACAAAACAAGCAATAAAATTTGCTTAAAATAAAAAAAGTTAAGGTATAAAATATAATATTAGATGTATAATTAAATAACAATGTAAAAATAAAATTATTAAATGCAAAAAATTTAAAGTAAAAGTAATAAAAAATTAAAAAAATTAGCGATAATAGTTTCTAAATTCCCTAAATTCTATATAAAAAAAATAAATAGTATATGTAAGCTTTAATTTAAAAAAACAATGCCTGAAAAATTAAGCATTAAGTGAAAATTCTTCAAAAAGTTTCTTCCTGAACGTATCAATTAAATTAAATTAAATTAATTAAATTAATTAATTAATTAATTTAATTAAATTAATCAATTTACGTGAAATAATATCCTTCTTTGGCCCAGATATGATACTATACACAGATGGTTCATTTCAAAATGGTGTAACATCGTATTCAATTGTTGAGGAAATTAATCCAGCACAATTTGAAACGGTTGAGGAAGTACGTATACCGAATGATACAGGAGTATTTTCAGCCGAGTTAGCGGCCATTCAAAAAGCAATTTCTTATGCTATTCAAAGGGGAGTCAAAACTATTATTTGTACAGACAGCCTAAGTGCAACTAAGGCACTAAAGAAGAACCACAATGGATTATATAACAATGTCATCACACTACCAAATGGAAACCAACCGATATTGATTTTATGGGTTCCTTCGCATATTGGCATAGAGGGAAATGAATGCGCCGATAGGGCAGCAAAAAAAGCACAAAATCTAACGCTGATAACGGAAACTCCTTGTTTTCCGAAAGTTATATTAAACCAATTCCGAGCTGCACATAGAAGACTTTATCCCACTCAGCCGAGGCTTAAGTACAATACTAATTTAACAAGAAGTGAATGCATTTTGTTATGTCGTCTAAGGGTTGGCAAAACTCTTTTCAATACACAACACTATTATAATCAAACAGACCCGTCAAAATGTACCTCCTGCGATGTCTTACTATCTGTTCCACATATTTTAACCGAATGCCCAATATCTAAAATTGAGGATAAATCATTGACTGCACTACACTCGTAAATCTACCATCTATAAAAAGAAGTCTTCAAAGACATGGTATTCAAGATGTATAAATAAGTCCATTATTCAATATTGTTTTTGTTTTAAATAGATAACTATTATGTATAATTATTTTTTTTTTATCTTACTAATTTTTTCTGTTTGTGCGCATATGGTCTAGTCACCTGGCGCCTTTTGTATATTTTGTAAATTAATTTATGGAATATATTTCAAATAAATAAATAAAAGTCTTTAAGTCAGGTGGCAATTTGTTGTATTTTCGAGCAACCCTTACAAAAAAAGATCGGCCTAACAACGGTGTAAGCTTTGGAATAACTAATTGTCTATTCCTATTAGATCTACCAAATTCAAATATATCAACCAAGAACAACGGCATTTGCAATTTAAACACTTTATAAAAGTGCATAATATTTCTAATTTGAACAAGGTTATCAAATGAACATCCTAAAAATTTTAAAACATAAGACGAAATATGCTGACACAATCTAAGAGAGTATAAATATCTCATAACACGATTGACAGCTAACTTTACCTTCTTCATTACATAACCCAAAGCCCCAGAATAGACTTCCAAGCCATATAAAAAAATTGGCATAATTAACGCATGGACAATCGTAAGCTTAACATTAAATGGCAGCATAACGTCTAAGCTGTATAATTTCCTCAAAGTAAAATTTACCTTAGAAACAACATTATTAACATGGTGCTCAAAACTAAGCTTGGTATCCAGAACCACACCAAGAAATTTAACTTTATCTACAAATTCAACAACATTACCATTTAAATTAATAGAAAAGTTATTAATACAACTATTACCAAACAACAATGCCTTAGATTTATCAGAATTAATATGTAGATAATTGGAACACATCCAATTACCTAATAAACCTACAGTAAAATCTATCATACTCTGCATAACATCAGGAAATTCCTTATCCCCTTTAAATAAAATCTGAACATCATCTGCAAACGCAAATGGAAGACACATATTATTTGACAAAATATCGAAAAGATCATTTATAAACATAATAAAAAGTAAAGGCCCAAGTACAGACCCCTGGGGTACACCACTGAAAACAGGAAGAGTCCCAGAACACGAGCCATTACTGAACACATATTGCTTTCTATCCGAAAGATAAGACGATATTAATTTGCAGGCAGAGCCAGAAAAACCAAAATATCTGTCTAACTTTTGAATCAAAAGCGGATGGCTAACCCTATCAAAAGCTTTTGCTAAGTCCAAAGACAACAAAACACAAAAACCTTTGTCAGCAATTTTCCGCCTAATATTATCCGTTAGACCAATAAGCAACGATGTAGTACTACGGTTACATCTAAACCCGGATTGACAATCATGGAGCAAACGATTATTATTAACATGCAACATCAATTGATCCTTCATAAGGTATTCAACCATTTTCGATAAAATTGGTAAAATAGAAATCGGCCTCAAGTTATCAGTACTACTAACCCCATTATTCTTCCTTATAGGAACAATTTTAGCAACTTTCCATAGCAATGGAAAAGCAGAGGTGGTCAATATAGTGTTAACCAGATGTAAAATGTAATTTCCAATTATGGGAATCAACAATTTAAGAAACTTAAGAGCAAAGCCATCATAACCAATAGCTTTTGACTTAATAAAGTTAAAAGCTAAGTTCATTTCATAACTATCTACTGCACGAAAAGAAAAACCATTATCATTCATTCGAGGCACAACGCTGTTATTATTTAAAATTTGATTAGAAGAAAATAAGTTGTTTAAATAATTAGGATCAATTACTTCAAGGTCATCAGCTTTACCAACAACACCTTTTCTATTTAAAATAGACCAAATCTCCTTGCTGGTCTTGTCCTGAAAAATCAATCCGTGAGCCTCTCTCTTCTTTTTCCTAATTATATTTTTTGTACGATTTCTGTACCTACAAAAAACATTCCAGTTTTCATCATTTCTATCATTCAAATAAGTGCGGTACGCAAGATCCCTAAGTGACTGATGGAATTGTATTACAGGATCTTTGAACCAACCGTCATTCAAATTTCGAATCACGCACCTCCTCAAAGGAACCATAGTATGCAAAAACTGCAAGTTGTTGTTTAAAATCAACAACTGTTCATCCACATTATTAGTTAAGAACATACCACTAAAATTACATTCCAGTACCGCAGTTTCTAAAGAGGAAATATTAACTGCATCATAATCATAAAACTCATAAACTTTTCTAAAAACCGGTTGTAAAATTTTAAGCGACATAAATATGAATGAATGACGAGTTATGCCTGGGCATTGAAATTGATTAGAATAATTTACTAATTCCGAGGATGAGACCAGAAAATAGTCCAACAAGGAGATGGAATTACCGTCAATATGTGTGGGCATAGAATTGTGAACAGGCGATAGATTCAATCTACTACAACTGTTTCTTATCCTCAAGGCCTTCAACGGATCGAAAAGATTATTGTTAAAGTCACCCCATAATTACAATATTAGAATACTGAACAAGTAAATCAGAAATCTCTCGCTCAAAGGAATCAAAATCACCATGAGGCAAATACGCAACTCCTACCAAAATTTTAACATCATTAAGAATCAATTCCACAAACAAGCATTCAGCTACTCTATAATTTACGCCACAATGTACAACCTTCTGTTTTATATTCTCAGAAATAAAAAGTGCTACACCACCACCATTGGCACACGGGCGATCATTCCTGTGACAAACATAGCCAGAAATATTAGTGGCATTAGCAGATATGGTATTCTTTAACCATGTTTCACTGAAACCAACTACTTGTAAAATATTTTATTTTTTAAACCTCCTAGAACTTTACAAAGTGTTCATGAATTGAGGTTTAAACTTTTATAATTATTCTAAGATACTTTAAAAAAGTACGAAATCATAATTTTTTGTAAATATTGTTTAATCAACGACTATATAGATTAAAGACAAACCACCAGCCTCAACTGCTGTTAAAAAGTCTCTTTAATTTTATATGCAAACTGGTTTTAAGAGAAACAGTTTTTAGTGTTTTTTTTTAACGCGTATTTTTTAATATTAATAAGCAAAATTTTGTGCTAATTATACAAAACTAATGCAGAGAACATATCAAACAATACAAGTGCACTTTATAATTTAATTAAAATTGCTGTAAAACAATAAAAATAATTAAAAATACCACTTTTTCACGTTTTTTGTTATTTTACATTGAAACTCTCTTAAAACCAGTTCAGTTTTTCAGATGAGAGCCGTGGATAGCGCCTGGTTTAATCTTTCTTTAAGATGAAAAAAATTAACTTTCTTATTTAATTTTTTCTTAATAAATATCACTGATTTTGAATTTTTGCAAGATTGGTTTTTGTAGCAGTTGTAAATTATAGTAGTATATCAATATTACTAAAAAAATTATACTAAAAAAAGGCAATTAATTACGCATGTAATAAAAAGTTATAAAAACATCTGCGTCCTATTTCGGTTATTTTACATTGAAACTCTCTTAAAACCAGTTCAGTTTTTCAGATGAGAGCCGTGGATAGCGCCTGGTTTAATCTTTCTTCAAGATGAAAAAATTAACTTTCTTATTTAATTTTTTCTTAATAAATATAACTGATTTTGAATTTTTGCAAGATTGGTTTTTGTAGCAGTTGTAAATTATAGTAGTATATCAATATTACTAAAAAAATTATACTAAAAAAGGCAATTAATTACGCATGTAATAAAAAGTTATAAAAACATCTGCGTCCTATTTCGGTACTTCCGGTCCTTTCTAAAGTTGTCGAGCATATTTTGAAAGACACTTATTCATCCATCGCAATCAGGGTTCCGACGGGGGTATAGCACGACCTCTCTACTGCTGGCTTTGACTGACTATTAGACAATTTCTAGATGGCCGTAAGAATGTAGTGCTACTTTCGTTAGATTTGTCTAAGGCCTTTGATAGAGTAATACATACTAGGTTATTGTTTAACCCTCTAACCGGCCTAAGCTTTTTTGCAATGAAATTTATACCATGTATTCCTCACGAAAAATAAACAATAAGTTCTTCTACAAAATTTTTTTTCGTTGCCTACTCTAGGCGATATGGGCCAAAATAGTTTAAGGGTGAATCTTGAAAACTAGCGCATAAAAATTACCAGGTTTAGGCACAAATTATTTCTCTTACCAAGAAATAATTGCAATAAAAAAATTACATTTTTTGTGCTGTTACTTAAGAGGATGTAGCGATTTTCGTTTTTCGAAAAATGCGAAATTGAGCGAAAACGCACCAAAACTTCAATATATATTATTCAAACTTATAAGCTTTGCTACCTATACCAAACATATTCTTTTTACCAAATTTCAAAAAAATCCGTCCATTCGTTTTGAAGTTAAGGCGATGTCCTTTAAAGGTATCCTTATGGAATCCTGTGCGTCCTTGGACCAAAGTAAGGAACTTTTTGAATAGATTAAGCTCCAATCTTACTTCATGGTCACTATCAATTGTTTTAGTCAATTTAAATATGTTTTTAAGATTTTTGAAACTTTTGGTTGTTTTAAAATATTTAATTTTTGAAGTTTTACGAAATTTTATCTTTGACACTTTCTCGCTTCCAAACCGTGCATTGTATACAAAAAAATTCTTCACAAAAAAGTTTATAAATTTTGTTTTCTGTTGAAAAAGCATAATTTCTTATTATAAAATACCCCTTTGCCGAATTTCTGGTCAATTTAATATACCCCGCCTGGAGGCGGGCTTGCCGGTTAGAGGGTTAAATTGTTTAGTCAGTTCATGTTTTCTTATCGGGCTTGTGAACTAATAAAATCCTACCTTTATGATAGGTACCAATATGTATCTGTTGGTACCGCTATCTCACTAACTCGACGGATCACTAGTGGTGTACCACAGGGATCTGTTATCGGCCCACTTTTATTTATGATTTATTTAAATGACCTTTTACAAACGGTTAATGGCGTTTCTTGCGTGCCTTTTGTATACGCTGATGATGTTCAGTTCGTTTGTTATTCGAATGCTGAATTTGTAGATGTGTTACAAGAGGGTGTCAATTATATAATTCGGGAAGTTGTGTCTTGGGCGTCTGATAATGGGCTTAGTGTCAATCCGGCAAAGACAAAATTGATGAGGTTTGGATTTGATACTGGTGATATGGATGTTAGAATTGGTGGCATTTCTGTTGAGTTTGTCGATAAAATGAAATGCTTAGGTCTTGTCTTGGATAATCAATTAAATTTTTCTCCACATATTAATTATTTATCCTCACGGGTATCATTTCTCTTGAAAAGGTTGTATTCATTAAATATTTATTTACCTCGTTCAGTTAAAAGGAGGGTTGCCACTGCTATCTTGATGCCACATATATTGTACTGCATGGAGATCTTTTCGGGTACTGGGAATTACGCCTTGAGGAAATATCACCTTACCTTTAACAGGATTATCCGTTATGTTTTTAATTTGAAAAGAAGAGATCATGTATCTCAACATACATTTAATTTTTTTGGATCGTCTTTTAAGAATTTTATCAGCATTAGGATATTACTGTTTTTTTATAAATCCATTATTAATGGTTACCCTGTTTATATAGTTGATCAATTTCATTTTACTCGTTCGATTAGAAATCCCCAGATAATACCACCTATAAGGCATTTAAATATTTTTGTGAAATCATTTCAGATTCGTGTGTCAAGAATATGGAATGCTTTGCCGAGAGAATTGAGAATGTTTAATTATACATTGCTTCAATTCAAGTCCAAAATAGTAGAATTTGCGAAACTGCATTTGTTGGAGGGTTTGTAAAATGTATGTTTTTGAAAGTGCGAAAGGCGAAAGGAAAGAATGTTGAAATAATATGTATTTATCTTTGTGATATTAAAGCTTCTTATGGAAATTGATTCTTGGCATTCACTATGATTGTATTTTGGTTCTTTTTTAAAAATCTTGTAAAATTTGTAATGCTTTATTTTATGTGATCTCATATACATATGTACTTATAATTTTTTTACCTATATTGCGATTTATTATATATTGTAATAATTACCTTTAATTTTATATAGAAGTTTGTTATTTAGTTAGTAGCTTTAATTAACCATATAAGGCCCTAAGGGCTCGGTTATGTAATAGAAGAATTAATAAAAAAAAAAAAATAAAAAATTATCCGAATCATAAATAAAATAAAATGGCATCGATTTGTAGTTGCATATTTTGTCATAAATGCATGTTTTTGCATATTTTGACTTTAAATGCATATTTAGTGCCTTTTTAATGCATATTTTGTGCTTTTTAATGTATATTCGTGCATATTTTTCAGTTTTAGGAGCATTTTTTATTTTGTAAAAAAATATAAAAAATTGATACGTTGTCATATTTTGATTCAATAAAAATAAACATTCTTAAAACCTTATTGACCTACGGGAAATCTTCGAGTTCTGTGTCTGTTTGCAAAATCACTAATTTTAAAAAAATTTTTAAGGTGCATTATTTTTGCAAAAATAATGGTTTTTAGTGCATATTTCTTATATTTTTAATGCGTATTTTAGGTGCATATTTTCCATTTTTAAGTGCATGAAATTCCTTGCCCTAATTATAGCATGTTTAAATTTGTTCTTAGTACGATCGGTTTAACGTAGATTTGTTTTAAATACTTAACGTTGATAGGCATGAGACAAAATACAGCTATTGTTACGGAAAAAAATATTTTGTTAAAAAATATGCTAAAAATCCGCGTTTATCACATAAATCAAAATATGCTAAAACATTTGCTTTCGTCCAACAGAATATGCTAAAAAGCAGTTAGCATATTTTTACAAAAAAAAAATACGCAATTACCCAACTCAATCTACTAAATCTAGCAGAAAATATGCTAAAATGGCAACACTGCCGACGCCTGATCTACATAGAGCAATAGCAGCATTACATTATCATTATGACTTTTTGAATAGAGGCAGTAGTCATGTTGCGATCTTTTAAAACCAAGACCTTCAAGCACCATATTTACTTTTTGGTTCCAACACCTTGGACTTTGTTTTAATCCGTACAATGATTTCACCAACTTTAAAACCATTCCTGATTTCGTATTCATACATTCAGGAAATTCCATGTATAAATCTTCTTTTAGTTCACCATGTAAAAAGGCAGATTTAACATCTAACTGGTAGAATGTGTAGCCTCTTCTTACACCAACAGCTAACATAGTTCGCAGCGTACTTAGTTTAGCCACAGGAGAATAAGTTTCTTCACAGTCAACACAAAATTTTTGTAAGAACGCTTTGGCAACCAATCTAGCTTTAAAACGAACATGGTGGCCATTAGCATTAGTCTTGATCACAAACACCCATCTGGATTTGAGCAGCTTTTTATTATCTGGTTTCTTCACTATATTCCAGACTTTATTTTTCTCAATAGAATCTAATTCGCATTTCACAGCTTCAATCCACTTAGCACGGTTAGTTGAATTTCCAATTTCAGGAAAAGAATTAGGAACATCATTATTACAGACAGCTTCAAAAATAGATTCATAAAGCTCAGTAAATCTACTTGGAGGTTTACGTTCTCTTGTACTTCTTCTGGGTTCATTTTCAATTTCAGGTGGTATTATTTCATTAGAACTGTTGATATTTGTTTCTTCTACTAAGTCAACCGAAACGACACCACTGTCACTTTCCCCCTCTTGCTCGTTTGGTTCTTCATCTTGAGTATCTAAGATATTGGCATTATCATCATTATCACGATATATAATAAGCATTCTTTTCAACATTTATATTTGAAGCATTCTTTTCAACATTCTTGTATGGGTAATTAGATTCGTCAAATTTACAATCACGAGCTAGGATTATAACTCGCCTCTTCATGTCCCACAATCTGTAGCCATTTGGGCAATATCCAACCATAACGTAGTTACTACTTTTGGGATCTAATTTCTTCCGTTTCTGATTAGGAATCCAAGAATACACTCCATTTCATAACTATAGCCGCAATATAAAATAGCTGATATGTGAGGATCTAAATAATTTAGACACATAAGAGATCTTATAACTAAAAGTTACTTCTAAAAGACATATATTTCCACAAAAAAAAAAAAAAATTTTTAACGTAGAATAATTTAAATCGCCATTTTTATTTTTACTAGTGTTTCATAACTATAGCCGCACTTTCAGAAAAATGAATTTGGAAGTTAAAAGCATTTGAGTAAAAAATTACATAAAATAATTTAATGTTAGGTAAAGTCGACCTGATTTTATTTAATACCAAAAATCCCATTTGGCATCCACCATTGTCCACTGTCCACCAATTTTGTTCATTCATTGGTCTTCAAACACGAGTTTCTGCTCTTTTAATTTCAAAAACTGTTTAATACTATCGATTTTCTGGAAAACAATTACATAACAGAATTCCGTAGGTATTCTAAATTCGGCCCTTATCCCGAAAATATATGGATCATTCCATAGCTTTAGTATTTTCAGTTTGAAAGCATCCCTGAGTAAGTGGATTTTTAAGGCCTGATGCGTTGCCAGGTTGAAAAATCAGTTTTTACTAACATTTTTTTCTTAAAAACTGCATAAATTTCCCTTCCATGATTTAAGTCTACTTCAGTGATCTCATCCGTGTACCAGGTAACACCAAATCAACCATACCCTCACAACAAATAAGTAGTTCTTTCACAACGAAGTAAATAAAATTACAAATTGTGCAGTTTCTTCAATTCATCGCTTAAACGCTATTACAATCAATTGAAATAATTAAAATCTGAAAAGCATAGATGATATTAATAACTATTGGATTCAGCTGAAGAAGAAATTTTGGCATATCTAAACATTCATTTCGGGGTTATTTGTTAGTGGTTCGGGGAATATTTTATTGTAACAGGAAAGCTCGCTTTGTTGTTTTGGTGTGTCACGGATGAGATCATTGGAGTATGCTTTAATCTTGGAAGAGAAATTTATACATTTTTTTAAGAAAAAATGTTCACAAAAACTGATTTTTCAACCTGGCAACGCATCAGGTCTTAAAAATCCACTTACTCAGTTATGCTTTCAAACTGAAAATACTAAAGCTATATATTTTCGGGATAAGAGCCGAATTTAGAATACCTACGGAATTTTGTTGTGTAATTGTTTTCCAGAAAATCGATAGTATCAAACAGTTTTTGATCTTTAAAGAGCAGAAACTCGTATTTGAAGACCAATGAATGAACAAAATTGGTGGACAGTGGTGGATGCCAAATGGGATTTTTGGTATTAATTAAAATCAGGTCGACTTTACCTAACATTAAATTATTTTATTTAATTTTTTACTCAAATGCTTTTAACTTTTCCAACTCCATTTTTCTGGAAGTGCGGCTATAGTTATGAAACACTAGTAAAAATAAAAATGGTGGTTTAAATTAATCTACGTTTGTGGAAATATATGTCGTTTAGATGTAACTTTTAGTTATAAGGTCTTTGATATGTCTAAATTATTTAGAACCTCACATATCAGCTGTTTTATAGTGCGGCTATAGTTATGAAATGGAGTGTATGATTGGATTCATTATCAGAAACGGAAGAAATGAGATCCCAAAAGTAGTAACTACGTTATGGTTGGATATTGCCCAAATGAAACGAAATGTATACAGAACAACCAAAAAACTCGTGTAAGTTTTGCCAACCACATCTCGGCTGGAGATTTATTACACAACAATGCCTTTGTAGGACTTCTGTTTATTAAATAGGTACTTGTGTAGACGGCCTGACTCCACAATGATTTTGGAACACCAGCTTCAATCAAATTTAGCATTTACAAGAGCATTAAACTATTTGAACTTTTCAAAAACATCGGACTTATTCATTAAATACACATAAGCAAAGTGGGTATAGTCATCGATAAAAGATACAAAGTAATTCGAGCCATCATACACTACAGGACTTATAGGTCCACAAACATCAGAGTGTATATGCTCGATAGGTCGGGTTGCTCTTGACCGAGTACCATCAAAAGGTTCACGACACTGCCTGTTTTATGTACATACTTCACAAAAATCTGATGACATTTGATTTGGTATACCCGTTACCATATTCAGTGTGTTCCCGTACGTTCCCAATGTTACCGAAATTTACCCAAAGTTACCGAAATTTACCCAAAAGCGTTCCCGTACTCGAAAATTGGGTAAATGAGAGCGCTAATGAGAGTGTATTAGTGTTTCTCTTTTTACCAAAATTTACCCAGACTTTTTCTTCGGGTAAACTTTGGTAAAACAGCTGATGTAAATGTAAACAAAAAACAATTGTGAAAATAAATTTAAAATTTTAATTAAATAAAGAAATAAGCAAAAGAAACTTGTTTTTTATAAGAATTAATTGAACAAAATGAAAAACAACTTTTAAATGCCAATAAATATGGGTATTTGTCAGTGTTGCCAACTCTTGAAGGCAAGAAAGCACCGTGAGCATTGTGAAAACGGGTAAAAAGGGTAAGAATTTACCAAAAATGGAGTAAAAAAGCACGATATTAATTTTTTGAAAAATTTAAGTCAAGAATTTAAAAACGCATTTTAGCTTTGTAAAATTGTGTAAAAAGGGTTCAAAAAATAACCAAAAAGGGGTAAAAAAGCACCAAATTAATATTTCAAAATTTTCAAGTTTAAATGTAACAAAGTTGCTATTTAAAATTGTACTACAAACATTGTGAAAAAATGTATTTTTTGTATAGTTCGTATAATTTTTTCAACTTTGACAGAATATTGAATAAAAATTGAAAAAACGAGAACAAATACCAAAAATATAAACTGTACAAAAAGCCCTAAAAGCACTGCCAGAAATCTGAAAAAGCACTGTAAATACCCGCTTTTTTTAAACGGGTATTTGTAAAAAATCACCGGGTATGGGAAGGAAAAAAGCACCAAAAAATACCCGAAAAGCACTGAAATGGCAACACTGGTATTTGTGCCAATTTGCAAACTGAAATTATACGTATTTGCACATCAGTGATGGGATTTGTGGCACAATCTAAGATTGATTGGTACAATGGCACAACCGATACTATTTTGGCACGTTTTTGTTATCTACAAAATTTAATAGAAAATGAATTTAAAAAATTACAATTCTTTAACAATTCTTTAATTTTTAGTTTCTAAGCATTTATTGGTATTAAAATACCTTTTCGAACAAAGCAAAACTAAAAAATGTCATCGAAGATATTACCGAATAACCCATAGAATTTTAAAAATTGAAATGATTTAAATTTATAATTTAAGTTTAATTCATGAAAAATTTAATTCAGTTTTAGAAAATGTTTCTATGTACACCATTACGTGTAACTATTCCTAAAGAATTCATTCATTGGCTGCATTCTCAAATCTTTAATAAGAATCGAATGAATTTCATTTAATTGAATGAATTCAAGAAAATTTTAATTCATTCGGTTAGAATTCATTCAAAATAGAATTAATTCCATAAGAATGCTATTACGAAATGAAATTAAAGTTGAATTACACGAAATGAAATTAAAGTTTAAAACACGGCACATTTTAGTCACACGCTTGGCACAAAACAAAATTTTTCAAGTCCCATCACTGTTTCACATTATTCTTTGAAATAAAATTTTGTGCTAGAAAAGTGGTTTTTTGTGTTCCCGTACTATTGGGTAATTTTGTCATTTTGCGAGAGGATTTTGTGCTTACTCTCATTTTACCGAACTTTACCCAAAAAGTAAAGAAACACACCTATTATGATTAACCAAGTCACCATAAGACTGTTTTCATTGATAGATAAATTTGATACTGACCTTAAGATCTTGATTTTTATTTCAAATAAATTACCAACTCTTTTTCCAGTTGCAATAACATTTCCATCTTTTTGAAGTTCGGCTTGATTTTTAGTAAAATATACTTTGATACCAGCTTCCACCATTCGACTCACAGACAAAAGATTTTCCCGAAAATCGGGACTATATAAAACGTTCTTTAAATTGACATTGGTATATTACTTATACCATGAATCTCACCAATTTTCTTGGGATTTGTTTTTTTATAAATTTGCAAAACTAGTTTTGAGTTTTTTAAAATTTTGTTCAACAAAATATAAAAAAAGTGGTAAACGCATTAAACCCCTATGCGTTGACCACTTTTTAAATACACCTTGGAGAATAATTCTACTAAAAATTACACATATCCCCCTTTTATCTTAACAGTGAAGGAGTTTTAAATTTGAAAATTTTAGAGAAAAGTGTGATTTTGGCCAATAATTTAGGTAATAGTTAGGGTTTGGGATTTCCCGGACTTTTTTATTGAAAAAATATTTTTAAACAAAATTGTTAATGAAAACCGTCTATATAAGTAATTTTTGTTAAAAAAAACACTATTTCAGTACAAATGCAGTCTGTGTAGTGAGAATTCAAAGTAAAAATATCAGAATGTTGAACATTTGATTTCACATAAATTACTCGCAGTACTGCCAAATGAATTGCATGATTCCAGCAGAAAGCACCTACTACTGGACTGTCGGAAACAAACTGTTTCATCACCTTGGCCCATTAGATATGGTGGCCACAATGTTATTTTCCAAAGACAAATAAAACTTTTCTAGTCTTACTTTTCCAATTCTTCTTATTTCATCAGCATTACATCTTCCTGATATATAAACCAACCCCAGGTTATAAAATGAATTATTTCCGTTTATACATATGTTCAAATATCTCTTTTGTGATATTCTTGTACATTCATCTAAGATTATAGTAAATCTCCTATTGTTAGAAATATTACTTGATATTTCTTTTATCATGATATCTTTCACATGATTGTAGTAATTTAATATAATTTTCTTTACATCGGTTTCATTTTTTGGCAATGCCAGGTTCTTATTATAAAAACTTTCTCGAATAAACGAAGATCTAGTTATGGTGCGGATTGACATTCCGCCGACAGCGGCTAATTTGGATACCATTTCAGGAAATGTTTGCACTACCATAAAACATTCAATGCCTATACAGCTTACACTATTTTCTTCGGGTACTTTTCTAATGTTAGCTGGAACGTTATTCTTGTTGTTATTTTCTTCAAGAAAAGTTGCATGACTATAAATTTTTTTTTTGTTCACCAAATTTATATGTCTGATAAGGCTAAGATGTCGGATAAGCTACCTCCGTTAACCATTAGTCTTTTAGGGCAAACATTTCACTGCGCTGTATTGTCCTTTTTTGTAAAGTATTTCCATACTCCTGACAATTTATTCCTTAATATAAAATAATATATTAGTAAACTTACTTTAAAATATCACAATTATTAATGAAAACGTAACTTGTAAAATTATTGTCCCTTAATATAAAGGATTACTTTAAATTTAAAGTCGACTTTATTTTTAATCATACGGTTTTGTTCATTTTGTGTATGAAAACCCTACAAAAATATTTATATTTTCAAACATTTTGATTGGTTGAAAATAAATTAACCAATCAGAATGCTCCAAATATAAACCAAGTCAAGGTATACTGCCACCCAATATTTTAACAAAGTCGAATTTAATTAAAATATACATTTGAAAAATTTAGATAGTAAGGGCGATTATTTGTAAGAAACAAAACTTTTTGTTCATATTTCTTTTAAAAATTTTACCAAGTTTTTAGGTTTTACTACTTAAATTTTGATTAAGTTGTGCGAAAAATCTTTATTAGTTGAAATGCTCCTAATTACTTGGAAACGATATTTTTTTGTGTGTCAAAGGAATTGATTCCCTTTTAAAAGATTTTAACAATAACATTTTTGTTTTGGTATTTAAAATGTCTTTTATAACTAAAATTAAAAAATCCTATTCTAAACAAAAACAATTTAATACTTTTAAAATTTGCCGTTTTCCCGGGAAAAATATATTATTTTCCCGGTAATTCTCGGCAAACTTTTCCCGGGATATCCCGGGAATTCCCGAACCCCAAACCCTAGTAATAGTATTAATTTTTATGTTTTTAGCTAGTTGTAACAAAATCACTTCCGATTTCTATTAATTCTGATTATTATATATTTATATTAATTCTGATTAATTAAGCATTTTCTGAAAAAAGTAAAGCTAAATTAACCTATTTCAGAGCATGGTGTCAAAATGACCAATTTCTTATGTTAAACAACGATAGTTGGCTGAACAATGTATTTAGAAACCATAAAAAAAAATCAAAATTATTAACTCCTTCACATTTTTTAAACAACAATTTGTGGTTTCTACATACATTTTTCAGCCAACCAGTGTTGTTTAACATAGAAAAATGGGTCATTTTGACACCATGCTCTCAAATAGGTTAATTTGGATTTATTTTTTTCAGGAAATGCTTAATTAAAGGTTTTTATATCAATTTTCATGCCAATTGGCACTTTTTTAAATTTTAAAAATTTGGGGTCATTTCGACCCCATGTGCCTATAAGGGTTACTTTCTAATTTTTTTATTACTATGTATAAAATTTGGTGTTAACAGAGTTATTTGGACAACTTTCACCAAATTCCGCAAGAAACAACACATTGTTTTGGTTTACTTCCAAGAAAAATCGAAAAATTTCAAAAATTTCACCTTTGACCTTGGTAAAGAGAGGGTTAACGTTGTCGGAGTTTTACAAAATTTTCGGAAAACAATCCCTCATATCAGAATTAATAGAAATCGGAAGTAATTTTGTTACAGCTAGCTAAAAACATAAAAATTAGTACTACATATTACCCAGCAAAATCTTTCATTACCAAATAAGTGGTTATATAATAGAAATTCATAGATCCACACAACTTATTTTTTGGCGTCTAAACTCATTATTTTTGTTTGGCGTGGTC
This sequence comes from Leucophora obtusa, assembly GCA_949987735.1. Lineage (NCBI taxonomy): Eukaryota > Metazoa > Arthropoda > Insecta > Diptera > Anthomyiidae > Leucophora > Leucophora obtusa. The sequence continues at coordinate 39,454,363 of OX465296.1, forward strand.
GTTTTTATAAGTAGTCACGCTTACCCGCTCGCTTACAAAAAATGAGAAATAAGTAGTTATGAGATTTTGAATAATAAGTGGTTACACACATGCTTACAAAAAGTTTAATTATAAGTGGTTATCCGATTGCTTACTTGATTCTTAAAAATAAGGAGTTAGGCAAATACTATTAGCCTAAGGAAATACATTCAGAAAAATTTAAGTTTTCTCTAATGTGTAATTTTAGGATTCGTCATAAAAATTTAAACATAAAGCATATTTACATATAATAAAAAAATTTAACTGTGTAAAAAGTACTTATTTAAACTAATACGAGTAAGCCATTATTTGATATTTAGAAACAATGAATACAATAGGCCGTTATTAGGAAGTCATTATTTTATATTATAAAATAATGCAAAAGGTAATGATATATCATTTTTGGTAATGGAGATAGTAATGAGGTGTCATTACCAATATTTTGCTGGGTACCTAAATTATTGGCCAAAATCACAATTTTCTCTAAAATTTTCAAATTTAAAAATACGTCACTGTTAAGTTAAAAGAGGGATATGTGTAATTTTTAGTAAAATTATTCTCTAAGGTGTATTTAATAAACCCCTATGCGTTGACCACTTTTTTTATATTTTGTTGAACAAAATTTTAAAAAACTCAAAACTAAAGTTTTGCAAATTTATAAAAAAACAAATCCCATCTTTGGCCATACCTGGGACTAGGTTACCATAAGCCAAGAGATATTAGAAATAAAACTAGAGTATAACATTGTGAATTTTTGAAAGAAATATTTTATTTTTTACGATATTCATAATTTATCTCATTTTAACCCTACAATGGTCTGAGGAAATTGCAATTACTAAAATATTTTCCAACCGCTTTTGGATTTTTATACATTACCAGAAAGGGAATTCAGTCTTGGGTAAATGGTTGTTTTTTCAAACGCGTCGTGTAGACCAAATACAATTAATATTGTCATTAATATGTATTTTTATTAATTCTAATTTAGTAGGTTTGAGGTTAAGAAGAAGAATAAACCTTCCTCAAAAGTTATAAACAAATTCAATTTGCAAATCAGACTAGATCTAGTTTCTGCCTTTTTATGGACAGGCTTCATCAGTGATCTTCCATTAAATTGTATTATTGTTTATATTTTTATTGTCAGATTGTCTCTATATGAATAATTTCAGAAGTGATCAAACAGACATATACAAACATTCTACTTCAGATTTTCTCTGTTTATCTTCTTATTTCCTCCGTGTCACCTTTTTACAAATATTGCCACATTGACGTATGGTTTGTACGTACAAGATCAGGCAATTTGTGTATATTGGAGACACACAGCCAACAGGGCATTTTTATTTTCTATAGTAAATGGTTGTTTTTTCAAACGCGTGTTGTAGACCATATACAATTAATATTGTCATTAATATGTATTTTTAAAATTCTAATTTAGTAGGTTTGAGGTTAAGAAGAAGAATAAACCTTCCTCAAAAGTTATAAACAAATTCAATTTGCAAATCAGACTAGATCTAGTTTCTGCCTTTTTATGGACAGGCTTCATCAGTGATCTTCCATTAAATTGTATTATTGTTTATATTTTTATTGTCAGATTGTCTCTATATGAATAATTTCAGAAGTGATCAAACAGACATATACAAACATTCTACTTCAGATTTTCTCTGTTTATCTTCTTATTTCCTCCGTGTCACCTTTTTACAAATATTGCCACATTGACGTATGGTTTGTACGTACAAGATCAGGCAATTTGTGTATATTGGAGACGCACAGCCAACAGGGCATTTTTATTTTCTATAGTAAATGGTTGTTTTTTCAAACGCGTCGTGTAGACCAAATACAATTAATATTGTCATTAATATGTATTTTTATTAATTCTAATTTAGTAGGTTTGAGGTTAAGAAGAAGAATAAAGATTCCTCAAAAGTTATAAATACACAGACTAGATCTAGTTTCTACCTTTTTATGGACAGGCTTCATCCGTGATCTTCCATTAAATTGTATTATTGTTCATATTTTTATTGTCAGATTGTCTCTATATGAATAATTTCAGAAGTGATGAAACAGACATATACAAACATTCTACTTCAGATTTTCTCTGTTTATCTTCTTATTTCTTCCGTGTCATCTTTTCACAAATATTGCCACATTGACGTATGGTTTGTATGTACAAGTGCAGGCAATTTGTGTATATTGGAGACGGACAGCCAACAGGGCATTTTTATTTTCTATAGTAAATAGTGGTTTTTCAAACGCGCCGTGTAGACCAAATACAATTAATATTATCATTAATTTGTAATATGTAGTCTAGACTATGATTCTATTTACATTTTCCAAAAATACAGTTATTTAAGAGCCTGTATTTTCAAAAAAAAAGCCAAAAAAGTGATTTTTTCGCCTTGTAAATCGTATTTCAAACTTCAGGGCCGATGGGGCACATGTTCCCGTTATCCGATCACCTTAATTTTTTGCATGGTTTATTTTTATACAAAAAGGCACATTTCTAGGGGGGAGACGGCCTTAAATCGCAAGTTGACATAATAATGTCCACCCTAATGTACATATAAAAGCACAAAAATAAAAAATTTAATATGAAATTCAACTGTTAATATCTGCGGTGTTATAAGGGTAACAGATGGAAATTATATCTTAAATTAAAACTGAGAGCCTTTACTACAATTAAATAATAGTTATTTTGTATTTTCCCAGCAAAAAAATCCATTACAAAAAAGTTATTTTAAAAGCACTCCGAATGGCATCAACTGATTGTGAAGTAGTTACAATTTAGCTTTAACACTGATTTATTTTACACGTGATGTCCCATGTTGTCAGTAGATCATTTTAAGCATTTTGTTAGTAATTTAAAAGTGATTACATGATGTTAATAAAAGTGTGGTTTTTATGTATACATTATCATCACATCAATGCGAGTACATTTTGTTTGCATTTTAGAGTGATTTAGAAGTACTCTTTATAATATATAATATATGAAATAGCATATTTTAGAGGCAATTTTAATGTCTAGCTTTTACAGAGCCCATTTCTGAACCTATTGTGTAACAAAAGCTTCAATTTATTATTATTTGTAGGGCAATATTAAGGAAACTTCTTTTGCATCTGAATCATTCGATTCGATTAAGTCAAAATCAGACAAAACCAACATTTTTTTAATTTTTGTTCAACAGTTTTTTTAAATAAGTTTGTAACATGTTTACTTCAGTCTTTAAATTCAAAAAACATACGATAGCTGTTTTTGTGCGGCATGCCTATCAATGCTATCTCGAACAATTTTGACAGTGGAAAGCTGAAATAAGTACTGTTTCCAATTATTCGACATAGGCGGTTAACCGGTTATTGCATTATTCGAAAAATCACTAAAATGGATTAACCGGTTATTCGGGTCGATTATTCGAGAAAATTGGCGATTAATATTTTCCCCTTTTGAACCACCATTTTTACCATGTTCCTGTCCAAAGTCCTAGAGATGTCTTGTCGATAAGCCCATACTCCAAGGAAAACATATTATATATTACAAGTTTCTAGCCGAAGGGTTCGGTTAGGCCATCAAGGGGGAGAATTATTCCGTTTTTACCCCTCCCGGTAGGTATTTCCAAAAATTCCGTCTTAGAGGACGTCTGCGTTGGAGGAGGAACCTACTACATGCATAATTTTAGGTCTCTATATCCAGCAGTTTGGCCAGGCTATCAAGGGGGAAGTTTTTTCCCTTTTTACCCCTCCCGGTATGAATTTCCAAAAATACCGTCTTAGGGGACGTCTACGTTGGAGAAGGAACCCAAATACCGAATTTAAGCTCCCTAGATCCAGCAGTTTGGCCAGGAGACTTTTCCTGTTTTTGACCCTACCTGTGGAAATTTCCAAAAATCTCATCTTAGCGGATGTCTACAATAGAGGAGGAACTTTAATACCAAATTTCAACTTCCTACCTCCAGCGGTTTGGGCAGGCCTTTAAGCGGCACTTTTCGCTTCATTAATCCCCATTTTTGCAATGTCCCTGTCAAAAAGCACCTTCCCGGTAAGTGAGCCCATACTCCAAGTAACATATGTTTTACATTTCAGGTTTCTAGCCAACTTTTACTATTTGTGCCCCTCTGGGTAGGAATTTCCGAAAATCCATCGACAGGGAATTTCAGCTTCCTAGTTCCAGCAGTTTGAGCAGGCTGTCAAGGGGGACACTTTTTCTTTTTTTGTCCCTCCCGGTTGGAATTAGGCTGGAAGAGGAACTTAATTTTCAGAATTTCAGCTTCCTAGTTCCAGCAGTTTGGACAGGTCGTTAAGGGGCCATTTTCCCTTTTTGAGCCCCCATTTTATAACGACCCTGTCCAAAATTCAAAAAAGTATCTTTCTAATAATTTAGCCCTTACTCCAGGGACCCACATTTTAAGTTTCAGGTTTCTAGCCGAAGGGGTTTTTACAGACCCCCAAGGTGAGGCTTTTCTTCTTTTTTCCCCTCCCTTTAGGAATTTACAAAAATTCCATCTTCACGGCTATCTGCGATGGATGAGGAACATTCATACCAAATTTCAACTGCATTGCCTAAGCGGTTTGGGCAGGCCGTTAGTGGGGACATTTTTCCCTTTCAACCACCATTTTTACTATGTTCCTGTTCCAAAATAGAAAAATTACGTTACCGGGGAGTTAGTCCTACTCCAAGGAATACATATTTAAAATTTTAGGTTGGCCAAAAGGGATTGGGCAGGCCGTCAAGGAGGAGACTTTTCCCCTTATTTTCCCTCCCGATAGGAATTTCAAAAATTCCGTCTAAGCGGACGCCTACACAGAAGGAAGAACTCACATTCCGAATTTGCTTTTGGGATATCCTATAGGGAATTAGTCGATGTCTACTACAGTGGAGGAACCTTTATACCAAATTTCAACTTCTTACCTCCAGGGGTTTGGGCAGGCACTTTTCCAATTTGTGAGACTGTTTATTGGGAGACTTTTCCCCTTTTTGCCCGTTCCGGTAGGAATTTCCAAAAATCCCGTCTTAACGCACGTCTATGCCGAATATCAAGAAACCTTGTTTTAGTGGAGATATCCGTGGGGGGAGGAAAAAAAGTAGTTCTTTTGAAATTATACATATATAATTATACAGATACTTTGTTTTTACAAAGTACTTTATTTGTACTTTTTTTTTACAAAGTACTTTGTTTTTACAAAGTACTTTATTTGTACTTTTTTTAGAAAAGGTATTTTTTTTTAAAAAGTTATTTTTTTTGGAAAAATGTATTTTTTTTGGAAAAACGTATGTTTTTTGGAAAAAGGTACTTTTTTGGAAAAGGTACTTCTTTTGGAAAAGGAAAATTTTTTTAGAAAAAGGTACTTTTTTGGGAAAAGGTACTTTTTTTTGGAAAAGGTACTTTTTTTGAAAAAGGTATTTTTTTGGAAAAATTTATGTTTTTTGGGAAAAGTTACTTTTTTTGTAAAAGGTACTTTTTTTTAGAAAAGGTACATTTGTTTAGAAAAAGGTAAATTTTTTAGAAAAAGGTACTTTTTTTGGAAAAAGGTACTTTTTTTGAAAAAAGGAATTTTTTTTGGAAAAAGTACTTTTTTTGGAAAAAGGTACTTTTTTTTGGAAAAAGTACTTTTTTGGAAAAAGGTACTTTTTTTTGGAAAAAGAGAGAACCACTAGTCCGATTTTGCTCAAAATTACAATTCCTTTAATCTGTTCATATAACGTTTTTCTATATACTCAACATTTTTGCCGGTAAAAATAAATGTATGAAGAAAAAAATATTGATTGCCTAAAATATTAAAAAAAAGTAATAAACAAAAGGTTATTGATTTTTATGGTAGCGGTAACAAACATTTATTTTTACCGGCAAAACTGTTGAGTATATAGAAAAACGTTATATGAACAGATTAAAGGAATTGTAATTTTTAATTTTTTTTTTTGATTAAGTCAAAATCAGACAAAACCAAAATTTTTTTTAATTTTTGTTCAACAGTTTTTTTAAATAAGTTTGTAACATGTTTACTTCAGTCTTTAAATTCAAAAAACATAGATTGCTGTTTTTGTGCGGCATGCCTATCAATGCTATCTCGAACAATTTTGACAGTGGAAAGCTGAAATAAGTTAACAAATGGTCAAAATCGTTCTAGATAACACTGAACCATTTGGAGGACAGTTTTTCCCGAGATATATTTAGAAGGCGAATACCATGTCGTCATTTGAATTTTGCAAGTCAACCATCGTTAGCTTAAAACCAACGTTTTCATTAAACGATGCATTAAGTTCCAATGCTATAATTTGCAATCGTGATTAGTTAAATTCTTATGTTGAAGAAGTTCATTTACCAAAATTTTAACTTTAATTAAAATTTGGACTAATTAATTTACATTTTAAAGTTGAAGGAAGTTATTTTTTTAAATCTATTTTTGAGTTGAAGAAATAATATATTTTTTGTCACTATAGAATTATTTATTTAGTTTGATTTTACGACTTTTAGGGCGTAATAGCAATTAAGGCATATCGACATTTAAAGCAGGTGACGTTTATAGAACTTTTTGTGTATAAGCAAAGGTAAGGGACCAACCTCTGTTAACGAACATCTTGATTGGTCTGTTTTAAACGATAAAATATGTTAACATTGCAACAAATTTTATTAACATATTTCTTTGGTGCACGGTGCAAAAGCACGCAAGCGACTTCATAGAGCCTTAACAATACATTTTAATTGTTAACTTTTATATATTTGCATTTAGTGAAAAGAATTCATATTTGGGTCATAGTCCAGGAGATTCAATGGGATCCAATTCTTTTTTTCCTTCCCTATTTCAATGGGAACTGTAATTGAAGTATTTTTTAAAATATTGAACGAATAATTAAAAAATATGTAAATAATCGTAAATTAATAAAGTACGTTAATAAAATTAACTATATTGTTTTTTTAGAGATAAAAAATGGAATCTCTAATAAATTCGTAATTTACAAACAAATGGATTTACAAAGAAAAAAAAACAACATTATATATACATTTTTGAAAGTTGTTTTAAAGCATACACATTATACAGGAACTATATTGAACAAATTTTTTTACTCCAATCAGTTTATCGTAGATTTGCTATAAATACTTAACCTTGTTCCTTTTTGTAAATAAAAATGCCTGAGAAGGAAATTTTTATTAAAATTTTTTTATTTTAAATTTTTTTAACAAATTCAACAAGTACTAGAAAGAGCGGTCGAACTATAATGCCCAAATCTATTGACGTTTATTTTTTGGGCTTCAAATAATGCAGGGAATGCATACCGGGATTCCCGGAATGCATTCCCTAGTTGTATCACATATCCAAATTTCATCGAAATCTGAAGGAACCCAAAAACAGAAAAGTTACAAAAATGGGGTTTTTCATATGTAATCTTTTCAAACTTAGCCCAGTTTTAGCTTCGTGTAGTTTATGAATCGCAACAATATCATACTACGTTTTTATATAATTGGATTTCGAAAATACGATTCTGTCCTTAGCCAATAGAGGGGCTACAGACCTCAAATAAGTAAAAACATAGAAAAAATTACTATCTCAGCCAACAAAATTTGGATACTTTTTTGAGGGTTCTTATTCTATGAGTCAAAACTTACTCAAATAAAACACATTTTTTGAAATTTAAAAATTTTTTGTCTTAAATTCCTCATATTTTGGATGAAATATGAGCCTTCTGAAATGAATCATAAAAGACACAAAAATTTAAGGCGAATTATTAAATCAAAAAGATGGTTCAGAAATGACTCAGAAATGTAAACAAATTTGAATATTTTGTGAACAATTCAAAAAAGGCTCAAAAAAAGATTAATTTTTGAGCCTTTTGAATTTTTTTAAATCTTTTTTGAGTCATTTGAATAAAAAAGAAGGCTCTTATGGACAAGGCCACTTTCATACAAAAATTTGAACTTTTAATAATATTTTTTGAGCTTGTTTGCTGGCTGGGATTTAATATTTTTTTTTGTTTTGAAATAAAACGCTTTAATTGAGTTATTCAAATTTGATGTATTATTTTTGATAAATATTTTTTCTTGTTTACACTTGATCCCCGGGATCAAATGTCTTAGTAAAAACACTTGATCCCCGGGATTAAGTGTTACATATAGTGTGTTATCAAGTGTGTTCATGGTATAACACACTTTATCCTTTTATGGCTATTTATATTTTTAATTAATACTCAAAAAGTTATAAACCCAGAATAGTTTTTTTTAGAATAGAAGATGCCTATTTGAGAATGCTTTCAAACTAAATTAAAAAAAAATATTGAATATTTTAGAACATATTCGACTTCAAATTTTTCGGGTTCAAGTGTGTCGCACTTCCCCTATAATTATATTATATGTGGTCTATATTAAATCAATTAGACCCAGTTTTTAGGATATAGATTATCACTAAACTTAGTCTAACGCAGTTTGTAACTGGAATACTGCCTTTGAAATGTGATTTATTGTACTTTATTTTAAAAAATTAAAATATTTTAAATGAGAATAACTTGTTCCAAAAAAATTGTATTAATACTCTTAGAAATGGTAGAGCAAATTCGTTTTCGGTTTAACTAAACTAAGTTTAACTGACTTCCCAAAAACTCGTCCTTGTACTTGTATACGGCCTCATATCAGCAATAATAAAGAGAAAAATATTTAAAAGATCGTGCATAGTATTTATAAAAAATTTTTGAATACAAAATATAAAATATATAAATATACAAATATAAGGGTAAAATCAAAAAATGTGATAAGTTTTTGGGCCAAATTTGTGAGAAGCAAAAAGTGTTACTATTTTGGTTTTTTCTTAATGGAATCAGTAAGTTTAGTCATTATTAACCTAATTGCAAAAAATCTCTTCTACAAGTTGTCGTAATAACTTTTTTTGCAAAATATTTTTTGTGGTATTTGTGTAGTTTACATTTTTACAAGCAAAAGATATAAAAAAAAATTGCGTACGAAATTTCTTCAATTTATTAGTTTTTTTGTATTTGGGTTTTCAACATGCTTTTCAATAATATATAATTTTTAACATGAAACTTTAACAAAAAATGCATTTGTAAGAATTAGTAGACATTTTTTGTAACTAATTTGGAAGGTTAATTAAGAAAAATGTTAAGAATACGTGAATTAAACGATTTTTTAGCTTTACTGTACAGTTCAGTTTTTGCAGATAGCCCTTATTGAATATAAGCCATCGATATATATTTGTCATATTTATTATAAATTTTTCAGTATAACACATGTTTAATATCATATTTATTATTAATAATAAGCGTGCAATATAATATACTAGTAATAATTATAAAATAAAGAAATAACTAAATAAATTAATCAAATTGTTTTAATAGGGGGAAGTAAAGAACTAAATAATTTGAAAATTTAATGTAAATTAATGAATAAAATATAGCTGAACTTTAATAAATTATTGATAACAAATCCAAAAACAGAACAAGAAATACTTACCAAAACTTTTTTTGTACAGATATCGTTAGTTTTTGTTTTCATACAGTGGTATACATAAGTTTTAGCTGTGAACCCTGTTTTTGAAAAAAGAAATATAATATTCACTTTATAGAAAATTGAAAAAAATACATAAAAAATAGAAGAGAAAAAATTTAACTTAAACCAGGACAAAAAAAAATTTAAATTAATAAATAAGAATTTTCTCACTTGCAACAGCTGTTGTCAAAATGACATCAATTGCTTATGAGATGAGCAGGGTTTGTGCGTCATTTAGTAAAAAGTGTTATGAATAAAAAAACCTTATTCAGCGGATATGCAGTGCCTAAATTTTGCTTATGAATACCGCAGTTATTGTTTTACCAATCATATTATATAAGTTATACCAAAAACTTGGATAGAAGCTATAATACACACTAAAACTAGGTAACTTATACCCTTATTCTTTGTGATTTTACCCTTTTAATTTTTTGCGTGTAGGCAAAAAAATGCGATCTGCACAATGCTGACAAAACGTTGGCGACGGTCGGTAATGCGTTGGCAGAAGGTCGGAGTTACAATATTGACAGTTTTGTTCTGTTAACCGATTGATAATAGCGGCCAACTGCTAAACGAACCCTTTTTTATTTAATATTGGTACACAGTCTTTTATGCTTTTTATGACAGACTTTCAATGAAATCAGTTCAACCTAAATATATAACGAAGAATATTTTTTTTTGCTTGGAGCTATTTTTGGCTGCAGCTGAAAAAATTCGATTTTTTTTAGAAAACTTTAACTTTTGCCGAATCGCTGCCGAAAATTTTTAAAATGTTTAATTTGAAAATGTCAAAAGCTGTTTTTGTAATAAAGAGTGAGATCATAAAAATGTTAACACACATTTTTGCCTATACTTTTGGTTTAAAGCTTCTCATATTTTTTTTTCGACAATTTACATTTTAAAAATATGTCAGTTAATAAATTAATTTACATCAGGAGTTTTAATTTGCAATTTTTTACACAATGAACGATGAAAGAAAAACGATTTCAAAAATAATTAAATATTTTCAACAAAACCAAACATGGACATACAAAAAAATTGCCAAAGACACTAATGTATGCCGCCAAACAGTTTCAAAAGTGGTAAAAATGTATCTGGAACACCTAACATTTGAAAGGAAGCTGGGAACAGGAACAACGACTAGTTATAGTAACATCGGTAAGGCATATAAAGTTAAAAGCATCCTTAAGAGAGCTCCTAACACATCTGGCAGAAAAACAGCTCCGTTAGCTCAATGCTCGGACTTTTTTGTACGTAAAGTGAAACGTAAGGCAGGAGTAAAGTCCTACAAAGTTCAAAAAGTTCCCGATAGAAACGCTTTTAAAAATTTGGAGGCCAAAACCAGAGCTCGAAAATTGAAATCAAAATCTATACAAAAATACAACTGTTGTGTAATGGACGACGAAACTTATGTCCTGGCTGATTTGTCGCAGATCCCTTGTCAAGAATTTTATGTTTCCGATGTTCGAGGAAATGTTTAGGTGCGGAAAAATTTAGGTCGAAAAAGCAATCGAAATTCCCTAAAAAATTCCTAGTATGGGAAGCCATATGTAGCTGCGGCCAAAGAAGCCAGTCATTTGTGACATCTGGCTCTATAAACTTTTATCAAGGAGTGTTTGCAGAAGAGACTTCTTCCATTTTTGAGTCATCACAAAGTGGAGTGGTATAATGGTAATAATGTGGTTTTTGTACCAACAGAGGCAAATCCACCAAACTGCCCGGAGCTCAGGCCAGTGGAGAGATATTGGGCTCTTGTTAAAAGAGAATTAAAGGGCACAAAAAAGGTCTCCCAGGACATGCAAGATTTCAAACGTAGATGGACCACCTGCTCTAAAAAGGTGACAGGAACTACCATAAATGCCTTAATGGGAGAGTTTCCGGAAAAAGTGGATAACTCTGTTCGTAGTGGTTAGAATTCCATGCGGTTCAGTGGTTTGTTTTTTATTTAACTTTATGTGTGTTAACATTTTTATGATATATTTATAATTAAAAAAAAAATAAATTGAAAAATGAGAGTTCGGTTTTGTGTGGGGAGGGACTCCTTTCCAGGACATTAAATGAAAATTGATTATTTTGTTAAAAATTTTGCATAATTTTCCAAAAAATATCAATTAAATATTATTAGATTGTAATTATCTTCATTTTTATTTAAAAAAATATTTAACCCCTAGAGTCCCGGGGACCAAAAAGATCCACGAAGCGTATATAATTTCTGACTTCAGGTGTCTAAAATTTTGAAGTTGCCCGAAACATGGGAGCCACTTGACAAAATTTTTTATTTTATGTAACCTGATCTGCCTAGGGTTAATATTTATTTAAAAAATCTTTTAAAAAATCCTTTAGTATCCTGGGAACGAAAAAGACCCATAGAGCTTACTTATTTCTGACTCCATATTTCTAAAATTTTGAAATTGCTCGAAACATAAGTTCCACCAGATAAAAAATAGTATTTTATGTAACCTGATTCACAAAGTTAATATTTTGATTTGTGAAAGCTTGTAGGATAATGTCTTTTACGCGAAATTTAGACTTTAATTAAATATGTGTATATGATAGAGGGATCTAAACTATCAAACATGCTTTATTCTTTATCTGTCCAATCTTATTTTTTGTTGTTAGAAAGGTGGGGTCGATTCGGCACGGGTTAACGTTTTCTAAAAAAAATCGAATTCTTCCATTTTGAACCAACTAGATCAAAGCTGGGGTGTAGTGCATGAAAATCGACAAATCGTAATATAAGGGACATCCTAATGTATATGCTAAAATCGAATGAAAAAATTCTTACACTGAAGAAATTCACAGTTTAAGTGCTAAAGTTAGCACGTTGTAAAATAGCATGATTTTTGAAATTTAACCCATAGAAAGTTGTCAAATTTACGACTAGTGCTAATTTACTACTTAAAATAGCATGGACTGTGAATACCCTCACTTTTATACATATATGACGTCACACATAAGGTTTGTTTTTTTCGAATTTTATATCCATACGTCCATTCGATTACTTTTCTCAGTCAGCCCAGTAAGAATTGCTCAGTACAAACTTACAGAGAGTAAGACAAGCACCCCGTTTCTGTATTTCTCGCATCGAAAAAGTTTGCGGAAAAAACATGTGAAATGCAACCCTGCTCTGCTTTATAGAGGGTGAGTCGCAGACAATAAAATATATATGAAACCAAATCAACTAGTATTACGTTGCATAGTAAGTTATTTCTAATTAAATTAGGTGTTTTACAAAACAACATGTGTCAACAGTTCTTAAAGTTACATTATCTGAACGAATTACAACAAAAACTGCAGTCCATTTTATCACGTCTTTAATCAGCCTGTATAATGTAGGGTGACCATGCATTTCTCGATGCGAAAACTTCTCGCATTAGATACAGAAACGGGGTAAAGATTTCCTCTCAACATAAAATTTTCCCAAACATGTACGCGAACTGAAGATTTGCAACAATAGGTCTGTTTCTTTACTTTTTGGGTAAAGTTAGGTAAAATGAGAGTTAACAAGAAATACTCTCACGAAGTGACAAAAATGCCCAAAAGTAAACGAACGCTAAAAACCATATTTGAAGCCCAAAAAACAAACGTCAAACGGTAATTTTATGGTGTTGTAACATTGCCGATAAGCCTTTGCAATTTTTACACTAATTTTTGTAAATGATACACATATTTTTCTGAATGAATAAAATGAGCGATTGAACTAAAAGAGCTATTAGTTGTGAACTAGGTCTTTGGTTCAAATTAGTGTATAGTTCAATTGAACCCAACAGATGATATAACAGCTGATAAAAACAATTTACCCAAACTTACACGAAAAAAAGTCTGGGCTTCTTCGTGTAAGAAGAACAAGAATATTACTCTCTGATGACATCTCTCATTTACCCAATTGTGGAGTAAGAAAACGCTTCTAGGTAAAATTGGGATCCCGCGGGATCCCAATGTTGAGTACCCGAACAGACCTATTTTGCAAGTTTGTAGACACAGCTGATTACAACGCCAAATATACAAATAAATTTTAACTGGTCGGTATTGAAGAAGAGAATTTTTGATGTTAAATCTTAAGCAGACAATTTTTATAAGGTTTTCTTATTTTTTGCATAATTTATTTTGAAAGTTTTACTGCTGTGCATTTCCATAAAATAACATAATTGGAAAATATTTTTTTTTTATTTACAATCAGAGACCCAAAATAACTGTTATATTTCTAAAAAAGTCACCACCCAAATTTATTTAATTATAATATTTCAATAATGCACTATATTTTATAAATCATATTGCACAAAAAATCAAAGATTTTAATTTTTTCAATTTTTATATTTGACTCTATAAATTTCTGTTGTTTTTTGATTTTTATTTTAAAACTTTTTATAAAAGTTACAGAATGATTTTTTTGAAAAAATTAAGCACTAACTTTTTTATTTGATAATAAAATAAAAATTAAAAATTGACCTAAATTGAATGCCGGAAGTTGCTGGAATATACATATTTACTCACTTTAAATCACTGTTCAATCTTTTATTAACACTAGTTGACATCATCAGGATATTATAATTGGTGAAGTCATTGGTTCCATGGCTTTTGATTTATTATTTATATATATAATAAATAACTTTTATTATTTTTGAAAAAATAAAAATCGTGTTTGGATTGTTTTTGTTTGAATTAAAAATATAAATCAAACAGAGCAAATAAACAGAAAATTAAAAATACTCAAACAGGAAATAATTGTAAAACAATCACTTTTTTGAATAAAAGTTATAACTGTTACGTCCCTGTTTACAATAAACAAACATATGTTTTCGAAACATGTTTTTCTGCTTGCAAATTCTCACTGGCAAAAATTTTTACAGTAAAAATTTGCAACAAAAAGAAGAATACTTAGAAACTCTCATCATAGAACTGCCACTTTATTCCCTCTTTTTTCTTTCTGTTTACTGACAAGGGAAGTACTTCAACCTAAACACTCCGATTTTGATGAAATTTGGATATGTGATAGAGAAACAAAATCTAAGATCGACCTGTCTCAGCTTATCGGCCACCTCGGAATTTTAAGGGTCCAAAAAGGGGTTAAAAAATGGGTCCTTTTTAGGTTTTTTGCTTTTTAGGGTATTTTGACCAAAGGAACCATGTGCAAGTGTGGTACTGTTGGAAAGGAATTTTTGAGGGCTTTTCACTGGTACCTTTTTTTTGTACTTTTTTGCTCTTTCGAATTTGCTGTTTTAAAATTTTCCAAAATTTATACATACCCAGGTGGAAATTTAATACGGTACAAAAAACAAAGCGCTGTGAAAGCGTTTGTTGTCAATGGTACAAAAAAAAACGTTTTCACAGCGTTGAAAAACATTATTTTGGATTGCTTTTCGAACGTTCACAAACAGTATTTCAGGAGCGCTTTTCATACAAAATTTACAACCGTTTGTGAAATAAAAACACTGTTAAAACATTGCTTTAAAGCGTTTTTCTAACGTTTGTAAAAAGTACTTTAGCAGTACTTTTAAAGAATATATAACCGATTATTTAAAAAACACTGTCAAAACATTGATTTGCGCCTTAAAAATGTTCGAAAAAGTGCATTCCAATGTCAGAGTCCCCTTTTAAAGTGTTTGATCAAAATGATAAAGTTTTTTTATATATGTGACCTTCTCCGAGAAAAGGGACCTAGTGTGTCAAAAACCTAGGTCCCTTTTCTCGGAGAAGGTCACATATATATAATTTTAATTATATTTTATTATTTATGTAAAAAGAGTTATAGCAATCATTATTTATGTAAAAGAGTTATAGCAATTGTCTCATTATGAAAATTTGTAAGAATACACTTAACTTGCACTAATTTTATACTAATATTAGCATAATTTTCATTAATTTTTTTTACATTATACAATCCAATTTTTTTTGATGAAAGTGGATACTTAAAAACATCAGTTGTTTCATTATAAATTTGGCCATTTATAACAATTGTGTTTAGAATGTTTGATGCTAAAATTTTCTTTAATTACTAGAATATTTCCATTACTGAGTAGGCATACGTTTTCAGGGTGAGATGAAGTGAATTTAAAAAAAAATTAACAATTTAATTGATAATTTTAAATCCCAGCCAGCAAATTCGGAGCGCTCATATATAAGATTCTTAAATAGCTCATAGAAATGATTATTGTTTTTTTGAAAACACTCTTTTTTTGGCAGAAAATATGAACCCTCAAAAAACAATCCAAAAAGTTGTTTCTACAATCTAAAAAGCTGTCCCAAAATGAGGGTTCATTTTTCGGACTCAAAAAAGATTCCAAAATTATTTAAATTTATGAGGAAAATTTCGATTTTATACATTCTTTTTTCTGAGTCATTTCTGATTACACAGGGGGCTCTTTTGGACGGACCACTTTCATAGGAAAAAGTGAAAAAATGTTTATGTTTTTGGAGCTCATTTCTGAGTCATTAATGATCATCTTTGTTTGCTGGGATGTTTAATTTTCTAGTAGTTTCCGCAATTTGGTATAAATATTATTTTACAATATAGTACAATTTATTAATACAATTTCATTGTATTTATAAATTGAGATTTCAAAAGTTAAATGCATCTACATACAACCGATTTGTTTGTTAATATGATAAAATTTTAGTCGAGAATAACCCAACAATACAAGCATTTTTTTCTGTGTAATATTTTAAATAATTCAAAATCCTGAATAAAATACTTTTTATGTTTAAGTTTATCAATTTATATTAAGTGTATTTTTAAGAACTTTACAATTAATTTTAATTCAAATTTAATAAAATATAATTTATTAAAAAATGTTAATATATAAAAATGTTTAAAAAAATGATTCCAATATTTGTATTTAAAACGATGGCAAAGTACTTCATTTGTTTATTTTCTAACGATTTGACAGCGTATGTTGTAATAACGTTTATAGACCGTCGGGATAGTACTTTGAAATTTGTTTTTGGAACGGTTTGACAACGATATAAAATACCACCCTTAGACTGTAAATCATGGTTATCATTTGGGTCGTTTTCACGATGCTCTGAAATTGTAAACCAGAATGTTCTACATACGCTAGTTTGACGGTTGAAAAAGCATTTTAAAGTTTTTTTTCTGCAACGCTTTGAAAACGTTATAAAATACCACCCTCACACCGTAAATCATGGTTATCATTTGGGGCGTTGTCAAAACGCTTTAAACTTGTAAATCGATATATTCTGAAAACGTTTGTACCAACTTTTAAAATGCTTTTAAAACGTTTTTACGATCGTATTTTTCCACCTGGGTAGATACATAAATCTCCATACATGGATCATATATGACCATACGTGTGCATTAACGAAATTTGAGGTAATATCTACATGTGTGTACATGCATGAACATACATGAACACGCATGAGCATGCATGATCATACATTTAGGTATTACCTCAAATTTCGTTAATGCACACGTATGGTCATATATGATTCATGTATGGAGATTTATGTATCCATGTATGGTCATGAATGCATTTTTATGAGCATGCACTCACATACATTTAACCTGTATGGATTCATATATGACGATTTTTAGCTGGGTACTTTATATGGAGAAGTATATTGCTATGGCTGCTGAATTCATGTATATTATTCCTTATTAAATTTAAGAGGACACGTGTTTTTGCTTTTTTCGATATTCGCACTACATAAGGTTTGCCAAAATTTTTCCCGAAACACCTTTTTAGTACATTTTTAAAGAATTTAGGCCGCTTTCTGTGCTAAACATAGGAAGTATGTACATCAAATTTCATATTTTGATGGATATATTAATCCTGTGATATACTCTTTTTTTAATTTCGTAAATTTGAAATGTGCTCCCATACAAAAAGTTAAAAAAAAACAACGTTTTTTACATACTCCGTCTTTTTTATACAAAATGTTATACTTATTTCCACATCAGATCATGTATTTTTTTATAAGCTTTCCAGTGATATATAATATGATATATATATATATAACCGTCGTTAAACAAAATAAGGGAATTAAATGACCTTAAGGGACTTAAATGCCTTTAAGTTATGCTCTCTTACAAAAAAGTACCAAATAGTACATTTTATCGACGTACACATGTTTGTTTGCAATGGTATGATCATTTCCTTTGCAGAGCGTATACTATATGCACATAACAAATTTTCTGTAAGTATATTAATATTTAATTAAAATAATTCTTCATATATATAGAATATTGTTCTACCTCAAGTCCAAATTCTAATATGATATTGTAATATTAGATTTTATTTGTTGTTTCAAAAAGGCTGACAAAAAAACATATTGTTTTTTTTTAATGCCAAAATTAAAATAATTGTTAAAATAATTTTTAATATTTCAGAATATTCAGTAAGCTGCAATACAAAAATGTATGTAATGAAAGAAATATATCAATATTAATGAAAAAGAAATACCATAACTAATGAGTAATGAATGATAGCAAGAATGACAAATATAAATAATTATAAAAAAGGTTTTTTTAAATTTATTTTCAACAAAAACATGTTAAGAAATAAGCTAATAAAATTGAATTATGAAACATAATTTTAATTAAATATTAATCTACAATTCAACAGAAAATTTGTTGTGTATATAGGGCCTATACTCTGCAAAATAACCATTGGTACTTTTTTGTAAGAGAGCATAACTTAAATGCCTTTATTCCCTTATTTTGTTTAACGACGGTTGTATATACTTATATATCATGTTATACATCACTGGAAAGCTTATAAAAAAATACATGATCTGATGTGGAAATAAGTATAACATTTTGTATAAAAAAGACGGAGTATGTAAAAAACGCATTTTTTTAACTTTTTGTATGGGAGCACATTTCAAATTTACGAAATTAAAAAAGAGTATATCACAGGATTAATATATCCATCAAAATATGAAGTTTGATGTACATATTTCCTATGTTTAGCACAGAAAGCGGGCTAAATTCTTTAAAAATGTACCAAAAAAGGTGTTTCGGGAAAAATTTTGGCAAACCTTATGTAGTGCGAATATCGAAAAACGCAAAAACACGGGTCCGCTTAAATTTAATGAGGAATAATATATATGAATTCAGCAGCCATAGCAGTATACTTCTCCATATAAAGTAACCAAAATTTTGGAAAATTTTAAAACAGCAAATTCGATAGAACAAAAAAGTACCAAAAAAAGGTACCAGTGAAAAGCCCTCAAAAATTCCTTTCCACATGGTTCCTTTGGTCGAAATTCATTAAAAAGCAAAAAAACCTAAAAAGGACCCATTTTTGAACCCCTTTTTGGACCCTTAAAATTCCGAGGTGGCCGATAAGCTGAGACAGGTCGATCTTAGATTTTTTTTTCTCTATCACATATCCAAATTTCATCAAAATCGGAGTGTTTAGGTTGAAGTACTTCCCTTGTGAGTATTTGTGTTAACGAACGCCATCCAGTAAAAATTTGTACAAATTATCCCGTAATCGAATGGACCTTATAACTACCCAGTGTAGAAACGGTAATGACATATCATTATTTTTTGGACTACCAGTAATGACACCCACTTACCTTCTGCATTATTTTAAAACATATAATAATGAGTTACTGATAATGACTTATTTTTATCATTATTTTAAATAGAAAATAATTTTCTAGATTTTTTTTGAAAATTTTTTGAAATCTATTTTTAGACTAACTATTTTTTAAACACTGGTAAGGATATATGTAACCACATATTTTTTTATTTTTTGTATGTTGGCGAATAAGCTTACTTGTGTGCAGCAGGTCAATTATGTTTTTATCTATTAAATATTACATGTCGATATAGCTCAGATGGTAGAGCTATTGACTGGCAATCTGTAGACCTACTTTCGATTCCCGCACCAGCAAATTTTATTAAAAAAAAAAATAAAATAAAAAATATTTTTCTATATAATTTATTTTTTTGAAAATCTATTTTTAGACTCATTAATTTTGTCTGTACTGGTAAGAACATAGGTAACGATATATTTTTTGATTTTTCGTATGCTGGTGTGTAACCATAACTCATTATTTTTCGCGACATCGCCATATAAAGGTAATAAGAACTGTAATAACAAAAGTAACTAGTTACATTACCAAGTATGTAGTTACATAACCACATATCTGGTAATGATTTTCTACACTGGGTACTTGCAAAAAACTACTATACGTACTTATCTGAACATTTGAGTTATAAATGTATTACATTTGTGTTAAAGCGATTATATTCGTGCAAAATAATTATCCTCTTTTCTAACTCGGTGGTCGTTTTTGACGAAACTAAAAGTCAAATTCGAATGAAATTTCTCATACATGAAATTTAGGTCTGTGTATTTGAATTTCAAAATATATAAATTTTTTTGAGTAAATTATTATAAGTTTTCCAAAGTGTCCCAATTTTGGTGGGTTCACCCTTTATATTGCGAAAAGTACAATGTTATTTATACTCAAATGATAGTTGGACTGTAAATAATCATCTAGTATGACAGATTTGAAGTTTTTCTACAGCATGTAACTTTCTCGAGATGAAAAAGTATGTCTTTAATAAGATTTAAATAATGTTGTAAACTCCGTTCCTAATTTTTACACCAAACTATTTAACGAGTAAGAAAAACAATGACATATTTGGATTCACCTTGTAGGCATCATACGATGTTGTTTCGGAAAGAAAATTCTGACAAAGCGTTTCTGAACCAAAACGAAAAAAGTAACCAAATGTAAACTCCGTACCAGGGATGGGAAAGTTGATACGATCGTACTTTTTTTGATACTATTTTATCCAAAAAAGTACCGTAGTACTCCCGGGTCGCATTTGATACTCTTGCATCATCATAATTACTCAGGGCTTAGAAAATGCAAAAAACAGTCTGAGCTTTTTTCCTCTATTGTAAATTTCTCATAAAATCCAGCCATTTTTTAATGTATTTAGCGTGATAAAATATGATATTGCTATTATAGGGAATTCTATCGATTTTTAGAAGTCGTAAAATGTTTTAATGCCAAATTTTAAGCAAAACTTGATGTGTCCGAAAATTTTAGATAGCTTTCACTTATTTTTCAACGCTATATTTCCAATTTTTTAAATTTTTTTTAGGTATTTACCACTTTTCATAGAAAACTGTTAATTTTTTTGTTATAAAAATAAATGGAAACAAAAAATATATTCCTGATTAAAAAAAAAACTAGACTAAAAAAAGCAATTTTTTAAAAATCAACTGTATAAAGGCCCAACTACAGCTATGGACATATGAATGGCACATTTTACCATGAATTCTTTCTTATATTGCAAATACTATTAACAACCAACAAGTTTTTGTTTTTTTCCAAATGTTTATTATGTACATTTAATATTGCTATAAACTTTAATTGAAATTCATTAATGTAAATAAAAACTTATCATTATGAAAAAAAACCCATTGAAATGAGCTGGACACATAAATGGCACAATCTTAAAAAAAGAGAAGAAATGGTTTTAATATTGCATTTGTTAAATTTTTTGGTATGTACAAATATTTTACCGTTAATATTTAGTGCTGTGGCCTTTGTTTCTGATGACAGCTTCGCACCTGCGACCCATACGTTCCACTAGTTTTTGGCATTTTGTTTGGGGGATGGCGTACCAAGCTTCCTGTGCGCCCGACCACAATTCGTCCATATTTTTGTAATTTTTCTAGGCGATTTCAACCTTGGCTTCATTCCACAGGTTCTCTATTGGATTTAAGTCAGGGCTCTGGGCTGGCCCATCCAAAACATCAATCTTCTCCGCAAAAAACCATTTTTTTACTAGTTTGGAGGATTATTTGGGGTCATTATCTTGCATGAATTTCCATTTTATTGGCATGGAGTTGAAGGCATATGGCTCCATATGGTTTTTTAAAATATCTAAATACTGAAACTTGTCCATTTTTCCATTGATGTATATAAGCGGACCTACGCCATGCCAAGAAAATGCACCACAAACCATAATACTGCCACCTCCATGTTTTACCGTCTTCTGAGTGAACCGAAGATTAAACTCTTGGCCTTTAGGACGACGAACAAAGATTCTGCCATCTAGTCCTATCCTGTTAATTTTTGTTTCGTCACTCCATAACACGTTTTTCCAAAAAATAATGGGATTTTCCTTATGGGTTCTGGCGAAGGTTAGTCGTTTTGAAATATTTTTTTTTTTTGGGAGCAGGGGCTTTTTTCTGGAAATGCGCCCAAACAAATTTGCCTCGTTTAGTCTCCTTCTGACAAGTCTGCTTGATATTTCCATGTTAAAATGTTCATTAATATCCGATGCTATCTGCCTTGATGTCTTGAATGGATCAATTTTCACCATTCGTACTATAGCTGCATCCGTACGCTCATCTGTTTTTCGTGGCCTTGGCTTCCGAATTTTACCCTTAGTCAATATATCGGGATCCTCAACACAAGAATTAATTGCATTGTAGACTTTTTTGCGAAAAATTTGCATTATCTCAGCAATTTCCGCTACTTTTTTTCCATCTTCATACCTTTTCCATATGATCCGCCTTTCCTCACCTGTGGTATGTTTTCCCATTTTAAAATTTTTTTAACTTTTTATATTTATTTTTGAACTACGAAAAATATTTATTGCTTTGAATTAAATCTACACGACTACTGCCTATTTTAAGTAAATTGTGCCATTTATATGTCCACTTTAAATCAGCATTGTTAACACAAAAATGATAACGGTAAATAATAAGCAAAACATAACGGAACATTTGAGCACTATAAAACAAACATTTTTTTCAACAATAATCAGAAGAGATAAAACTTGCATTTTAAAATATATTTAGTTGGAAAATACTTAAATGTATGCGCAATTTAAATTTGTGCCAATTATATGTCCATAGCTGTATATTAAGCGAAGTCAAATTAAGGAAAAGAGCCATCAGAGACTATTAATTATAGAGATAGGAAATCAAAACTTACACTACTCACCGATAGAGGGCGCTGAAATTTAGTATTACCTGAGCAACTATTTAGTATCAGTTTAGTATCAGCTGAGCCTTTATCTAAGAACTAAAAAACTACTGAAAACTGCTCAAAATAAGGAAAAACAAGCGCGGAATATATTTAAATAATAAAATTTTATATATCCGTTTGTTTTTTTGCTTTGTTGTTTGTTATTATTTAAATTTAAATAAAAAAAGAAAATTGTCAATTTTTTGAACAAAGTTCCATCTAGTGACAACAATATTTTTATAACTTATTTTTTTGGTGATGCCATACCCCTGAGAGCCATTCCATACAAATGTATTCCATATTTACCTAAAGTCAACTCCTGAAAAATGATATCTCTATTAATTTCAAACATTAAAAAAATTGTACTGAAAAAAAAATAAGCAAAACATATAAAAATTAAAAAAAAATTACCGTGGATTTTTGTTGATCTGAAGATTATTGTTACAATGAGTGCTCGGTTTTAAGATCAAATATGACAAATTGCAAATATAATTCACAATTTATTTTAGAACAAATAGAGAAAAAACTTGTGAAAAAAATCTTTCCTAGAACCAATGGTTGACAATTAATGCATTTTCAAGTGCAACCAAGCCCTATCATTAGATTATGTTAAAAGAAAATAATATAAAAGAAATGCGTCAAAAACTTTTTTGGGCTACTAAATACATGATTTTGTTGCATGAAATTTGTTGACTGTTGATTTTAGTACTCTTGTGGTCGAAAAAGTACTCTTCAAACAATTTTTTGATACCGAAATAAAAGTCTCATTTCCCATCCCTGCTCCGTAACCAAAATTATTTGAATGAATTGTATTCTTTTCTAGAGCTGATTTATAGGAAGAAGAAGAAGAAAACATAAGTAGACAATTATCAATTATTAACCCAATAAGGCGAATGACACTGATGATGGCTTTATAGCGAAAGCCGAAAATAAGTATTCTGTCTGCTGGCCTCATCGAATTCTTTCAAAATTTTTCAGAGTTGAATAGAATCAGCTGAGATACCTTAAGAATTAAGGTTCAAAGCAAAAAAGAGTAATAATAAAGGATAAAAATAGCATTGTTAGATTTCGTCTAAGTTGAGTTGTTAACATATTCGATTTGCTTTCAACTGTAACACAAGTAGACAATTATCAATTATTAACCCACTCAAGGCGAATGACACTGATGATGGATTTGTAGCGAAAGCCGAAAATACGTGTTCTGTCTTGCTGGCCTTATCGAATTCTTTCAAAAAAATTTTTTATTCTTTGTAATTTTCTTGTGAAAATTGTATCATCTTTCTTTAATTTGAAAAATAATTTAAACAGAAAGTGATATTAATTTATGATCTATAGTCAAACTAAAGAACATTCATTTACGAAACATTTTTATTGAAAAATTTAACAGACACAAGGGGCTCTGAGGTGTTATGGTTAGCGCGTTGGACTGTTACACGTGAGGTTGCGGGTTCGAGCCCCAACCAAGGCAACATCAATTTATGAAAAATAGTAATATGTATGAGTTTTTGCTATCCCTCATACATATCGCAGCGTCCTCCTTCGGTGTTCCCATAGCACTTAACCCCACCGAAGTAAAATAATATAATAAAAAGCTTCAACAAAGTTCGCCAACTCACCATCAGATGGCGCGCAACAACTGTTCTAAAATTTCAACATCTCGCGCAATTACAGTGTTGCCATATTTGAATCCCTTCATCTTTCACCACCTTTCACTTCTTCTCTATCACCTTTCCAAAGGAAGCAACACGTTAATTAATAGGAATAATTTCCTGAGTGCTGCTTCTCTATAAAAAAAAAAAAAATCACCAGACTGCCGCAGTTTCGTCTCACCCAAAGACTCGTCAGTGTTAAATTTTTCAATAAAAATGTTTTCTTCTTCCTATAAATCAGCTCTAGAAAAAAATTCTTTAGTTATTAATTATAATATTAATTACTATTGTCCTATGCGACGGTTACAAAACACTTAACTAAAACAAGAATTGTATTTTTATTCGCGAAACCGCCAATTTGATAAACACAAATTGTATATTATTGAAAAGCATGTTGAAAACGCAAATACGAAAAACTAATAAATTGAAGAAAATTCGTACGCAATTTTTTTTGTTATATCTTTTGCATGTGGAAATGTAACCTCCGTTATCACAAAAAAATTAAAATTGTGCAAAATAAGTTATTGCGACAACTTGTAGAAGAGATTTTTTGCAATTAGGTTTATAATGACTAAACTTACTGATTCCAATAAAAAAACCGAAATATTAACACTTTTTGCTTCTCACAAGTTTGGCCCAAAAACTTGTCATCTTTTTTGATTTCACCCATTTACTAACAAACGCGTAATTCATTTGCTAGCATTTGTTGTTTTTCATATTTTATGAAATAAAAAATACTAAAATTTCACATACTTTTATGACAAATATTTTACATTTGAAAGAGAAAAGCCAATTTTTAAGACTTGGTAGCATTTTTATAACTACTTACGCTATTATTCCAAAAAAACTTCTTAATTTAGCTTTAAAGCATGAATTTGCTAAAGCATTCATTATCTCTATTAAACCTTTGTTACAAAATTGTATTCAAAAACATACAATAAAAGTTTATTCATTTTGTTTTTAATTCTGGCAACACTTTGTATATTCTCTTTTTTATTGTTAGTGATACATGAATTTTGTGAACGATTGACTCGGTAATTGTAGGTAAATATATTGTTTTGTAAATTTTGGAAATTAAAATGTTTTATTACAAACCAAAACATATTAAAAAACGATTTTTAAACATTACTGAGAAGTAAAAATGGGAACAAATTGTTTTGAAGAGTTTTTTATATTAAGAATACTGCAAGTATTCGTATATCGAGTATGGTTTTATTATAAATGCATCACTATTTTATTGAATTTGTTTTTATTTTATTTTCATGTAAATTTGGAAAAATTTTCGATAAAAGAGTTTAGTCTTGGAATTTTTGCAGTTTTTTTGTTTTGGCTGGATACAAAATGTTGTATTCCATCTATTATTGGGTGGACGACTCTTAAACAATTCATTTAATCATTGTAAATTCAGGCTTTTTAGTTTCCTACAGTGGTTTTATTTTTCCAAACTTTATTAAACAGATATTTAAGGCTATACCCGTTTAAGCGTTTAATAAATTTTTCTTAATTAATCATTTCCCAAGTAAACAAAAATGATATGGAGCCATATTAAGTTATATTTAATTATATATAATCTTTTATGTAATTAGATATAATTATATTTAATTATATATTATCTTTTATGTAATTAGATATAATTATATCCGAAAAATGAGAACATCTTATTGTATCTTATTGTATCGAATTGTATACAATTGTATACAATTTAGTACAATTTGATACAATTTTATGCAATTCGATATAATTGTATCCGAATTTTGTCCTCATCCAATTACATCAAATTATATCTTTTTGTATAAAATTATATAAAATGTTATAAAAGTGGACATAGTTTGATACAATTATATCTAAAAATTGACCTTATACTTTAGATCATATTATATATGACCACATCTAACAATATACAAAAATTATTTTTTTAAATAAAAAAGATATGCAATATCTGGAGATCAGACCTAGGGGATTTCAATTACAATTGCAAATAAATGTAATTGAAATTAAAAAAACTCAATTACATTTCATGTAACTGTAATTGAAAATTTTCAATTACAAGTAATTGTAATTGAAAGTAATTTCAATTACAAATTTCAATTACATTTAGAATTAAAGTGTTTTTTGTTAAAATTTTTGTGCTTTTTGTCATTATTTATTTTCCGAAAAAATGTAATTGTAATTGACATTTTTTCAATTAGAATTATATATAATGTATAATTGAAAATTTTCAATTACAAATTACTTGTAATTGTTTTTTTTAATTACAATTACAAATAATATGTAATTATAATTGAATTTTTTTCAATTACAATTACATGTAATTGTGTAATTGCATGTGTTATTTCCAAATATAATGATTAACCCAAAGGTCTGCTGGAGATCCTATAATTTCGATAAATCTTCCATTACTTTTATCCAGATTTGTGCATTAAACATGAACAAAATTTTTTTATTTTTAGTAATTTTAAAATAAAGTTAACAAGACTGAAATTTTAAAGTTAATAGGATTATGTTATACAACCGAGATATAAGAAAAATAGTAAAAAAAATAGTAAAATATTACAAAATAGTAAAAATTACTAAAAATATATGATGCAAAAAATAAACTTACACACGACTCATGCACGGGTTATATATTCTTATTCACGCTCACGCACGAATCAAGTAGGAATTATATATTCTCAGACTCACGCACTTGAGTATAGTAATTATTACTCACGATCACGTGTAAATAACGTGACTCACGAACATTTCTAGTAACGCGTCAATCCCTAGTAATTACTAAATCTAAAACTAGTTCAAAATCATTGTTAACATAGAACCACATATAATATAATACGGGTTTATATGGACCTCACATAATTTTATATAAAATCACTTTGAAATAATTGCTTATGTGGGATGATATATAATTATAGGTGATTTTATAAAGAACGTTATATTGTTATATATTAAAGAAATCATGAAATATTGTATATATGGAACCATATTAAGTTATAATCATATCTATAATATATGTATATAATCATATCTAACACAAATTATGAAATATTTCTTATATGGCTCCACATATAGTTTTATATTATTATGTATAGTGTCATACTAAATTATATATAAACGTATATGTAATTATATCTGTAATATGTTACTTTATGTACTTATATATATCCAGAGCTTTGAAGAATTAATTCCTTTTTGAATGAATTCACTACCAATCGAATTCAATTTTCTCTACAATTGAATGAATTCCTTTTCTTAAGTAATTCACTGAATTCGTTCAACTGAATGCGTTCATCAAACAACAAATTCAAAGAATTAATTCAATTGCAATAGTTCTTTTTATTAAATCAAATGAATTAATTCACCGGTGAACGCGTTCAATTTTATAAATCGAACGGAAAAAAAGTGAATTAATTCCTTACTGAATTAATTCACTACTGAATTCGTTTAATTTCA
Source organism: Leucophora obtusa (assembly GCA_949987735.1). NCBI lineage: Eukaryota > Metazoa > Arthropoda > Insecta > Diptera > Anthomyiidae > Leucophora > Leucophora obtusa. The sequence continues at coordinate 39,481,922 of OX465296.1, forward strand.
TTTTCGTTCAGTGAATTAAAAAAATAAAATTACGTTCAGTGAATTAAAAAAAAAATAATAAGTTCACTGAATTGAAAAAAAATAAAATAAGTTCACTGAATTGAAAAAAAATAAAATAAGTTCACTGAATTCAAAGCCTGTTTTCTGCCGTTCAGTAGAAGAAAACAATAATGTACAAATAAAATTTTTAAATAAGCAATTTTACAGCGTGTGCTAGTAAAAATTAACAAATTAGAAACCGGATGCTGTTTACCAACCTACATGATTCAAAAATAAAGCCTTTTACTATTAAAAATAAAAACTTTACAGATATAGATAAATTTGGAAAAAAAATATAACTATATAACTAGTTTGAAAAATTAATAGTTATATTTTTTTCCAAATTTATCTATATCTGTAAAGTTTTTATTTTTAATAGTAAAAGGATTTATTTTTGAATCATGTAGGTTGATAAACAGCATCCGGTCTCTATTTTGTTTATTTTTACTAGCACACGCTGTAAAATTGCTTATTTAAAAAATTTATTTGTAGATTATTGTTTTCTTCTACTGAACGGCAGAAAACAGGCTTTGAATTCAGTGAACTTATTTTATTTTTTTTCAATTCAGTGAACTTATTTTATTTTTTTTTCAATTCAGTGAACTTATTATTTTTTTTTTAATTCACTGAACGTAATTTTATTTTTTTTTAATTCACTGAACGTAATTTTATTTTTTTTAATTCACTGAACGAAAATGAAATTGAACGAATTCAGTAGTGAATTAATTCAATAAGGAATTAATTCACCAGTGAATTAATTCATTTGATTTAATAAAAAGAACTATTGCAATTGAATTAATTCGTAACAAAATAAATCGAACGAAAGCAAATATGAATTAATTCCATTCAATATATATTGCTTAGTGAATTAATTCATCGAATTTTTAATTCAGAATTGAAAAATTGAATTAAGGAATTAATTCTTCAAAGCTCTGTATATAGCACATGCAATTATATGTAGGCCAGTATGTAATAATATAAAATCACATATGTCTCCATATTAAAACCTTTGAGGAAAAAATATCTAACATATGACTATATAAAAGTATATCTGCTTGAATTTAAAAGCATATGTGGCCATATGTAACTATAAGTTACTATATGCAATTACATAAAATAATATATGGTTATATCAAAACTTTTTTACTCGGGTTGTGAATATTCTTTTTGCCAAATTAGCTTAAAAATCTGTAATTAGGCTATTTTAAAAGTTTTTGAATAACACAGTTAATTTTTAAGAAGCTAATGGTCTAATTCATAAACTTTTACAACAGTCTTATTGCAGGATTTTAAGCTAAATTGTGAAAAACAGTATTCATATTTGCTTAATAACGAAAAAAATAATATAGGTTTATAGTCGATACTCATTAACTTTAAACTTTTCATAAAGTTTGGAGTGAGGAAGCCACCATTTAATTGTTAATTATTTCATTTTCAAGCATGAAATGATTTATTAAAGCCATCCCATCCCTAAAATGTGTGGCTTCCAACAACTTGCATCCATCAAACTGAAAAAAGCTACAACAATTGCGTAGCCAATGACCTTTTTCGAAAAAATTTCCAAAAAATGTAAAAATGAAATTAAAATGAAAAACAAAACAATAGTGATGTACAGACTGTCAAAAAATTATTCTAAATTCGATTACTTTTGTATGCTTCGAATAATATGTTCTAAAAAATTACTTTTTTACACACATTTCCATTGATTTGCTTTATAAATAAAGTAAAAAATATTTTTAATGGCTTTTAAATTTATCTTAGCACATCTTTAGTTCTCTAATTTAAGAAAATACATTTTCACTTCCGATTACCGAGTCAATCGTTTACTAAATTTGTACATCAATTGTGACTTATTTGAGAGAAGAGAGAAAATAAACAATAGTGTTGCCAGAATCAAATCGAAAAATTAATTTATAGTTAAAATACGATTATGAATCAAGATTTCTAATAACTCTTTATAAAGCGAAATATGTACTTTAACTATTGCAAGCTTCAAATATTAAATAATTTTTTTTTATGAATTAGCACATAAATTTAAGCCTACTTAAAAATTTTATAAATGCTTACCCTTCAATTCATAAATGCTTTGTAAAGTTATAGCAGGTTTATAAAACGTCATTTTCATACAAAATTTGTTCAATAAACCTCCTATGATTTTACAAAGCGTTTATGAATTTAGGGATTAAACTTGTATGAATTATTTATACAAAATTCGAAAAAAAGAAACCTATACTTATATCGTCAACTAAAATGCAAAACGGCTCAATAACAAAATTCCAAATAGATTTTTTTATTGATTACACAGTACAACATTTTTTAGCTTATTTATGTGGGACCAGAGATACAAGCCGGTCCATTCTGTCGGCTGGCGGCGGCAAATGGCTAAAGTGGTCGGCGGCGATTGATTTTTAGAGTTAAGCCTCAAACGCAGCGGCTAACCGGCTAACGTCGGCTAAAAGATACATTTTCCAAGAATTTCAACAGATACATACACGCAAAATAGCAACTGCAAAAATATCGAAATCAACTTTGTAATTTTTTATAGGTGCACTTAAAATAATACGTCAGTAGAAAAATCTGTCAAACCGGTTTCAAATCGATTTGACTAATTTTTAACAAATATTTAGTTAAAACACTTATTTAAGCAAAGATTTTAGTTATCTTCATTTAACACTATACTAAAAATCCGCATTACTTTAACTAATTTTGAGTGTTAATTTTCACCAATGTATCCGAAGTTTTAAAGATGGCGACATTTCTTCCCCCCCCCCCCCCCCCCGATATTTTCAAATGGTACATATCTATTAAACTAAGAGAAGTAGACCAAAATGTAAATGAAATTCGACTATTCATAGCTTTACCTTACTCAGAGCTTTGAAGAATTGATTCTTTAAATCAGTTTTTGAATTCTGAATTAAAAATTCAATGAATTAATTCACAAAAGACTATTTATTGAATGGAGTTAATTCATATTTGTTTCCGCTCGATTTCTTTTGTTACGAATTAATTAACAGAGCTTTGAGAGTTAATTCGTTAATTCTGGGCTTCGTTAAAAGAGAAAATAAGGTAACAAAAAAAGCCGCCAACGATGTCAAAGATTTCCGCGGAAAGTGGTATTTAGGAGCTCGAAAGGTTTTTAATAATACCATAAAAATGTTGATGGAAAGGCATCAGAAAAATTAAAAAATTTTGTAAAATATAGAATACATTTGTATATAGTTTTATAATAATCTTAATCTTAAAAAATACGGTTATAAAATAGCTTTTATTTATAAAATTCATCAGTTTTTTTTTGGATTTTGTGATGGACATTTCTTTTGAACGCAGTCCTCATAATGCGGAAACCTGTGGAATTGTAGTATCAACAAAACCGCCTGGTTGTGCTACCGCCAGTTTGATGCAAAACATTTTAAAAATCAACGATATCTCAAATCAAAGAAAATTTTACTTTTCAAATAATTATGTTTATTTAATTAAATTTTATAAATTTTTAAAAAAATTTATATTTTTGCATTTTTCTATCGGCTTTAGCCGAAAATTGGCTGAATCGGCTTGGCAAAGGTGTCGGCTGGCGGCGGCTGACCGTCTAAAGTCGGCTGGCTTGTACCTCTGTGTGGGACTCAATTCTGAGAATTGCACGTGAAAGTAGCCCCATAAATAAGAACTTCTGCATCATTCGTTTTGTCAAGTTGGCTGGCTGCATTAAAAATTAAATGGCCATACGAATTTTTTGGCTCAAGGCGGATTTTTAGCACTTTTTCTATATTTTAACACGGTTATATCTCGGTATACCGTACGAAATATCTCTTTTGTGTCTGAAGCAAAGTTGTAGATATTGAATAGGAGAAAAAATTCTGCACAAACCTACCCGAAAAAAGTCCATCCAGTGCCTTAAAAATCGCAAAAATGTTTTTTTTTTTTTTTACCATTTTTCCCCATTTTTCACCTTTTTTGCTCAATAACTGGATTACAAATCCAGTTCAACTAAATTTGAAAACTCTTTCGGCTTGTTTACAAAAATAATTAAAATTCAATATTTATCCCTCAATTCATAAATGCTTTGTAAAGTTATAGCAGGTTTACAAAACGTCATTTTCATACAAAATTTGTTCAATAAACCTCCTATAATTTTACAAAGCGTATATGAATTTAGGGGTTAGATATTAAATACAGCATTTCCAATAGAATTTCAAAAGAAATGTTAAAAATTGTTAACTACAAAAGGGACTAAAATACCCAAATCTTATACAAAGTATGGTGGTTAGTTTGGAAACAAAATTTTTGCAAAAGGAAAAATATTTGCATTAACATATTCGTTTGCAGAATTCGCCAGTTAAGTCTTTTATATTATGTCCTGCACCACAAAGCCTTCTTTCATAACCCAAGGACTATAATACCCATATCTCATACCAAAAATTGGTCGATATTTGCAAAAAAAAAAAAAAAATTGCAAATAAAAATTCTTCCAAAAATCGCATTCCGCAAATGTTTTGGAATTTTTAAGTTCGGTTTTTTTTAAATTATTATCTAGGGACTATAATAACTGTTTCATAAAAAGAATTTGCGAAAACAAATTTGCAAAAAGGAAAGTTTTTGCATCAATATATTTATTTGCAGAATGTAAATCGCTGATTAAGTTTTTTAATTAAATTTTGAACCATAAAGTCATTTTTTCGTGTTCCGCCATTATTTTGTTTTTTAAGTTCAGTTTTTTTAAAATTTATAATCTAAAGACTATAATACCCATTTCATGAAACGTTTGGTGGCTAGTAGCAAAAAAAAAAAAAATCGCTAGAAAAAAATTTGCAAAAAGAAAAATTTTTCCATCAACATATTTGTTTGCAGAATTCAAATCGCTGATTAAGTTTTTTAATTAATTTTTTGCACCATAAAGACTTTTTTCGCGTTCCGCCATTATTTTGCAATTTTTAAGTTCGCTTTTTTAAATTTTATAATCTAAAAACCCTTTTCATGAAACAACGTTTGGTGGCTAATGGCAAAAAAATCGCGAAAAAAATGTTTGCAGAATGTTAATCGCTGATTAAGTTTTTTAATTAAATTTTTCTACCATAAAGTCTTTTTTCGTGTTCCACTATTATTTTGCAATTTTTTAAAATTTGTAATTTAGGGACGTTAATACCCATTTCATACAACAAAGTTTGGTGGTTAGTCTTGCAAAAAGCTAAATTTTTTTATTAATATATTCTTTTGCAGAATATAAATAGCTAATAAAGTCTTTTAATTAATTTTTTGAACCCCAAAGCCTATTTGCACATTCCGCCATTATTTTGTAATTTTTTTCGTGTGGGTTTTTAAAATCAAAATCGAGGGACTATAGTACTGTTGGATATAGTGTAACTAAGTTACCGTTTTTGTTTTTTATAATAACTAAATTATTTTAATGGGAGCGAGCTTTTTTAGCGGCTCGATTTCAAAAAATTCAATTAAATTTCGTTAAAGAGCTGCTCGAATTAAAAAACTATTCGGTTTTGTCTACGAGCCTTTTCATTTTTATAAGCTATTTATATTTTTTAGTTACGAGCTTTTTTAATTTGAGCAGATCTTTTAATTTTGGCTTCCGAGCTTTTTAAAAAAATATATATATTTTTAGCTCGCTCGAGCTTTCTTTCCATTCCTGTTTGAAATATTCATAGATAGCTCTGAATTCTTTTTTGAAAAAAATTATTTGATCAATCGATAACTCTTAAAAATGCTTAAGAAAAGTGAAATTCAAAACTGTATGTTTTTCTGAGAAAGTCACAGTAAAACGAAATCTATAGAAAAATTGTATCAGAAATAACAATTTTTATCATTTGAAAAATTTTTATTATTGAATGGGAGGGTTAAACTAATGGTCCTCAATTTATACACTCATAGCTAAAATTAAATACATTTTAAAATGCATTTATTTTCAGCATTTGTTGCTTACCAGATAAAATCAAAACATCATGACAGTTGTAGGAAGCGGCGGCGAAATTGTAGGTGGCGGTGGTATAATTAGAATGTTATCTGATAAAATAGGCGTAGAAGACGCAGCTGTACGTTTGCTATTGACACTATTTGCCGGTGAGTAACATGCTTATGAAATTTTATTTCTTATTTTGTAAAATCAATCTATTTCCATCCATTACAGGTTATCCTACAGCTTTTATATATCGTTTTTTAATACAACCACAATCTTCCAAACCAGTACATCATATTTTCTTTGCTTTGTGTGGTTTTGGTTTATGTTTCTTTAATTTTGGCTTTGATATTTATCATTCCTTAATAGCAATATGGATAACTTATCTATTGGTGCGTTTATTGCATAATTCTCCTAAACAACTCGTGGGTGTGAATTTCGCATTCCATATGATTTACTTATTGACCGGTTACTACTTTACGGAAAGTAACAATTACGATATATTATGGACTACACCTCACTGTGTATTGGTTTTACGCATGATTGGTTTCGCTTTTGATGTAGCTGATGGCCGTAAACCCAGAGAAAAATTGTCAAAAGATCAGTTAGATTGTTCTTTGGAACAAATACCTTCACTATTGGAATTATCAGCTTTTGCTTATTTCCCCAGTTCATTTTTGATAGGACCACAATTTCCCTTTAAACGTTATCAACGTTTTATTGATGGTGAATACGCACAATATAAGGGTTTTGTTAAGGCTGGCCTAATACGCATGTTATTGGGTGTAATATATTTGGCTGTGCGACAAGTTGGTGCCATGATGTTTCCTGATGATTATTACCTTACCGATGCGTATCGTAATCAACCATTTATATGGAGATTATTTTATATAGGTTTATGGGGTAAATTCGCTTTATACAAATATATTTCATGTTGGCTGTTAACTGAAGGTGGTTTAATGTGTTTGGGTAAGTAGATACGTTTTTTTCTGTAATTATGCTTATCAGTTCCTTACTACCGTTTACTACTTTTACTACAGCTGGGAAATGTCAGTGCAAAAAGTGAACAAAGCTTTCTAATCGTAGTAAAAAGTGTAAGAAAGCACACCCCTTGTAAACTACCTAATTGTTTCAAAAAATATGCATAATATGAAAAAAAATAAAAAATCTAAACCCGTTAGCTGCAATTTAACTTCTTGAAATGTCAGACAGAGCCAGTGAAAGAGCGCATAACAGTACGTAAGCGACTTACATAGATCCTGATATAACCCAGCCAAAAAAACTCATAGGTTTTAAATAACATGGCTTTTACATAGATTTCACACATATTCTTATGCTCTTTAATTTAGTCGTCAATGCAGTGATGCCATTTATAGGGAAAATTTCCTTTTTGTAGGGATTTTTTCCCAAAATTTCACGTGTAGGGAAAAAAGGACAAATTTTTTATTTTTAGGCAAATGTAGGGAAATTTAAAAGATTTTCATACAAAAAATGCATAACACATGTCAAAAAATACTAATAATAGCCGCTTTTTCTAATCACCTGGATTTAATAAATCCAAAAAGTAGTTCTAAAAGTGCTCAACAGATGGTGGGAAAAAGGGGAATTTTTATAACAAACGTAGGCAATTTTCAAAACAGCTTCTGGCATCACTGCGTCAATGAGACAGCGAAAAGTGTACATCATGGATAGTAACCTAAACGATGCGGTTATCGGTAAGGGTAACGCTATTTCAGATTATTTCGGTAACGGTATTTTAAGGGTAACGCTATTTCATTTATTTCGGTATCGGTATTTTAAGGATAACGTGTTTTTAGCTATTTCGGTAACGGTATTTTACGGATAACGGTTTTTGATTATTTCGGGAATGGTATTTTAAGGTTAGCGATATTTCAGTTATTTCGGTAACGGTATTTTAAGGATAACGGTAGTCAGTTATTTCGATTCATCCCGCAACTTTTTTTACAAAAAGCAAACGGGATGAAAAACAGAACCAATTTACAAACTTAAAGTAGAAAAATACTCAATAACCACGTGCAATTAACAAAAGCAGAAAATTAAAAATAACGACAACGGTATTTTAGGGGTAACGGTATTTCATTTATTTCGGTAACGGTATTTTAAGGGTATCGATATTTCATTTATTTCGGTATCAGTATTTTAAGCAGGCAGCCGATATTAATACTTTTAAAACGTTTTATTTTGTTTTTTCTTCAATAAAAAAAATCACTTGTGTATCAGAGAACGGTTTGAGTGCCTTATTTTATGCTTTTGAATGCAATCACAAAAAATGAGCATATTGTTGTCAATGCACATCATTTCAGTTAAGCAATACAGACAAAATTGAAAAAAGTGAGTATGACGAAAACCATGCTTGCATTGCATGTCTTCTGTTAATCTTACCTAACACTCACAAAAGCAAAGAATACAAAACGATTGGTGTGAATAAAAACGATTGCTACGACTGGTCTCAATGTTGATTGTATAAAAATTAAAAAAATTTTTATGTGAAATATTTTAATATATTTTTGGTATTTATTTTTGTTCACTTAAACATTAACAAAATGAGAAAATATATACATATTTCATATTTAAATAAAAAAAAATACTGCAACAGGTCAACGAATACTAAAGAAATGTTGTGATTGATTTTATTATTTTAATGCGTCATCACTTCATTTCGTTGCTTGACATGTAGTGGCATTATAAAAAACAATGCGTAAAAACCACTCATCAAAAACAATGAATGTATAAATAGCAATAGCATGAGTTATTATTGTTAAATGAAAACATGGCAAAAGCAATGAATTGTATGAATGCACAATAAAAACGAATACACTCAAACCGTTCTCTGTTGTGTATAGGGTTTATGTCCCGGGAATTTCATTTTTTCGATATTTCATTTATTTCGGTATCGGTATTTTAAGCAGGCAGCCGATATTAATACTTTTAAAACGTTTTATTTTGTTTTTTCCTCAATAAAAAAAAATCACTTGTGTATAGATAGGGTTTATGTCCTGGGAATACCCGGGACGGGATTGCCGGGAATCCCGCCCTTTTTTCAATCCCGCAATCCCGGGAATTTAGTGCGGAATTTTTTTTTATTCTTTTACAGAAGTTTTAGCTAGTAATTTAAAATTTTGGAAGCTTTATTTCAATTAAAAACATTGATTGTTTTAAAAAATAATTTAAATAAAAAATATTTAAAATTAAAAAATGCGATTTAAAATTTAATAATATAATATATAATATAAAAAAATATTATTTAGGCCGAATTTTTTTGGGTTTAGTTAAACCGAAAAGAAATTTTATTAGACATTATCAAGTTTAAATACCAACAAAAATACCCGTACCTCGGAAATTTTATATTTTTAGATGATGGTCTTTGTTGGAATAAGGCAATATACATACACAACATTTCAACATCAATATTTCAGCTCTCAATACCTGCAAAAAAAGTCGGTATTAAAATTAAAAAAAAAAAATGATATTCTCGTATTTTCGATTGATGTAAGTGTTTTGAGTTTTTATTACCTACTTCAAATAATTTCATTTAAATTTCAATTGATATGCCTATATTTCAGTTGTATTTTTCAAATTTTATGTTTTTGTTAGATTAGATATTGTTGACATTTGGTGTTGTTATATTTTTAGTATTGTTTGGATTTAGGTCATAAATTAAAAAATAATAAAAATCCAAAAATTTGTATTTTATTTTTCAATATTTTATTTTTTAATTTTCATCCGATATTTTGATTTGCATCGCAAAGCATCCTCTGGGATATTTAAAAAGTACAATATTTTAAAAAATATATTTTTGAACGGGACTGAGTTGAAAACTTCTCGCTGCACTTAAAGCTTACTATTATTTTTAAAATAATGCACCAGATGCTTTTTCAATTTATTTTGGATTTTTTATATGTTAATTTAAAAAAAAATGCAACAATGAAAATTAAATAATTTTTTTTAAGTAGTTCTGCCATAAAAAATTTCTATTCAAAAAATACCAATTAAAGTTATAAAACTATTTAATTATATTTTAGTGTCTATTTTTATAAAAAGATTTAGACGATTTACCTAAAAATTTGTGTGAAAAATACTTAATAAAAATAGACGAATACTTCTGAAAATCTGCATAAAATCTTTCGTTGTCCTTAAGCGCTTGCAGACGAGAATCTATTTATTTGGCTGTAAACTTCAATCCATTTAGTTAATATATATGTTAGTATGTGTATGTGTTTTACTTATTCGGAGACAAAAAGTTTCTGATTGAGTGAGTGAGAGAAATTATTATTGCATAAGGATGATTGATTAGTGTGTGTGGTTTAGGGTTTGGGATTTCCCGGACTTTTTTATTTCCCGGGAAACGGGTATGAAAAAATTTGATTCCCGGGATTCCCGGGAATCCCGGGAAATATTTTTGAACAAAATTGTTAATGAAAACCACCTATATAAGTAATTTTTGTTAAAAAAAAAACCATTTCAGTACAAATGCCGTCTGTGTAGTGAGAATTCAAAGTAAAAAATATCAGAATGTTGAACATTTGATTTCACATAAATTACTCGCAGCACTGCCAAATGAATTGCATGATTCCAGCAGAAAGCACCTACTACTGGACTGTCGGAAACAAACCGTTTCATCACACTTGGCCCATTAGATATGGTGGCCACAATGTTATTTTCCAAAGACAAATAAAACTCTTCTAGTCTTATTTCTACAATTCTTCTTATTTCATCAGCATTACATCTTCCTGATATATAAACCAACCCCAGGTTATAAAATGAATTATTTCCATTTATACATTGTTGTGATATTCTTGTCCATTCATCTAAGATTATAGTAAATCTCCTATTGTTAGAAATATTGCTCGATATTTCTTTCATCATGATATCTTTTACATGATTGCAGTAATTTAATATAATGTTCTTTACATCGGATTCATTTTTTTGCAATGCCAGGTTTTTATTATAAAAACTTTCTCGAATAAACGAAGATCTAGTTATGGTGCGGATTAACTGCGGCTAATTTGGATACCATTTCAGGAAATGTTTGCCCTACCATAAAACCTTTAATACCTATTCAGCTTACACTTTTTTTCTTCGGGTACTTTGCTAATTTTAGCTGAAACGTTATTCCTGTTGTTGGTTTCTTCAAGAGAAGTTGCATGACCATCGATTTTTTTTTTTTTTTTTTTTTTGAATCAAATTTAGATGTCGGATAACCAAATTTAGATACCACTGTTAACCAGTCTTTTCTTTTCACATTTATTAATGAAAACGTTACTTATAAAATTATTGGCCCTTAATATAAAAAGAGTATTTTTAATTTAAAGTCGACTATATTTTTAATCAAACAGCTTTGTTCATTTTGTGTATGAAAACCTTACAAAAATATTTATATTTTCAAATATTTTGATTGGTTGAAAATAAATTGACCAATCAGAATGCTTCAAAAATAAACCAAGTCAAGGTATACTGCCACCCAATATTTTAACTAAAGTCGACTTTACCTAAATTATACATTTGAAAAATTTAGATAGTAAGGGCGATTATTTGTAAGAAACAAAGCTTTTTTCATATTTCTTTTAAACATTTTACCAAGTTTTTAGGTTTTACTACTTAAATTTTGAATAAGTTATGCGAAAAATCTTTATTAGTTGAAATGCTCCTAATTAATTGGCAAAGATTTTATTTGTGTGTTAAATAAATGTATTCCCTTTTAAAAGATTTTATCAATGACATTTTTGTTTTGGTATTTAAAATGTTTTTTATGACTAAAATTAAAAAATCCTATTCGAAACAAAAACAATTTAAAAAATTTAGTCTTTTTAAAATTTCCCGTTTTCCCGGGAAAAATATATTATTTTCCCGGGAGTTCCCGGCAAACTTTTCCCGGGAATTCCCGCCCGGGAATTCCCGAACCCCAAACCCTAGTGTGGTTGTTTATATGTTTATTATAGAAATAAAAAAAAAACAAAAAAAAATGGTTAGTACATGTGGTTAAAATGAGTTTATGTATGGAATTACGTGTACGTGTTAATGAAGTTTATGTTGTTTGGATACTGTTTAAAATCAAAATTCAAATTAGGTGACCATAAATAAAACTCCCGAATATTTACGTTAAAATGAATTAAAATTTGGTAATTAGGATATTTACGTTAAAATTGATTTGATCATAAATAAAAACAAAAAAAAAAACAAAACAAATATATATGTATATTAATAGGAAGTTAATGCAATTAAGTAAAAAAAAATTACGTTAAATTAAATTAAATTTTTAATTATATTATGAAATTATCAAAAAAAAATTTTAGCACCAAAATTGTCCTTGATCAAGGATAAAAAAAATGCAGTACCTTTATAGTAAATTCTTGTTTGCCAATGGCTGCACATTAGTAGAGATAAGAAAGACATCAACAAATAAAAGGAATAAATCAGCAGAAGTACACTAATGTCGAGCTGGTTTAATGTTGATCTTGTTATTATTGGTGATGAGAAATGCGGCTGTTTTCCTTTTCTCCTTTTTCCATTCGTGTGGATAATGGTTGTAAAATTAAATGGCAGCTGTGCTGTGGTGAACCTTTTTGAATATTTTCCTTTTCTTCTCTTTACCGTTTAGTGATGAAAATAAACGATGGTAAATGAAAGTATAACTGATGACGGCGTGTAATTACAAATAAAAATCCTCTCAAGCGTTCATTTATTTATCTATTTCCACTTTTCGCAATTGGTTTTATCACATAAAACAAATTTTATTCTCGATCTGAGTTCCAAATGAAAATTGATAAAATTTACATTCAATTTTCTTCTAAATATTCCTTTTTCTCTCAATAATTTCCTCACAAATTTTCTTACTTCAATCCTTTTTTCACAAAATTCTGAATGAATAATCGTTTGAAAGAAAATTTTCCAATTTTCTGACAACATTAAATTATATCAAAACAAAGGTTTATAGTAAAGTGTTTTGGAATTTACACTCACATATTCGTGTTCGTAAATATCAATGACTTAAATGGACTAAATGTAGGAAATTAATGTAAAACCTTACACCCAAAGTAAATTTTAGTTCGCTTTCAATAAAATATAATTATCACAGATACAATTCGGCCTTTAACGAAATAGTTGCCCTCACAAACTTTCCAAAACTATTCCTTTTTGCCAAAATTTTTTTCCCATTTTTTTGTTTTGCAGATAATTTTGGCATAGGATATAGGTATTATAGTCCACAAAATCACACCGAAAATCTTATAATGTAAACCAGCCATTAGTGGTATTTTAAGGTAAATGCTCAATTCACATGTATTCTTACGCTCTTGCTTTTAGTCGTCACTGAAACAGCGACGAATGAACATGAGTACGGATAGCCAGCAAAATCTTTCATTACCAAATAAGTGGTTATATAATAGAAATTCATAGCTCCGCACAACTTATTTTTTGGCGTCTAAACTCATTATTTTTGTTTGTCGTGGTCGTTTTTATAAGTAGTCACGCTTACCCGCTCGCTTACGAAAAAATGAGAAGTAAGTAGTTATGAGATTCTGAATAATAAGTGGTTACAAACATGCTTACAAAAAGTTGAATTATAAGTGGTTATCTGACTGCTTACTTGATTCTTAAAAATAAAGAGTTACACAATTACTATTAGCTTCAGGAAATACATTCAGAGAAATTAAAGTTTTTGCTAGAATGTAATTTTAGAACTAGTCATAAAAATTTGAACACAAAACATATTTACATGTAATAAATATAAATGTATAAAATTTAACTTTGTAAAAAGTACTTATTTAAACTATTGCGGGTAAGTCATTATTTTGTATTTAAAAGCAATGACTACAATAGGCCGTTATTAGGAAGTCATTATTTTATATTACAAAATAATGCAAAAGGTAATGATATATAATTATTGGTAATGCAGACAGCAATGAGGTGTAATTACCAATATTTTGCTGGGTATACGCTGATTATTTTTTTTTAATGTACTGAAAAAAAAAATTAATAAATATTTTATGATTATAAATGTAGATTAAAGATATTTTATAAATATGTAAATACATTGAAACCATTGATATTGATTTAAAAAAATTGAAAACCTTTTGTTTTACATAGAATAAAAGAAGCCACCCTTATGTATGTATGTATGTATTTTTTTTTCTTTCAAAAATTGTATTTTGTTTATTTTTATTACACAAAACATTTTCATATTTTTAATCTCTATATATTTATAAAAGAATAACGTGACTATAACTGACTGACTGAACATCGCCCAGCCCAAACCGCTGAAGCTAGGAAGTTGAAATTTGGTATGTAGGTTCCTCTTTCGGCGTAGACGTCCGCTAAGACGGGATTTTTGGAAATTCCTACCGGAACGGGCAAAAAGGGGAAAAGTCTCCCCCTTGGCGGCCTGCCAAAACCCCTTTGGCTAGAAAGCTGAAATTTAAGATATGTGTTCCTTGGAGTATGGGCTAACTTTTCTGGAATATACTTTCTGGAATTTTGGACAGGGACGTTGTAAAAATGGGGGTTAAAAAGGGGAAAAAGGCCCCCCTTGACGGCCTGCCCAAACCGCTGGAGGTAGGAAGTTGAAATTTGGTATGTAGGTTCCTCCACTATCGTAGACATCCACCAAGACGGGAGTTTTGGAAATTTTTACAGGGACGGGCAAAAAGGGGAAAAAGTCTCCCCCTTGACGGCCTGCTCAAACTGCTGGAGCTATGAAGTTGAAATTTGGTATGTAGGTTCCTCGACCGGTGTAGACGTCCGTTGAGACGGCATTTTTGGAAATTCTTATCTGGAGGGGCAAAAAGGGGACAAAAAAAGTACATTTTTCCAAAAAAGTACCTTTTCCCAAAAAAAGTACCTTTTCCCAAAAAAAGTACCTTTTTCCCAAAAAAGTACCTTTTTCCAAAAAAAGTACCTTTTTCCAAAAAAAAGTACCTTTTTCCAAAAAAAAGTAACTTTTTCCAAAAAAAAGTACCTTTTTCCAAAAAAAGTACCTTTTTCAAAAAAAAGTACCTTTTTCCAAAAAAAATACCTTTTTCCAAAAAAAATTCCTTTTTCCAAAAAAAGTACCTTTTTCCAAAAAAAGTACCTTTTTCCAAAAAAAGTACCTTTTTCAAAAAAAGTACCTTTTTCCGAAAAAAGTACCTTTTTCCAAAGAAAAGTACCTTTTTCCAAAAAAAGTACCTTTTTCCAGAAAAAGTACCTTTTTCCAAAAAAAGTACATTTTTCCAAAAAAAGTACCTTTTTCCAAAAAAAATTCCTTTTTCCAAAAAAAGTACCTTTTTCCAAAAAAAGTACCTTTTTCCAAAAAAAGTACCTTTTTTCAAAAAAAGTACCTTTTTCCAAAAAAAAGTACCTTTTCCCAAAAAAAGTCACTTTTTCTAAAAAAATTTTCCTTTTCCCAAAAAACATACATTTTTTCAAAAAAATTCCTTTTTCAAAAAAAGTACCTTTTCCAAAAAAAAGTACCTTTTCCCAAAAAAAAGTACCTTTTTCCAAAAAAATTTTCCTTTTCCAAAAGAAGCACCTTTTCCAAAAAAAGTACCTTTTTCCAAAAAACATACATTTTTCCAAAAAAACCACCTTATTAAAAAAAAATACCTTTTCCAAAAAAAGTACCTTTTTCCAAAAAAAGTACCTTTTCCCGAAAAAGTACCTTTTCCCAAAAAAAGTACCTTTTCCCGAAAAAAGTACATTTTTCCAAAAAAAGTACCGTTTTCCAAAAAAAGTACCTTTTTCCAAAAAAAGTACCTTTTTCCAAAAAAGTACCTTTTTACAAAAAAAATTCTTTTTTCCAAAAAAGTACCTTTTTCCAAAAAAAAGTACCTTTTTTAAAAAAAGTACCTTTTTCCAAAAAATGTACCTTTTTCTAAAAAAATGAACCTTTTCCAAAAAAAAAGTACCTTTTCCAAAAAAAGTACCTTTTCCCAAAAAACATACATTTTTCCAAAAAAATACCTTTTTAAAAAAAAGTACCTTTTCCAAGAAAAAGTACCTTTTCCCAAAAAAAGTACCTTTTTCTAAAAAAATTTTCTTTTTCCCAAAAAACATACATTTTTTCAAAAAAAGTACCTTTTCCAAAAAAAAGTACCTTTTCCCAAAAAAAAGTACCTTTTTCTAAAAAAATGTTCCTTTTCCAAAGAAGTACCTTTTCCAAAAAAAGTACCTTTTTCCAAAAAACATACATTTTTCCAAAAAAAAACACCTTATTAAAAAAAATACCTTTTCCAAAAAAAGTACAAATAAAGTACTTTGTAAAAACAAAGTATCTTTTTCCAAAAAATTTCGTTTTTCCAAAAAGTACCATTTAAAATAATATATAATTTCAAAAAAACTACTTTTTTCCATCCTACTTTTCTCCACTAAAACAAGGTTTCTTGATATTCGGCATAGACGTGCGCTAAGACGGGATTTTTGGAAATTCCTACCGGAACGGGCAAAAAGGGGAAAAGTCTCCACATAAACAGTCTCACAAATTGGAAAAGTGCCTGCCCAAACCACTGGAGGTAAGAAGTTGAAATTTGGTATAAAGGTTCCTCCACTGTAGTAGACATCGACTAAGTTTGTATTTTTGGAATTCCCTACAGGATATCCCAAAAGGAAACTCGGTATGTGAGTTCCTCCTTCTGTGTAGGCGTCCGCTTAGACGGAATTTTTGAAATTCCTATCGGGAGGGGAAATAAGGTAAAAACCTCCTCCTGACGGCTTGCCCAATCCCTTTTGGCCAACCTAAAATTTTAAATATGTATTCCTTGGAGTAGGACTAACTCACCGGCAACGTAATTTTTCTATTTTGGAACAGCAACATAGTAAAAATGGTGGTTGAAAGGGAAAAATGTCCCCAATAACGGCCTGCCCAAACCGCTTAGGCAATGCAGTTGAAATTTGGTATGAATGTTCCTCATCCATCGCAGATAGCCGCGAAGATGGAATTTTTGTAAATTCCTAAAGGGAGGGGCAAAAAGAAGAAAAGCCTCACCTTGGGGGCCGGTAAAAACCCCTTCGGCTAGAAACCTGAAGATTAAAATGTGGGTCCCTGGAGTAAGGGCTAACTTATTAGAAAGATACTTTTTTGAATTTTGGACAGGGTCGTTATAAAATGGGGGCTCAAAAAGGGAAAGTTGCCCCTTAACGACCTGTCCAAACTGCTGGAACTAGGAAGCTGAAATTCGGTACTTAGGTTCCTCTTCCATCCTAATTCCAACCGGGAGGGCCAAAAAAGAAAAAGTGTCCCCCTTGACAGCCTGCTCAAACTGCTGGAACTAGGAAGCTGAAATTCCCTGTCGATGGATTTTCGGAAATTCCTACCGAGAGGGGCACAAATAGTAAAAGTTGGCTAGAAACCTGAAATGTAAATCATATGTTACTTGGAGTATGGGCTTTTTGGACCGGGAAGGTGCTTTTTGGACAGGGACATTGCAAAAATGGGGATTAATGAAGCGAAAAGTGCCGCTTAAAGGCCTGCCCAAACCGCTGGAGGTAGGAAGTTGAAATTTGGTATTAAAGTTCCTCCTCTATTGTAGACATCCGCTAAGATGAGATTTTTGGAAATTTCTACAGGTAGGGTCAAAAACAGGAAAAGTCTCCCCCTTAACGGCCTGGCCAAACTGCTGGAACAAGGGAGCTTAAATTCGGTATTTGGGTTCCTTCTCCAACGTTGACGTCCCCTAAGATGGTATTTTTGGAAATTCATACCGGGAGGGGTAAAAAGGAAAAAACTTCCCCCTTGACGGCCTGGCCAAACTGCTGGATATAGAGACCTAAAATTATGTATGTAGTAGGTTCCTCCTCCAACGCAGACGTCCTCTAAGACGGAATTTTTGGAAATTCCTACCGGGAGGGGTAAAAACGGAATAATTCTCCCCCTTGATGGCCTAACCGAACCCTTCGGCTAGAAACCTGTAATATATAATATGTTTTCCTTGGAGTATGGGCTAACTTATCGACAAGGCATTTCTAGGACTTTGGACAGGAACGTGGTAAAAATGGTGGTTCAAAAGGGGAAAATTGCCCCCCCCCCCTTAACGTCTGCGTCTTTAGCTAGAAACCTAAAACTTAAAGAACAAGTGTATATGAAACACTAAAATTAAGAAACTAAATGGAAACGAGTGGAATGAAACACTACACAACTGGAATGAAATGGATATAAACGTTGAACGAGTAGAATTGAAATTATAGAGAATGCAAATGGATTGGAAGATGGAATTACCTGTTCAAACACTATCCACGGAATATGAAACTTACTCTCCAAAAAGTTAAACAAATTTTCTAAAAGAGAAAAAACCTTAGAAAAGGAATGGAACTTATATATTCCGATATTTAAACTTCATGTAACGAAGCACCGGTGGAAGAAACCGACGCAGTAAATTTTCCAACTGAATTTGTGAATTTACTTGAATTGCCAGGTCTACCTTTACATAAACTGGAATTAAAAAAAAACTTTAAGACGCGCTAACAACGTAGCGGGATTTGCCCGCTATTTTTAATATTATAAAATGCTTTCCAACCCTGCTTTACGTTATTTATTTTCATTCAAAACACAAATGAACAAAACTACTTACGGGTCTATCTACCTAAGTTCGCACTTTACCAAATTATCTTAACATACACACGTATATTGCAATTTATTATGGATTCATTACTAACAATCCACTTTCATGAGAAAAAGTGATCAAATATTTATTTATTTTAAACCCATTGTTGTGCAGAATTATTTATTTGTGGTGGCTGGGTGAAGGCTTTAAATAAAAAAACTTTAAATAAAAAAACGAATTTAATAAAAATTGTGGGGGGCGCAGCTGCGCCCTCCCCCCTTAACCTTTAAGGCACGCTAACAATGTAGCGGGCTGCGCCCGCTAGTAAAAAATAAATGCATACAGATTCAACATTTCTTACAGTGCAATTCTCATTTTCTCACCAACGCAACTACATTTTTAGTTTTGGACACTAATGTTTTAAATCGTTATTGATGTTTTGGGGTTAGTGTTGACAAACCATGGTTTTTATTGATATATTGAATTATTAATAAAAAAAAACTATGCATTCCATACAGTCGCCATTTCAAAGGGTCATCATTTAATGCTGGCTTTAAATCAGTAAAGAAATTAAAAAATCATAATTTGGAGATAAATTAGAAACGTTCTCCATAGAAATAATTTCAGATTTTGAGGCTAAAACATATCAGATTCTACAGAAAGATTAGCTATTATACGAAATATTGTAGGTTTTGTTAACTATTTCGTTAGAAAAATCATCAATTATGTGAAATTTTTTCACAGAAATGCCTTCAGATTTTGAAAATATTTTTTTATATTGATAAATCTTCAGATTCTAATGCCTTTTGCGGTCAAGAAAATTATATTTATATAGAGAAACCATCTAATTTTAAATTCTTCCTGCTGTAGAAAAACTATTTAAGATTCAGAAAATTTTTACTGAACAATATTTTTTGTTAGTCCTATACTTTTGTAATTTTAATATACATACAGGAGCACCAGAGTCTTAGCAATATTTCTTTTCGAAACAGATTTTTACCATTCTTTCCAAAAGTTTAAAAATCGGACAGGGTTTTCGGGCTGTACTTTAAGGTCATTTCGATTGCCGTTAACAATCAGATGTTGGTTTTCAAATTGGAACTCTTTTGGAAGTGATCTAGTGTGAACTTAAGTCAGAAATGCCAACTAACTTTTCTTATTTCTGCTTTTTAGAAATTTGTAAATATTGTTATGCCAATATTTAACAAAAAGTTGGCATGACTCGTAAAGATATTTATTCACTATTCAACTTTAACCCAATTCAGAGAAGCTGCATATTTGTGTGTGGACTGTGATATTTGTAAATCCTGTTATTTCTTGAACTCGAGAAGTGTTTCAAGACATTTTTCATATAGATATTGAAATATTTAAAAAAGTGCTATAAAATTTCAATATTTTTAAAAAAGTGCTAAACTAGCACCTAGCACTTTTTTTAAATAATGGGTGCTAACTCCCAAAAAAAGTGCTAGATCTAGCACCTAAAGTGCTAAAATGGCAAGCCTGTCCCTGAATTGAGCAGGGACAATTGTCCTATGGAATGAACAGCACTGCTTTAATAGCACACAATCAGTAAATCGTTATTCGATTAATTGAACAAATTTCTAATAACGAACAATTCGATTAATTTAATACGATAAATCGATAAATCAAAATTGGTAAAAATATTTTTTTTTATATGGAGTTTGACGGCGTTTTGTAAAAGTGCGAACAAAATATTAGGCTAAATAAGTTATTTTGTCATCTGTAATTAACCCATTTCTTACCAATGTGACTTTAAAGTCACATCTACTTTTAAGAGCCTATAACTTTTGATAGGAAGACGACGATATTATAATGGCGTACTTGTGATACTTTGAGGCATTGACTATAAACGATATTTAAAAAATTATAAAAATTTGATTTCCGGGATTGCCATATAATGATTTGAAAATAAATACTTTTTACTTTGTTCAAAACACTTTTCAAAAAATATTTAAAAATTAAGGAATAGACGCGTAATAAAAGTGATATGTTGATTTCGATAAAGATATGTAAAAAATATTTAAGGGAAGAAAAATTCTGAGTTCAGTTCGCACTTTAAATAATAAATTGACTGATCTTATAAAGGGTTATTCGTATTTGTAAAATTGTAAGTATGTAGAAAATTAATCCATTTTTATTTGTTATATTAAAAATGCGATATTTTCTTATAACTGCCAAAGATGATACAAATCTGAGCAATTAGTGTTGCCAAATAAATTTTTTTGAAAAACGTATATTTCTTGCAATTTTTTCAGAGAAATTAGTATTTACTAAAAATAATGAGTCTAAAAATAGATTTTCAAACAAAAAAAAATATTTAGAAAAAACATTTTTCATATATTTAGTTAGAATATTGTTCTACATCAAGTCCAAATTCTAATATGATATCATATTAGATTTTATTTGTTGTTTCAAAAAAGGTTGATCATTTTCATGATAGATAATACAATTCTTTCGTGGGCATCACCCCAACTCTTCAGTTGTCCGCACTGCTCATTTTACAAAAAAAAACCCCTTTCATTATAACGAAATTTTTCACTCTCACATCTTGATTTTATAAATCATAGTTATATTATCAAAAAATTTAATTTTTATTTATTTTATGGAGACACTACAAAAATAAATGAAATATTTCAGGGTTGGCAGGCAACACCGCTAAAATACCGTTATCGATTCAAAACCCTATAAACTGACTACCGTTACCCTTAAAATACCGTTACCGAAATAACTGAAATACCGTTATCCTTAAAATACCGATACCGAAATAAATGAAATATCGATACCCTTAAAATACCGTTACCGAAATAAATGAAATACCGTTACCCTTAAAATATCGTTACCGTTATTTTAAATTTTCTGTTTTTGGTATTTTTCGTACATTAAGTTGGTAAATTAGTTCTGTTTTTAATCTCATGTGTTTAAAAAAAAATTTTTAGGATGTATCGAAATAACTATCGTTATCTTTAAAATACCGTTACCGAAATAACTGAAATACCGTTAACCTTAAAATACCGTTACCGAAATAATCAAAAAACCAGGCTCTGAAATTTCAAAATAACATGAGATCAGTAGAGTGCGTTTTGTCTTGTGATCGTCAACGCTGCAGAGAATGTGTTGGAAGTTAGGAGTTAAAAAAAAGGCTAAATTTTAGTCTCAAAAATTGTGTGATGAATCAAATTTAAAAATTCAAAGGATTTTATGTAGAAATTAGTAATAGAAAAAATATAAAATTAAAATTTTAAAAAAATTTTAACCCGCTCGGGGCCGGCAGCATGTTAATGTTTGAACTTTAATTTCAAATATCTCCGCTAGGGGGTGCTGCAAAGCCATAAAAGTAATAAACAATATTTCTTGGGCATATCCCAGCCATTAAAATTCCCGTGTCAAAGGGTTAAAATACCGTTACCGAAATAATCTAAAATAGCGTTACCCTTACCGATAACCGCATCGTTTCGGTTACCATCCATGAAATATTTTGATTTCGTATATTCCCTTGTGATCTGTCGTACATTTTACATAATAGGTACCAAAATATAATAAAAACGAGTAAAAAAGTTAGTCTAGCATGCCGACTATACAATACCCTACACCAGTCTGATTAAAAGCCAACTAATGTTTGGATCCGAAATTCGAATGGGTTAAAACAGACTTGTGTCAAAAGTTTCTAAAAAATGATAAAAGAAGAGAAAATCGAAAATATAGCCCACATTGACGATAGGTCCAAATATGGACCAATCCTATCTAGAATTTATAAGCTTTGTCCTTGGGACCATGTGAGTCAGCGAACCAAATTTCATTGAAATATCTTCGTATTTGCGAACTGCAGCGTGTAACCAAGCCAATTTTGGGGGGACCCTAAACATGGACCGATTTTAACCAAAATCAATAGGCTTAGTCCTTGGGCCGACATAGGTCTGTATACCAATTTTCATTGAAATATCTTCGTATTTGCGACCTGAAGCATGTAAACAAGCCAATTTTGGGGGTACCCTTATATGGGCACTAGGTCTAAACATGGACCTATTGCAACCAAAATTAATAGGCTCCGTTCTTGGGCCGACATAGGTCTGTGTACCAAATTTCATTGAAATATCTTCGTATTTGCGACTTGCAGCGTGTAAAAAGGAAATTTTGGGGGTACCTTTATATGGGCACTAGGTCTAAACATGGACCGATTTCAACCAAAATAAATAGGCGTCGTCCTTGGGCCGACGTAAGTCGGTGTACAAAATTTCATCAAAATATTTTAATATTTGCGACCTGTATAGTGCGCACAAGAATGCATGGACAGACAGACAGACGGACATCGTTAAATCGAAATAAAAAGTGATTTTGAAACGATGTCCGTCTGTCCATATATTTAACGATGTCCGTCTGTCCATCCGTGCGTCTGTCTATGCATTCTTGTGCGCACTCTACAGATCGCAAATATTAAGATATTTTGATGAAATTTGGTACACCGACCTATTTCGGCCCAAGTAAATAATGAAAATAGTTAATAAAATAAATAAATAAAATTTTCTCTATATTTAGGTTTCACACATAATGGTAAAACTGCCGATGGCCGTGATGAATGGAATGGTTGTTCAAATGTTAAATTACATCTTTTTGAAACTGGCAATACTATGGAACATTATGTAAGATCTTTCAATGTCAACACTAATCAATGGGTGGCTTCGTACGTTTTTAAACGTTTGAAATTTTTAAATAATCGTTCCATTAGTTATGCAGCAGCTTTATTATTCTTAGCCATATGGCATGGTTTCCATACGGGCTACTATATGTCGTTCTTTATAGAATATATGATTGTAACAACCGAGAAACAGGTGAGTTAATAAATAATACTATTATAAAAAAGTATTTTAGAACATGTCTGATAATTGTGAGCTCTGTTTTTACTTTTTCATAAGAAATATGTAAGGTCGAGTTTTTGGGATGTCAGTAAAACCTGGTATATGGGCATAAACGAATCCACATAAAAAATCGTTTTTAGATAAAATATTCTAGTTTGAAGCTGCTGACGAAATAGTTCGGCAAGAAAATATATTTGGTCCGTATTCGGTATGTTGAAGAATTATGCACAAATTTTACTTATGGAAATATCCCAGCAAAACCTTTCATTACCATGTAATGAGTTTTAGGTATTGAAATCTTAAGTGTTCACTAGTTACCTTTTAATTACTAAACTACTTATTTTAACATGGTGATGTCATTGGAGGAAAGTCATTACACTGATGTTACCTGTAAGTAGTTTATTAGCTGTTCTATAAATAGATGTTGAATATAGATTTTTAAAAATATAAAAACCAATAGGAGCTGACACGTATTGATCAGCGTACCCCACGATTGTCAGGCAAACACTCTAACCATTAGACCACGACATCACTATGATTTTTATTGCTTTAACTTATGTACACATTTATTGTGGCAACTGTTATACATGTCTATTTTTCACAAAACTTGTTGTTATTAAATACTGCTTAATGAACATCAACATTTCTATAAATATATGTTTAATATAAATTACAAAAAAAAAACAACAATGGAAGCTAACACGAGTTGAGCAGCGATCCTCATGTCTGTCAGGCAAAAACGATAACCACTAGGCTACGCCATAGTTATGGTTTTTAATGATTTAGAACATATATTATTGGTTTCAGCTATTGTGAAATAGTAATTTGTGGGGTATAATTATCGGTAACTCATTACATTCAGTTTAAAAGTAATTCAACGGGTAATGAGATATGAGATCTTAGTAATGCATGTAGTAATGACCAGTCATTACCAAGGTTTTGCTGGGATTGTTACGATTTTACCTTTTAAAAACGTTGGTATATTTCCTTTAAATAAACAGGGTTCTTTTCTATTGCAAACACCACGTGCACTCGCCAAGTGGCAGCACTTTTATCAAAAATGTTTTAAAATTGTCCAAAAATGTTTTAAAATTGTCCAAATATATTTTAAAATTGTCTAAAAATCTTTCAAAATTGTCTAAAATATTTCAGAAATATCCAAAAATGTTTTAAAATTTTCCAAAAATGTTTTAAAATTGTCCAAAAATCATTCAAAGTTGTCCAAAAATATTTTAGAATTGTCCAAAATTGTCCAAATATTGTTTGAAATTGTCTAAAAACCTTTTATAATTGTCCAATTGCATTTCAAAATTGTCCAAAATGCATTTTGAAATTTTTAGAATGTATTTCAAAAGTATACAAATATATTTTAAAATATTACAAATATATTTTAAAATATTACAAATATATTTTAAAATATTTTATTTGTATTTAAGAAAATTCCATTTGTATTTTAAAATTTTCCAAATGTATTTCAAAATTATTCATTTGTAATTAAAAATTTTAAATCTGTATTTCAAAATTTTCCAAATGCATTTCAAATAATTCCATTTGTATTTCAAAATTCTAAATGTATTTAAAGAAACTATACTTGTATTCCAGAATAGAGTTTTTTTAAATACATTTGGAATTTTCTCAAATACATTTGGAGAATTTTGAAATACAAATGGAATTATTTGAAATGCATTTGGACAATTTTGAAATACACATTTAAAATTTTTAAATACAAATGGATAATTTTGAAATACATTTGGACAATTTTAAAATATAAAGGGAATTTTCTTAAATACAAATAAAATATTTTAATATATATTTGTAATATTTTAAAATATATTTGTATAATTTTGAAATACCTTTTGAAAATTTTAAAATACATTTTTGCAATTTTGCTATTATTACAAATTACGGATTTTTTTACTAATTTTAATAATGCAAAGTAGAAAAAGTTAAAAAAAATTTAATTTCTTCTGTCGCACTATTTTAAGATTTTTTTTAAAAGTTACATATGTTAAGAAATTTTTTAAAAATATTATTTGCTAGCTCAGATTTGCATGTTTCTTTCCTAGTTGAGAGAAATTAGCCCATTTTTAATATTAAAAATAAAAACGGATTAATTTTCTGCATATTTAGAATTTTACAAATATGGAAAAACCCCTTGTTTCTATCAGTCAATTTATTTTAGTACATAAAGAACGCGAGAATTTTTCTTCTCTAAAATATTATTTCTCGTGTCTTTATTTTATTTTATTACGACGATATTCCTTATATTTTTTAATATTTTTTCCAAAAAGCGCTTTGAAGAAAAGTTGAGATTTGTTTTTTTTTTTTTCAAATCATTATATGGCAACCCTGAAATTACAATTTTTATAGTTTTTTAAATTTTCCCCTCGATTCATAAATGCTTTGTAAAGTTATAACAGGTTTACAAAACGTCATTTTCATACAAAATTTGTTCAATAAACCTCTTATAATTTTACAAAGCGTTTATGAATTTAGGGGTTAGTTTATAGTAAAGACCTCAAACTATCACATGCTTTCAATTGCGTTGTTATACCGACTTCCTATCAAAAGTTATAGGCTCTTTAAAGTGGACGTGGTTTTAAAAACACGTTGGTAAAAAATTAACCCATTTTTTTTCAATCAGTTAAATTAATGAATTTTTCAAGCACTTAATGAACATTGTTCATTTAATCAGTGAATCCAATTTAATGAAATGGCTTGGTTAAACCTCGCCGGTTTTTTTATTTCTTTTGGAAAAAAATAATACAATCGAATTAATTTGTGTTTTGTTTTCTTTTTTTTTCGGGTAACTGAAAAATTGGCAAAATTTTACTTAAAACCAGTCATCAAATTTTATGAAAGGAAAAAATTGGGTTTCCCTCAAAATAAAAACATAAAAAAATTTATCAAATTTTGTCAGTACAATTTTCATACAAACTGATAATTAAATTCTACCTGTTTTTTTTATAAAAAAAACTAGAAAACATTCATTTAAAAAAAAAAAAAATTTCCAAAAATTTACAAATTTGTTTCGGAAAATCCATAAAATAGTAAATTTGTTCCTTTCTTTAATTTTATTTGAACACGACTGTTTTTTTCTGAAAACTACATACCTATACAGAATATATGTTAACAAAATTTTGCAACAAATCGAAAAAGGAAGTAAAAAATAAAAAAACATAGTTTTTAAAAAATTCGAAACTGTTCTAAAGCAGTTTAAATTCGTATTTTAACAAAAATTTCACCCTATACTCAAATTTATCACATTTTCAAACCTTTTTTATGAAAAAAACACGAAAAAAGAACACAAAAGAGAGAAAGTATTCAAGTTAAATGGAAATTTTTCTTTAGGAAGAAAATCTACAAAGTAAGACGATCTACTTATCTACTTCATAATCGTCTACTTATGTGAAAGTTGAAAGCAAATCGAATATGTTAACAACTCAACTTAGACTAACATCAACGAGTCAAAAAAGTAATAATAAAGGATAAAAATAGCATTGTTAGATTTCGTTGATGTTAGTCTAAGTTGAGTTGTTAACATATTCGATTTGCTTTTAACTTTCACATAAGTAGACGATTATCAAATTATTAACCCGTCAAGGCAAACGACACTAATGATGGCTTTGTAGCGAAAGCCGAAAATACCTGTTCTGTCTTACTGGCCTTATCGAATTCTTTATTCTTTGTAATTTACTTGTGAAAATTGTATCATCTTTCTTTAATTTGAAAAATAATTTAAACAGAAAGTGAAATTAATTTATGATCTAGAGTCAAACTAGAAAACATTCATTTAAAAAACATTAATTTACCAAATAAAATATCAACTATGCATACCCTTCATTCAAAAAAGTTATTTTTCAAATTTATAAATATTTTTTTTTTTGTCATGAAGACGAAAATATCAGAATAATCCAAGTACAAACTTTCTTACAATGACTTTTTAACTTTTAAAGAAAAAGCTGAATTGATAGTACTGAAAATGTTGAAAAAAATTAATAATAAATGCAGGGTTTTAAATGCATATTTTTCGATTTTAAATACATATTTTATGTACATAAAACACGATTATAAATGCCTGAAGTTCCGAGCCCTAATTATTATAACAATTAAATTACTTTAGCCGAAATAACTAAAAATACCGTTACTAAAATACTTTTTTTGAGCCAGCCATAAAAACGTTTCCATTTTATCTTACTCTTTAAAATCTAACTAAAAGTAAAAAGGTGTAAAAATAATTTATCATATAATTCGTTGTTTTTTTATTCTTTTTCTTTACTAGGTCGAAGATGTTTATAACAAATCGTTTGTACCCAATTTTGGTGCTCTTGTAAACACTATTCCATTCCAACTAATCAAATTTTTAGCATTGAAATCCTACAATTTAGTTTATATCGGCTGGTGTTTAACACCTTTCATATTCCTAAGTTACGAACGTTGGAATGCTGTGTTTAGCGCTGTTAACTATTTCGGATTTGTCTATGTGATCATATGGTTTGTATTCTATAAAATTTTTAAAGCTATGAACTCGCTATCACGGGAAGGACGAGAACGTGCTACAAGCAAAGCCACAGACTTATCTCCTACAATAAATGAACAACGTACAACAGATAGCAAAGCCACTGATTTGTCGCCCACTTTAGAAGATAAGAAAGACAATTAGATATGTTAACCAAAATATTAAATTTTTAAGGAAAATTCTAAACCAAAATTAATAAACAAAGAGTAACACTACTCAACTTTTATATTATCTAATTTTAAATAGGTTTAGATATGAAAATCTCGAGTGTACATTTGTAATAAATATAACAGACGCACTTATGTAAATCTCGCATATTGCGTACAATTTTTAAAATATATTTCCTTATACATATGTATAAGAATTTTAATATAAAATTGGTGCTACATACGTCTAGAATAGTATTCACAATATGTGAAACCTTTGATGAATCCACCCAATATTTTAACTGAAATACCTTTATTATAAAACTTTGAATGTAATAAGTATTGTTTATATGTATTCATAAATTTATTTAGAAATTTTAGTAAGATACCCAACCAAGAAACTTTAGATACATAGATAGATTACAAAATATGAGCCTTCTTAAATGAATCATAAAAGGCACAAAAATTTGAGGCAAATTATTAAATTTAAACGATGGTTCACAAATGACTCAGAAATGTAAATAAATTAGAATATTTTGTGAGCAATTCAGCCTATAGCATATTTTAAATCCCAATTTTTGAGTAATTTTTTAATCAAAAATGAATGCTCTTTCGGATGAAATACTTTCATACAAAAATTTTAACTTCTAATAATACATTTTGAGCTCGTTTTTGATTCATTTTTGGGCTCGTTTGCTGGCTGGGTAGGTTAAAATTCTATAATAAGTATTTTTTTTCATTTTACACTAATTTTAATAAATTCTTTTATAGTGTTAAAGATATTGTTACTTTTTGTATTATCATATTAAAAAAATTGAGTAGTGTTGTCTTTTTTTAGCCGTAGGTATGTATATTAAAATACAGTAAAAGCTTTTATCGTATAGCAGGAACACTAAATGTAATTAATATACTGTAATTTGTCTATAAATATTTAGTTAGTGTTCCAACAATATATAGTGGTATTCATAAGTTAAAACTAACGACTAACATCCAGTGCACAACTTTTTATACACACAAATTCCCATAAGGGAAAGTTGTGCATTCGTTGTGCAGTCGTTATTTTTAACTTATGAATACAGCCCGCCCATAGTGGCCATATACTAAAGCTTTTATTGCTTATTTTAAAATTTAACTTTTGACTACTTACTGAATTATAGTAAATTAAATTTCGGCCTTATTACGTCAACCGAAATAAGGCCTATTATTTTGTAATTTATTTTTTTTTTGTAATTTCTTTTTTTGATTTTAGGAATTTTTACTTCTTGTATTATTTCCCCTAACAAAATATATTTCATTATACAAAAAAGTGAAAATTTTATCCGACTTTAGATATTATTTTCTAAAAACTAATAAAAATCAGATTTTTGTTTTATTGTATTTTCTATTTACGATCAAGCATGGTGTACAACATGTACAGCATTTGATAGTGTAATGCCTTGTTTGATGGAATTTACAAAAACAAATATACGGAACCATCAAGCCAAGCTGCACGTCTATAGGCCCCTTTAGTAACTCGTACAAAGCGTGTTCGTTTACTTACTACAAGTTTCTACTTTTACTACAGCTGGAAAAATTCAATACAAAAAGTAAACAAAGTTCGCAAAAATCCATGGCTAGTCCAGACCATAGGCTTGTTCGTTTACTTACTACAAGTTACTACTTTTACTACAGCTGGAAAAATTCAATACAAAAAGTAAACAATAATAAAAGTTTTGCTTACTTTTTGTATTGAATTTTTCTAGCTGTAGTAAAAGTAGTAAAGTAGTAAGTAAACGAACAAGCCTATAGTCTGAACTAGCCATGGATTTGTGCGAACATGAAATGAATTACATGAAAACAATATAAAATTTGTTGTTGTTTCACGTGTGATTTGTTTCATGTTCGCACAGATCCATGGCTAGTCAAGACTATAAGCGTCCCAGCAAAAATAAATGGAATGACTTCTAAAAGAATCACTTCCTTTATTACATCACAAAGAATTACTCCCTTAGAAATGGGTTTTCCACAACATCTAATGCTGCAATGAATATATGCTAGTCAGAAGTTCTTTTTCATGGGTGATAAGAAGTTAATATTTTGTATGGGGGTTGCACAGGAACGTGCTGGCACAGAAATCAGAAGGTTGCGGGTTCGAATCCTATCAGGACGGATAAAAATTTTTGGAACTTTTTTTACACAATTAATAATTTTTTGTAGTTTTCAATGTAAAATTTGTAAAAATGTAAAAAAATGCATGAGCCAAAAAATGGAAAATTATGGGTGATGGCAACTGACCCCTAATCGGGGTCAAAGTTGGGACGGCGGGGAAAAAAATCCACAAAAGTGCCCAAAACTGCCCCGGAGTCGCTCCTAAGAGGTTAAAATGTCAGACGGACCCCCATTAATTTTTCCTACCCAACATTTTTTCCGAACATACCTACCCCCTAAATTCATCCCTTAAAGGGTCTCGCATTATAGACGTGCACTTGTATATCTTAAAGTATTTCCAAAACAAATATACCATATACATAACTGTTACTACCCGTGTAAAAAAGATCAGATCTGGCCAGATCTCAGTAATTCTTACCAGATCTAATTAGATCTCAAAATTGGGGACAAATTTGAGATCTAATTAGATCTGACCAGATCTAGGCATATCTGGCGCAATTGTCCAGATCACTTTAGATTTGAACAGATTTGGCACTAGATCTGATCAGATCTTGCCATAAGGTATTATCACATATGCCATATATATATATTTGTTCCTTTTACTCCTGCAAGGAGCATATCTGCCATATCTGATCATATTTGATGAGATCTGGTACAGGATCTAATTAGATTCAATCATATATATTTAGATCCAAAAAGATCTGATCAGATCTAAACTTTTTTACACGGGTATTGGTATAAATAAAAGAAGAAGTGTAACTGATATTGTTATGTTTTGTTTCAACGCACTCACTCTATTCATAAACAATACCGGTTATTTCTTGTTTTGCATTGAGTGAGACATTTATTTGTTTCTTGATCTCAAATACTTATTGTACCCAGAGCTTTGAAGAATTAATTCGTTTTTGAATTTTCTCTAGAATTGAATGAATTCCTTTTCTTAAGTAATTCACTGAATTCGTTCAACTGAACGCGTTCATCAAACAACAAATTCAAAGAATTAATTCAATTGCAATAGTTCTTTTTATTAAATCAAATGAATTAATTCACCGGTGAACGCGTTCAATTTTACAAATCGAACGGAAAAAAAGTGAATTAATTCCTTACTGAATTAAATCACTACTGAATTCTTTCAATTTCATTTTCGTTCAGTGAATTAAAAAAAATAAAATTACGTTCAGTGAATTAAAAAAAAAATAAAATTACGTTCAGTGAATTAAAAAAAAAAATAAGTTCACTGAATTGAAAAAAAAATAAAATAAGTTCACTGAATTGAAAAAAAAAATAAAATAAGTTCACTGAATTCAAAGCCTGTTTTCTGCCGTTCAGTAGAAGAAAACAAAAATTTACAAATAAAATTTTTAAATAAGCAATTTTACAGCGTGTGCTTTCAGTGAACTTATTTTATTTTTTTTTCAATTCAGTGAACTTATTTTTTTTTTTAACTCACTGAACGTAATTTTATTTTTTTAATTCACTGAACGAAAATGAAATTGAACGAATTCAGTATTGAATTAATTCAATAAGGAATTAGTTCACTTTTTTCCCGTTCGATTAATAAAATTGAACGTGTTCACCAGTGAATTCATTCATTTGATTTAATAAAGAGAACTATAGCAATTGAATTAATTCGTAATAAAATAAATCGAACGAAAGCAAATATGAATTAATTCCATTCAATATATGAATATCTGAATTTTTAATTCAGAATTGAAAAATTGAATTAAGGAATTAATTCTTCAAAGCTCTGATTGTACCACAAATATTTTCAAGTAATTGTTGTGGAAACAAATAATCAAGTGACTAAAGATTAAATTTGTTGTGAAATTTGTATTTAAAAATTAATAAAATTCAATTAAAACAAAAAATTATATTTAATTTAAATAAAATTAGTGAAAAAGAGGTCGAAGGAAGACATGGGGTTGATTTGGTCGAAATTTTCACAATCTATTTATTGGCAGCGTACAATAAGTATCTATTGTACAATCTTCATTATCTGTTTTATTTGTTTGAGCATACCATAGAAAAACAAATATATTACACTCATTCTCTTTTTATTCATTTACACACAATCTACTAGAAAGTATAACAATACATACTTATACCAGAAACACTAAAATACTTATCAATACGCATTCACATTAGTAGCCACACAGAAACTTGTACAAGTAGTTGTATCTGTGCACGTGTTTATCTCGCATACAAATTTGAAGATTTTAGGAAATTGTTAAAAATTGCCCATAGGGGCTTCTATTTATTTTTTAGCCCCAACATTTTTTCAGAATATACCTACTCCCTATTTTCACATCCCATACAAAATACACTTCACAGACTGGAGAAAAGAGCAGAAAAAACACAAATAGCCCAACAACTTCCCCGGAGTTGCCCCTAGATGGGAAAAATGTAAGATCGACCCCCATTATTTTCACCCTCCGAAAATTTTTTTCAAACACACCTACCCCTATCTCGAATCCGTAAGGGGTTCCCATACAAAAATGACATTTTGAAAAAATTTGCTCCCACCGCTCTAACGGTCCCAAGGGTGACCCTAGGGTAGTCAAATGTTTGACCGACCCCCAAAATTTTTTCAACCCCAACATTTTCTCAGAACATACCGACCCTCGATCTTGAACCCTTAGGGTGGTCCCCATACAAATTTTAAACTTTTTTATTAAATTGAAAACCCCGATTGTTAGCTTTTTAATTTATAATTTTATTGAGCTTAAAAAACATGGTTTTATAATTCGAAAATGTTTTAAAGTTCACAAATGTAAATCAAATTAATTTAGTTTTGTCGTGTGATGGTTATTTTTTCCGATTTTCGGCTACAACCTGAAGGAAAAATATTTCTTCGTTACGGCACAGCACGTTGCTATAGTCTTCTTGTAACTTTACACCCCTTCCACCAGTTCCGGAGTTATGCATTCAATTCTGCCCCTAATTCCTTTTGTTAGTCTCTTACGCAAAACCAGAGATAGGAAATCAAAACATACACTACTCACCGATAGAGGGCGCTGAAATTTAGTATTACCTGAGCAACTATTTAGTATCAGTTTATTATAAGATGAGCCTATATTTAAAAAACTAAGAAACTGCTAAAATCTGCTCAAAATAAGGAAAAAACAAGCGCGGAATATATTCAAATAATAAAATTTTAAATATCCGTTTGTTTTTTTGCTTTGTTGTTTGTTATTATTTAAATTTAAATAAAAAAAGAAAATTGTCAATTTTTGAACAAAGTGCCATCTAGTGATAACGATGTTTTTATAAATTATTTTTTTGGTGATGCCCCTGCGTAAAACCATTTCGTCGTTGCAACTTTATGTGCAGTGTCTAATTCACTAGATTCGGTGGATGAAAACTTGTTAACTGAAATTACACACAACACATATATTATTTTATTATAGGTTTGTTTTTTTCGAATTTTGTATAAATATTCCATACAAATTTAAGCATTTATAAAAATTTTAAGTAGGTATAAATTTAGCTTCTTAAAAATTAAGTAGTTATAAAAATGCCACCAAGTCTTAAAAATTCTTGGCTTTTCTCTTTCAAATGTAAACAAAAATATTTGAAATTTTAGAATTTTTTGTTTCATAAAATATCTGAAACAACAAATTAACAAATTAAATTAACAAATGAATTATGCGTTTGTTGGTAAAGGTACAGCAGGGCAAACAAGATTATTGCTACATTTTGAGTTCCGGCGAAGTCTTTGTACGAAAACAGCTTTTGTACAAAGGCGACCCCAAATGTTTAAATTTTGTTTGTTTACAAAAAAAAAAAATGAAAGAAAATCAGGTAAGTACGGATAGTCGTTTTTTTACAAGTCGTTATAGATATAGGTATAAAATTCGAAAAAAACAAACCTTATGTATGAAATGAATAGGCCAACCAGAAGCATATTTTTGGTTGCCTGGTAAAAAATAATAATAGTCACCCGCTGTTGCGACCTCGTTTTGAAGTTTCACTCGCTTTGTCCGTTCTTCTTCATTTTCTCGTTCTTCTCGTCTTTTCTGAAAATTGGCTAGATTTTCGTCAACACCGGCCATACATCCTGAACGACCCTTTGCATTTGCAAAAATACAGCATCTTCCGGATCGGTTACTATTTTAAGTGCATTGGCATGTGCGATGTCAAAAAGATCATCTAATTTTTCGACAAACTCATTTTCCTTTTTTTTTTGTTTTTCACCGCCTTTCAAAGTATTCTTTTGCAAGGAATACCATTCAGTGAACAAAGATAAAACTTTTCTTTTAACATCACCTCTGTGTTTTGTTGGAATAAACGCTTGACGCCATAAATTCATGGCCGTGTCAGTCTCCAAGTATGCACTTTCGTCACGACTTATTTTACGCTGCCTAGTTCCATAAAAGTACATCTTGAGTACTTGTTTTCTAGATGGCAATTTTTTTCCCATTATATTCGAACACGGTTGTCCGATTAAAAAAAGTTCTGTACGCGATCTTAAACTTTTCGCAACGCCGGTCGATGTTGATGCCATTTTATTTTATTGATTTCAAAATTGTTTTAAATTAAATTTCGGTGTCTAATATATGAGATTTTTATTTTACAACTTTTACAACACAGCTGTTTTGTCATCAGTGCTGCCAACTTTAGCGATTTCTCGATTTTTGAAGACATATTAGGTCCGTTCCTTTACTTTACCGCGGGAACCCGCGGGATCCCAAACTTCCCCAA
Source organism: Leucophora obtusa (assembly GCA_949987735.1). Taxonomy (NCBI): domain Eukaryota; kingdom Metazoa; phylum Arthropoda; class Insecta; order Diptera; family Anthomyiidae; genus Leucophora; species Leucophora obtusa. The sequence goes on from OX465296.1 coordinate 39,516,784, forward strand.
AAAGCGTTCCCGTACTCGAAAATTGGGAAAATGAGAGCATTCAAGAGAGTGCCTTTGTGTTTCTCCTTTTACCAAAGATACCCAAACTTTTTCTTCGGGTAACTTTGGTAAATTATAAAACTAACAGCTGATGCAATCAGAGACTATTAATTACCTAGTGTCTTCAAATGCAATGAAATGTGCAAAGAAATTTGAAAATAACACACAAAGCAACAACAAAATTATTTTCATTGTTGTTGTTTTGTGTTATTTTCAAATTTCTTTGCACATTTCATTGCATTTGAAGACACTAGGTTATAGAGATAGGAAATCAAAACTTACACTACTCACCGGTAGAGGGCGTTGTAATTTAGTATTACCTAAACAACTATTTAGTACAGTGTTGCCAGAACTCTTAGGTGGAAATATGCTAGATTCCTAAAAAATTTCTGCTAAATCCTAAAATAAAAAATATATGCTTAGAATATGCTAAATTAAAAAATCGCAATTTTTTTTATTATACAGTAGACGCTAGAGTTGTAAAAGTATTCCGGTACTGAGTACTCAATACTGACTGTTTTTTTGAGTACTCAATACTAAAACGGTACTACTCAATACTTTTAAAGATGCAATTTTCCGTAGAAATGTGTATTTTTCGTATAAAAATACAACTCTAAAAATAGTACTCTAAAAATACAGCTCTGAAAATACAACTCTATTTGTGAAGCAAAGAAATTTGTAACGAATTTTTGGGAAAAATTATTTAATTAATTTATTTAAAATGTTTTAAATTAATTAGAATGTAAATAACAATAGTTATTTAACACGTGTATGTGAATTGTGATAATTTTTCCTAATAAATACGAATTCATACCATTTTTATTTTTAAATTAAAAAAACCGTTAAAAGTATTGAGTAGTATCGAGTACTCAATTGAAAAGTATTGAGTAGTATTGAGTACTCAAAAAATACCGAAATTTCACAACTCTAGTAGACGCTCGCAAATTAGAACCGCTTTGTTTTTGAGGCAATTCTAATTTCTGTATTATTCTAATTTCTGGACGTTTTTTTTTCGTTTCGTTTCCAATGATAAAGTGTTTTTTTACGTTTATTTAACATTTTAAATGATACACTTTCACTATTTAATAGAGACTGCCAAATAATATGTACACGCGTTCACAAATAAACTAGCCAAAAATGTACATAAATGCGACAAAAAAAACAAATAGGGAAAAACATATATAATTTGGTGATTCCCCTTTTTAGTTTTACTTTATTCAAACAGAATAAAAATAAATTGGGGATTTCCTGTGTATTCAAATAACCAAAAAAAAAAAAAACGCTCAGAAATTAGAATTTTAAATTCGAATTTCAGAGCGTTTAATGTATTGCAAACATTGATTCTAATTTCTGGACGTTCGAATTACTGAAAGCTCTAATTTACGAGCGTCTACTGTATTCATTATGCTAAAGATCTGCTAAATTTAATACAAAAAATATGCTGAAAATATTATTATATATTATATTTTCATACTTTTTTAAACTATCTTAGAATAAATATAAAACTTTACCCCTTAATTCATAAATGCTTTCAAAAGTTATAGGAGGTTTATCGAACAAATTTTATGTGAAGAATTTGTTTTGTAAACCTCTTAGAACTTTGCAAAGTGTTTATGAATTGAGAGGTAAACTTTTATATTTATTCTAAGATACTTTAAAAAAGTATGAAAAGATAATTTTTTGTAAATACTGTTTAATCTTTCTTTGATACTAAAAAAATAAACTTTCTCATTTAATTTTTTCACAATAAACATAACTGATTTTAAATTTTTGCAAGATTTTTTTATGGGTTTTTGTAGCATTTTCAAATTATAGTACTATATCAATTCTACTAAAAACGTTTACACTGAAAAAAGAATTGAATAATTACGCATGAAATAAAAAGTTATGAAAACATTGTTATTTGCTGTGTTTTCGACTTAACTATATCCGTTAACTTTTAAAAAATCTGAAAGGGCATAAAAACGTTTTTTAGACGAAAACTAACATATTACTTTTCGTATGCACGTTAACTTAGAACGTGGATAATTATCAACGTTAAAACTCAACATTTATAAATTTTCACACCTAGCGTAACTTCTTCGCGTTACTAAATAAAAAGTTTTGCTGACGTACGTTCGATTATACCGAAACTGTAATGAACACTATTTAACAAATTTTTATACTCCAATCAGTTTAACAAAGATTTGCTATAAATACTTAACGTTGATAGACATGAGCGAAAATACAGCTATTGTTATAAATATTGTTACAGAAAAAATTATTTTCTTAAAAAATATGCTTCTATTATACGGCGTTCACATATACGTGTTTAACACGATTTGACGTGTTTAAGCGTTAAACATGTTTAAGTGAGATGTTTTACAGTACATTTTTTCTACCTTAAACACGCTAAATTATCGTGTTTAATTTTTAAACACGATAAAATTGATATCAATTGGTATTGAATGACAAGTTTGAAGTAGAAGAAGACACAACAAGAAAAATAAAAAAATTAAAATTGAATAAAAGAAACTAAATTTAAATAAAAACCAATTAAAATGTGCTTTTTTCTTATTAAAGTGATAGATGAAACAAACAATTAATTAAACTTTGCGTCCGGTGGACGAAAAATACAAAAACAGCCATGAAGTTGTCCCTTAACTAAAAATTGAAAAACCTTGTTTCCGACTGGGGCGGATAGTGTTATTTCACTTTTTATAGCAATTATAACATTGGATAATACCGAAAATTATTAATTATTGCCTCCGGCCGAAGAAAAATAACTTTTTGGGAAATTTTATCAAATTTTTGTATTTTTTTTTAAATTGTTAAGGAACAGCTGTTCGAGATGTTTAACTTAAACACTTCATTTTTAAGTGTGAACTGACATGTTTAACTTTTACATAAACGTGTTTAACTATCGTATTGTGAACGTAGTATTACATAAAACAAAATATGCTAAAAAATCTGATTTTGTCCAACAGAATATGCTAAAAACCAGTTAGCATATTTTTACAAAAAAAAAAAATATGCAATTTCCCAACTAGCAGAAAATATGCCAAAATGGCAACACTGATTTAGTATCAGCTGAGCCTATATTTAAAAACTCAAAAACTGCTCCAAATAAGGAAAAAACAAGAGCAGAATATATTAAAAGAATAAAATTTGAGAAATCCGTTTTTTTATTTATTTAAATTTAAATAAAAAAAGAAAATTGTCAATTTTTTGAAAAAAGTGCCATCTAGTGATAACCAAATTTTTATAACTTATTTTTTTGGTGATGCCATACCCCTGGATGCAATGATAACCAAAAATAACAATTGTAAAATTAAACCAATACGCAAAAACATGTGTTATTTATAATAATTAATTGAACAAAATCAATAAGAACTTTTTAATGCAAATAAATATGTGTGTTTATTCAATTTTTCAAACTAAAATTATACGCATTTTCACATTTTTCTTTGAAATGCATTTTTGGGCTCGAAAAGTGGTTTTGTGCGTTCCTTTACTTTTGGGTAATTTTGTCATTTTGTGAGAGGATTTTTTGTTTACTCTCATTTTACCGAACTTTACCCAAAAATTAAAGGAACGCACTTATTGTAAACATGACGATTTATTTTTTTTAAATCGGCTTTAAAAATTTGGTTTTCTAAATTAAAAAAATATTTTTATAAAAAAAAATGTTTATAAACATTACATTCTTACATTTTTCCCCTCTAGGGGCAACTCCGGGAAGTTGTTGGGTTATTTGTGTTTTTCAGCTCTTTTTTCCATTCTGTGAAGTGTATTTTGTATGGGAGATTCCTTAGGGTGTGAAAATAGGGAGTATGTATATTCTGAAAAAACGTTGGGGCCAAAAAATAAATAGGAGTCGGTCATACATTTGACAAAAATTTCCCATTTTTTGGCTCATGCATTTTTTTTACGAACCTCACAAAAAGGTTTCTAGCGTATTCAAATGTTGTTACTAAGGTTCCCCATACGAGACTATCCCACCCCTATTGTACACTCAATTAATTTTTGAAACGATTTAAAATTTTTTTTTTTAATTTTCTATTCATTTTTAATGAAATTTTATGGAAATGTAAAAATTCTAAATAAAAATGTAATTCTTCAAAAATTTTTTTTAAATACCAAAAAGTAAATATTAGAATTTCGTTTGTATTTAAAAAATTGTAATTTAAAAATCCATTTTGATCAAATTTTTACGAATTATATTTATTATTACACTAAGTGTGTTTGCGTACCCGAAAATTTGTACAAATTCGTACAAATTTGTACAAGTTTTTACTGGAAGGTGTTTGTTTACACAATTACTCAGTAAGGAGAGAGGAAAAATAGAGGGTAAAGTGACAGTTCAATACCAGAGAACTTACAAGTTTTTACTGGATGAATTTTTGCTAGTAAGAATTTGTAAGAAAAAAAACATGATTTAAAACATATGATTGAAGAAACAAAACATTTTTCTAAATAATTTTGAAATAATTTTTTGGAAAAATAAAAAATATTTAAATATAAGCTTATTTACGATGGAAGGAGTAAGTAAGTGATCATTTTATTAGGTTTTATTTATTAATCCAATAATTTGAATAGGTTTATTTCGCAATCAGCTATTTTAATAACTGTTGCCTATTTAGCTATTTTCTCGGCAAATCTAGCGATACTTCAACTCGTTTAGCGGGATAAAATATAATTTAGCTATTAGCGGGAAAACTAGCGATTTTTCTTTTTAAGACAGTCTTCACATTTTCTTAGCATTTTTTTACATTTATTTCCTTGACAGAATTTTTGAATCATTATTATTCAGCGATTTATCGGTAAATTTTTATGGAAAACAAAAAGTTCGAAAAATTTGGCGATGTATCAATAATTTTTTAAGAAAGTTTTAAGAAATTTGAAAAATATAGATATTTATGTGAAATTTTTCAACACAACCTAAAAAGTTCGTGCAATTTAGGGATTTATCGCTATTTAATTTTTTTTATAATTTAGATATTTTCTAGTGAAATTTTAGTTTGATTTAGCGATATTTTTAGGGAAGAAGTTGGCAGCATTATTTTACTAATTCTTAAGCTGCCTACACACTAGGGAACATACTTAAAAAAAGAGAGCATTTTTTGTGAATGTGTGAGTGCGTTTGTGTGTGTGTGCGTGTTGAGAGCGTGCATTTCGTGTTTACAAAATTTTTTGATATTTTTTGTTCCCTCAACCATGTTCCCTAGTGTGTAGGCAGCTTTACAATTTTTCTGTTTGCGTACATTTTTAGATATTTTTCTTTTTGAGAGTAAATTTTGCCTTACTCTCTGTAAATTTGTTACTGAGTAATTTTTACTGGACTTTACTGGAAAAGTACCCAAACACACCTACTAACAGAAAAAGAAAAATGCTGTAAACATTTTAATTAGAACTACTAAAAATAAGTTAAGAATTACCTTGCAGAAAAAACTATTTTTTGTCTACTAATATGCAATTTTTTTTTCCGGATTTTATTAAGGTTAGTTATTTTTAATTAACTAAAATTTTCTAAATTTAGCAGTTTTATTTATCCTGTTCTTATCTTACTAGTATTTAGCAAAAAAAAAATCTGCTATTATCAGCAGTTTGTTTGCAAGGTCATTTTTAATTACATAATTTTTATTAGCTTTTTCTCCTATTTTTACAGCTTTATTTCTTTCTATGAGTGCATTATTTTTCATAAAAAAATAACACTTTATAAAAAACAACTTTATATATTTTTCCTATATCTTATATATTTTTGTTAATAAAAAATGAAAGAAAGGAAGATAACAACAATTTACAGAACAAGACTGCTAAAAGTCAGCTATCATGTGCAAGAAGCGATAGCACAGGGGGTAGAGCGTCTGCTTGAAATGACAACAAGTCTGGGTTCAAATCCCACACGCTGCATGATGATTTTCTTTTTTTTTAATTAAATTAAAATAAAAAGAAGTGAAAAAGAACTTCCTTATCATTGGTTCAAGTATACATACTTTGTTTTTAAAACGAACAACTTCCTTCCTATGACAAGCCAATGTAAAATTCATCGGTGAAAAACCCGAAAAAGAACAACTCCCTCCCTATTCAACAGTTGCAGTGCTTTAACTACTTCGTTTTCCTGGGGTGTTCGTTTACTTACTACAAGTTACTACTTTTACAACTGGAAAAAATCAATACAAAAAGTAAACAAAACTTTCCAATTGCAGTAAAAGTAACGTGCGTGCCGATGAAATCAACATGATTTTCAAGAAAGCTTTTTTTTAAATAACAAAGTTTTTTGTTTGAATCAAAATATGAAAATCTGTAAGTTTTTTTCATTTCTTTAACACATTTTTTAATGTCAAAAAATTAAATATGCGTTAAAAAGCTCAAAATATGCATTAAGAGGTATGTAATACGCATTTCAAGTCAATATATGCAAAAACATGAATTTTTGACAAAATATGCAACTACAAATCGATGCCATTTTGTTCTAAATTTTATAATTCGGATAAATATTTAATCCATATTAGTTTTGGACTATCGAGGAAAAACATGCATTTGCATGAAATTCCTTGCCCTACTTATAAGCTACTAATACCAAATATATTCTTTCTGCAAAGTATTAAAAAAATACGTTTTGTAAACCGGTAGAGGCGTCTCCAAAAAATCATTCATTTGATATCCAATTTATTTGTGTGCGAAATTATAAGAAATACATTTAAAAATAAACAAGAAATTGGGCTGCTAGAAAAAAATACGTGCAAATTATTTCTTTCTCCACTATAACCCATACCTTTGTTGCAAGTTTTATTGATAGACCCAATAACAACTTTTTTGATTTCAAATAAACAAAAAAAACAAAAATAAGCAAATCAAATATTGATAAAAATTTTATGTAATGCTACATTTATACTTGAGCAAAAACCACCTAGTTTTTGTACAAAACTATTTTTTGCTTTTTTTGTATGCATTTTGCAAAGTTAAAAACTACAAGAAGCAAAAACCAGGTAGTTTTTGCTCAAGTATAAATGTACTATAATAGACTGCACAAAAACTACCTAGTTTTTTTTACAAAACTATTTTTTCCTTATTTTTTATATATCTGTTTTGACAATAAAAACTAGCAAGAGCCAAAAACTAGTTTTTTTTTTCAGTATAAATGCAGTATTATAAATCTATTTAATGAAGTCATTTATAAACTCTGGAAACTATGTATTGTTTCAATGTTCCATAGGTTGTCCATCAGCACCACCACCATCTTCTTCACGTTTTGTAATCTGAGAAGTTCCATCTTTAATTTCTTCCTCAATTTCATTAAACATATATTCGTCTTGATATTCTTTTAATATTTGACTTGAACGATTTTCATCCAAGAATAGAGAATAAACTTTCTTAACATCTTCTGTAGTAACTTCGGTAGCCTTGCGACGTCTACATACCAAGTTGGCTGTGGTTATCAGTTGTATAGAATAACGTAAACTGGTATCGGTAGCTATTTTTGTTAATATAGCTAAAGCGTCTGGATGCATAAGGCAATCTTCTTCTTCACAACGTATTTTAAGAATTTCTTTCATTTCTTTTTCTGTATAGGCAACAGTACGTATAATAATCATACGATCTAGTAAATCAATGGGAATTCCATGAGGGCTACGATAATTGGTACCACGTATACGGGTAATACCACGATTTGTAGCCATGACTACTACAGGAGCCATATCCGATTCTAAAGCACGATTTAGATAAGAGAAACATTCTATATCCAACATATGAACTTCATCGATGAACAAAACACCGGGATTTATTTCAGCTTTACCCTCTTCACGCCATTCCAAAACTTTGTTATTAATTTGATCTCTTACTTCTTGCTTTATTTCACCAGTATCACCAGAGAATAATGCCAAAAAACCATGAGTACGAGAATTGATAACATCAATTTCATGTAAAGTCACCGTATGTACAACTTCTTTACGTTTTAGTAATTCTCCTTCGGGACACTGCACAAAACGTGTTTGAGCTCCCGTTGCATCGTAGTCCCGTGCCCGGGTAAAGCTACGTCCTAATTTGTTTACTTTTCCTGAAGCCTTATCAATGGTTACTACATCACCAGCCTGGATTTTTTCTTTGATAAAACATTCGATGATTTTGTTACCCAAATCATAGTTGGCTTCCATTTCAGTTGTTTTCAAAGTGACCTAAAAGGTAAAGATACAATACAGGCAGATGAAGTAAAGTTTATTGAAAACATCCGAATACTTAAAATTTCATTTTAATTATAAAATTAATGGCTACTCGTACTACTAATTCGTATATTATTACCTTTCCAATTTTCTGTCCTGTACCCGTTGCTGGACGATCAATTTGTATCTCCACCACTTCACCCTCGATAATTTCTGTTTCTTCTTTGATGCGTACACCAATACTTTTACGTAAAGCCTGCGAAAGCGCTTCAGTTTTACTCATTTCCAACGAATATATCTCCGAACCTGACATACTGGTAAAGGGCGTTTCTGTTCCCAATGCTTGAGCCATGCCGACAGCTATTGCAGTTTTACCAGTACTGGGTTCACCAGCTAATAATATACAACGTCCTGCTATCTTACCTTCTCGTACCATTTGCACAACAACACCAGCAGCACGTCGGGCATCTTTTTGACCCACCATACCCTGGGAAACAGCACGAGCTTCCAAAACATCATCTAGTCCTAAACCACGAATGTGAGAATGAGCGCCAATACGCTCAATGCGTGTAATATCACGTACTTCGATTTTATCACCATCGGCCATTGTCAGATATAATAAATATTAGGCAATTGAAGATTTATAACTTTCCGAGTTTAATTCCTTGAAATTATTAAAGATTTTATATGTTTAATATTATTTTTTGTCGCTTTGGAAACTTGAAAAATGTGTGACTTCGCTTCCTGTTGTCTGTTTGTTAGAAACTATTGTGAATAATCATGAGAGCATGTTTTTCTAAGTACCCATACACTATACAACATTCTTGATCACTTTTTGATATTGTTCAAAAAAATACCAGTGTGTGTCAATATTTGAAGATTGTACATTAATTTAAAACAATTAAAAAGCATTGGATACTTAACCCGGTGGAAAAACCCAAAAAATTCTTAGTTGTTTATTACTAAATTTTCAACTATCTCGTAGGTGAAATACCTCTAACTAATTTTTTTTTATCTTATGTTGCATTTACATCTGCACCCAAATCACGAGATTTCGACAAAATTGAGATTTCAGTGAAATCTCTCCCCATACAAAAGAAATAAGAAATCTCATGAGAAAATCTCACAAATGTGGAGATTTTAACAGAATACAATACTGCATTTCGCTTAATTTGTAAAGTTTTTGCATGAAAAAGTGGCAGCGATGGTCAACAACTGACTAAAAAATAACATAAAAATAACACAAAATAATGAAATTATAAAATTATTATAAATATAACTTTAGACCCAATGGAAATGTACTAATGATTATAAGTGTTGCGTGGTTCTAATTGTTGCCTCCCGCGAAGCATAACTATGATGAAATCGTTGGGAAGTGCATGTCTTCCTTTCACCAAAATATTGCAAAATCTGGCTTCTAGCTTGTCGCCCTTATAAAAAAAACAAATTTACTAACATATTTAGCGTTAGATCTTTACATAAAATAATTAAATTGTACTCCGCCAATGAATAAAATGGTTTTAATAAATATTTTTGTTGAGGTTATTTTTTATGGTACTTTGTTTACAAAAAGATACAGTTGTCAGATCAAAATTCCGCTGCTGTCATAAAGTGCAAATGTAAACGGTCAAGGTTTCGGGTCGAGATTTCCATTGAAATCTCGGGATTTGAAAGCAGATGTAAACGCAACTTTATTCGTTGGTTGTAACTAAGTTTTTGACAGATATAATCCGCGCGAATTGTCTTTATATTTTTTGACTCGCGAATTATTAAAGAACCTTTGAAAATAATTCTTTTTGAACAACTCTTCAAAGTTCTAATTACAAATAATGCATAAAAGAAAAACAAAAAATAACGCTTTCTATACTCATTTATACGCTGTTCGCAGTACGATTCTTACCCCCATTAACATAATGTCCTGTTAGCTACTAACTGGGACTTAACTGAAACATTTGTTGTTGTTTACCATATAAATTTTAAATTTAACTTAAGGTTAAATTTGAGCGGGACATGTGTTATTCGATCTGAAGCCTCATTCATACTGAACCCAAAACTAGTAGCTTTCAAATATATTTTGTTTTCGACTGTCAAATCCCATACAAATTTCAAATCGAAAACTAAAAAAAACGAAAACTACATTTATACCTGAGCAAAAACTACCTGGTTTTTGGTTATTGTTAACTTGTCAAAACGCATACAAAGAAACAAACAAAAAACTAGTTTTCTACAAAAACTAGGTGGTTTTTGCACAAGTATAAATGTAAAGCTGCCTACACACTAGGGAACATGGTTGAGGGAACAAAAAATATCAAAAAATTTTGTAAACACGAAATGCACGCTCTCAACACTCACACACACACAAACGCACTCACACATTCACAAAAAATGCTCTCTTTTTTTAAGTATGTTCCCTAGTGTGTAGGCAGCTTAATATTAAATAGATAAAATCGAGTTGAATACGTATGTGAATCCTGGATTACATTAACGTATGTTATGCGATTAACATTTTTAACAATCCTAGTGTAAACATTTACACGCGAGAGAAATGTGCTTTAAATACAACTCTGAAATTATCTAGTACTTACTTTTGAGTACTGAGTACTCGACAAAACAGTAGTTATTGGGTAGTCACAACCCAAATACTATTTTTACAACGCTAGAAAGAAATCTGTTGCATTGTTTACCTGTCGGCAATATTTTTTTTCTAAAATTTTAACAAAATTGACTTTTTGCAATTTAAATATGCCGGAAAGTTTACGTGATTGGCTGCCGGTATTATTTTGTGGTCTGTCCGTACCCTTGTCGTTATTCATGTGGCTGGGTAATGTTACAATCTCGAAGTTATGGACTTATGAATTTGAAGGTATGCAGAATAAGTTTGATAACACTATGGTGGCCTGCGCTGACTAAATTAATCGACGGCGGCGGCTGGAGGAAACTATTGCAGGGGCGGTTTGAAGCTGGCTATGGCCCTAAAGCTGATCGGCTAGCCAACTTTAAAGGCTCGATTAGCAATACGTGGACGTAACGTGACGTATACCTTATGGAAAATCTAATGAGTTGAAAGAGCATAGCTGACAGTTTATTTCTTTTTTACTCATTATTTTAGATTGAAACGACTGATTCGTTACGTTACGTATATCTAATTCTAGCTTAAGCCGGCTCATACAAAAAATAGGCTTTGCAGAAGAAAAAGGATTGTATTTGTTGTATCGTTATATCGTCCTAACAAATAACGGACTTATTAAAATTTAAATTGAAAAATATAAAATTTGGCAGTAGCACGATATAACATTTTTACGTATGTATGTTTAGCAGAGCTTCGAAAGACTTAATTCAATTCAAGCTTAAATCACAAAAAATTGAATTCAGATTTTAAAAATGTATGTGTACCATTACGTTAAACCATTCGTAAAGAATTCATTCATAAGCTTCATTCACAAAGCTTTAATAAGAATTGAATGAATTCCCAAATTGAATTTTCAAATCGCATGTTCATCATTTTATACACAAAAAAAAAATATTAGCTTAAATCATCTAATTAAAGATTTGTTTAAAATAAAATTGTTTTTAAATAAATATTTAATTGAATCAATTAAATCTTTGAATTCTTTAATTGATTCAATTAATCGTACACAATTTTTAGTAATTGATAGCATCATTTGCGTGGTAGGTGCAAAAACAGTTAAAAGTCTGGAACAATTTGATAATTAAATCTGGTTTTTACTTTTTTGTGTGTACTAATTGAATGAAGAAATTTATTATCATTCACTTATTGTTAGTGCAGTGAAGCATAAAATTAATACATAATCAAAACCAAAGTATACAATCTGCAAAGCTGTGCAAAGAAATTTGAAAATAACACACAAAACAACAACAACGAAAATAATTTTGTTTTTGCTTTGTGTGTTATTTTCAAATTTCTTTGCACATTTCATTGCATTTGAAGACACTAGGTTAACAAAGCATACAATACTATTTATCTCTGTTAGATGAATTTTAAACGTTTTTCATTTGTATTATGCAAATATTTCAGCAATTACATGCAAATTTAAATTTTTCATTTGAATAATTGAATGAAAAAACATTTTTCATTCACCTTTTTACTAAGTGAATTCAAGTAAATTTGGTTTCATTCAATTAGAATTCAATATAAATAGAATTAATTCATATAATTTAAAGCTTTTGGGAATTAAGCTATCGAATGAATTCTATAAGAATGCTATTACGGAATGAAATTTAACCAAAATATCATTAATTTTTAACCAAAATATCATTATTGAAAAAATTTTGTATGAAAATTTCGATTTACAAAGCTTGTGAATTGAGGGGTTAGTTTTTATTAATGGAATTTAATATTTTGTTACAAATACAAGAAACTAAAAAAAATAATGTTGGAACTGAATCTTGTCATACAAAAAATAAAAACAAAAAAGGTTGAAACGTTCCTATACAGTGGTAAAGCATTGGAATACACAAACCAGAATAATAAAAGAGTATTTCAATTTCAATAAAGGGTATGATTTTAGACAATAATTTATTGATGACATTCATAGTTCGAAGTATTTCATGACTTTAGAAATTTCAGCTTTTTGCGCAAGTGTATGAATTGTTTAAACAAAAAAAGATTAATTTTACTTAATAAAATAACATAATTGTTAATTTTACAAATTTTTTTAAGCGAATGAAGAAAATCGAATGTCATTCCCAAATTGCTCAATCCAATAATACAAAATTGAATGATTGATTGAATTCCCAAATTGTCTATCGAATGAGTAAGAAATCGAATGAATTCCTGACGATTGAATTCAATGATTGACAAAATCGAATGACATAAATTGATTGAATTTCTTAAAAGTGAATTCGATCGAATAAATTCGAAAGAATGAAGTCTCTGCGAATGGTTAAAAATGAATACAATCGATGTAGAAGGAAATCGAATGGTGTTTTTAGGGACTTTATTCAAAATAGAATTCATTCTTCGAAGCTCTTTGTTTAGTGTCCTATATTCAGAGCTTCGAAGAGTTAATTCTGTTTGGTAAAAAATGAGTAGTGGGTAGCGAGTATTGAGTATTAGTCTTTTTTTGCGTACTCGATTCTTTAAAAATATGTTTCTAAACTTAAATATTGAATTAAGGGTGGGTGCGAACTGGCTAAATAAAATCTAAACTAAATTCAGGTTTCCAAGTTATTATGAAATTTAAAAAAGTTGTAAAAAAATTTCAAAGGAATTTTAAACCCTTTTGTCAATTTGTATTTAGTTCAGAATTTACTTAGCCACCTCGCACAGGGCCTAAGGTAAACATTTTCGGAGAATTTTATTAAAAACCCTATAAACAATTTCACTGGAATTCAAGTTGAAATCAAGTTCAATTCCAGCCCTTTTGTCCAGTTTCAAGGCTTGAATACAACTTTTATTACATTTTATTTCAATAGCATACTCCAGCAAAAGGGAAATAAAAATTCAAGATTGAAATATTTTTGTTAAATAAAAACTTAAAGCACTTGAATTTTTAAAACCTATGTGCTTATTGGGGAATTTCAAATTTAAAAAATGTTAAAAGTATCGAGTATCCAAATTAATTATTCGAATTTTTAATTGTTTATCTTTTATACAATTGCCAGTTTTATTTATTTTCTTTTTTCCTTTATACATTTTAAGATGAATAGCTTTATAAATTTAGGTCCTGTTTGCAGTGATAACTCTGTAATTCGTAATAACTTTATAACTTTTGAGAGAGAGTTAAAGATAGGTCATTACAATATAAACAGCTTTAATACTTCTTCTTCGACATTCAAATTGAATGAAATAAGGAACATACTTGAGGGAAATATTATGGATATTGTTGGTTTAAGTGAGACATGGCTTAAACCTGATAAATTGTCCGAGAGTGTTAATATTCCGGGATATGATATTTGTAGAAGTGATCGCCCAAAGCCTAAAAGGGGTGGTGGAGTTGCTTTACTTATTTCGAAGAGGATTAAATATAGGGTAGTTTTTAGGTCTGATAGGTATGGGGAATCAGAATCTATATTCGCTGAAGTGATCCTTCGGGGCATGAAAATTTTAATTGGTGTGAGTTACTTGCCTAATGGTAATTTAAATGTTTTTGAGGAATCTATGGGAGATATTCTTGTTGAATATGCAAATGTTTGCATTATGGGTGATTTTAATATGAATATGTTTTGTAGTAGGAAATCTAATTTGGTTCGGCTAATGTGTAGTAGGCTGGACTTAGTGTGCCATCACAACTCAGCCCCCACTCATTATGATATTAATAAGGATTCTACGTCCCTTATTGATTATTTTCTAATGAGTCCCTCTCTTGTTGTGAGTACTTCTGGTCAAATGCAGTGTCCAGGAGTATCGCACCATTCACTAATTTTTATTGCTGTCGATATTCCGAAACCTACTTCCCAACAATATGTGTCCTACTTGGACTATAATTCTGTGAATATGGAAGTTTTAGAACGAACTGTTCATTCTCTTGATTTTAGTGGAATGTATGCAACGGATAATGTAAATCTTCAATTGGAGGTTTTTATGGCTAACCTCTATGTTTTACACTCCTTAGTGCCTGTCGTACGGCGTAAGATAGTTTTTAAGTCTGTTGACTGGTTTAACTCCCCTAATATTGTCTATCATATATCTTTACGAGACTTAGCCTACAAATATTACCTTCTGAACAGAAGTTCACTGAATTGGGCTGTTTATTGTGAGCACAGAAATCGTGCAAAGAGAGTTATTAGGGTAGCTAAGAGGCGTGCCTATTCAAGCATGTTTAGGGATCTTAGTCCTAGACAAATGTGGAGCTATTTAAGGGGAAATGGTTGTTTGGAGACTGATAATCAGTTTATCTCTGCTAATGCTGACGAGGTAAATGACTATTTTTTTTCGTGTCAGATAGATGATAATCCCAATTCAATGGATTTTTCAGGGGGTACTTTAGGTGGTGGTTTTTCGTTTCGTTGTGTGAATCTGGGAGAATTGCGCGCAGCATTGGGGAAGATTAAATCTAATGCTGCAGGTAATGATTATTTACCATTGAAATTTATTAATTTAGTTTTTCCGTTTGTGTCTTCCCATATTCTTCGGTTGGTTAATTCTATTTTTACTACTTCCGTCTTTCCTAACGATTGGAAGAAAGCTAGGGTGATACCCATAAAAAAGGAAGGTCTTTCCAACTCTTTGGATAATTTGCGTCCGATATCTGTCCTTCCGATTCTCTCGAAGGTGGTTGAGCATATTGTAAAGGATCAAATGATCCTACACCTTGATAGTAACTCTTTAATACACTCATCTCAGTCAGGCTTTCGTCGTGGGTATAGTACTGGTGCCCTTCTTCTTGGTCTAACGGATTCGATTAGAAAATTTTTGGATAATGGTAAAAATGTAGTTCTTCTTTCACTGGATTTATCTAAAGCTTTTGACCGAGTGATACATTCGAAACTTGTGGACAAACTGTTTAATTTGTTTGATTTTTCATCACAAGCTTGTAAACTTATATCCTCTTATCTGAGTTGTAGAAGTCAGTTTGTTTCGATTGGCGATTCTTTTTCATTAACGAAACCAATAACCAGTGGTGTACCTCAGGGGTCTGTTATTGGCCCACTACTGTTCATGATTTACTTGAATGATCTTCTTACATTTGGGAATGGTCTATCATACGTTTATGCGGATGATGTTCAGTTTCTTTGCTATGCCGATTCGCAATTTGTAGATGTCTTGGAAGAGGGTGTAAATTTCATCATACATGAGGTTATATCTTGGTCTTCTGGCAATGGTTTTGTTGTCAATCCAAGAAAGACGAAGTTAATGGGTTTTGGTTTCGATACTGATAATATAATGGTTACTCTCGATGGCATGAGAGTTGAATTTGTGGATAAGATTAAATGCCTTGGAGTTTTAATTGACAATCATTTAAATTTCTCATCGCATATTAATAACGTTTCTTCGAAAATATCATTCTTGTTGAGAAGGTTGTATTCTCTTGACTTATATCTGCCTCTCTCAATTAGGATGCGTGTGGCACATGCCTTGTTGATGCCTCATATATTATATTGTGTCGAGGTATTTTCTGGTACCACAGGCGGTGAATTTAATAGGTTTACCAAGATTTTCAATAGAATTATTAGATATGTTTTTGGCCTAAGACTTCGCTCTCATGTGACTCCGTACGTAATCCAATTTCTTGGGTGCTCTTTTGTTAATTATGTAGGTATGAGGTTATTGATATTTTTTTACAAAGCAATGATTAATGGGTTTCCGGACTATATAGTTGACAACTTTCTTTTGTCCAACTCGGAAAGAAACCCCCAACTGGTTTATCCAACACATCATACTACTATGTACGAGCGATCATTTCAGATTAGGCTTTCAAGAATATGGAACGATCTACCTCTATACCTGAGAGGTTTTGCTTTTTCACCCCAGGTCTTTAGGCGAAAGCTTAAGGATTATGTAGCTATTCATGAGTTATAGCTTTTTATTTGTGCTACTATTTTTATCTCTCTCGATCTTTTCTTTTTTTATTATCGCTGCACTTAGGAAAATCTGGTGATTGTATTATTTTTTTTTTTAAATATCTATTTATATTATTCAAGATAATGTTTTCAGTATTTTTTTTATATGATAGTTTTACTGTATTTTTTACTTATTTTTTTATTATTTATTTTTATTATTATTTATTTTTATTATTATTTATTTTTATTATTATTTATTTTTATTATTATTTATTTTTATTATTATTTTTTTTTTATTATCTTTATTTAAATTATTTTTTTGTAGTAGCTTTTATTAATCATATATGGCCCCAGGGCTTTGGTTATGTAATTTGAAGTAAATAAATGCTGTATTTATTATTAAAAAAAAAAAAAAAATATATCGAGTAGCATCGAGTATTGAAAAGTAACCCTTTAGAAAAACTTGTAAGTCCACACAATGTAATCGATTTCGTGTACTTCACATTGTTTGTACTTACGATATGGGGTACTTGTTTATAACAATTGTATATGAAACTAAAAACATTTGAAATTTTTCAAAAATTTTGTCTAACTTACATGCTGCTATACTTGTGTGTACTTACGAAGTATATTGGCTTGTGGGCCATTACAATGCGGCCATACCCTGGGTAAAGTAAGCCAGCTTGTGTGTAGAGTTTGAAAGCACTCGGGGATTCTAGTAAGTACACACAAGTATCTCCGAGTACTTTCAAACCCTACACACAAGCTGGCTTACTTTACCCAGGGTATGTCCGGATTGTAATGGCCCACAAGCCAATATACTTCGTAAGTACACACAAGTATAGCAGCATGTAAGTTAGACAAAAATTTTTAAAAATTTCAAATGTTTTTAGTTTCATATACAATTGTTATACACAAGTATCCCATATCGTAAGTACACACAATGTGAATTACACGAAATCGATTACATTGTGTGGACTTACACGTTTTTCTAAAGGGAACCTTATATACCAGCACTAATTGAAATTCGATTTTAAAAAATTGAAAAAATTTGTGCAAAATATTGATTACTTGAAAAAGTTCCAACTATGAATGTCATCAATTATTGCCTAAAATCACTCTTTATTGAAATTGAAATGTTCAAATACTCTTTATTATTCTATTTTGTGTATTGCAGTCAGAGCTTTGAAGAATTAATTCCTTTTTGAATGAATTCACTACCAATCGAATTCAATTTTCTCTATAATTGAATGAATTCCTTTTCTTAAGTAATTCACTGAATTCGTTCAACTGAATGCGTTCATCAAACAACAAATTCAAGGAATTAATTCAATTGCAATAGTTCTTTTTATTAAATCAAATGAATTAATTCACCGGTGAACGCGTTCAATTTTATAAATCGAACGGAAAAAAAGTGAATTAATTCCTTACTGAATTAATTCACTACTGAATTCGTTCAATTTCATTTTCGTTCAGTGAATTAAAAAAAATAAAATTACGTTCAGTGAATTAAAAAAAAAAAATAATAAGTTCACTGAATTGAAAAAAAATAAAATAAGTTCACTGAATTGAAAAAAAATAAAATAAGTTCACTGAATTCAAAGCCTGTTTCCTGCCGTTCAGTAGAAGAAAACAATAATCTACAAATAAAATTTTTAAATAATCAATTTTACAGCGTGTGCTAGTAAAAATGAACAAATTAGAAACCGGATGCTGTTTATCAACCTACATGATTCAAAAATAAAGCCTTTTACTATTAAAAATAAAAACTTTACAGATATAGATAAATTTGGAAAAAAAATATAACTATATAACTAGTTTGAAAAATTAATAGTTATATTTTTTTACAAATTTATCTATATCTGTAAAGTTTTTATTTTTAATAGTAAAAGGCTTTATTTTTGAATCATGTAGGTTGATAAACAACATCCGGTTTCTATTTTCTAAAATAAAATTACGTTCAGTGAATTAAAAAAAAAAAATAATAAGTTCACTGAATTGAAAAAAAATAAAATAAGTTCACTGAATTGAAAAAAAATAAAATAAGTTCACTGAATTCAAAGCCTGTTTTCTGCCGTTCAGTAGAAGAAAACAATAATCTACAAATAAAATTTTTAAATAATCAATTTTACAGCGTGTGCTAGTAAAAATGAACAAATTAGAAACCGGATGCTGTTTATCAACCTACATGATTCAAAAATAAAGCCTTTTACTATTAAAAATAAAAACTTTACAGATATAGATAAATTTGGAAAAAAATATAACTATATAACTAGTTTGAAAAATTAATAGTTATATTTTTTTACAAATTTATCTATATCTGTAAAGTTTTTATTTTTAATAGTAAAAGGCTTTATTTTTGAATCATGTAGGTTGATAAACAACATCCGGTTTCTATTTTGTTTATTTTTACTAGCACACGCTGTAAAATTGCTTATTTAAAAAATTTATTTGTAGATTATTGTTTTCTTCTACTGAACGGCAGAAAACAGGCTTTGAATTCAGTGAACTTATTTTATTTTTTTTCAATTCAGTGAACTTATTTTATTTTTTTTTCAATTCAGTGAACTTATTATTTTTTTTTTTAATTCACTGAACGTAATTTTATTTTTTTTTTAATTCACTGAACGTAATTTTATTTTTTTTAATTCACTGAACGAAAATGAAATTGAACGAATTCAGTAGTGAATTAATTCAGTAAGGAATTAATTCACCATTGAATTAATTCATTTGATTTAATAAAAAGAACTATTGCAATTGAATTAATTCGTAACAAAATAAATCGAACGAAAGCAAATATGAATTAATTCCATTCAATATATATTGCTTAGTGAATTAATTCATCGAATTTTTAATTCAGAATTGAAAAATTGAATTAAGGAATTAATTCTTCAAAGCTCTGATTGCAGTGCTTTACCAAACTACCACATTAGCTGTGTTCGGGACTCAACATTGGGATCCCGCGGGATCCCAATTTTACCAAAAAGCGTTTTCTTACTACACAATTGGGTAAATGAGAGCTGTCATGAGAGAGTAATATTCTTGTTCTTCTTGCACGAGAAAGCCCAGACTTTTTTTTCGTGTAAATTTGGGTAAATTGTTTTAATCAGCTGTTATATCATCAGTTGGGTGCAACTAGTTCAATTGAACTCTTCACTAATTTGAACTATTTATTTTTTTGTAGTAGCTTTTATTAATCATATATGGCCCCAGGGCTTTGGTTATGTAATTTGAAGTATAAAAAAAAAAAGACCTAGTTCACAACTAATAGCTCTTTTAGTTCAATCGATCATTTCATTCATTCAAAAAATATGTTTATCATTTACAAAAATTAGTATAATAGTTGCAAAAGCCTATCGGTGATTTTACAACTTCATAAAATTACCGACAATTTTTTGAAGACGCTTGTTTAAATGTGTTAAAGAGATAAATATGTAAATAAATTGAAGCTTTTGTTTAATATTAAAATCTTTTCCAAATTTAATAAACTATGTATTCCTTTTTGTAAATAGAAATGCCTAAAAAGGAATTTTTTATTAATTTTTTGATTTAAAAAGGGGTTTAACTAGAAAAGCTATCTAGATTTTTACAACAAATTGAACAAGAACTAGAAAGAGCGCTCACCAAAACAAACTATAATGCACAAATCTTTTGACGTTTGTTTTTCGGGCTTCAAATATGGTTTTTCGTGTTCGTTTAATTTGTGCATTTTTGTCATTTCGTGAGAGTATTTCTTGTTAACTCTCATTTTACCGAACTTTACCCAAAAAGTAAAGAAACACACCTTTTATGGGAACATTGTGAAATGTTTTTTTTGTCTGGCAACTGTTAATTCCAATATTTTTTTCGTTTTCTTGTATTTATAAAAAATATCAAATACCTTTAATAAAAACTAGTAATGTAAAATTTTAAGTTGAATAAAGAAAGCATAAAGAAAATCGAAGGCCATTGCCAAATTACTCAATCGATTGAATTCCCAACCTTTTTGTTCTATCGATTGAATTCCTAACGACTGAATTCCTAATGATTGAATCCAGTGATTAAACAAATCGAATGCTAAAAAAATTATTGAAGTCTTTAAAAATAAACCGAATGAAACCAATTAAGACTTCATTTGATTTGTAGAATTGCAATTTAAGAATTCAATCATTCCATAGTCAATCGGAATTCAAAATAGAATGACGAATTGAAGTCTTTAGAAAATCTGCCTATGTTTAAGTGTGCTAACAGACTGAAAACCCAATAGGAAATCGTTGTTAAAGTAAAAATTTTAACAACTCGTTTTTTTTTTGTTTTAGGACGATACAACAGATAGCACACCCCTTGCGAACAACCTTAATCATTTATTAATTTCTAAGTGTTCGCGAAAAAATTGCTGGTATTTTTAAGCCGGTCGCTAGACGAAAATTTTCGACGGCTTAGCTTAGTCGGTTTAGCCGTTCGGCGCAGGGCTCTGAACTAGTGTCTACAAATGCAATAAAATGTGCAATGAGATTCACCACTCCCAAAATCAGAGAAAATCGGGCTTAAATAAAGTTTAACGAAATGGCTCAGAAATTTTGTTAAACTTTGTCTATCGACTAAATTGCCCACGCTGAGTTCAATGATGGAACTATTTTTTTCAGTCACGCCCCCTTTAAAGTGGGCGGGCATACGAAAATTAAAGAAGCAGTGATGAAATTCCTTAATCCCAGCCGAAGGTCTGCTATGCTAGAAAGAAACCAATTTGGAAACAATTTGTAAACCTTGTTTCGAAAATCATACATCGTGGTAAAAAATTGTTGTTGTTTCACATGTTATATTTGTTCAATTTAAGACACATCTAACGCTGACGTACTGATTTAGGTCGTATGCTTAAAAAAACATAGTTGTCAACTGTCGGTATTTCGGTAATAGTATTTTAGGATTAAAGGTTTTTCAGTTACAGCAACGATATTTTATGGATTTAGGGGTTTTATTTGATTTTTTCAATACATTTTTGACTTTTAGTCAACGTTGGCTTTTCCCATTCCCATACAAATTTGACGTTAGTAGCCTTGACTAAGCCATATGTGAACATAGCGCTCTGTAACACATTTAATAGTTGTGTTCACGTACTCAACATTGGGTAAAGGTAGAATTAAGCCCAAATTACTTGAACGTAGACGTAACGTGACGTGTCTCCTTATGGAAAATCTGATAAGTTAAAAGAGTATAGCTGACAATTTATTTCATTTTTACTCATTATCTAAAATTGATTCACCTGATTCGTCACGATGTTTATTTGCAATTAATTTGGGCTTTAGTCATACGTAAACGTAACGTGACGCAACACGTGATCCAACCTACGCACAGAAAAAACGGGGAATAAGCTCCGAGTATATATTTATACAACTACATAATTTCCAAGTTAGGATTACAATTTTCTAGTAAAATAAGTAATTTTTTTGTAAAATATAAACAAGCCTTGTAAAATATATATGTATGTACTTTAGAGTTCATCAGAAATATATAAAATTTCTTTGATTTTGGGATATCATAATTTTTTTTTATTTTTTTATTTCAACTCAACTCAAAAATTTGAAAAAAGTTACTTTTTTATTACACACAATGAAAATATATTTCCTGCTGAGAACATTGGTGCAAAAATTGTTGATATACCGCGACCCGTTAAAAAGTTATTTAATAATCAAATATGTTTAATAAAAAAAAATCTTTGTAAACATTACAAAACTTACAAATTATTTTGTCTTTACTAAAAAATAAATTTATAATGCGGCAGCGAGTATTGAAAGCTGCATTTTAATTAGCTCAAATACTTTTTCATTGAATTAAAAAAAATCCAAATTTGATTAGCTAATAACTTTTTAACGGTTCGCGGTATATCCAGAATTTTTGTACCCATGTACTAGTGTTCCCAATTATTCGACGTAGGCGGTTAACCGGTTAATGCATTATTCGAAAAATCACAAAAATTGATTAATCGGTTATTCGGGTCGGTTAATCGAGAAATTTGGCGATTAATCGATTAATCGTTTAATGCGAAATTAATGTATTTCCTTAAACGTGACATATAAACTCGATATATTTAAAATTTTTTCATATTTTAAGACTGAAAAGTTTCGGTCTGAGATTTTTTAAATCAAAACTTTTCTTGTACTAATAGAGAAAGGTCGGAAAAACTTAAACTGTCACGTATCGATAACTTAATGTAGATTTTTATTTCGGTAAGGCACATCTACACGGGATAGAAAACTCGCTAGACTTTATGAAAATGCAGCACTGTATAAGTCGGCGCAATATAATGTCTAGGCCATTGGCAATTACTGTCAAAAATAATTTCTTTAATTAGTAACAATTTTTAAGATGTCTTGTAACTTTATTGAATATTTCAGTTTAATAAATGCACTTGTTGGTATTTGGAGAACTAATACTCGGGAACTAGTATTAAAAAATTAGTGCCGACTATATTAGAGGGGACAAATTTAGCGCAAACTCTACGAGATTTTTATCCCGTGTAAATGTGCCTTTAGAAACAAATTTTAAAAATCTGAAAAACATTAGATACAAAATTTCTTGCAATATAATTTTTAATCAATACTGTCACAATAAAATTTGATATTGCATTTAAAAAATGTTACTCGTATATCTAAAGTTCTGAAGATTTTATTAAAATTCTTTCTTCTCACCTTAAGAAATAAAAAACGAAAAGCCTTTTTACATTGAGCCATCGACGTAAAGAATTTTAGTTTTATTTGAGTTGAATTTTAGAATGAAAGTACTCAAATTGTTGATTTTCTCAGTCTCTTTTTCGTTTTCTAAGGGCCTTAATAAAAAAATAACATAAACTTTGAGTGAACTTACGCAGACAGAATTTTATCAGACGAATTTTAATGAAAATTTTAAGTAAGCTAATAAAGCTCTTTTATGAAGCTCTTTTTAAAAAAACTTTTTTTGGGTATATGAAATTTCTCTCAGTGTGCAGTTACAGATGTCAAATTCCATATAAATTAAAATTTTTTAACTTTCATTTTGTGCTGTTAGGTTATTTGTTTTAATTTGAATAAAAATATAAATTCAGTGAAACAGCTTCGGGTTCCATGGTATTGTAGTGGAACATGTTGTAGAATTGATGTGGGTTTGAACGGATTAGACATACTTTCTTGGGAGAAGTTAGAAAAGTTAGAGTTTTAACAGAATTAATGTCAATTTTGGGACACAGTTTTAAAACAAATGCAATCTTGGCTTAAAGGACATGGAAATATAATTTACATTAGTTTAAAATTTTAAAAGAATTAAAACAGAAATGGAACATTGTCTTGCATTTCCTAAGGCTTGCTCCAGCCAAACACGTCTTGTGTTTTGAAAAGTTTAAAATTAAGGGGGTAATTTTCTAAAACACTTCGGTGAAGTATTGCGTTATTTCTATAGAAATTGTTTTTGTTACAAAAACAATTTACATTGAAAGTTCCCTTCACTTCACCCAAAACAGGTATTTAAAGCCTTAAGGACCTCTTTCACTCGATTTTTAAAGAAATTGATGATGTTTTAGTTAATTTTAAACTTTTCTAAGCTTTTCTTGCAATTTGATGACGTTTTGGGGGAAAATTAAGGAAAAATTCCATATTAAAAATGTAACCGGTTAATCGACCTATTTTAACCGATTATTCGGGTCGAATAATTATTTGAGTTTTAAATTATTTGTTTCGACATTAACTGAAATAGAGGCGATTAATCGAGGAATCGGTTAATCGGTTAACCGAATTGGAAACACTACCATGTACTAAGCCGGAAATACATTTTCATTGTGTGTAATAAGAAAGTAACTTTTAGAAGTTTTTGAAAAGGTGGATTTTCGAACCACTCTAATATCTGGTGTATTTTGAAAATGGAAAAAAAAGTTTTTTATATTAAATTTTGTTGTAGAATCGAATGGTAAAGTCAGATTTCCTATAAATGCAGCTGTTTTTGCTCCGGAGGAAAAGGGTCTTAAAATCAGCGTTTTTGGCCGACTTGCGCCAGTGGAAGGAGTTGAAAAAAAAGAGAAAAAAACGCCATTCTTTTTTTCTATGCAAAAACTAAAAAAAAAAGTGATGAAATCCGAAAATCTCATTTATAACGAACTCTAATGTACATGTCTAGTAAAAATATCTATAAAATATATCGCACTTGGTCAACAAGAGGGTATTAACTCGAAATTTTCAACATTTCACTTTTTGCAAGAAATCAACTAACAACATCAATATCTATCTACTGTAAAAATTTCAACGTATTCCGATTACTCTTTCATCTCGAAAACCACATTTGAGACCATTTTCGTGATAGTGTAGTGAAAGTATCAGTAAAATGGTATTTTTTTGCAATAGTTGCAAAAATTTAAAAGAAAAACAATGTAAATATATCTTCAAATGGAACTTTCTTACTATGATGTATTCGGATTTTCAAATTCTCTTGAAATGTAACCACAAACAGTTTTTCACCTCTACTGAAAATTTTAAAATTTCGAGTTAATACGCTCTTGTTGATCAAGTGCGATATATGTTTTACTACACCCAAAATAATACATAGTTACTGATTACTACATTTTCCACTATGTCATAGTTGAAATAACCCTCACTATCACATAGTGAATATGAAATAGTGGAGTACAACTACATTTAATTGAAATATAGAATTCAACTAAGGATAAAGTCAATGCCAACGATAGTGTGGTTAAATGTAGAAAGTGTCAACTATGTGCAATTCAAAAATAGTGAATAGAAACCATGTAACTTGCCATTTTACGCTATTTTCCCAAAACAAACACAACTTCAACCTTTTTATAAAAATTTATTAACATTTACAATATTTACATATTAAATTATTATTCATACTTCTTCGATGACCTTTCTCCTTTGTTTTTTGCTTCTTCCACACATTGCAAAAAGTTGCGTTTTGCTAATTTCATTATTTTGATGTTCTCCTGAAAAATTTGCGTTAAGTCTGCATCTGTAAAATATAAGAAAATTTTGAGATATTTTGTAATTAAAGTCATAAATATATTTACTTACAAAAAAAAAATATTGTGGTTTGTTATATGTTCTGTATGCACATATTTTATTTTTTGTTATTGAAAGAAGAAATATTTTGAAGTTTTAGATCACAGGGCAACATAAAAACATTTTTTCGACTTTGTTCATAGTTGTTCATAATTAAGATAGTTGATTTTTATAAAATATAAATTCATTATGGATTTTATTGACTATGCCACTACGTACTTTTTTCTGTGTAGAAAATTGTAAAACTCACTTGGAACTTATGTATTGTACATACATAGTTGTATAATCACACATCACACTTACTATACGTAAATGAAATGAGTCGGGACGAATTATCGAACTATTCACTCAATGGAACCAAATATGTGAATCATTTACAACAAATAGTGCAAAAGTTGCCAGTTTCTTTGTAATATTACAACCAGCAAAGCTCGGAAGCCAAAATTAAAAGAGCTGCTCAAATGAAAAAAGCTCGAAACTAAAAAAAAAGGAGCTTATAAAAATGAAAAGGCTCATAGACAAAACCGAATAGAGTTTTTTTAAATCAAGCAGCTCGTATAAAAAATTTCATAGCGCTTTTTTTATCGAGCAGCTCTTTAACGAAATTTAATTGAGTTTTTTGAAATCGAGCCGCTAAAAAAGCTCTCTTAAGTTACAGGTTAAGCTCGCACTTAGTTACACTATATCCAACAGTACTATAGTCCCTAGATTTTGAATTTTAAAAACCCATACGTAAAAAATTACAAAATAATGGCTGAATGTACAAATAGGCTTTGTGGTTCAAAAAATGAAATTTTTTTTTCAACTAACGTACTTAGATTACAAATTTTAAAAAACCGCACTCAAAAAATTACAAAATAGTGGTGGAATGCGAGAAAATACTGTATGGTAGAAAAAATTAATTAAAACACTGAATCAGTGATTAACATTCTGCAAACGAATACAATGATGGAACAATTTTCTTTTTTGCAAAAAAATTTTTTTCGCGATTTTTTTTTCAAACTAAGCATTAAACTTTGGTATATGAAATTGGTATTATAGTCCATAGATTATGAATTTAAATAAAACACACTTAAAAAATTGCAAAATAATGGCGAAAAGCGACAAAAGACTATGGTGCAAAAATTTAATTAAAAAACTTAATCAGCAATTTACATTCTGCAAACAAATATGTTGACCCGAGTAAAAATAGTTATATATGAAATTATATAATTTAATATGAATTAATATGTTTATATATAGTCAAGTGTAACACTATATCTTTGCGGATATAATTATGTATAGCTTTGAGTTTTTCAAAAATTTCTTATATGATGTCATATATAGATCAGTATAAATATACATGTCCCCATATATATTTATATGTGCCATATCTATTTACATATGCTATGACAATTTTAATACATCGTCATATATAATTAAAAATGGCTTTATCGGAAAATATATAAAGTTTTATATAGCTCAATATTCATTTTTTTCCTAACCCGAGTAAAAATAGTTATATAGGAATTTATATAATTTAATATGTACTAATATGTTTATATATAGTCAAGTGTGACAATATATCTTTGCAGATATAATTATGTATAGCTTTGAGGTTTTCAAAAATTTCTTATATGATGTCATATATAGATCAGTATAAATATATATGTCGCCATATATATTAATATGTACCATATCTAGTTACATATGCTATGACAATTTTAATACAGCGTCATATATAATTAAAAATGGTTTTATCGGAAAACATATAAAGTTTTATATAGCTCAATGTTAATTTTTTTTCGGAGTTGTTTTAGATATGTTTAAATATAGCGCAATATTAAAAAAATTCTTATGTTTTTTAGAGATATGTTTATGTATGATTTCAAAATATAAAAGATGTACTCATAATAACTCGTAAATTCCTTGTAAACCTTGTATAAATACAAGCCATATTTTTTATTTATCGAATTTGACATTAAACTCATAAACATACCAGGTTTACACAGTTTACGGGTTTATATGAGAAGGCTTAAAATGCTTGGTTACAATTATGTACAATGTCTTTTTAAAAATTTTTTATTTAAATTTTGAATTCTTAACTTAGGGCTGTTATTTTCGTAGTACTTCTTAATAGTTTTCGTTTTGAACCTAAAATATAAAGCGTTATATTTATGTCTTTCTACATCAAATTAGATATGATTATATCGGGTCAAAATCCGGATAAGATTCTATATGATTCAATATATTTAGATCTTATCCTGTATAATTTTATCCACCATTTTTCGGATCATAGTATATCTCCAATTATATTAAATAAGATATCATTACATATGGCATCATATTATTTTTTTTACTCGGGGATGCAAAAAATTTCCTATTTGCAAATTTTTTTCGCGATTTCTTTTTTTTTTGCAACTAGCCGCCAAACTTTGTTTCATGAAATGGGTATTTAATCCCTAGATTATAAATTTAAAAAAACCGAACTTAAAAAATTGTAAAATAATGGCGGAACGCGAAAAAAAGTCCTTATGGTGCAAAAATTTAATTAAAAAACTTAATCAGCTATTTACATTCTGCATACAAATATGTGGATGCAAAAATTTTCCTGTTTGCAAATTTTTTTTTTTTTTTCATTATTTTCACTACCCAGTCAGAAAAATACAAACGGGAAAGTGGTGGCAAAGCACTTTAATAGGTGGTACAAGTACTGGCAAAAAGTGCTTTTCCATTCCCAAAATGATAACATCATTAGACAAAAGGACCAGCTGTTCAAAAAGCGCCGGAAAAGCACTGGAGGAACAAAATTGTTAAACGTTGGCAAAACGCTGGCAAAACCAATAAATAGGTGGTCTGGAAATATATTTTCCAAAATAAAATTTAAAAAAAGTTCATATGTATTTTTTTTGGTCCTGCCGTGATTTGAACCCAGGCCGTCAGATTGGCAGACGATTGCTCTACCCACTGAGCTAACGAGACATATAATATTTGATGGCTAAACACATAAATGAGTGATAATAGCTGGACAACTACTGGCTGTGCCAAAATGCTAGTACTGGCAAACAATTTTATGTAACTAGTATGCCAGTGTTGGGAGGGCAAAAAAAAAGTTGGTCTTGAAGGAGCTTTCCCACAAACAAAAAAATTGATTTTATAAAACAAAAAAAATTTTAAATTAAAAAAAATCCAAAAAAATTTTTTTGCTTGAACTCGGAACCTTCCGACTACAAACATTTTTTAACGAAGCATCAGCATTTTTATAAAATCATTGGTTTTCCAGTGAATTG
Organism: Leucophora obtusa; assembly: GCA_949987735.1. Taxonomy (NCBI): domain Eukaryota; kingdom Metazoa; phylum Arthropoda; class Insecta; order Diptera; family Anthomyiidae; genus Leucophora; species Leucophora obtusa. Next base: position 39,545,713 of record OX465296.1, read on the forward strand.
ATTTTTGTACGCCTGGTAGCATTGGCTAGGTAGCACTGGATAACCACTGGTTGCAAACCTTGGCATATCACTCTAAGCCAATTCTTTGCCAGTGGTTTTTTTTTATAAACCACCGAAATTTTTGTAAAACAAATACTGGTAAAACGCTTTTCGCAAACGCTGGCAAAACGTCCCAAATGAGTGTTCTGCCAGTCATTTATTTTTAATACCGTGGTTACCCAGTGGTATGCCAGTGCTTGATTTTTTGTACCACTGGCGATTTCTGACTGGGTAGGCACAAAACTTCGTTTCATGAAATGGGTATTATAGTCCCTAGATTACAAATTTTAAAAAAACAGTACTTTAAAAATTCCAAAATAATGGCGGAACGCGAAAAAAGGCCTTATGGTACAAAAATTTAATTAAAAACCTTAATTAGCGATTTACATTCTGCAAATAAATGTATTGATGCAGAAATTTTCCTTTTTGCAAATTTTTTTTTCGCGATTTCTGTTTTTTTTTGCAACTAGCCGCCAAACTTTGTTTTACGTCCTTGGGTTATGAATTCCAAAAAACCGCACTTAAAAAATTGCAAAATAATGGCGGCATGCGAAAGAAGGCTTTGTGGTGCAGAAAATAATATAAAAGACTTAATTGGCGAACGAATATGTTAATGCAAATATATTCCATTTTGCCAACATTTATTTGCAAACTAACCACCATACTTTGTAAAAGATTTGGGTATTTTAGTCCCTTATGTAGTTAACAACTTTTAACATTTCTTTTGAAATTCTATTGGAAATGCTGTATTTAATATCTGTATTTAATATCTAAAGTGCCTATGCATTTTTATAAAATGAATTTTGTATGAAAAATTTGTTTTATATGTCACTTATAAATTTTAAAAGTGATTATGCATATGACCCTAAATATTTAATTTTAATTTTTTTTGTAAACCAGCCAAAAGAGTTTTCAAATTTACTTGAAAAGAGCTTACGTTTTCATAATGCTCGATTTATTTTTTGGAAAAGAGCCTTTTTTTGTGAAGCTTTTTTAATTTTTTGAGCGTAATCATTGAGCTTGTTTTAAAAAATTGAGGAAGCTATATTTTTTGAGTTATTTACATTTTTATATAAGAGCGAGCTAACATTTTTTGGCTCGTTTAAAAAAAGAGCGAGCTTTTCCATCCCTGATTACAACTATATAAAAGGTTTGTTCCACGTAATTATGGGTAAAGTCTGGTAAAATTAGAGTAAACAAATAATTATCTCAAAAAATGGAAAAATTGCTCACAATACCGGGAACGCACAAAACCACATTTCAAGTCCAAAAATTAACGTCAAAGTTATTCATATAAACAAAAGCTATTTTTAAGTATAAAATATCGAAGGGAATAAAAAAAAAGTTTTAGAACGTGGTATTTGTTAACGATATTAATTATTGTTTACAAGTTTTGTTAATATTTTAATTATTTTAACAAATTTAAAACAGCTGATTTATAAACAACTAGTGATTTGACAGTTTTACCATTTTATCCGAAAAGTACGGGTAACTTCTGGTAAAAAAGAGAAACAAATTATTCTCTCATTAACGCTCTCATTTACCCAATTTTTAACAATAGACACAGTTTTTGGTAAGATTGGGTTTCCGCGGATACCCGCGGTAACGTACGTGAAACAAACCTAAAATTAATAACAAAATTGTCAAGACGCTTAGAAAAATGCTGTAAAGAGTTAAATATGTAAGTAAATCGAAGCTTTTGCTTAATATTACAACCTTTTCCAGGTTAAATAAAGTATGTATTTAATAATACTATGTATATTGTAAATAAAAATACTTGAAAAAGATATTTTTTTTATTAAAATTTTTAATTTAAAGATCGATTGAATTAGAAGAGCTAACCGAACTTTACCCAAAAAGTACGGAAACACAGCTACAATTTAAATGAGAATGAGTATTTTGATTTTTGTCTCTTTCCTATCCATTCAAAACTTAAAAACGAAAATATAAAGAGAAATTCTGTTCAGAATCGATTTTCCTTTTGCGTTTAAATGACTTCCTTCTTTTAAATGACTTCTTTTAATTTAAACTACAATTATTGGGTTGCTATCCATCCTGTCACGCTCAATCCTCGCTCTACTTATTTGGTCTCTTTTTTTTATAAAAAGGTTTTCCCAAGCATTTTTCTCTTTGTTGAGTTTGCTGCGAGTTTGCTAATTATCGTGAGAACAGTATAGTTTCTCTACAAAGTATATACTCTTTTTTTACAGTCGTAGTTTAGTTTGTTCTAATTTACCCAAAACAACAACAATTTTGACAATAGAAACGATTTTTAGTAAAATTGGGTACCCGCGTTAACTTTTATAGAAACAAAGCTTTTCTTAACAACTTATTTGTAAAATTGTTTGTTTCTTTGTAGGAATTCGCAGTTTAAGTGCTAATGCTAGCACGTTGTAAAATAACATGATTTTTTAAGTTTAACCCATAGAAAGTTCTCAAATTTACGATTAATGCTAAACTAGGGCATACACGTTCATATTATTGATCAGTTTTTCAAAAATCAACCAATCAAAACTTTTTTTTAAAACATACTTTGTTCTGATTGGTTGATTTTAAAAACATTGATCAATAATCAACCAATCGGAACATTTTCATTTTTAGTGATTGGTTGATCAATAATATTAAACGTGTATGGCTGCCTTAGTTTACTGCTGAAAATAGTAGAACTGTGAATTCCATCAATATTTTAAAATAGTTTAAAGTCAAACAATTGATTGAAAAAAATTATTCGATTAATACCATAACGAGTAATTGATTGAATGACATATAAAATACTGTATTTAAAAGATAACGATATTTTATTTATTTCGGTAACGGTATATTGGTAACGGGTTTTTAAGAGTAACGGTAGTCAGTTAAGAAGGTTTTGAATCGTCAATGGTATTTTAGCGGTATTGTCTGCCAACCCTGAAACAACAACGAAAACGATTTTGTTGTTGTTTTGTGTGTATTGTATTGCATTTGTAGACCTATGGGAATTAAGGTGTGTTTACAATGTGTTATAATGGTGTCATTATTTTGTTTCTAGAATCTCCTGTTATACCACCGACCAGGTGGCTGTTTTCCACTTTGGCTCCTTTGCTTTTTATGACTGTGGCTTTGCGTCGTAACTCAGTAAATAAAACTGGTGCTGCTTTGGGTATTTGTGTGGCAATGATATTGTCCATTGCCAATCATGCTTTCTTTTTCAGTTTGGCGGCATTTTTCTTTACCTCATCAAGGGCTACTAAATTTCGATCACATATGAAGCGAAAAATTGAAAAGGACTTTAAAGAAGGTAAAAAAACGAATTGTAGCTCACATCTACCATGAACTCTTTAACACGGTAAAATTTATATGTATCAGTTTTTCCCTTGTAAATATGTTTTTAGAGTATTTGTATTTTGTATTTATTTAATTTGGGTTTCTATTACAACAAGACATAATATTTTATAAATAACAGTATTAGAATCAGAAAAGTTATACAGTAATAATAAATTAAATTGTGATTAAAAGATTTAAAAATTTAAAAATATTTAAAAAAATTAAAAAAAGATAAATATAAAACTAAATTTATAAAAAAAATAAAAACAGTTATTAAATAAAAAAAAATTGATTTACCCAGTGTAGAAAACCATTACCATATATGTATGTGGTTATGTAACTACATACTTGGTAATGGTAATTAGTTACTTTTGTTATTACATTTCTTATTACCTTTATATGGCGATGTCGCGAAAAATAATGAGTTATGGTTACACACTTGCATACGAAAAATCAAAAAATATATCGTTACCTATGTGCTTACCAGTACTGACAATAATAATGAGTCTAAAAATAGATTTTTAAATAACAAAATTATAGAAAAAAAAATATTTTTTATTGAATCGAACCTGGGTCTACAAATTGCAAGTCAATAGCTCTACCATCTAAGCAATATCGACATGTAATATTTAATAGATAAAAACATAATTGACCTGCTGCATATAAGTAAGCTTACTCGCCAACATACAAAAAATCAAAAAATATGTGGTTACATATATCATTACCAGTGTTTAAAAAATATTGAGTCTAAAAATAGATTTCAAAAAATTTAAAAAAAAATATAGAAAATTATTTTCTATTTGAAATATTGGTAAAAATAAGACATTATCAGTAACTCATTATTATATGTTTTAAAATAATGCAGAAGGTAAGTGGGTGTCATTACTGGTAGTCCACAAAATAATATGTCATTACCGTTTCTACACTGGGTATATAATAAATAATACAAAAAATGAAACAAAATGAAAATCAAAAGAAATGAAATAAAAAAGATTTATGATAAATATTCGACAAGTAATTTTCGAAATCTTATTGCGTTGGCTGTGGTCTGCAAATTATTAGAAGTTGGTTCCACAGATGTATTGTGAATATAAAAAACTGACTTTTGGAAGCATGATCACGATGACGAAATTGGGTTATGTCCTTGCCTCTTGGAGATATAAAGAATTGTAAACGATCATATACATATTTTGGCTCCTTTGTAATAATAAATTTATGAATGAAAATAACGTTTTTGAATTTAAGATAGTCGAAAAAAGACATATTAAATATACGGGTGGAATACTGGAATATATGATCAAATCTTTTTAAACTATAAATGTAACGGATTATGTTATTGTAGGTTGTGGTAAGTTTTCTCATATCATTAGAGTTGCAACCAGTGAAAATTTCCGATGAATATAGGAGTGTTGGTTGAAGATATGTTTTTGCAAGCAGTATTCTAACTATCAAGGGGGTTAAGTGTTGATTGGCCCATAGATTTCGCAGCATACTATATGTTCTACCACTGGCCTGGTTAATAAGATTTGACCACGTTAACGTGTTACTAAATATAGCATCTACATTTTTAGCCGTGTCTACAATATCAATTTTTAAACCACCAAGAAAGATATTTATTCCATCATCAATTTGTAAGTTTTTTTTCTTTATTAATAAGCATTTTGATTTATTTGGATTGAGACGCAATCCATTCACTGAAGCCCATGTAAAAATTTTATCTAGATCATGATTTAATTATTGAGTTTTTGAAGTTATCAACTCCTTGGAGCAACTAAGATAAAGCTGAACGTCATCAGCATACATTTGTATATTTGAGTAATGAAGTTGTTGTGGAAGATCATTACAATATAGTGAGTATAACAGTGGTCCGAAGATTTTCATACAATTTCCATCCAGAGCCAAAATCATTACTACACACAAATTATTTTGAAGGTAAAATTAACTAAAAATACAATTTAAAACGAATAAAATTCAGTTAAAACCGGTCTACTCAAATTTTCATTTAATTGAAAAATTTTTTCATTTGTTTTTGACTATCAATAATTGACTATCAGAAACTGTAAAATCAACTTAAATTTAATTTATGTTTACTATAAAAATAACAAACAAAATGGTGCGAAGAACTAAATTTAAATTTGATTTTACTAAAAAATTAAAAAAAAAAAAAAACAATTCGGATAACTGTATTGTTTTTTTTATTTTAAATAACTTTTACTACAAAATACCTTTTTCTGGATAATTTTTTTAGTTTTATTTTAAAACAATAAAAATTGACTAGAAAATTTGACTGTTATTTTTTGGTTGAGTGTAGTTGCGCTAGGGTAGAACACGTACTTCTGATCAATAGACGCTGGGGTCGATAGGTGGTGGGCGACCTCCAAGAACTATATGGTTGCTATGCTGATGGCGGTTGACACTACATCTTGGTGGATGCTGTTGAGTTCCACACTCAACCAAAAAAGTCTGTAATGGCTACTGAAAATTTTGCTGTTATTACGGCAAATTTAACTGTTTTGAGGCCAGCGGTATTTTTTGCTAATTTTAGCAACACATGTCTGCTGATCTGTAGTACAATAAAATTAGTAGAACAAATTAGTAGCCGCTACTAAATTTTAGTAAAATTTATGTAAAATGCAATTCAAAATCGATTTGCTAAAATCAGTTAAAAAAACTTACTAAATATCATAATTTTAGTACAATGAAATTAGTATAAATAATTAGTTGCAGCTACTAAATTTCAGTAAATTGCTGTAAACTGTAATTTAAAATCAATCTGCTGAAATTAGCAAAAAATTGTACTAAAAAATAAAAAAACTGTAAAATCTAAAAAAAAAAAAATTTCTTTCGATTGTAACAAGCGAATATTTACTTCACCGTACTTGAAATTTGGAGTCAAAATTGCAAACGGTTCTCCAGTTATTGCCGTTTTATGCATTGGAGATGCAATAAAATTTTCTGGGTGTTATTTCTAAACTAAGAATATATCAATAGTAACAAATATAAACTAAACAAGAATTGTAAAAAATCAAAAAAAAAATATTTTTAAATTAGTATATTTTTCTGCTAAATTTAGCACTCAGTTTTGAAAAATTAGTCAAATGTTTTTCTGAAATCAGCAGCGAAAATTAGTAAAAAAATCCGTAATTTGTAATAAGAGAATAGCAAAAATGATTACTAAAAATAAAAATTGTACTAATATCAGTATAAAAATAGTATAGTGCGATTGGAAATTGTTTACAAATTTTTTTACAAACTTTTTTATCTGAGTGTAGTTTATAATTTCATATTGTATTGTAGATAGCAGCGGAAATCAAGGCGAGTGCGGCGGGGAGCTCGGTCAATGTAGAGTAGGTTGTTGTTAGGATGATCCGGGGAGTAACAGGATTAAATAACTTGCTTAGTAAGCAATTCGTTGTGCTCCTGAACCTTTAACATACACTCATACAAATAAGTCCGTAAAAATAGCAGAAAAAGTTACTAAAAATTAGTTAAAAATGATGCTGCAGAAAAAACTGCTAATATTAGCGAATCAGTTTGCTAAATATTAATAAAATGAAAACAGTAAAAAAAACTGTTAAATTTACAGAATTTTAGTAATATTTGAGCTAAATTTTTGTTAATTGCAAATAACAATTTAACTTGCTTAAATCAGCAAAAAAAAAATTGCTAAATAATAGTAAAATGAAAATAGCAAAAAAAAAAAACTGTTAAATCTACAAAATTTTTGCTAAAATTGTCTGAAATCAACAAAACTTTTGCAGATTACTAGTGGACTGGAAGAAGGTAAAAAAGGAGCAAATGAAATTAAAATTAATAAATAAAAAATAAATGTGTATTTAAAAACATACTTGGGACCAGTTTATTGAATGTGTCAATTAATTGAAATTTTTTTCAATTGGCATTGTTCAATGCCTAAATGCCCATTTATAATTGATGAAAGAAGTATTTGTTTTCATGTTTTAATAAAAGAATAAATTAAGAAAAAAAATTAAAAATTCGCGTATTTCTTATATTCTTTTATATTACAATGCTTTTTCTTCAATTATGTGTACATTTTATTACCATTGTTTTCATCAATGCAAATTGAAAAAATTTCATTGGGATTGAATGGTGATGAAATTTTTTGGCATTGACATTGAGATAAAGTAATGCCAATTATATTTCAATGCCAATGAAAATTTCCCAAGAATGATTTTTTGTAAAAGTGGTAATATTTATAGACAATAATATGTTAAACCATGTTACAACCATACTATGTACACTCAAAAAAAAAAGTCAGTAAAGTCAGCAAAAAATGTTGCTGTGTCAGCAAATTTTTAGTCAGGAGCGTGCTTGCAAAAAAGTTGGTAATTTCAGCAAAAGGTTTGCTGAAAATCAGCGAGCTGATTTTTACCAAAAAAATAGTAATCTTCAGCAAAAGTTTTGCTAACATTTAGTCGACTGCAAATGAAAAAAATCCTTGTTAAAATCACTAAACTTTTTGCTGAATATTAGTAGACTGAAAAAAACTCAAAAAACTTGTAGCGAAATTTTACTTTAGTTAATTTATTTGCTGAAAATTTAAATATAGAATATGTGTAGAGTTGTTTTTCTTTTTTTGTCATTTCCGTTTCCAGACAAGCTGCGACATCTACATCTTGTCTATCTGGTTGTCGTCCACGCTATGCATGCGGTTATCAGCACAATTTTTGTAGCAAAATAAATTAGTAAAACATTAGTTCAAAATTAGTTTAGTGCTAAAAAAATATAACTAAATTTTTTGCTGAAAACGGAATTTCAGCAAAAAAATTGCTGAAAACTAGTACACTTGATATACAAGAAGTTTTACTAATTTTTCTACTAACTTATTTTTTTGAGTGTAGATGCATTACTTGAAGTCTACACGAGACATCGATTTGTTCAACCAACGAACAATTTTTTGTTCGCCTATGAATTTGTCTCGTGTGGACCACTCTTGTTAATGTTTTGTTCTTGTTCAGACAACGTTGTCAGCACAATTGTTCTCACAACTATGTGCGACATCAACCACAATGCCAGATCTAATTTTTACTTAGTGGCATTACTAAAAACTAAAGAAAATTAATAAAATGTTAAGAAAAAGTAAATAATTTGCATTATTATTGAATTTAATGCAATTTACTTTTTATTTTTGGAAAAAGATTAGTGAAAAACACATTGAAAACATGAAAATAAATAGTTTCATTTGTGACCTACTCCAACAAAAAACAATGAATTGTCTGCCATTACGTATTCTCCACCCAAAACAAATGGACAAATTTTTTCCCGTTATTCTGCTGACGATTAGTTTTTGGGCAAACAAATCAATGTCTCGTCAAGACGCTAAGTTAGAACAACAAACACGACAAACAACAACAAAAAATGTAATCGGCTACTTTTGATACATAGCGAAAGCATACGAAAAAATCCCTGAACTGTCAAACTCTCTCTAATGCATCTACCTAGTATGGTTGTATCATGATGTTAACCATAACAAAATGTATTTCAGAGACCCTTCTTTTGATTTTCATTGTTTGCTGATCGGATATGTACTTCCGAATTTATTTGAGTTTCCATTTTCACCTCTAAAGCTCCACCCACAGGAAAGAAGGTGTGGCCGATTAAAAATATTGTATTCTTTAACCCATATTATCCTAGCGTCGTCATATGACGGCCTCTTTTTAAATGTGCATAATTCCGTTACTTTAAACATGGCAGGACTTGTGTTAAGAGTTTTGTAAACGAAAGATGTCAAATATTCATTCCGTGTTTATTTTATCCACTTTGGTTATTGTTTCTGGACACAGTGAATGACCGAAAATCACAAAAATTCCAAAACTGCAAAAATTATGATTTCTTTCAATAAAGAAGGAAAAAAAATAAATTTAATACATTAATATATTTTTCTTGTTTGGTTTTTCTAAAAGTCAACTAAATTTGCTCCATATTGGTAAAACTACAATATTCTAATCGCGATTTGGAAAAATTATATAATGTAATGAATTTGGGAGAATATGTGTACAAAATGTACAAAATTTTTATTTTTTTTTTTTTTTTAAATATAAGCTGTGTTTTCGACTTAACTATATCCGTTAACTCATAAAAAAACTCAAATTGCATCAAAATGCGTTTAAGACGAAAACTAACATATTACTTCTCGTATGCACGTTAACTTTCAACACGGATAATTATCAACGTTGAAAACTCAGCGTTTATACATTTTCACATCTAATTTAATTTATTCGCGTTACTTCCTAAAAACTTTTGCTGATGTACGTTCGATTATAACGGAAAAATTATGAACATAACCTCTTTAAAATTTTTTTTGTACTACAATCTGTTTAACGTAGATTTGCTTTAAATACTTAACGTTGATAGGCATGAGACAAAATACAGCTATAGTCATTTTGGGCTGTCTTTGACAAGATTTGGAGCTTCGTACCTTACCTCAGTATGGAATCTACCAAGATCGACAGGAAAATAGCCTTAAACTTCCCGTAGTAGATACTTTACGTTATGGTCGAATAGAAGACTTCCTAAAAAGAAGCCACAACACAACGATAAGCAAAGACAATGTCGAGGCCTCGATATCAAATCGACAGGTCGGGCAGAGTGTTCCAAATGCGATGCTGGATCTTCTTTTTATATATGCCACTTACGAGAGTTATAATTTTTATTTTCTGTCGCTATTCAATGAAATAATGTTAGTTTATTTAAGAAATTCAAGTATATTTGAATTTATTTTGGAAAATAATGCTAATTTTCTATACCTTCAATTGAAAAATGTAGTTTTTAATAAATATTCCTGTTATTTTCATATATTTAGTTAGAATATTCTTCTACCTAAAGTCCAAATTCTAATATGATATTGTCATATTAGATTTTATTTGTTGTTTCAAAAATGGTTGATAATTTTCTGATAGACAATACAATTGTTTCGTAGCCATCACGCTAACTCTACAGTTGTCCGCAATACGAAAATGATAACTTTATTACTCAAACCGAGACATTGCATAAAGTACAAACAATCAACGGGACGAGAATTTTGTACTTTCGTATATGAACTGTCTAATTTGGTAAACCAGCTATAAATCAACTCCTTTTTGAAAGCAACAATTACATAAAAGTAGCCTTTTATGTAATTGTTATTCTTAAATTTTTTTTTTGATTTTTTTTGTAACAATTGTACACATATTCTCCTAGCGTCGTCATATGACGACAGGCAATAACTACGGATCTACTCGTATATAAGACAAAATAATTTCAACTTCAGTTTCGTGTTCCTAGGACCCACAGTAGCAGATCATGTAAGTTTTAAACAAATGGCACAGTTATTTCTTAATTCAGGAGAATATGGGCTAAATAAGCTTAAAAAGTACAATATTGGGGGAAAAAAATTACGGTCATCCCCGTAAACTCCACTTGCTCCCCAGAGATACTTTTAATCACAATTTTCATATCAAAATGGTTCGTCCAAAATAAACCTTGATCTTTGAAAATTAATGTATTACGATAAATAGAAACTTTTCTCATAAATTTTAATAATTTAGATATTTTATGAGTAGGACAAATTTTCAACCATTTCAATTTAGCTTTATTTAAAAAAACTTTTTGCATTATTTTTGTCGAGTTAAAAATATGCAGTAATTTTTATGAGTCCTTTAACATTCTGTTTATAAGCGCTCCAAAATTGGTGGTTTAGTTTACAAAAAATTTGTAAAATTAGCAAATCTTCTGTTAAAAATTAGTAACTAAAATTCAGCAAAATACTGTAAAGTTAGCAAATTTATTGTTAAAAATTAGTAACTAAATTCAGCAAAAAAAAATAGTAAAAAAATTTGTAAGTTAGTAATGTGGAGGTAGCAAAAAAATTAACAAAAAATTAAATTTTAACTAAAAATTAGTTAAAAGTTTGTTAAGTTGAAGTACTAACAGTTTTACTAACTTTTCTACAAACTTTTTTCTATGAGTGTAGTTGTCTCATCGTGAATGTGGTCTTCATTGGATGATATGAAGGGCAACATTTGAGCAACCTGAAGTGATCTCCAGTGGGATTGGCTCAACATTGGGGCAGCTTAATTTAGGACCGATCTACCTATAGCTTTGTACACTCATAGAAATAAATCTGTAAAAATAGCAGAAAAAGTTACTAAAAATTAGTTAAAAGTTATGCTTCAGAAAAAACTGCTAAAATTAGCATATTTTTTTGCTAAATACTAGTAAAATGAGAATAGCAAAATTTTAGTTATATTTAGGCTAACTTTTAGTTAAATGAAAATAGCAAATTGTACTGTAAAATCTGCAGAAAATTTTATTAAATATTTGTAGACTAAAAAAATAGCAAAAATAAACTGTTATATCTACAAAATTTTTGCTATTTTAAAGCTAAATTTAGTTGAATGCAAATAGCAGTCTATTCTGCTAAAATTAGCAGAAATATTTGCTAAAAAATTGTAAACTGCTGTTTTCAAAAGGCTCGATTTTTATTTGCATTTAAAAAAAAATCGAAAAAAATTCAAAAATTTAATTTTTTTGGTGAGCTAAAACTACTAATTATTTTGCTGATTTTAGCAGTTTAATTTGCTATTCTCAATTTATAAAAATTTAGCTAAAATATCACTAAAATTTAACAGTTTTATTTTTGCTGTTCCTATATTACTAATATATAGCAAAAAAATCTGCTAATTTAGCAGTTTTGAAATATAACAGTTGAAGATGAAGGTCCTCAAATGTGATTTACCATTCTGCAACCACAATACTTCTTAAGCTGGACATCCGCAGTATTCTTGTGCAATTTTTGGTATTGTGAAAAAAATTGCCAGTGTGTATGTCATATTGGAAGGTTGTACAATATATTGGAAAGAATCAATAGAGTGGAGTGGAGTGCACCTTTTACACTTGTTTGTTTATGTTAAAAAAGAAGTACATCTAGCTCATCAATTATAGTGCTTTTTCTACTGCTTTGGCATCTCTTTTTTTGCTGGGCTGTACACAGCTGTAAAATTGTGTGTGAAAGACAATGTCAGCAGCTTCGTCACACAGAAAAAACAGGGGGAATATTACCTAAGAGCTATGTAATTATCAGAGAAGACAGAAAAAAGCAAAATCCGATGTCTTTAAAGCAAAAAAATATTGTAAAAAAGCAAGAAAAAAGCAAAAGTAAAAAAACTTGGAAAAACAATAGTTTTTTTTATTTTTTAATTCAAAGTTAACAGAAAAAATATTTTTTGTGAGCAAAAAAAGTATTTTTGGGCAAAAAGTCTTTAAAAAAGCAATTAAAAGCTCAAAAATCTTAGAAGCTATTTTAAAACTAAAAAAACGGAACATCCAAAAAAAGCACAAGAAGCAAATATGAGTAAAACAAGCAATAAAAAGCATAAAAAGCAAAAACAGCAATTTTGTCTGCTCTGGTAATTATACAACTACATAATTTTTAAGTTAGTTTTACAAAGTTCTAGTAAATTATGCACATCTTTTTGTAAAATATATACAATCCTTGCAAAATATATACATGTGTAGCGGAAAATATCCGAAAAATTACATATATTTTGCTAGAAAATTGGGAAACTTACTACGAACTTATGTAGTTTTATAATTACATAGTACTTAGATAAAGTTTTTTTCTGCGTGCAGCAAGTGCAGACATTTTCCAAAGACGCACTTTTTTATTTTTCTACAATGACGCTGACAAACTGCGTACTTGTCATCAATACTAGAATTTATTCATAACTCGTGCTGACTAACTACGTATTTGTTAGTATCACATCTTAATAAATCGTTAATAAAAAAGAAATTTGAACCGCGAACTTCAAAACAAAAAATATATCGATGTCTGGGATTACATAGATATCTTACTATTCTTCTTCTTTTGTCAACAAACACATTTTTTCACTCCCATTCAAATATTTTTTGTTTAGGAATAGGACGTATGTCCAACTCAATCTCATGAGATACGTCCACTGACATCGAATGTCAAAGAGTAAGATATCTATGTAATCCATGGTCTAGATACATACACCTGCACACACGCACATCTTACCACTTTATTTTTCGCAGTATTTTTTAAATTTCTCAGCTTATGTTTGGGTCACATGCAAAATTTTTTAAACATGGATTTTATAAATAAAAATACGGTTTTTAACAAAATTTCATTGATTTCGATAGTGTATTTTTCTTTTGTTGAAATGCATAAAAGGATAATTTTGATTTTCATATGTTTATCCTGTTTCTCAAAATATTTTCAATATTTAACAATATAAAAAAAATTGCTGGGTGTTTACTTGAATATTAGATAAAATATTATTATAATCTTAAGTCTAATAAGATGTCGACCCCCCTCTGGAGGGTATAAAAGCTTCGATTCGGGATGGCATTGACTCAACAAGTTTTTGCTATTCACTGTTTGAAATCTCATTTTCCCAGACATTTTCCAAAATTCTTTTTAGCTCCAGTTTACTCTGTGGCTTATGCTGAGCCACTTTACCAGTGTTGCCATTTCAGTGCTTTTCGGGTATTTTTTGGTGCTTTTTTCCTTCCCGTACCCGGTGATTTTTTACAAATACCCGTTTATAAAAAGCGGGTATTTACAGTGCTTTTTCAGATTTCTGGCAGTGCTTTTAGTGCTTTTTGTACAGTTTATATTTTTGGTATTTGTTCTCCTTTTTTCAATTTTTTTTTAATTTTTTGTCAAAATTGAAAAAATAATACAAAATATACAAAAAATACATTTTTGCAAAATGTTTGTAGTACCATTTTAAATAACAACTTCGTTATATTTAAACTTCAATATTTTGAAATATTAGTTTGGTGCTTTTTTACCCCTTTTTTGGTAATTTTATGAACTGTTTTTACACGATTTTACAAAGCTAAAATGTGTTTTTAAAATCTTGACTTAAATTTTTCAAAAAATTATTATCGTACTTTTTTACCCCATTTTTGGTAAATTTTTACCCTTTTTACCCGTTTTCAAAATGCTCACGGTGCTTTCCTGCCTTCAAGAGTTGGCAACACTGCACTTTACGCTTCATCACGTGCCATAAATTTTCGATAGGATTTAAATCCCGGGAGTTTCTAAGCCAAACCATGTACTGAATACCGAGGTCCTTGAATGTTTTTTGCAACTGTAAAAAAGACTTAAAAGATTATTTCATAATTTTTAGCAACAAACATGCGAATATAATGATACCATTTATTTATAACCAAAACTTACCGATTTTGCACGGTAACATGGTGCGGAGTTATCCTGAAAGATAGCCTCACTAGAATGCTCGTATTGCTCCTCCACAATAGGCAACACAATTCCCGTTATAACTTCGCCATATTCTTCTCCGTTCATAATTCCATACACAAACAACAAAGGACTCCGTACATAATAAGAAAAACATCCCCAGATCATTTGACTCTGAGGATGCTTGACCGTTCTAATTACACAAGAGTGCTTAAATCTTTCTCCTGGGAAACGTCGGACGTACGGAAGATTGTCGGCACAGTGCAAGTTAAACTTGCTCTCAATAGACCATATAACGTTTCCCCATTGGTCGGTGCATTTTGGCCCACTCCAACCGTTTAGCTCTCAATTTTTGTGTCAGGAGGGGTTTTTTTGCTGGTCTACTGCCACAACTCCCGAATTCCTGGAGTCGTCTGCGAACAGTTTCCACACTAATGCTAACTTGGTGGTCTTTTTCGAGATCTCTTCTTATTTCGACGGCACTTTTAAAACAATTCTTCAGGCTCATTCGGTGTATAACGGTATCTGTTAGATTAGATGTCTTTCTCCTAGTTATTTTCCTGCTGCTCTCTAATCGGTCATCCTGGTTCTTTTTTTCAGCAAATTTATCACGGTTGGATGACTACAGCCTATCCGTCTTGCAATTTCGCACCAAGGTACTCCTTCTTCCTCCAATGTAAAAATAATGACATTTGGTCCGCTTATATTTTGGACTCATTTTTGAGGGCTATCTGTTTAATATGCCACTACTAATTTATAAATGATTTTTTTTCACAATATTACGTATTTATTTTTAGTTTGAAGTTTCTTGCACAGATAAATTGATATAATTGCGATACAGCAAAAAATAGCGTTATAATTTGTATTTAAACAAGCGTTTGTCAAACAAAATTCAGTGATAAGATGTGCGTGACCGCAGGTGTAAGACACCATATTTAAAATTTAAAACTTTTTCCTAGTAAATTTGAATTAAAAATATTAAAATTTAAAAGGAACATTCAAATAAAATTAATATAAATGTAGGTTCAAATAAAATTAAAAGATTTGAATTTAAAAAACTGAATATATCCCCTCAATTCATAAATGCTTTGTAAGTTTGATCAGGCGGTATTCGTCGCTCTCTTTCGAAGATTGACAATTTATATCGAAAATGTTAGCCTTAACAGACGAGTGTAATTCTTATGGCTGAATTTTCGATATAAATTAAGAAGAGAGTGATTTAACAGAGGTAGGGAGAGTTGGTTAGTCTTTTGGTCGTTGGTTTGATGTATCGTTATTTTGACTTCAGATTCTTGTTAAGAGTCCTCAAATTAGATAAAAATATGTAACATTTTTGCCCTCCTATCCACCAAAAATGATGTTCGAAAATCGATTTTTTGAAACCTAGAAAGAACAGAAACCTGCGGTACCCTTGAATTCAGCTGAAACTCGTCGGATGAGACCCCATCTACAACAACACGAATAGTCAGATCTCTGAGAAAGCTCGAAATAAACCGAGTGAAGTCATTGCCCACACCAAAGGCAATAAGCTTTCATACAAGAGCTCCGTGCCATACACGATCAAATGTCTTTGAAATATCCAGATCAACCACTTTGCTCTCACCAAAATGGTTAATGGACCGACTCCAACGCTCCGAGAGGAACACTAACAGGTCTCTCGTAGAACTATTTCTACGGAAGCCTTACTGTCGGTTATTAAGAAGTGAGTTAGAATCTATATGATTCACAACATGGTAATTAACCATACTCTCCATTACCTTTGAGAGCACAGATCATATTGCGTTCGGGCTAAAAAGGTTAGCCAATGGACGAGCTAGCATCACACCAGTGCGCGTATACCATCCAACCCCGATGACTCATTTACGATAAGGTCAGCAAGAACCCTTTCAACTGCTCGAGCTCGGAAGAATATCTTAGGCATAGTGCTGGGTACTCTTTCAAGTTCTGGTAGTGGTTGTTCGCTTTCCGGCAGGAATAAATTACCTGCAAACATCTCAGCTAAAAGGTTAGCCTTATCAACCGGTTCAGTAAATATTTGATCATTCTTTATAAGAGTTGGGATAGCTGAACTAGCATTATTCTTTACTCTTAATCAAATTAGAGTAAAGCCTATAAACTTATTTACAAAAAGTATAAAGTTTTTTTTGCATTACACTGAGTGTACAAGGGTAATGAAAGAGTTAAATAATAAAAATAAATACAAAGTCACAAATGTGCTAATAACAGTAATCACGAAACACTCACATAATTTGGTAACTGCTTGGGTAATTTTATTTTACAACTTATTTTTCTTTAGGCGAAGGTCAACGTAGTTGGGTCCAAGTCCTTTGCAATGGTGGCATGGCAACACAAATGGCCATTTTATATTTAATAGACGTGGGCAGTAGTGAGAGAACCATTGATTTTGTTAAAGATTATAGAGCCTCATGGTTGGGTATAGCAGTTATGAGTAAGTATCCTAAAAAGAATACCTCACTATAAAATAATTATTTTTAAAATTGCTTAAAGGTGCCTTCGCTTGTTGTAATGGTGATACCTGGGCCAGTGAATTGGGCTGTGTACTGTCATCACGTGATCCTTTTCTCATCACCACATTTAAACGTGTACCACGTGGCACTAATGGTGGTGTTTCTTACATTGGCCTTATTGTTAGTTTCTTGGGAGGCGTAATAGTGGGTTTAGCATATTTCATTACAGTACGTTTAACGGCTTCAGAACATATGTTATTGGTAAGCCCACCACAATGGCCTTTAATTTTGTGTGGTGGCATTGCTGGTTTATTTGGATCTGTTGTGGATTCTTTACTCGGAGCCACATTACAATATTCTGGAATCAATGAAGAAGGAAAAATTGTTGACACTCCCGGCGGTGGAGTACGTCATATTAGTGGCTTTAGAATTATTGATAACCATAGTGTTAATTTAATATCGAGTGTTATTACTGGTGTTTGTATGCCATTATTTGCTATAAAATATTGGCCTGAGCGTTGAAAATGTTTTTGTGTGTAACGTTTATAAATCTTCTAATTATATTTGCATTTATTTGGTATTACAAACATGTATATCAATTGTTTGTTTAATTATCAAATATACATGTATTTTAGGTGTTGACCAACTCTAGAGCCAACAGAGCTCTAACACACACTTGAATGTGTTAATTTTATGTTTTTTTTTTAATCAGTTAATAGTGTTAAAATGTATCTGTTATAAGGTCTATCCCACTTTGTTATCGGGGCTACTCAAATTACGGGAGGCAATAACAATTTACACACAATTTCGACAATATAATCCCTTTTTTGGTAAAATTGGCTACCCGCGATAACGTATGTGGAACGAAGCATTGACTTACGTAAAAATATTGTAAATAAAGCAAAATTAAAAGAAATCTTAAAAGAATAATCATTTATTTATTACAAACTTTCGTTCATCCTAGAAATCTTATGCGGCGTTCACATATGGGAAAATCTACGAAACAGGTCGATTTCAGATTTTAAAAATGAAAAATTTCAAATTAGTGGCACACATTTTTTTTCTAGATTAACTTATTTAAAATACATTAAAAAGAAGTAATCTGTTCGCGTGAATAAATTTTTTTGAGTGCTGAAAAAGTTATAAACAAAAAACCGCACACATTTTCGCAAATAAATATTTAAAAATTTTTGGATTTTTCGGGCACATTTTCAAGTAACTTTTCCGTGCTGAGTCCGAATTTGTTTCCAAACTTTTCCAGCACATCTGGTTTTTGAGCAAATTGAGGTCAAAGTTACCAAAAACTTTTTTTTTTTTTGGCTATTTTTGAGTAATTTTTACCCACTTTTACCTAGATTTAATGAAAAAAGATGACACAAATTTTTCAATCGTCACGGTAATTTTATTCGAAAATGCATAGTCGCGCTATATTTCCATTATTGATTATAAGTAATGTTGTTTTTTAATTTTTCCGTCTCTCCATGTATTTTTATGCGCACGCTACAGGTCGCAAATATTAAGATTTTTTGATAAAATTTGGTAGACCGATTTATATCGGCCCAAGGACGAAGTCTATTGATTTTGGTTTAAATCGGTCTATGTTTGGACTTGTGCCCATATAAATTTCCCTCAAAACTGCAGCACAAAATTGAATGGCACATCCACGGTTTAAAGAATTATGGAATCAAATATGTCTTGAATGGTACATATCTTCATTACTATTATTATTATCTGAAAGTGCTAAACGGATCGGACGAATTTCGTATTCTCTACAACATATCTTTCTCCAAAATTCGCTAAAAGGTTAAATTCAAATTGAAGGCACATCCACAGTTTTAAGAATTATGGAGTCTAATATATCTGGAACGGTAGATCTTATCATAGCTGTCATTATGTGAAAGTGCTAAACAGATCGGATTTTATTTTTAGGCTTTACATCAATTTTAGCTGTGCAATACGCTAAAAATCCAACTTTAAATTGACTAGCACATCCACAGATAAATAATTAATGGCTGAAATCTGGCTTATATTTATGATATATATCGCAATTAATATTGCTGTGTGTAAGTGCTAAAACGATCGGATTATCCATTTGGTTTCTACGTCACTTTTAGCTCCAAATTTTGAAAATTGAAAACCAAAATTTGTATTTTTTAACAAAATAAAATAAATCCAAAAATAAATCCCGTAATTAAAAAAAGGCCTAATTAATCCGCTATTTAAACTGTTCAACGAATTGATCTAGAAAAAGGGGAAGACATGGATATTTTATATTTAGCCCTCCTTTCAGAATATATTAAGTAGATTTTCTCATGGGTACAACGAAAAGATGAACTTTGTCGGATGGTCATTTAATTTATGGTCATTTGAGAGCAAACGCGGCACCCATCTAGCGGATAGCTTTCTAAACCCCAACTGATAATTTAAAATCGAAACCACAATTCCATACGAAATGCCTGTAGCATCACATCCCCCTACCGGCGAGTAGTGTAAGTTTTGATTTCCTATCTCTATAATTAATAGTCTCTGACTGGCACAATCAATACCATTTTGGCACATTTTGGTTATCTCTAACAATTAAATAGAAAAGGGATTTGTATATTTAAAACTAAAATGAAAAATAAGAATACTTTATAAGCAGATTCATTAAAATTCTCAAAATTTTAGCTTCAGAGTTTTTATTAGTATTTAAAACAACTTTTCGTGTAATAAAACTCCGAAATCGATTCGAGGATCTAATATTTGGAATTGTTTTGGTGTTTTATATTTTGCTCCAGAAATATTTTTTATATAATTTATGAGATTTGAGTATACTCAAAATTTATATAAAAAATATATATCTGAAAGGAAGAAGTAAGGGCTAATGTTCTGGAAAATACGTAGATATTCTTAACTTTTACTATTTTATTTCTTAATAAAACATTTACAGCGTAATACATAAACTTTTACAATAGTCTTATTTCGGGATTTTAAGCTAATTTGTGAAAAACAATATTCATGTTTGCTTAATAACGAAAAATAAAGTTTGGAGGGAGGAGGTCACTATTTAATTGTTAATTATTTAATTTTCAGGAATTAAATAATTTATTAAAGCCATCCTTTCCCAAGAGTGTGTCGATTCCAACCAAAGGTTTAAAAGGCTTAATTCTTTCATTCACTTTTTAAAAATTAATGAAATTTGGGTTAAATTTATACAATGAAAAACGTTTAAAATTCATCTAACAGAAGTAAATAGTATCGTATGCTTTGTTACAGCTTGTATGTTTTGGTTTTGATTATATGTTAGTTTCAAACTACACTGCACTAAGTGAATGGTAATAAAATTTCTTCATTCAATTAGTAAAATGGTGAATGAACATGCGATTTGAATGATTCAAGTTAGGAATTCATTCAATTCATATTAAAGCTTTGGGAATGAAGCTTATGAATGAATTATTTACGAATGGTTTAAGGGAATGGTACATGAATATTTTTAAAATCTGAATTTAATTTTTCGTGAATTAAGCTTAAATTGAATTAAGTTTTTCGAAGCTCTGATTCCAACAACCTTCAGCCATCAAATTGAAAAAAGCTAAAACAATTGCGTAGCAAATGACCTTTTTCGAAAAAATATCTAAAAAAGACGTAAAAATAAAATGAAAAAGAAAAACAAAACATAGTGATGTACAGACTATCAAAACATTATTCGACATTGCTTTTTTACACATGTTTCTATTGATTTGCTTTATAATACAAAAAAATATTTTTAATGGCTTTTAAATTTATCTTAGCACATCATTGGTTCTCTAATTCAACAAAATATATTTTCACTTCCGATTACCGAGTCAATCGTTTACTAAATTTGTACATCACTTACGACTTATTTGAGAGAAGAGAGAAAATAAACAATAATGTTGCCAGTACCAAATCAAAAAAATAATTTATAGTTAAAGTGCGATTATGAATCAAGATTTCTAATAACTCTTTATTAAACGAAATGGGTACTTTAACTATAGCAAGCTTCAAAGACCAAATACATTTTTTTGTATGAATTACCCCATTAGGCTCTAATGCATAAACTTCTCTTAATTTTGCGTTAAGGAATACAATTTTATACGTTTATTAAAAAATGTCATGCATACACTGAGAGAATTATCATCACTTTAGTAATGCATCTCTTCATAGTTTTAATGAAAATTGTCACTGGAACTCGTTCATTGAAACTTTTCATAGAATCTATGAAACAGGTTTCAATAAAGTCAATGTTTATGAACAGTTCATAAAATTAATTAAACTCGTCATAAAATTAATAGGCCACTCATGCAATGAATAAATCATTCAGCCAATGAAGAGCTTCATAAAATCTATGAAGCAATTTCATTTACTATTATTTATTATAGTTGGTTGTTGTCGTTGCTAAGCTGGAGTGGATAAATAAAAAGTACTTAGCAAATGCAAAAGGCGTAATAAAATCGTTGCATATTTTACGGATGTACAAAATATATCTTAAGAAAGAATTAATTAAATTAAAAAGTTTCATAAAAAAAAGTTTCGAAAAAATTAATATGATTTATAAAAAAATTTCATAGTCCAAAATTAATAATAAAAAATTAATTAAAAAAAAATAAAAATTATAAAAGATTATTCTCTCAGGAAATGACGATATTTTATAAAAAAAATTAAAAAAAGTAAATACTATTGAACAATTTCATATATATAAAGAACATTTTCATTAAATTTATGGAGATCTAATTTATGAAATTCAAAGAATTTTTTTAATGAAATTATGAAATTTTATGAAATAAAACTTATGAAAAATTGCATAATATTAATTAAATATTATATACATAATGAAATTCTTCATTGGTTCTACGAAAAAAATTCTATGAAATTATATCATTAATATCATGAAGGATTATTTTCTCAGTGTAATCGTTAAATAACAGTTTGTTAATTTCTCGTTTTATTCTGGCAACACCCTTGTTTAACGTGTCTCCCTTTTCAAATAAATTGTTAGTGAAGCATAAAGTTAGTAAACGATTGACTCTTTAATCATAAGTAAATAATGTTATTTTGAAGATTTTATTAATAAAAATAATTTATAATAAATCAAAACATGATAAAAAACCATGGTTATGCATAACTAAGAAGTAATAACATATTTTAAAAATATTTTAATAGTACGAATATTGAATTTATTCGAATGACGAAATGTTCTTAGCCTGACATTGAGATGGCGGTATAAATAGCAAAAATCTTTGTATAATGGAAGCTTCCATCTGTCGTATGAACACATGTTAAATTTCATTTCGATCTGTCAACTCATTCATTCATTTCGATCTGTCATCTCAAATGATCCAGTACATTTTATTTTGCATCAAGAATTACAGAAGAAAAAGCTTTCTGCAAGATGGGTACCAAATTTGTTAACAGTTGACCAAAAACGCATTCGAATGAAAATTTTAAAATTCAACGAATTGAAGTACGACTTGCTTGACCACCCACTTTATTCTCCTTATTCAGCTCTCTCTGACTTCTACCTGTTCCCAAATCTAAAAATATTCCTTGCTGGCAAACGTTTTACCTCGAATGAAGATGCAATGGCAGCTGTAAACGATTATTTTGAGGAGCTTCAGGAAAATGATTTTAATTAAGGGATAGAATTGCTAGAAAAACGTTGGACTAAGTGTATTGAAGTTTCAGGAGATTATATTGAAAAATAAAATAATTTTAAAAATCTAGCTCTTGTTTTTCATTGTTAGGCTAAGAACATTTCGAACTGCCCTCGTATTTTGATTAAATCAACATCACTATTTTGAAAAATTTATTTATTTTGTATTTTATTTGCACACCAATTTGAGAAAATTTATTTAAAAAAGACTTAATGATGCAATTGTTCGAACCAATTTGCTAATTTTAACAACATATTTATTGAGTTTAACGAATCTAATTTAAGAACAAAATTAGTCAAACTACAGTTTTATTTATAGTTTTAAAAACATTATTCTGGTTATGCAGATTTAAGAATCTCTGGACTTTCCTCATACCAGCTCCATATTTAAATAGGACATATATTGATACTCCGAAGGAGTTTTGTTCGTTTTGATCTATCTCACTCAGTTTTCGAGTTAATGGTCATTTAAAAAAAAAATCGGAAGGCGAAAAAATAGGGCCATCTTTAAAACGGATACATCGGTGGGTAATAGCAGAAATAAGACAATGCTATATTTTATTGCTATAAATTGTGTAAAATTTAACAAATGGCTTCGTTAAATTAGTTGTAAATAACACATCGGCTGAAAAGTTAGTAGGATGACAAAAAGGTGGCGCCACTAATGAAAAATCCATATGATTTTTTGGAACTACCAACCTTCAGATGATACCTGTCAAAATTTATGTTCAAAGCATACAATCTCGTGGATTTTTGTAAAAATGGAAAAAAGTGAATTTCGAGTGCTCATCAACCAAGGGAAAGCTTGGTAAGTATTATGGGAACTCTTCAATCGCGGCGCTAAACGTTATGGAAGTTCAATATACCCGAAAATGTCGAAAAAAATTCAGATATGGTGTTGGCCGATCGGAGAGTAAAAGTTCGTGGGGTTGCTGATACCATAAGCATTTCACATGGAACTGTGGTTTCGATTTTAAAGGATCAGTTGTCTTTCAAAATTCTGTTCATAAGATGGGTGCCGCGTTTGCTCACAATTTGCCATAAACGCAATCGTGTGGCAACTTCAAAGGATTGTTTGGCATTGTTCATTCGCAGTGCGGATAAGCGGATAAGTGGATTTACCTCCCGGATGTACTGATTTATCCCCCAGTGACTATTTTCTATTTCCAAACCTAAATAAATAGCTCGGTGTAAGGAGATTTAGCTCCAAGGATGAAATTATTGCTCAAACAAATGCCATTTTGAGAACTTCGAGAACCTATTTTTTTGGAAGGAATAACAAAATATGAAGAAACGTTTTACTAACAAGGAAAGACTCCCAAAGCGGACCGGCAGATCTTAATCAGCTTCGGATATCTTCTAGAGGAGAAAAATTTTAAGGATAGGGTAGATGGGGGATCCTTCACCACTTTTTTTTCAACGCACTGTCATTTCTTAACCCCTAATTATTTTTCAAAAATTACTTTCAAATTGAAGATCTACATCTTGGCTTTAATTTCTATGATTTTTTTATTTTAATTATTTGTATATTTTCTGTTACTTTTTTAATGATTTTCAAAGTAACTCAAATCGGCGTAACTGCTCCAAAACTTATTCGCCAAAGGAGGTAGATATAATTTCAACAAAAAAAATTTGTTAATACGGCAAAGTCAATCTTTTAATGACTGAAATAAATAATTTGCAATAAGTTCTTTAAAATATGTGATTCATTTTAATCAATAAATCTTCACTACATTAAAATAAAAATAATTTAAAACTATAATGTAATGATTCTTTAAAATTACAAAAAATTGACTAATTAATATAAATTTAAGAATGAACACTATTGTTCTTATTTGCTGTTAAACATATTTTAAACATATAGAAAAGTCGTATAGAGCATTTTAGGTAGGGATGCATCAACTCTTTGTAGCTCCAGGGGACATCTGGTCATTGTGCCCCAGAGACAGGCACTAACATAAAATTAATATTTTCAAACTTTTTAAGCATTTATTAAAATCAAATTATTATTATTATGTGGCCCTTTGTTCCTAATGGAACCATAGGACATAATATATAAATATATTATTTGAAAGCTTAGGATCATAGGTCTGACATAATGAAAAGTTATTTTTTTATTAAACGATTAGAGGAAGGTATTGCAAAATGTAGTTGCTTTCAATTATTTTTTTGGTATCCCAAAAAACACAAAAACACCTCTGTCTGCGACCACGTGTGATGTAAATTCGTCAAAGTGGATGTCAAGAAAAAATGCACAAAATATATTTTTCGCAATTTTTGGGATTTGTGTATGTGCCCCACTGACGAAGGATCCCCCCTCTACCCCACGTATTTTTTTAGCTGCCCAAACTCATATTTAAGGGTTGAAAAATGCGGTAAAAAAGGCCCAATTTACGATTTCTTCGTTTTATTTCATATTTCTTCCAAAGTAAAAATAGGAAAATTTGGTGCCAAACGAAAGGTATTTCAGAGTCCTATTTACCGGTGTATAAAACATGCTTTTTTGTTTATGGTATAATACAAAATATCAAAATTTGGGGTGGTTTTCTATGGGGATGTATACAGGGTTATGGGTCAAATTCTCATATATTAATCCTTATAATATTTAATTGAGGAAGTGTTTCGGCTTTTTTCTACTTCGGGTTCGAGAAGAATTTTCCCGAAGGTCTATATTCTTAAAGATTAGGGAATCCCATTCTAAAAGTCACGGAATTATTGATCCTCGTAATTCAGTTTATTAAATTTTAAATCGCAGTTTTTAATTTTAAATATTTTATTTTAATTAATTTCAAAAAAATCATTGTTTTAAAATTAAATAAAGCTTCCAAAATTTTTATATGTTAGCTAAAAATTCTGTAGAAAAATAAAAAAAATCCCGGGAAATCCCGCACAAAATTCCCGGGATTGCGTGATTGAAAAAAAGGGCGGGATTCCCGGGAATTCCCATGCTGGAACATACGGTACACTACGTATGTAAAAAGCTTTGGCACTCTTTCGACTACAATTTGGAACGAAATACAAATTCTCAAACACAATCACTGGTTTGCCATGAAAGTACAATTTTGGTCAAAATTACGGATAGTTAATATTGCATACCAGCCCTCAATATTTAGTTTCTATACTTGTTAATATAAATTAGATTTGATCTGTAACGAAATTAACGCTATTTAAATATTTTTTGTTACGTTGTTTTATGTCTAATTGAAAAATTAAGAGTCACTCACTGCTTTAAAGAAATTTTAAATATAGGTCAATAAAAGTAGGTTTTAATTTAAATACCCAATAAGAAATTGGTAGAGAGTTGATTTTTAAAAATGATCACGCTTTATTTAAAAAAAATTGTAATCGAAAGGTTTTGACTTCAAGTATGGCTACAGGCATATTTATTTTTTTTAAAAACATTGGCAAGTTCTTATATAGCTTTAGTGTTTATATCAAGATATGACCAAAAAAGTACATAAGTACTTATATTCTTTAAAATTTTATTTTGGAATATCTACATGCATATTTCTAAACGACACATTTATTTGGCAACGTTGGAATTTGTGTTTCCCCAGTACTTTTCCTAATCTTTTTGAAAACATGACCTTCTTGTCTAATGATGCCAGCGAAAGTGTTTTACCGTTTGATTTTTTTCTGGGTATGTACAGTCGTTGAAAAACACAAGTCATTAAACTAATTAATATAATAAAATTTGGTTCTATCAAACAAATTCTAATAAAAAAACAATAAATCTTATAATTCCCAAACAATCTTAAATCAAACACAAATAACCAGCTTCAGATGCCCAGATGTAGTTAGAATAGTATAAAAGACGATGCATTAAACAGTGCAATAAACAGTTATAACAAAACAATGAAGACAAGAAGAAAGTCCAGTTCAATAATATTTGTGTTGATGGTACTAAGTAAGTGTGACACACTCAATCGATAAAAAAAATCTTTAAAATGTGTGTGTAAATAAATATAAATTTCTTTTAGTGTGCTACTACCAGTCTTCCTGGGCAGGAGTAGTGGTTAAACAGGGGAAAACGAAAAATTCTACAAATGTTACCCCCACTACCAAACATCCCAAAGTGGTACAAAAAATTAAGACAACAACCACTACTTTAAAGCCAGAAGTGGAAACTGTAAAGCCATCTGATATGGAGTTAGATGGACGCAGTGCTTTCATCAATAATCAGTATGTTGCTGATGAGGATCCAATTACAGATGATACACCACCCTTATATGAAATGTTACAACAGCAAATGGAAACTGTATTATCAAATACTGGAACTAATGTACAAGTTTATCCGAATACCCCACAAATGAAAGAAATCATGAATGATGATGATAATAATAATTATAATGAAAATGATAAACAAAAGCCCCCTGGAAAGCCTTTATTTTCATATGATATGCATCAATTCGATGAATATGATGAGGAAGATGCTGGAGTAGAAGATACTACAGATACGGAAGAACAACCAGAAAATTGTGAAGATACCGAAGAAAGTCTAACGGATAATGATGGCAGCACAAATTATGCTGGTGTTCCTCCTCAAACAAGTACCCCTAATCCAAATTTATTACAAAACAGTTATGGACAATCACCATCAGCACAAAATTTTCAGCAAAATAATCCCGGTAACAATCCTTATGATTCTTCTAATTATGCCCCACAAACCAATTCGAATCCAGAATCATCTTACGGACAAACTAATAAACCAATACAAGCCCCTCAAAAACATTCTTCTCTAAATTCTTATGAGCAATCAGATTACCCACAAACAATACATAAACCACCACAAAATGCTTATGACCAATCGAAGGTAAAACCTACCTCTGGAGCAAATCAACAAAATAATTATGGGCAATCAAAACCTTTAGAAGAATCTCAAAAATCTCCACAAAATAACAATGGACCAACAAAACCTTCAGAACAACATAAGCCGTCAAATCAAAAAACCTCCACTTCTTATGAAAAACCTAAAACACAAAAATCTCCAAAACCCCATCGTCATTCAAGTAAATCTCCACAAAATTCTCAAAAACCTAATAATGCCCAATTACACCATCCTGCCTACACTCAGAAGATCCAACAACAAAACAAACCTAATGATTCTAAAAAAACTATGCAAAATAACAACAACGTTGTAAATAATGGCATCTCAATAAAACCATCATCTCCAAATTCATCATATGGCAATTCCAATCCGAAATTACCACTAACTCCAAATTCTTCTTACAGCAACTCTAATCCTGCACATTCATCACCATCAAATCCTTCATATGGCAATTTAAATCCTACATCTTCACTACCTTCAAATCCCTCATTTGCTAACACTAATCCTTCATCACTTCCAAATTCCCCATATGGCTCTTCTTATTCTTCTCCATTACCACCAGTAAATTCCTTATTTGACAACTCTTCATCATCACCATTTTCTACCATTTCCGGAACCAATAAAATTCCTAATAATGATCGAAGACGCCATTTAACATTTAGAACTGTTTCTTCCTCAACTCAATTTGTGTCTACTCCTTTGGCTGATTTAATGTTAAAATTCTCTATTGGTATGGCTAAACCCTCGAATTTAGGCAATGATAATGTTAATCAAGCTCAGATTTATAATAAAAATGATCTTGAACAATCTTAATAAAATTTGGAAATAAAACAGTAGTTTTCCTAAATATATGACGTAAGTTTTTTAACTTTTAACGCCTTTAAATATTTACCCCCCAATTCATAAACACTTTAAGATATAGGAGGTTTACAAAACAAATTTTTCATACAAAATTTTTCAATAAACCTCCTATAACTTTGTCAAGCGTTTATGAATTTGGGGGTTAGGTTTTAAGTAAAGAGCCAGTTTTACAGTCAGCATTAGGAATGATTTTTGCCATAAATATTGCTTTAGTAGGAAATTTTCGAACAAAATTTCTTAAAAAATAATTTTCTGAATTTTAAAAACAATTTTGTTTTCTGATAACACCTTCTTTATATAGCTTTTAAAACTTCAGCTGGAAGCTATTTAAAAAATTCTTTTTCGTATAGACCACGCTTTACAAAAAAGAAACATCTCCCGTGCAGCTTAGAAGATTTAAAATACATTTTTAGATGAATATTACACTCAAACAAATAAGGCAGTAGAAAAACTAGTAAAACGATACTGACTCTTTAGAAAACATTGTTTTCTATTGTTGTTTATACATGTATGGATGTCACGACATTGCTAGATCTGTCAAAACAACAGAGTAGTACATTGGAAGATGACAAAGCAAATTGTGGAATTTTTTTTGTTGTTTTTGTTTGATATTTTAAATGTTTAATAACGCTCCTAGACGAGAACAAGAAATTCTCATTGAGTTTGTAATTTAACTTAACAAATATTTCCAGAAATTCTAAAAACGTCGTCCCCTGACGATTTCCTTACGCAAGAATGAAATCCGGATAGGAACATGCCTACAACGGATTATTTTTCACAATTTGTTAAATACGTTTGACATTTTAGCATATTTAATTCCTTTAATGCAATTAATGTATATCCCGATAAAATAAAATTTAAAAAAGCCCCAGGCAATGTTGGCAGAACGCAGAATTAAAAATTTTGAAAGTATTGTTCTGTTACCCGATCGATGAAAGCAGCTAACAATTGCTTGGGATTAACTTGCCTGTAACGTTGAAAATATAAACAAATAGTGTTAAAAGAAAATAAAAAAAAATTGTTCTTAGGGTTTTTTATTTTTTTAATAAAACATGGTTGTAATGGGAATTGAATACAGGCGTCCTGATTGTCGATATTGCCGAGACCACTACCCACTCAACTCACGAGATATGTGATTATGCCATATTGCAAACGCCAAAAAAACTTGACACTCGGTGGAAAATAGCTTGATTAAAAAAAAAAAATTTAAAATTCAGAATTTATCTTTTAATTTATAAGATTTTTTTATATTCTTTGCTTTCTTTGTGAAGATATACCCCTCAATTCATAAATGCTTTGTAAAGTTACAAAACGTCATTTTCATACAAAATTTGTTCAATAAACCTTCTATAATTTTACAAAGGGGATAGACTTTAGAGCTTCGAACGAATTAATCACCTTCTTCCTTTTTTGTTAACGGAATTTCATTGTTGGCAAATATTAACCGTAAAACAGCAATAACGATTTAAAACCCTTGCAAATGACTACCGTTAACCTCAAAACACCACTAACGAAATAACGAAGTCCCCGGCCTGACACATACAGTGGTGGCCACGAATTTAACACAATTCAAGTTTTTTCTAATTTTATTGTTGTTGCCTTTATTTTTAAAGATTAAAATAGTGGCTAAATTCTCCACGAAAGGCAAGGAGATGTTTCAGAAAATTGTACAGAATTTTAGCGTAATGTTTGTTTTCTCAATTTGTCACTTGTTTTAAGTGGACGTGGCTTTTAACGAAAATCCAACATAGCGTTATTGGACGAAAATCCATGTATTGGGCTTCGAATTGCTTCCGCATCCACCGTATTCTCCAGATCTGGCCCCCAGCAACTATTTCCTGTTCTCAAAGAATGCTCGCTGGGAAGAAATTTTCGTCGAATGAAGAGGTGATCGCCGAGACTGAGGGCTATTTTGAAGCAAAGGACAAATCGTACTACAAAAATGGTATCGAAAAGTTGGAGGCTCGCTATAATCAGTGTATCACCCTTGAAGGGAACTGTGTTGAATAAAAAAAATTAATTTTGCCAAAAAAATGTGTTTTACTATGGTAGGCCGGGGGCTTTTCAATTGACCTGTTAATGTGAAACTTAAAATACCCTTCACCTTAAGCTATCCTAACGAAATAGCTTTATTTTTCTTTTCTTTTTCTCAAAAGATCATTCATGAATATTGACTTTCAGCTTTTATTGGACAGCTATTGCTGCTGTCTAAAGACGTAATCTATGCTACAGACACATAAGGTTTCAAAAGTGATGCTACGTAAAGTTATCAGAAATTTCAAAAAAGAATTATCGCTAACCTTAAAATAGCAATAACAAAATGATTTAAAATACCGTTAACCTTAAAATAACCAAATGAAATAGCTTTAACACTCTAACCGATAACACTGCTCTACAAAAACAACATTCAGTGGTTTTAGTACCCAGCAAAAAAATCCATTACAAAAAGTTATTTTAAAAGCACTCCGAATAGCATCAACTGATTGTGAAGTAGTTACAATTTAGCTCTAACACTGATTTATTTTGCACGTGATGTCCCATGTTGTCAGTACTTCAATTTAAGAATTTTATTAGTAATTTAAAAGTGATTACAAGATGTTAATAAAGTATGGTTTTTAAGTATACATTTTCATCACATCAATACGAGTACATTTTGTTTGCATTTTTAGAGTCATTTGGAAGTACTCTTTATAATATATAATATAATACATTTTTTAAAGTGATTTAAATGTGCTTTTTATAATGTCTGAAATAGCATATTTTAGAGGCAATTTTAATGTTTAGCCTTTACAGAACCCATTTCTGAACCTACGGTGTAACAAAAGCTTCAATTTATTATTATTTGTAGGACAATTTTAATATTATTTTGCATCTGAATCAATTTGATTAAGGCAACATCAAACAAAAGCAAAAATTTTTTTTTTAATTTTTGTTAAACAATAAGTTTGTAACATGTTTACTTCAGTCTTTAAATTCAAAAACATACGTTATTGAAATAGATAAGATTAATACACTAAGGCCGAGTTTTTGGGATGTCAGTTAAACTTGGTTTAGTTAAACCAAAAACGAATTATATCAATTAAATTTTATTAACAAAAATTTGCCTGAACAACTTTTCTGGTTTAGAATTTCGGTCTTCATTGAAAGAAAATAAAATAGACCATATTTTAGAGGCAGTATTCCAGTTATAAACTAAGTTTAAAGATACACTACATCCTAAAACCTGGGCATAAAAGTTGTATGTAACCTGCCCTGATTAAATTTTTTAAAATCATTACTCAAGGAATTTTCAGAATATTAAAGCGTACTAGGAAACTATATTTTCATATTTTTTTTTTCATTTTAACAATAAAGGAAAGAAAAGCATCGATATTTTACAACTCTACAGTAATAAGGCCAACATTATATATTTGCTAAAGCCGCAGATCTATGATTGAAATTTTAGCTTTAAATTCAATAAATAATCCGAGAACCGTTGGAGGACAGTTTTTCCCCAGACATATTTCGAAGGCGAATACCATATCATCATTTGAATTTTGCAAGGCAATCATCGTTAGCAGAAAATCAACGTTTTTAAGTTCCAATCTATAACTTTCAATACGTGATTAGTTAAATTCTTATATTGAAGAAGTTCATTTTCCAAATTTTAACTTTAATCAAAATTTGGAACGTTAATTGGCAAAATCCTCTTGACATTTTAAAGTTGACGGTATTCATTTTTTTAAGATGTATTTTTGAGTTAAAGAAATAATATATTTTTTGTCACTATAGAATTATTTATTTAGTTTGATTTTACGACTTTCAAGGCGTAGTGGCAATTAAAGCATATCGATCTTTTTGTGTATAAGCAACGAGTAAGGGATTGTAGGATACTCAACCCCTGTTAACCAACCTCTTGATGGGTCTGTTTTAAACGATAAAATGTGTTTACATTGCAACAAATTTTATTAACATATTTCTTTGGTGTACGCGAGCGACTTACATAGAGCCTTAACAATACATTTTAATTGTTAAGTTTTATTTATTTACATTTAGTGAAAAGAAGAATCATATATGGGTAATAGTCCAGGAGATTCAATGGGATCCAATTCTTTATTTCCTTCCCTTTTTCAACGAGAACTGTAATTGAAGTATTTTTTAAAATAATAATAATACGAATAATTAAAAATATGTAAATAATCGCAAATTAATAAAGTACGTGAATAAAATCAACTATTTTGTTTTTTTTAGAGATAAAAAATGGAATCTCTAATAAATTCGTAATTTACAAACAAATGTATTTACAAAAATTAAAATGCGAGTTAGATTTTCAAAAACCTTTGAGGGTTTTGTTTTAGCAACAGTGTACTTTCATTTCGAGTTAGAAGCATTGCGACTGATCGCGATCATCATTTTGCTAGATCTTCTAAATCCGCAGAAACTATTTTAGTTAAATATACTGCAAGAAGCTTATTGGGATAAATCCGATTTTATACATACTTACATATATGTATTTAACTTACAGACATGGACAGTTAAAAATAATTTTAATTTTAAAAAGTTATAAAAAGCCAACATTAACTTAAGGTGGAAACAAAATAGTAAAATGTCGAATTATGCCAAAATATCACCCTATAGTAATTTTTAACGGAAACCAAAGCTTAATTTATCAATTTTATGCATGGATGGTAACCGAAACGAATGCGGCTATCGTTAGGGTAACGATATTTTAGGTTATTTCGGTAACGGTATTTTAAGGGTAACGCTATTTCATTTATTTTGGTATCGGTATTTTAAAGATAACGGTATTTGAGTTATTTCGGTAACGGTATTTTAAAGATAACGATATTTGGGTTATTTCGGTAACGGTATTTTAAGGTTAACGGTATTTCAATTATATCGGTAATGGTTTTTTAAGGGTAACGGTAGTCAGTTATTTCGATGCATTCCGCAATTTTTTTGCAAAAACCAAACGAGATTAAAAATAGAACCAATTTATCAACTTAATGTTCAAAAAGTACTCAATAACCACGTGAAATTACCAAAACCAGAAAATTAAAAATAACGGTAACGGTATTTTAGGGATATCGGTATTTCATTTGTTTCGGTAACAATATTATAGGGCTATTGATATTTAATTTATTTCGGTATCGGTATTTTAAGGATAACGGTATTTCAGTTATTTCGGTAACGGTATTTTAAGGATATCGGTATTCCGGGTATTTCGGTAACGGTATTTTAGGGGTA
Organism: Leucophora obtusa; assembly: GCA_949987735.1. Taxonomy (NCBI): domain Eukaryota; kingdom Metazoa; phylum Arthropoda; class Insecta; order Diptera; family Anthomyiidae; genus Leucophora; species Leucophora obtusa. The sequence continues at coordinate 39,579,312 of OX465296.1, forward strand.
ACGGTAGTCAGTTGAAAGGGTTTTGAATCGATAACGGTATTTTAGCGGTTAGGCCTGCCAATTTTATGTTTAAATTATAATAAATATGATGAAAACTATTAGTAATAACAATAAAAAAAATAGCCACTTATCAATTTAAAGTTGCGAAAAAATTTCAGTTTCTTATTTGCAGTCACATTTTATAAATATTTTCTCAGTAAATGAGAGAAGAGCATTCTCTATTTTCTAACCTCTTTGATTATGCCTACACTCAACCAAAAAAGTCTGTAATGGCTACTGAAAATTTTGCTGTTATTACGGGAAATTTAACTGTTTTGAGGCCAGCGGTATTTTTTGCTAATTTTAGCAACACATGTCTGCTGATCTGTATTACAATAAAATTGGTAGAAAAAATTAGTAGCCGCTACTAAATTTTAGTAAAATTTATGTAAAATGCAATTCAAAACCGATTTGCTAAAATCAGTTAAAAAACTTAGCCCTAAATTCATAAACGCTTTGTAAAGTTATAGCAGGTTTACAAAACGTCATTTTCATACAAAATTTGTTCAATAAACCTCCTATAATTTTACAAAGCGTTTATGAATTTAGGGGTTACTAAATATCATAATTTTAGTACAATGAAATTAGTATAAATAATTAGTTGCAGCTACTAAATTTCAGTAAATTGCTGTAAACTGTAATTTAAAATCAATCTGCTGAAATTAGCAAAAAATTGTACTAAAAAATAAAAAAACTGTAAAATCAAAAAAAAAAAACAAATTTTTTTCTTTCGATTGTAACAAGCGTATAATTACTTCATCGTACTTGAAATTTGGAGTCAAAATTGCAAACGGTTCTCCAGTTATTGCCGTTTTATGCATTGGAGATGCAATAAAATTTTCTGGGTGTTATTTCTAAACTAAGAATATATCAATAGTAACAAATGTAAACTAAACAAGAATTGTAAAAAATCAAAAAAAAAATATTTTTAAATTAGTATATTTTTCTGCTAAATTTAGCACTCGGTTTTGAAAAATTAGTAAAATGTTTTGCTGAAATCAGTAGCGAAAATTAGTAAAAAAATCAGTAATTTGCAAGGTTGGTTACCGAAACGAATAACGGTAAGGGTAACGGTATCGAATTTTGTTTGTTTCGGTAATGGTAAAGGTAACGGTATTTGAGAATGTTTCGGTAACGGTATACCGTTATCGAAACAGCAATACCGGTACGTACGGGTATTAAAAATTACGTTAAAAACATATAAAAACGAGTAAAAACTTAGCATATTCTTATTTTTAAGTCTTAAAAATACAGATCATAACCTACAAATTCAATGCTGGTAGTTTTAATACTACTTAGTTTTCAACAAACAAAAAAAAAACATTGTTACACTCAAAAAAATAAGTTAGTAGAACAATTAGTAAAACTTCTTGTATATCAAGTGTACTAGTTTTCAGCAATTTTTTTGCTGAATTTCCATTTTCAGCAAAAGTTTTAGTTATATTTTTTTAGCACTAAATTTTTAACTAATGTTTTACTAATTTATTTTGCTACAAAAATTTTGCTGATAACCGCATTTACAGCGTGGACGACAACCAGATAGACAAGAGTAGATGTCGCAGCTTGTCTGGATGTAGACAGACAACGGAAAAAATCGAAATGTTCTGCAGATTTGACAGTACAATTTGTCATTTTCAATTAACTAAAATTTAACTTAAATATAATTAAAATTCTGTAAATTTAACGGTTTTATTTTTGCTGTTCTTATTTTACTAATATTTAGCAAAAAAATCTGTTAATTTAACAGTTTTTTCTGCAGCATCATTTTTAACTAATTTTTAGTTGCTTTTTCTGCTATTTTTACAGATTTATTTCTACGAGTGTAATAAAGCGGAAATTTCGGTTTTCGCTTTATCATGAAAATTTAATTTTTTTTTTTTTAATTTAGTAAGATATTTATTTTATTTAGTCATTTTAAGCATAAACTATTTATAATTTCACTTCATTAACAATACCACTTATAGCTTTTATTTCGTTATAAAGATCCTTAGATTCATCCGACTTTTTTACAGGTTCAGAATCTTTAATTTCTTGTACAAGTAATTGTTCGGTAGTATTGCTCACATTCATAGTGGTTGCTTCGGGTACTTCTGTTTTATTGTCTTCCAAGATTTGTAACTCTTCTGGTTTTCTAAAATAAGGGTTAATACGGAATTTCATTTCAGCATATTTTACTTCTTCAGGATATAAACTTGAGCATTCTGCATAGGAGAAACCTGACCAAAAACCATGTGTTCTACATTTGGCTACATTCAGTTTACATTTGTTGTAGAATACAGCCACTTCAGAAGATGTTTTACCACAAATGGGTTCATAGGGCCCGGAGCAATCATCGTCGCAAATGAATCCATCTTGTAGAGAATTTTTATTGGAATTGATGGCATAAGAGTTGAGTTTCAAACAATCCATATCTTTACAAGTAAACCAGGCGATCGGAACCGCCAAAAACGGTGGTGACTTTAATGCTGACGAATTTTTAGGGTCGCCATTTATGGGTAAAAAAGTGCGCTTAACATAATAACCATGTTCTTCAGTAGCGACCATTGAGTTTTTAGTTTGTGATCCTAGGTTAGTTGAAGATGACCATTTTGTTTTGGTTTTAGTTTTTGATTCCGATGAATCGTCTGAACTTTTATGGTGTTTCTTCTTTTTGGCGTCACTTACGGTGGAGAGCAGTAAAATCGCTACTAAGAATTAGATTCAATATTATAAGCCATTTTCTAACAAATAAATCTTTACTAGGGTGAAAAATCGAGCAATTCTTACTCAAACAGTTTTTCGAGTAAAGGCTGTAAATCGAGTATAAGGAATAACAATAAATAATTGGTTTCTCTTAATACTCGTATAAGTTGTATGTATTTGAAAATTTTTACATTTGAAAATTGATTGACGAAGTTAAAAGTAATTTACGTTGTACTCGGTTTACTCGATTTGAATACTCTAGTCTTTACCAACTTACCCACTATACATACTAATTGATAGGATCTCATTTTAATAGAATTTAAAGTTTTTATATAATTTTTGCTATAAACTTTTCTTCTTGATCTTTTAAGGCTATGATGCTGATCTTTATGCGTCTGTTAAACAACTGATTTTTTTATTATATTAAAATTCTTTGATTTTCTTTTTAAAAGAACAAAATGAAAGTTTTTTGTGGTTTGTTAGCTCTGATTGCAACTTGAAAAACAAGTTGTTAGCTTTTATACGTGGGTCATCCCATAAGTTTTTACAAAATGGCATTTCCACTTAATTTAACAACAAATGTAAATTTAACAACAAATAACTACGAGGATAGGGTATAATAAGTTTGCGCTGATGTTTGTAACACCGAAAAATATTGCAACTTTTTGGCATACCGATCTAATTGTTTCGATTTTACGATGTCCGTCTGTCTGTCCATCCATCTGTCTGTCTTTCATGTATTCTTGTGCGCACGGTACATGCCGCAAATTTTAAGATATTTTGATGATATTTGGTTAAAATCTGTCCATGTTTAGACCTAGTGTCCATAAAATGTTTGGATCCGAAATTCGACTGGGTTAAAACGGACTTGTGTCAAAATTTTCTATAAAATGATAAAAGAAGAGAAAATTGAAAATATACCCATATGGGTCATAGGTCCAAATATGGACCGATCCTATCTAGAATCAATAGGCTTAGTCCTTGGGACCATGTGAGTCAGCGAACCAAATTTCATTGAAATATCTTCGTATTTGGGATCTGCGGCGTGTAAAAACCCAATTTTGGGAGGGCACTAGGTCTAAACATGGACCGATATTAAACAAAATCATTAGGCTTCGTTTTTGGGTCGACATATGTCTGTGTACTAAATTTCATTGAAATATTTTCGTATTTGCGACCTGCAGCGTGTACAAAAGCCAATTTTGGGGGGACCCTTATATGGGCACTAGGTCTAAACATGGACCGATTTTAATCAAAAAAGCCAATTTTGGGGGGACCCTTATATGGCCACTAGGTCTAAACATGGACCGATTTTAACCAAAATCAATAGGCTTCGTCCTTGGGCCGACATAAGTCGGCGTACCAAATTTCAGCAAAATATCTTAATATTTGCGACCTGTAGAGTGCGCACAGCGTTAAATCGAAATAAAAAGTGATTCTAAGTCGATCGGTATACTTTTTTGGTGTAACAAACATCAGCACAAACTGATTATACCCTCTCCACGTAGTGGTGTAGGGTAAAATAACCCAAGCCTTCGAATCGTACTACATCACGATAATCTTAGTGCTAATCGGAGGGCTTTAACAATTGATTATTATATAAACCCGGAAAAGATTGTAATTATGACCCATTCTCCATTCAGTCCAGACTAGGGATACCGATCCCGATCCCGAAAATCCCGTGATTTCGGGATTCGTAAATTTGTTCTTGAAAAAATCCCGGGATTTCCGATTCCATTATTTGGCATATTTTATCACTTTTTGTATTTATTTTTATTGTTATATTCGACCTAAATCACTTAAAAATCTAATATTAAATTTTATTAAAAAAAAAACTAATTTCTACTATTCGTAAATAACACAGGCCGACAAAATTTGATGAAGTTTTCTAATCAAGAATCAGACTTACTTTTCCGACGGCTTTAGACGTGCTGAATCCGAATCTGACCTAAAAGTGCAAAAACACGTTTTTTGGGTAAATTTGAGGTCCTATAACTTCCAGAAATTTATTTTTTTCATAATCGGATTCAGCATGTCTAAAACCTTTGGGAAAGTATAGTCCGATTCTTGGCTAGAAAACCTTGTCACACATTAAATAGATCTGAATATAAACCTAAATAATTAAAAAAATTTTATTCAGCTTTAAAACTATTAAAAACCGTAATTCGGATTTATTCAATCTTTTAACGGACATGTTTTTATTTATTTTATTGATGATTTACTGAAATCTTAACTTCATGCAAAATAATTTTGCCAAATATTAGTGTACCAAAAACAGAAAATTTTTGTTAAAGTATTTAGTAAAATATTTTATATTAGTACACTTAAAGAATCCAATATATCACTTAATATATTTGATGATTTCAGCAGAGAGGTTTGTATGGGCATTCATTTAATTTTAGACAAATATAACTAAAAATTTGTAGACATAGCAGTGTTTTTTGCTACTTTTAATTAAAAAGTTTTTTCTCAGAAGTTTCAGAGATAAATTGTAATTTGTAATTAATTGAATTAACCTTATAAGTATATTACTTATATTTTGGAAATTTAACAATTATTTAGCAAACACGTTCTGCTGATTTCGGTAGTTTTTATGGCAAAACTTTTTTGCTAATTACTAGTAACTTTTGCTGCTATTTTTACGTACTTATTTCTATGGGTGTACTTTCGTTTAACGCCTGATTCACAATGCTGTAGTACTCCACTCTGAGCTGATTTTGTTTCTTTCTTTTTCGCACATCTATATTTTTCGTATAATGCCATCTGTACTTTAGTCTACTCCACTCTGCGGCGTTGAACACTCCAGCATTGTGAATCCGGATTAATTTGTTTATTTTTTTATACTACAAGAAATAAATAAGTAGATTTGTAATGAATTATTTTAATTTGTAGGGTTTATTTCAGCTATTTATTTTTAAAATTAAAAATATAATGAAACAGGAAAATCCCGAAACCCCGATAAATCCCGGGATCCCGAAAAATTCCGAGATCCCGGGATTTCAATTTTCAAAATCCCGAATCCCGGAATTTGTAAAAACCAGTCCCGTTCGGCATCCCTAGTCCAGACCTGGCACTCAATGATTTTTATCTGTTCCATTTTATCAAAAACAAATTGCGAGTAATGAAGCTTAGAACGCCTGAGAAGCAAGCAGTCTGTTCAATACATACGTGCTTTGTTAAGAATGCAAAAGTGAATAGAATATAATAGCATATAAATATTTTAAAAAATAAAAGCCAAGAAAAAATGTCCAAAATTGCTGGAAAATTTTCGGGATGATCCTCGTATAAGCAAAAATTGTTGGTCAATTTAATTTGCTTGATCGTCATGTGTTTGTTGATACCTTGCACCTTTCTCCCTTCCATATTGCTTGCAGTTTGAAAAGTACCTATTGTAGATTCCAATCATTTAAACATTCATGCATCTTCACCTGCTTCTTAACCTGTTAGTTAAACGTGCAGCTTACAAAACAATCATTATTTGAATATAAATACAAATTTGCTAAACGAGTTTTAAAAATCGGGTCATTTATTTTAGGTGTGAAAATATAAAGGTAAATAAGAGAGTTATTATTTTTGGATAAAGAGATGAGTAATTAGTAGGGCTAGGAAGTTCACAAATATAAATAATACATGTTTGCAGTTTTGAGCTGGAGAAAAATGTTGACCACGTATCTTTGCGAATCAACAAGTTTGCACAATATTACTGACTTTGCATATTTTACAACAAATGTTTTCATAGTTTACTAAAATTAATATTTTCAAACTATTTTTTTAAAGGAAATCTTAAAGAAATTCGAAAAAATACAATTTGTGTGGATCCGATCAGTAAACTTAAAATAATAGCTGTGTTCGGGTACTCAACATTGGGATCCCGCGGTATCCCAATTTTACCAAAAAGCGTTTTCTTACTACACAATTGGGTAAATGAGAGCTGTCATGAGAGAGTAATATTCTTGTTCTTCTTGCACGAGAAAGCCCAGACTTTTTTTCGTGTAAATTTGGGTAAATTGTTTTAATCAGCTGTTATATCATCAGTTGGGTGCAACTAGTTCAATTGAACTCTTCAGTGATTTGAACCAAAGACCTAGTTCACAAATAATAGCTCTTTTAGTTCAATCGATCATTTCATTCATTCAGAAAATATGTTTATTATTTACAAAAATTAGTATAATAGTTGCAAAAGCCTATCGCTGATTTTACAACTCCATGAAATTACCAACAATTTTGTGAAGACGCTTGTTAAATTTGTTAAAGAGTTAAATATGTAAATAAATCGAAGCTTTTGTTTAATATTAAAATCTTTTCCAAATTTAATAAACTATGTATTCCTTTTTGTAAATAGAAATACCTAAAAAGGAAATTTTTATTAACTAGAAAAGCTATCTAGATTTTTACAACAAATTGAACAAGAACTAGAAAGTGCGCTCACCAAAACTAACTATAATGCACAAATCTATTGACATTTGTTTTTCGGGCTTCAAATGTGGTTTTTCGCGTTCGTTTACTTTTTGTTATTTCGGGAGAGTATTTCTTGTTAACTCTCATTTGACCGAACTTTACCCAAAAAGTAAAGAAACAGAGCTAATATGTCAATAAAAAATCTGTCAAACCGAGAGTATTTTTTTTTAGTTCAAAAGAAATAAAAGAACCAGTTTTATAGTCAGAGCTAAGAAGGATTTTTGTCATAAATATTTCTTAAGTTGGAAGTTTTGCTTGAAAACTTCTGACAGATTTCACTGAAATTTGGATATGGAATAGAGGAGAGAATCCAAATGAACACGTCTTTAGCACCAATAGTTTTAGATACAAATTACACAGTGTTACAAAATAATATAAAATATATGTATATACTTTTCAAATGACTAAGTGTAGATTGTAGGCAGAGCTTCGAAAGAATTAATTTAATTTTAGCTTAATTCGAACAAATCCGAATTCAGCTTTAGAAATTGAATATATATCATTCCATCAAACCATTCCTTACCCAAGTAAAAAAGTTTTGATATAGTCATATATTATCATATAAAAGTTTGTATACCCGAGTAAAAAAAATTATATATAATGATATATGGCATATACTACAATATATAATTATACATGTCGTTATGTATATCCATATATAATTATATATGACGTTTTTTCCGAAAAATTTTACTTCTATTATGCCATATATAATTTCATCTAATTAGATATCGGCCTTCATAATATTAGATATGGCATATATAACTATATATTACATAACATGGTTGATCTTATTGCATATATAGTTATATATAGAACTATATCTTAATATATATGGTGGCATTTTAGCAATATATAATTATATATGGTATCATTTCAACAATATATACCCATATATGGTACCTCATGAACAATATTTTTAATACAGTTCCACATATGATAATATATGCTACCATATATAGTCCCATATATATTTATATATGGTGTTATTTAAGCAATATATTACCATATATGGTGCCATTTAAACCATATATTATCTTATATGGTGCCATTTCAACAATATATGCTCATATATGGTACCTCATGAACAACATTTTTAATACAGTTCCAGATATGATAATATAAGAAAATATGTATAGTGCCATATATATTTATGTATGGTGTTATTTAAGCAATATATTACCATATATGGTGCCATTTAAACCATATATTATTATATATGGTGCCATTTAAACAATATATGCTCATATATGGGACCGCATGAATAACATTTTCAATACAGTTCCAGATATGATAATATATGCTACTATATGTAGTACCATATACTTTGATATATCGTATCATTTAAACAACCCGAGGAAAAATAGTTACATATAGTCATATATGTGATTAAGTTATATCTGTATAAATATACAGTTTCATCCGAAGAATGGCCGATATATTTTTATAAATTGTTTATCAATTTTTATCTAAATGTATCAGTTTAGATCTGACCTGATTAAAATATGTGTTAATCAGATGAAATTGTATCAGATTTTTGACCTGATACAATTTTATCGGTTTGATCGTAATTGGTTAAATTTTATATAAATAAAATATAATTGTATCCGACATTTACCTTATACAATTGTATCAAAGTTTTAAACTGATATCAGGTCAAAATTGGGATATAACTATATAATTGTGTATACAAATATATCTATTTGGATCTAAACTGATACCATGTAATATAAACCAATAAAATTGTATCAGGTCAAAAATCTGATACAATTTCATCTGATTAACACATAATTTAATCAGGTCAGATCTAAACTGATGTAATTAGATAACAACTGATACAAATAAGAACTGATACAATTTTATCGGGCCATTTTTCGGATCAAATGGTATATGGATGAATCTAAGTTATATATTACCATATAAAGCTCCATATTGGTGCTATTTAAACAATATATTGTCATATATGGTGCCATCATATATGGTAACTCATCAGCAACTACAATATTAACTGTATTTCAGATGCTATTAATTGTATTTCAGAAATTTTAAATGTATTTTAGAAATTACGGAATGTATTTCAGAAATTTATTAATTGTATTTCAGAAATAATCAAATCTATTTCAGAACTTGTTGTTAATAGAGAAAAATTTCTAAATTACATTTCCTAATTTCTGAAATACAATTGATAATTTCTGAAATACAGTTTGATAATTTCTGAAATACAGTTGTGAATTTCAGAAATACAATTCATTTCTGAAATACAATTGATAAAACTGAAATTCAATTGACTAGTTCTGAAATACAATTCATAAATCTGAAAAATAATTGATAAGTTCTGAAATACAATTGATAAAACTGAAATTCAATTGATTATTTCTGAAATACAATTGATAAATCTTAAAAACAATTGACACAATTGGAAATGGTGTAGAGCGTTAAAAATATGTAAATAAAATTATTTTAAAAAATATTCAATTTAATAAAAAAAAAATATAATTTTATAAAAACATTTATAGAAAATAAAATTATAATTTTATAAAAAGAAATTCTTTTGAATGGGGGAAATGTTTTTAGTTGATCTGTTATTTTTAAGTAAATGAATGTTATTTTAGTTTGACTCAAGATCATAAATTAATATCACTTTCTGTTTAAATTATTTTCAAATCAAAGAAAGATGATACAATTTTTACAAGTAAATTACAAAGAATAAAAATTATTGAAAAAATTTCGATCAGACCAGCAAGGAGAATGCGCATTTTTATAAAAAAAAATGCATAGCCGTGAAAGGTATCGAACTCGAGACCTTCTGAGTTTAAACCTTATTTTAACAAAATATTGTAATTTTTATAAAATCAGTGCTCTTCCAGTGTATTATTTTTTGAACTATTGTCAATATCTGTCTGGGATCTTATTTAATCCCAAATAAATGGAGATCTTACGTAGTACCCAAATATAATGCGGGATCTAATTTTAGCTGTCATTTTTCTGGATAGTTTCAGATGTCAATCTCCAAATATATTGCTGTTTCTAATTCGATCTGCAATTTATGGGATAAATTAAGATCCTACCAAATCCCCAAATATATCACTGGATTTAATTCGATCTGCAATTTATCGGAAAAGTTAAGATCTTACGCAATCCCGAAGTTATTACTGGATCTAATTTTATCTGTAATTTTTTGGATAAATTTAGATCTTACTTAATCCCCAAATATATTGCTGGATCTAATTTGATCTGCCAATTTTCTGTTCAGTATCCAAGTTTATCCACAAATATATTGCTGGATCTAATTCGATCTGCCATTTTTTGGATAAATTTAGATCTAAGTTAATCCACAAATATATTGCTGGATCTAATTTGATCTGCCAATTTTCTATTCAGTTTATATCCAAGTTTATCCACAAATATATTGCTGGATCTAATTCGATCTGCCATTTTTTGGATAAATTTAGATCTAAGTTAATCCACAAATATATTGCTGGACCTAATTTGATCTGCCATTTTTCAGATCAATGTATATCTAAGTTTATCCACAAATATATTGCTGGATCTAATTAGATGTGCCATTTTTTGGATCAAATTAGATCTAAGTTTATCACCAAATATATAGCTACATCTAATTCGATCTGCCACTTTTTCGGATCCAATTAGATATACGTTTATCCACAAATATATTGCGGGATCTAATTTGATCTGCCAAAATTGAGATCAAATTAGATCTAAGTTTATCCCCAAATATATAGCTGGATCTAATTGGATCCGCCATTTTTCGGATCAAATTAGATCTAAAAATATCCGCAAATATATAGCTGGATCCGCCAATTTTCGGATCAAAATAGATCTAGGTTTATCCCCAAAGATATCACTGGACCTCCCAATTTTGAGATATAACTTGATCTTAGTTTATCCCCATATATACAATGGGATCTAATACGATATGATTGGATACACCCAATTTTGAGATCTAATTGGATCAGCTAGATATTACAGCAGATCTTAAACAATATCAAATTGGATATAATTAGATATTGCGCGAGATCAATTTTTTTTACTCGGGTAATTATGTATTGGAACTAGGGTTTGGGATTTCCCGGACTTTTTTATTTCCCGGGAAACGGGAATAAAAAAATTGGATTCCCGGGAATCCCGGTAAATATTTTTGAACAAAATTGTTAATGAAAACCACCTATATAAGTAATTTTTGTTAAAAAAAACCCTATTTGAATACAAATTCAGTCTGTGTAGTGAGAATTCAAAGAAAAATATCAGAATGTTGAACATTTGATTTCACATAAATTACTCTAAGTACTGCCAAATGAATTGCATGATTCCAGCAGAAAGCATGATTCCAGCAGAATTCAAAGAAAAATATCAGAATTTTGAACATTTGATTTCACATAAATTACTCAAAGCACTGCCAAATTAATTGCATGATTCCAGCAGAAAGCACCCACTACTGGACTGTCGGAAACAAACCGTTTCATCACATTTGGCCAATTAGATATGGTGGCCACAATGTTATTTTCCAAAGACAAATAAAACTCTTCTAGGCTTATTTCTACAATTCTTCTTATTTCATCAGCATTACATCTTCCTGATATATAAACCAACCCCAGATTATAAAATGAATTATTTCCGTTTATACATATGTTCAAATATGTCTTTGTGGTATTCTTGTCCATTCATCTAAGATTATAGTAAATCTCCTATTGTTAGAAATATTGCTCGATATTTCTTTTATCATGATATCTTTTAGATGATTGTAAAATTTTTTGGCAATGCCAGGTTTTTATTATAAAAACTTTGTCGAATAAACGAAGGTCTAGTTATGATGCGGATTGACATTCCGTCGACTGCGGCTAATTTGGATACCACATCAGGAAATGTTTGCCCTACCATAAAACGTTCAATGCCTATTCAGCTTACACTTTTTTTCGGTTACTTTGCTAATTTTAGCTGGAACGTTATTCTTGTTGTTGTTTTCTTCAGGAAAATTTGCTTGACCACCAGTTTTTTTTTGTGAACCAGATTTAGATGTCGGATAACCATATTTAGATACCTCCGTTAATAACCATTAGTCTTTTAGGGCAAATATTGCATTGTCCTTTTTTGTGAAGTATTTCCATACTCCTGACATTTTTTCTTTAATATAAAAGAATATATTAGTTTGAAAGCAGGTGTATTAAAATAAAGTTAACTTACTTGAAAATATCACATTTATTAATGAAAACATTACTTAAAAAATTATTGGCCCTTAATATAAAGGAGTATTTTAAATTTAAAGTCGACTTTATTTTTAATCATACGGTTTTGTTCATTTTGTGTATGAAAACCTTACAAAAATATTTATATTTTCAAACATTTTGATTGGTTGAAAATAAAATAACCAATCAGAATAACCACCAAATATTTTAACTAAAGTCGACTTTAACTAAAAAATCTTATTCCAAACAAAAACAATTTAAAAAACTTAATATTTTTAAAATTTCCCGTTTTCCCGGGAAAAATATATTATTTTCCCGGGAATTCCCGGCAAACTTTTCCCAAACCCTAATTGGAACATATATACCAAGATATAATTATATACAATTTTACGAAATTATACCCTAAGTATATAACTATATATTGTTATATATTGCACAATATATAGCGCCACATATTACAATATCCAATTATATATAGACCGATATATATATTACATATGCCTCATATAATAATAATAATATGTGGCATATATTACAATATATAATTAGACATGTCGTTATGTATATCCATATATAATTATATATGACGTCTTTTTCCAAAATTGTTCCTTATATTATGCCATATATAATTTCATCTAATTAGATATCGACCTTTATAATATTAGATATGGTATATATGATTATATATTACATAGCATGGCTGATCTTATTGCATATATAGTTGTATATGGAGCTATATCTTAATATATATGGCGGCATTTTAGGAATATATAATTATATATGGTATCATTTAAACAATATATAACTATATATGGTGCCAGTTAAACTATATATTATCATATATGGTGGCATTTAAACAATATATGGTCATATATGGTACCTCATGAACAAAATCTTTAACACAGTTGCAGATATGATAATATATGCTACTAAATATAGTGCCATATATATTTATATATGGTGTTATTTAAGCAATATATTAGCTATATGGTGCCATTTAAACCATATATTATTATATATGGTGCCATTTAAACAATATATGGCCATATATGGTACCTCATGATCAAAATTTTTAATACAGTTCCAGATATGATAATATATGATTCTATATATAGTGTCATATATATTTATATATGGTGTTATTTAAGTAATATATTACTCTATATGGTGCCATTTTAACCATATATTACCATATATGGTGCCATTTCAACAATATATGCTCATATATGGTACCTTATGAACAACATTTTTAATACAGTTCCAGTTATGATAATATATGCTACCATATATAGTACCATATACTTTGATATATCGTATCATTTAAACAACCCGAGTAAAAATAGTTACATATAGTCATATATGTGATTAAGTAATATCTGTATAAATATACAGTTTCATCCGAAGAATGGCCCGATATATTTTTATCAATTGTTTATCAATTTTTATCTAAATGTATCAGTTTAGATCTGACCTGATTAAATTATGTGTTTAATAAATTATGTGTTTTTGACCTGATACAGTTTTATCGGTTTGATCGTAATTGGTTAAATTTTATATAAATAAAATATTATTGTATCCGACATTTACCTTATACAATTGTATCAAAGTTTTAAACTGATATCAGGTCAAAATTGGGATATAACTATATAATTTTGTATACAAATATATCTATTTGGACCTAACCTGATACCATGTGATATAAACCAATAAAATTGTATCAGGTCAAAAATCTGATATAATTTCATCTGATTAATACATAATTTAATCAGGTCAGATCTAAAATGATGCAATTAGATAAAAACTGCTAAACAACTGATGCAATTTTATCGGGTCAAATGGTACATAGATGACTCTAAGTTATATATTACCATATAAAGCTCCATATTGTTTTTTTAATAGGGAACATACCATATATGGTGCCATTTAAACAATATATTGTCATATATGATGCCATTTAAACAATATATGTTCATATATGGTAACTCATCAGCAACTACAATATTAACTGCATTTCAGAAGCTATTAATTGTATTTCAGAAATTTTAAATGTATTTCAGAAATTATGGAATGTATTTCAGAAATTTATTAATTGTATTTCAGAAATAATCAAATCTATTTCAGAACTTGTTGATTGTTTATCATAGTTTATAGAGAAAAATTTCTAAATTACATTTCATAATTTCTGAAATACAATTGGTAGTTTCTGGAATACAGTTTGATAATTTCTGAAATACAGTTGTGAATTTCGGAAATACAATTAATAATTTCTGAAATACAATTGATAAAACTGAAATTCAATTGACTAGTTCTGAAATACAATTCATAAATCTGAAAAATAATTGATAAGTTCTGAAATACAATTGATAAAACTGAAATTCAATTGATTATTTCTGAAATACAATTGATAAATCTTAAAAACAATTGATACAATTGGAAATGGTGTAGATCGTTAAAAAGATGCAAAAAAAATTTTTTTTTTTTTAAATTCAATTTAATAAAAAAAATATAATTTTATAAAAAAATAAATATTATTTAAAAAAATATAATTTTATAGAAAATAAAATTATAATTTTATAAAAAGAAAATCTTTTTATAAAAAAAAAAATGCATAGCCGTGAACGGTATCGAACTCGAGACCTTCTGAGTTTAAACCTAATTTTAACAACATATTGTAATTTTTATAAAATCAGTGCTCTGCCAGTGTATTATTTTTTGAACTGTTGTCAATATCTGTCTGGGATCTTATTTAATCCCATATAAATGGAGATCTTACGTAGTACCCAAATATATTGCGGGATCTAATTTTATCTGTCATTTTTCTGGATAGTTTTAGATGTCAATCCCCAAATATATTAATACCGAAATAAATTAAGATCCTACCAAATACCCAAATATATCACTGGATTTAATTCCATCTGCAAGTTATCGGAAAAGTTAAGATCTTACGCAATCCGGAAATATATTACTGGATCTAATTTTTGATCTGTCATTTTTTGGATATATTTAGATCTTACTTAATCCCCAAATATATTGCTGGATCTAATTCGATCTGCCATTTTTCGGAGCTAATTAGATCTAAGTTTATCCACAAATATATTGCTGGATCTAATTCCATCTGCCATTTTTCGGATCAATTTAGTCTAAGTTTATCCCCAAATATATTGCTGGATCTAATTCGATCTGCCACTTTTTCGGATCAAATTAGATCTAAGTTTATCCACAAATATATTGCTAGATCTAATTCGATCTGCCAAAATTGAGATCAAATTAGATCTAAGTTTATCCACAAATATATAGCTCTATCTAATTCGATCCGCCATTTTTCGGATCAAATTAGATCTAAGTTTATCCACAAATATATAACTGGATCTAATTCGATCCGCCATTTTTCGGATCAAATTAGATCTAGGTTTATCCCCAAAGATATCATTGGACCTCCCAATTTTGAGATATAACTTGATCTTAGTTTATCCGCATATATACAATGGGATCTAATACGATATCATTGGATACACCCAATTTTGAGATCTAATTGGATCAGCTAGATATTACAGCAGATCATAAACAATATCAAATTGGATATGATTAGATATTGCGCGAGATCAATTATTTTTACTCAGGTAATTGTATCGAATATCTTGTTGGATATGATTATATTATATTTGATACATTTGGATGAGGACAAAATCCGGATAAAATTGTATCAAACCATATCTTATTCCATCAAATTAGATCTAATTTTCTCAAATTTAATCTAATATGATCACATAATACGATCTAATTTGATACAATTAGATGTTCTCATTTTTCGGATATTATATCAAAAGACATATCATTTTTTTTAGTAGGGTCCCCGAGTAAAAAAGTTTTGATATAACCATATATTATTTTATGTAATTGCATATAGTAACTTATAGCTACATATGGCCGCATATGCTTTTAAATTCAAGCAGATATACTTTTATATAGTGATATGTTAGATATTTTTTCCTCAAAGGTTTTAATATGGAGACATGTGATTTTATATTATTACATACTGGCCTACATATAATTGCATGTTCTATATATAAGTACATAAAGTAACATATTACAGATATAATTACATATACGTTTATATATAATTTAGTATGACACTATACATAATAATACAAAACTATATGTGTAGCCATATAAGAAATTTTTCATAATTTGTGTTAGATATAATTATATATTGACGAATAAGAACCCATATATAACTTAATATGGTTCCATATCTACAATATTTCATGATTTCTTTAATATATAACAATATAATCATCTATAATTATATATCATCCCACATAGGCAATTATTTCAAAGTGATTTTATATAAAAATATATAAAGTCCATATAAAACCGTATTATATTATATGTGGTTCTATGTTAACAATGATTTTGAACTAGTTTTAGATTTAGTAATTACTAGGGATTGGCGCGTGACTAGAAATGTTCGTGAGTCACGTTATTCACACGTGATCGTGAGTAATAATTACTATACTCAAGTAGTACTCGTGCGTGAATCTGAGAATATATAATTCGTACTTAATTCGTGCGTGAGCGTGAATAAGAATATATAACCCGTGCTTGATTCGTGTGTGAGTTTATTTTTTGCATCTTATATTTTTAGTAATTTTTACTATTTTGTAATATTTTACTTTTTTTTTACTATTTTCTTATATCTTGGTTCTATAACATAATCCTATTAACTTTAAAATTTCAGTCTTGTTAACTTTATTTCAAAATTATTAAAAATAAAGAAAATTTTGTTCATGTTTAATGCACTGTCATGGTAAATCTGGATAAAAATAATGGACGATTTATCGAAATTATAGGATCTCGAGCAGACCTTTGGGTTAATCATTATATTTGTAAATTAATTACACATGCAATTACACAATTACATGTAATTGTAATTGAAAAAATGTCAATTACAATTACATTTTTTCGGAAAAGAAATAATGACAAAAAGCACAAGTGAGGGGTCAGCCCAACATGACGTATTCTTTTTATACTTATCCACGCCTATCCAACCTATCCCAGTCAGTTTTTTCTACAAAATTTTAACAAAAAACACTTTAATTCTAAATGTAATTGAAATCACTTTCAATTACAATTACTTGTAATTGAAAATTTTCAATTACAGTTACATGAAATGTAATTGAGTTTTTTTTAATTTCAATTACATTTATTTGCAATTGTAATTGGAATCCCCCAGGTCTGATCTCCCGATATTGCATATCTTTTTTATTTAAAAAAATAATTTTTGTATATTGTTAGATGTGGTCATATATAATATGATCTAAAGTATAAGTTCAATTATAATTGTATCAAACTATGTCCACTTTTATAACATTTTATATAATTTTATACAAAAAAATATAATTTGATGTAATTGGATGAGGACAAAATTCGGATACAATTGTATCGAATTGCATAAAATTGTACCAAATTGTATACAATTGTATATAATTCGATACAAAAAGATACAATAAGATGTTCTCATATTTCGGATATAATTATATCTAATTACATAAAAGATTATATATAATTAAATATAACTTCATATGGCTCCATATCATTTTTTTTACTTGGGTTTATAATTAATTCACAGGTTTCATTCCCAAAGTTTAATATTAAATAGAATGCATTCTTATGTTGAATACATTCCTTATAGAATTACAATCAATTTAAATAATTAATTTTTTCATTAATTCTAATCTTTTACAAAAAGAAGGAGGACGCTGCGATATGCATGAGGGATAGAAAAAACTCATAGATATACTATTTTTCATAAATTGATGTTGCCTTGGTTGGGGCTCGAACCGCAACCTCACGTGTCACAGTCCAACGGGCTGTGGTGTTAATGGTTAGCGTTTCAGTGTTGTTAACTTTCTTTTAAAATCGCTAAAACAAAGAAAAATTTGGTCATGTTTAAAGTGCTGCAATTTTAAGTCTGGTGACTATTTGTAGATAAAAATAATTCAAGACTTAAGTAAATTTTGTAGGATTTCCAAAAATATACAGTTTGTACAGGTCAGTACTGTCTAAATTTTACTATGTAATTTGATAAAAGGTTGATATCGCTAATTTTTCGTTAAAAGCCACGCCCACTTAAAGCAAGTGACAAAATGAAAAAACAAATATTACGCTAAAATGCTGTACAATTTTTTGAACCATCTCCTTGCCTTTCGTGACGAATTTAGACACTATTTTGATCTTTAAAAATATAGGAAACAATAATAAAATTAGAAAAAACTTGAATTGACTTAAATTCGTGGCCACAACTGTATACATATATAATCGGCATTTCCGAAGTATATAGAATTCATGGTCAGAATTCTATTAATTTTTACAAGTTAAGATTTTGTCATCCTGTGTTATTTATTATGTACAATATTTATTGGAAAAATTCATCATCTTCTATATCATATTCAAATTCTTCTACATCATATAAAGAAGATCTTGCTGCAGCAGCAGTAGCTCCTGGTAAGCCTCTCGGGCCAGGTGCACCTGGCATTCCTCTCGGACCTACTGCACCCACAGCACCAGTAAAACCACGTGGACCACGACGACCATTTTCGCCAATAGGACCCGTTGGGCCATTACGACCATCATGACCACGATCACCGGGACGACCGATTGAACCTAAATCACCAGGATCACCAGAAGGTCCTTTTTCACCGGGATCGCCATCAGGACCCGATAAACCATTGGAACCTGGGGGACCAGGAGGACCAGGTGGACAATTACAACCACCGCCAGGATAAAATTGAGCACCTCCACCAACAGCAGCACCCATGTGTAAACCAAAACCCTGTTGCAGCGAGAGTGTTAACAAGCCACAGAAAGCTAAAAATATAAAATTCAAATCAGATTTTTAAAATAAAGTTTCAAAATTTATTTATAACGCACCTAAGACGCTTAATGTTGTCGGTATCATATTTGAAAGAATAATGCATTAAAAAATACCACAAAAAAGGGTTTATAAACATTTTCAAACACTTAAAAGAACCTGTAATTTTTTTAAGTACAAAGAATTTAAATTTTCAAATATGTTAAGTGGATTTAAATTAATTGTTATTTTTAAATTGGAAATAGTTAAATTTAAAAAAAAAAGTTATAGGTACCTTACTATAAGATACATTAACTTGGAATTTGTTACAATAAATTAAGTTAACCAATGTTATGTATGTTTTGTATGATTACGATGCATTTTATGGGAATTTCATCAAAAATGCATTTAATTAATTACAAAGAATCAAATTGATTTATGAGATGTTTTTAAATTTAATAGATTTTGTACACAAAGCCTATTAAATTATTTAAAATTGTTTGAGTTCTAAACCAAATAAAATTCTATAAAATCAAGTGTTTTTGTGAAAAGCTCTTTAGAAAAATTTTCAAAAATGTTGCTGAAAGTTGTCTTAACAATAGGTAAGATTTTTGATATCCAATGAAACTATACATGTAAACCTAAAACTAATTTGTAATATTTTATTTTTATTAAGTTTTCCTGGGAACTTTGACAGCCTTAGAAGAACGACAAAGTCGTAGTGTTCTGGGTAATCGTAACCGTAATACCAACAGTGTCCAGACTTATTATCAATCAGTACCACAGTGTATCTGTACGCCTGGGCCTCGTGGTAATCCTGGTGAACAAGGTGCTCCTGGTGTTAAAGGACCACGTGGTGATCCTGGTCTTAAAGGTGCTAAAGGACCTCCCGGTCCAATGGGTCCTCCTGGCAGACAAGGTTCTCCTGGTCGTGATGGAGCACCTGGTGTTCCAGGCCTTCCTGGTCCTCGTGGTAGACGTGGCTTTCCTGGAGGAAGGGGTGTTCCTGGGCCTGTAGGTGTTCCAGGTTTACCAGGTCCACCCGGTCCACAAGGTGATCCTGGTGTTGCTTCACCAGCTACAACAACTGCTTCACCATCTACTACAACCACAACTACAACAGCGACTCCTGCTCCCGCAGGCTAGGACATTGCCACAAATAGTGAACCGTTTATTTTAACACGACCATTATTCATGCCTTCGGTTGTGGATGAAGTTTATGATGAAAATTTAAGTTTTGATTATTCCATTACGGACTATCAGAAGAAATTTTTAATGTTGAACTTATATGAAAGATAAATGGCTTTGCTGTTTGTGGTATTATTACAATAAGTACTTTAAATGAACTAAACTTAAAATTAATTATAAATAAAACATACATATTCGTACAAAGTCAAATATTCGATTTGTTTATTTTTTTTTTGTTATGAATTTTTGTAAAAACAAATGAAAGAATGTGAACAATTGAATGGACGGCTTCGACAGACAAAGCTGCTCAAGCACATCATGATAGATTTTCTCTGCTGAAAGTTGTTTATTTTTTTAAAGAAAAATCCCAAATTCTTTTTATTTTTATTTAACAAATTAACAGTCCACAGCCCATATGTGGTCTGTTCATCAATACAATTTTGAAGAGCTGTAGACTGTGGACGTTGAAGAACGTCGTTTATTTAATTTGAAATTATTTAAGTCCAGTATATTTTTCAGCGTTTTGTTCTAGAAAATCGTGTGCACAACAAAGGAAGAGGCCTCAAATAAAGATTAAAGAAGATCCCATGTTAAGTGCTCGAGCTGTGGCCAAGGATGTTAAAATATTTCTTGGCAAAAAATGTCATCCAGAAACTGTACGCAGATATAGAGTACCTAGATATAGAGTTTGCTAAAAACCGAAAAATTTGAAAACCGCGGTTTCGGTTTTTCGGTTTTCTTGTGATATTAACAGAATTGTTTCTAAATAATTAAATATAACCAATATTCTAACTAAATATATGATAATTAAATATGTATAAAATTAAATAGTTTAACACGTTCAATATATTTTTAAAAATTCGATTGAATTTCTCACTCGAATATTTAAAGGAAATAACGCCGTTTCGGAAACTTTCCGTAAGAAGGAAAACACGCGAAAAGCCGTTATAAATTAAAATTGTTTATTCTTTTTTCGGTAACTAAAGCTGTTTTTTAAAGAGTTTAAAATTTAAAAAAAAAATACAGAATATAGAAAACAGCGATAACAAAATAAACATTAAATGAAGCTTTAAAAAAATTTCATCGGTCAACAAATATCGACTTCTTTGCACAGACTTCCTCTAAAACTTTTTAAAGTATTTTCGCCTCCTACGTACGAATTTTTGTTGAAAAATTCCTTCTTCTTTATTTAAACCTTAAGCCTGGGAAAAATATTTTATGGCTCAATATAAAAGAACTTAGGAATCTCTTGGTTTTTTATAGGTTTGAATTCAAAAATATACCTTTCATTTAAGGAAATTATTAAGGCCGTTCTACGGACTCCGTAAGGATCGCTAAAATTTACTTTTGGGAATTGCTCTTGAAGCACTTAAAATTGGTAAAACAGTTAGACATAATAAAATTTTTTTCATAAATTTATAGAAATAAACCTCTGAAAATAACAAAACAATTAGTAGTTTTTCTGCTATTTTTACAGGTTTATTATTTAAAAGTGACTTTGCAGAAAATTTTTTGCGAATTTTTGCTAAATATTAGTAAAATTAGAAGAGTAAAAAAAACTGTTAAATATAATATAGTAATCCTGCTAAAATCAACAGAAATGTATGACGAAAAATAGTAGACTGCTGATTTCATAAAAATAGATTTTTATTCTCTCAAAACAATTAAAAATTAGAAATTTATTAATTTAGTTCGAGGCCAATATCCTTATTATGAATTAACATAATAAGTACTTTTTTCAAAAACTGCTATTTTTTTTCATCAGGATACTCTCCTGACAGAGATTTTTTGCTTTCAAAAACCTCTACACTTTCAGGAATGAAAAGACGATCGTTTCGGGGATTTTTCCAGGCCCCCTTCATGAGGTTTCTTTAGAAAGTGGTGGCGGTAGCGCAATGCAATTTGAAGCATCAACATGTCATATTAAATGTAGTCTGCTACGTCAATTTTTAAAAAAAATTAAAACCCAACATTTTAACAATTAAAAGTTTTCTTTGAGTTTGATAATTATACAAATATAGAGCAAAATTTGTTGATGATTCTAGCAGAGTAATTTTTTTTATTTTAATTAACTAAAATTTAGCTGAAATATAACTAAAATTCTGTATATTAAACAGCTTTATTTTTGCTATTTTTATCTCATTAATATTTAGCAAAGAAAATCTGCTTCTTTCTGCAGTTTTTTATGCTAGGTAATTTTTAGCAGCTTTAGCAAAACTTTTTACAGGCTTTTTTCTATTAGTGCACTTACTTGATCAACCAATCCACTTTTGACGGGATTATACCGCTTTCTAAAGTCTTGCAGGCGGCAGCCTTGAATTTTTATCCCGTTTTTAAAGCAAACAGATCCGCCTTATCCCAATTTTTTAATATGTTATTCAACTTTTGAATATAGTTTTCATAATTTATTTTTTCTAGAATTCCCAGCCAGCAAACGAGTCCAAAAACGAATTAGAAAAGTGCTCAAAATATATTATTAAACTTTCACTTGTATGAAAGTGCTGCATTAAGAAGGGCTTTTTTTATAAAAAGTTACTCAAGAATATTTAAAAAAATTCTTTAGGCCAAAAAATTAATTTTTTTGAGTCGTTTTTGAATTGCTCACAAAATTAATTTATATTTTTGAGTCGTTTCTGAATCACCTTTGGATTTAAAAATTTCCCTCAAATGTTTGTGCCTTTTATGATTCATTTTACTAAGACTGACTAACGAGCAATTTTTCACAAACAAGTTTAAAATTTAAAAAATATGTGCGTTTTTGAATAATTTTTGATTTACAGAATAAGAACCATAAAAGTATCCAAATTTTTAGGCTAGGTTATGAGTCTTGTGATTGAAATTTTAAAATTTAAGAATTAGCCCTGGTTTATGTATCATGAAAATGGTCTAAACGAAAGCAAAATAACGAAAATTTGTTTTTGTTTCCCATGTAATTTTGTCGAAAGTAACTGTCAATTTCTATCGTTTAGACAATGCATTAATTTAATGCAATTAGAGCCTGATAGGTTTGATATTTGTTATACATTTTCGATACGAAAATATTGTTGACCTATGAGTTTTAAATATCATGTACATTCACATTTCATGTTCGCCACTTAATTCTTGTTACACATTCCAATAAATAAAACTAGGGATCAAAATCCATTAAGTAAATTTAAAAACATTTAAAAATTGAAAACTATATTTTCGAAGATTAATTCGACAAAGTTTTTTAACTTGAGAGGGGTTAACGCGTAACTCGATTCGAATAAAAATTGTCGAATTCGTAAATTTTCTACCTTTCGTAAAAAGAAAAGTTTAAGCAGAAATCTTACTTTTTGAATTTTTATGTGTAGTGTTAAAGTTTTAGGATAAAAATAAATTAAAAAGTAGAATTTTTACACAAAATTATATTTTTAACAATATTTGCAAGATTTACGAATTCGAAAATTTTTTCGAATCGAGTTATGCGGTTACCCCCCAGATTCGTATTAAGAAGGGCAATATATTTGGATCCAAAATCATAAAAATATAAAAGATTTTGATGTACTTCTCCGCAATATTGACTCATAAAGTATTTCCCTGGGTGAGGGAATAAAAAAAGAAAGACCCACAAATCGAAGGCTATTCAGTGGGCCTTTTTTGACTTTAGATCCGGGCTTATGAAACCAAAATACTCAAAAAAGGTTTTAGCAGAAGGCTGTACAAAAAAATAATTTTTGTCGAGTAATGTATTAATTGGTGCGGCCCTCAGTAAGTTTGTGAAATCCCAAATTTGGCCCTTCAAGCCATTTATGTGCCTATACCTGTAATATATAATCATATATACCATATCTAATACTATAAAGGCCAATATATAATTAGATGCAGTTACATATGGCTAATATATAAAAAAATTCTGGAAAAAAACGTCATATTTAATTATATATAGATATACATAACGACATGTACGATTATATATTGTAATGTATGCCACATATGATTATATATACATTTTTTTACTCGGATGATTTAAATCACTCACTTTATTCGATTTCTAATCGTTGATTTAAAGTAGTTATGATTCTGAAAATGAATCAAATTTTATGCGAGTTGATTCAAAACAGAAGTATCTTTTAAAAGTTTTAAAATTAAACACAAAACAACATCGTAAACAATATTAGCTGTATTTTGTCTCATGTCTATCAACATTAATCCCTCAATTCATAAATGCTTTGTAAAGTTACAGCAGGTTTACAAAACGTCATTTTCATATAAAATTTGTTCAATAAACCTCCTATAATTTTACAAAGCGTTTATGAATTTAGGGGTAAGTATTTAAAGCAAATATACGTTAAACCGATTGTAGTACAAAAAAATTTTAACCAGGTTATGTTTATAAGTATTCCGTTATAATCGAACGTGCGTCAGTAAAAGTTTTTAGGAAGTAACGCGAATAAGTTACGTTATATGTGAAAATGTTTAAAGGTTGAGTTTTCAACCTTGATAATTATCCTTGTTTAAGTTAACGTGCATACGAAAAGTAATATGCTAGTTTTCGTCTTAAACGCGTTTTTATGCACTTTGAGTTTTTTTTCTGGGTTAACGGATATAGTTAAGTCGAAAACACAGCTATTATTGTTGCTATATATGTTATTTTTTAATTTCTTGTGAGGTGTTATTGAATTTCAAGACACTATGTTAAGGCGGATTTTAGTGAAATTTATAATAAAAAAAATAGGGCCCACTAAAAGTATGTAGGGTCACTTTTTAAATTTCTAAATGGCTTATAAAACAAATTTTTCATAGAAAACTCATTTTATATTTTTTTCTATAATTTTATAAGGTTTTAAAGTTATTATGCATAAATCGGTCAAACACGAATGTAGTATATCCCAATAAAAATAAATAAAAAAAATAAAAAAACGATAAACAACATTTTTCTCTTAAAAATGAGTTGAATTATGTCCGTTTCGGGTTAAATTATGATCACTCCATGTTTTAAGCCCATTTTTTTATATAAATTTGTGGAATTTATATATTTAGTTAGAATATTGTTCTATTTGTACAGTTGCGAGTATAAAAATTGCAACGCTACGCTAAATAATCTAAGTATGCTCTGATCTCTTCCAATGGTTTTTCATTTGCGCTTATCTTTTATTAATATATTCGTTGATGTGTATTTTCATATTTTAAGTCGTTTGATTTGCATTTATTTATGTGAATTAGTTTTTACGAACATTTTTTTGAAACTAGTGCCTATTTTGTGCGCGCAAAAAATGCAACTTTTATGAATTTTACATTTAATCGATTTTATTTGCTAAAAAATTCAGTATATTAATTAGACTTTTATTATTTAGTGGAATAGCCATTATTTTTAATTACTCCTTTCATTCGTGAATCGAAAAAACCAAGCTGGTCAAATTGGCTGTTTTACATTGTCCAAGCACGGAATTATGTACGTATAATCAACTGCAAATGACTGTCATGTTAAATATGGGGTAAAACTCCTTAGATTAACAAGTCTTAAAAAAAATAATTATCTGGTTCCAAAGCCGGGATATTTTGCTTTTATTGTGGGTACGCCAAAGCTAGAGCAATTTTTCTCCTTCAAGATCTGAAAACGATGGGAAAATTATGACAGTTTCATGTAAGCACATAATTTATAAAAGCTATATATAATATTAACATATTTATTATTAGAGATCACCGAGATCCCGCGCAAGTACGAATAAAAACTAACTTCCCTCACTTGCGTAAGCAGAAGTGTTCGTGGGTAATTGTGTGTGATTGGAATTTTACTCTCGCGATAGTGAGTGAGTGTGACTCAAATTTCACTCACGAGACTACATTTAATATTATTGAATAAAAAAAAATTGAGTTAATTTTTTTTTAAATTTTTTTCTTTATCTGAGGGGCAAATCTATAACTTTAATGACAAAATTCGGTTATTAAATTGACAAGTTTTCATAGTAAACTGACAACTTAACTACAGAATTTAACAGGGGTATGGCATCACCAATAAAATAATTTATAACAACATCGTTATAACTAGATCACAGACACTTTGTTCAAAAAATTGACAATTTTCTTTTTTTATTTAAATTTAAATAATAACAAACAACAAAGCAAAAAAGCAAACGGATATCTTAAATTTTATTATTTGAGTATATTCCGCGCTTGTTTTATCCTTATTTTCTGCAGTTTTCAGCAATTTTTGAGTTTTTAAATAAAGGCTCAACTTATACTAAACTGATACTAAATAGTTGCTCAGGTAATACTAAATTTCAGCGCCCTCTATCGGTGAGTAGTGTAAGTTTTGATTTCCTTTCTCTATAATTAATAGTCTCTGTAATTTAAGTTACAGAATTGCCCCTCTGGCCAAATTTTAATTACATATGTACGTACTAAATATATCCAAAAATCGATCAAAGCTAACCGTCACCAGAGTTGTGTCGTTCATGAATGGTTCAGTTGAATGAACGATATGACATCGTTCACCATTATTCGCTGTTTTCATTCGATCGTTCATTTCGTTCTTTTTTGTTCATATTGTAGAAAATTTTGTATCTCTTTTCAATTAATTTTTTTAAAATAAAGTATTGACAATAAAACGGTAAGATTTGATGATTACAAAATCGACAATAACATTTGATATTATTTATTAGGTAAGAATGTACCCTTTAAAGTGGTATGCATATAGATTTTTTTCATGGAAGGGTCAAAGGTCATTTCTTGTGGTCTTGAGTTCAAATTCCCATTGCTCGAAATGCGCATTTCTTAAAATTCTTAAAAAAATATATGATTATTGTTAGACTCTCTTCTACATTTGTGTGAATAATTTAAGGTGGTATCTCGATTCGTCTCTGAGTTATAGCCAAAACCCTGTCCCTAAGTATCATTTGTAGCCCTAGTGTATACACCTTAGGGTGGACCTTATTATGTCAATTTGCCCTAAATGAGATAAATTATGAAAATCGTAAAAAAATAAAATATTTCTTTCAAAAATTTACAATCATAAGCCAAGAGAGAAAAGTGTGATTTTGGCCCATAATTTAGACAATAGTATTAATTTTTATGTTTTTAGCTAGCTGTAACAAAATCACTTCCTATTTCTTTTAATTCTGATATGGGGGATTGTTTCCGAAAATTTTGTAAAACTCCGACAATGTTAACCCTTTCTTTACCAAGGTCAAAGGTGAAGTTTTTGAAAATTTTCGATTTTTCCTGGGAGTATACCAAAACAATGTGTTGTTTCAGTGCATCGTTTTTAATCTCTCTCTCCATTCTCATTCTTGTTTTTTGAATTAAGTGCGTGGATGTTTTTATTCTCTCTCTCCATTCTTATTCTTGTTTTTTGAATTTAGTGCGTGCATGTCAGTTCATGTTATGCTTTTAACATAAGCAGTTGATGATTTGTGGTTCGTGCACATAAAATAATTTTATTCTTCAATAAAATGCCGAAACGTGGTAGACGTGAAATGGATGTGGAACATTCTGGTGAATGTTCAGATTCTGCTGCGGCTGGAGGTGAATCTTCAGGTGCTGCTGCTGCGGGACAATCCACTAGTTCGGGAGAAGGACAAAAGTAAATTTTTATTCCATTTTTTGGTCTATTGTCTTTGTAATTGTCCATTATTTTGTTGTGTCCATTGTGTTTTCTTATAGCAAAAATAAATCTTTAGATAGGCTTCCATGGAGAAGAGGTGTGCTAAATGTAAACGCGTAAGTTTTTATGTACATGATTCGATTTTGATATTGTTTTGAACCAGTGTTTATATATAGATTAACTGCAGCAAACATGGATTTCTTGTTTGAAACTGATGATAAGGATGAGCCTGTTGAATTCCAAAATGACAGTGAAGATGAATGGTTACCTGATAATGATGAGGCTTCTGACATTGAAGATGAAATCGTGGTTGAATCACCTGACATCGAGGATGAAGACGAAAATGAAAGTCGTGGTGATATACCTATTATTGGCGAAAAATACATTGCACCAGACTTAACGGAATGGTTTAAAAACCAGCTGCCACAGGGAAATGTACCATCACACAATGTTCTACGTAAAAAAGGTGATTCATTCAGTCGTGGATATTGTGTGAATAGTTTCTAAGTAATGGTTTGAATTTAGGTGGACCTCATCGAAAGTTTCGAAAAGAAATGACTGCCAAGGAAATATTTGATGAGTTTTTTACGACAAACTTGAAAGATGAAATACTCAGACACAGCAATAAAAAGGGCTTAGATTTAGCTGCGGATTTCAATAGAATGCATCATGCTGAAATTGCTGCCCAAACTATCAAAAAACGTGATTTTCGTGTAATCAGTATTGATGAGCTGAATGCTTTTCTTGGAATTCTTTTGGTAATGGGCGTGAATGGCCAAAATGACGATCTAATTCCATGGCTTTGGAGTGACTGCAGTCATCCAATCTATAAAGCAGCGATGAGTCGTGATCGATTTCAACAGATTCTGCGTGTCATCCGTTTCGACAATGCATATACCAGAGCGACTAGAAAAGAAAGTGATAAAGCTGCCCCAATAAGTGACAGTTGTTCCCGTTCAGAGGTCGGGCAGGTTTTATTCAGTACATCCCATCAAAACCAGCCAAATATGGGATCAAGATTTTCTGGGTATGCAACACCTGATGATGGATATCCACTTTCTGGAACTATTTATTTGGGACGTCAACCTGGTACTGAGAGACAAACTAACGTTGGGCAAAACATAGTTCTGAAGTTAGTAAATGCATACACTGACACTACTCTTTTGTCCGTTGTCACAAAGAAAAATAAATCAGTTTATTTGCTTTCGACCATGCACTAAACTCGTGTGACTAATGAAAATGGAAAAGAAGAGATGAACCACTATTACAACAAGACAAAAGGTGGTGTTGACGTTATGGATCAGATGCTCTCCAAGTACACAACGAAACGCAAAACAAATCGTTGGCCGTTGGCTTTATTTTTCAATATGTTAGATGTAGCTGCATTAGCAGCATTTTGTGTTTTCAGTAAACTGAATCCGGAGAAGTCTAAAAGGCGATCTTCTAGACGCTATTTCTTGACTCAGCTTGGAAAAGATTTGGCAACAGCTAACAAGGAAAAGAGAGCAAATGATCAAATGGTTATAAGAAAAACTAATTATAGAGCTGCTCTTGAGCTTATGCTCGGAATAACTATACAATTTGTTCCTACAGTTCCAGTTCCAGTTGCCGAAAACGTTCCTGTAGTTGGACCAGCAGCATCAGAGCCTGAGATGAAAACAAAAGATGGTCGTAAAGTTGCGAAGGGTCGTTGCTATATTTGCATTTTCAATGATCCGAAATCGGACCGGAAAGGTCGTACAAAATGCTCAAATTGCAAACGCACAATGTGTGCCACCCATACCAAGAGCTTGCCACCGCTCTATACTGGCCCAAATTGTTGAATTTGTATGGCATTCTATTAGCGGGCCACCAGCCAATTTTTAATTTTGGTCCAAATTCTTGAATTTCCATAAAAAAATTTCAACTAATTTTGTATTTATATCCACAATGAATATCTCTTTTTTTTATTACAACCTATAATTTTCTATATTTAATAATAAAATATAAAAAAAAAATACAAAATAGAAATAAAAACTGTGTTCTTATTTCCCTTTCCGGAGGGCTAGGGTTAACATAAAAAAATGGGCCATTTTGACATCATGCTCTCAAATAGGTTAATTTGGATTTACTTTTTTCAGAAAATGCTTAACTAAAATTTTCTATATCGATTTTCATGCCAAAGGGCACTTTTTTACATTTTAAAAATTTGGGGCCATTTCGACCCCATGTGCCTATAAGGGTTAATTTCTAATCTTTTACTACTATGTATAAAATTTGGTATTAACAGAGTTATTTGGAAAACTTTTACCAAATTCCGCAAGAAACAACACATTGTTTTAGTACACTTAAAATATTATTACAGTAACTGACTGTAGTTTATTTAGAAAGTTATCCGTACATTTATTTTTAAATGATTATTCAGTTAAAATACAAAGAAATATATTTTTTAACCGTTTTTGTCGTTTATTTAAAAAATAAATTACATATAAATACGGATTTTCTATTACAGTTAATATTTTCATTTAAAATGTTTTGTTAAAAAAAGAATTCCTTTTCGATTTCTAGGTCAGTTAAAAAAATGAAATAATCTAAATATCGTTTATTCTTATGGATTTTGTAGTTAATTTTTTGAAATTTAAAAAAACGAAATAAATGAAAAATCATTATTTTTTTTAGGATTTCGTAGTTTATTTATTAACATTTAAAAATAAATGAAAATTTCTTTTGATTTAAATGAAAAGTCAGTAGACCGGTTTTCAAGTGATTTTTCATTTATTTTAAATTACATTTTAAGTTAATTTAAACTACAAACTATTTTGAGTGTATACTTCCAGGAAAAATCGAAAAATTTCAAAAATTTCACTTTTTACCTTGGTAAAGGTATAATTAGTTTGTACGTAACGTGCCGTGACGAATCAGTTGATTTGTTTTTGTTCTATGAAAAAGCATTTGAGTCGTTAGTTTGTCTGTAATGTAACGTGCCGTGCCGGATGAACCTGTTGAAAACAGAATTTTTGTTATCCGTTAAGTGACAGCGAGTTGACAGCTGGTATTTTGATATCTGAGACGAATGGCTTAAACCGGCTAAGCTCAGCCGCCGTCTAATTTTCGTCACCGCCGCCGTTGAAAAATTTTTTACACGATAAAAATAGTATACATTTTTTTAATTTTCTTTTTTTACAGTTAAGCCGATGTTTTGTATGTGTCAACTTAAAGTTGGCCAGCCGATCAGCTTTTGGCTCACAGCCAGCTTTAAGCCGCCGCTGCAATTTTTTTATTTAGCCACCATAACCGATTAATCTGGTTGGCGCAGATCTCTGCTAAGAAAAACAACATTAAACAGCAGATACGTTGTTACGGAAAAGACTAACTACACAAAAGAGCCATCCGGCACGGCACATTACAGAAACGTCACGGAACGCAAATACTTAAGGTATAATTAGTTTGTACGTAACGTGCCGTGACGAATCAGTTGATTTGTTTTTGTTCTATGAAAATGCATTTGAGTCGCTAGTTTGTCTGTAATGTAACGTGACATGCCGGATGAACCTGTTGAAAACAGAATATTTGTTATCCGTTAAGTGACAGGGAGTTGACAGCTGATATTTTGAGATCTGCGATGAATGGCTTAAACCGGCTACAGTAAAAATTCAGTAAAACTCGCTTAATACGAACTCGGTTAAGACGAATTCTCAGTTAATACAAACTAATTTGAAAGTGCCGACGTTTTGCAATAATTTTTCATATAAAAAAAATATGTTAATACGAACTCGCGTAAGACGAACCCTCGGTTTAACCGAACTGTTTGTAACAGTCCCACACACTAAATTTCATTTTATGTTATTCTCCATGTTTAATACGAACTCTTAAAAAACTGGGAATATTGTGTATGAATATTTTTCAATTTGACAAATTTCAAACTTTTCACACAGCTATTTTCCTTAAAAACGATTTATTAAAGCAAATGCAATGAAAGGATTATAAAATTTTTTATTCAAATTTTTAATTATATTAAAAATCTTAATTATTTTGTGAATAAAAAAAGTATTTTACACAAACTTGACCTTGTTTAATACGAACTTCGCTTAAGACGAACTAATTTCTGTCTTAACCGAGTTTTGCTGTACTATTATCTAAATTATTGGCAAAAATTATACTTTTCTCTGAAATTTTCAAGGACCGGAAACTTTTTATTTTTTGGTTTTTATCAAATATAATTATCGTAAAAGTATTAAAATAAAAATTCAAACGTACAAAAAAAAAAAAAAAAATAAAATATTTATTTAAAAATACCCCTAATGATGAAAATAAAAAACTTTTTCTGTTTTAATTTTCTTTCAAAACAAAAAAAAAAATAAATAGATGGAAAAAAGAAACTTTTTCAAAAAAAAAAAAAAAAAATCTATATACCCGATGAAAAAAAATTTATATATAGTCGTATATAGTAATATCTTGTTTTATCTTATAATATGTCAGTATATATGTTGTCATGAATAGCCATACATAATTATATGTTTCTTATGTGGTGCCTTATATAACCAGATAATTTTATATATTTGCTTTTATAAGATAAGATATGAACCATATATGCTATACATAATGAGATATGACAGATCTGTTGTCATATATAATTATAAATTATCATATATAACATAATATATGATCACATATGGTGGCATATAAGCCATATATTTTGAGATATAGTAGTATATGCCCCGTTATAAAAATTTTTTGGTTGTATGATGTAAGATATCTTTATATATGATTATATATTACATTAAATGCTATAAGATATGATTATATATGATTCCATATATGGTGCAAGATTAACAATATAATTTTAGATATGATTATGTATGGTCCCACGTCAGTAATATTATCTATATGTTTAATATATAATTATATATAGTCACATATTACTTGAGAGACCCTACTATCGAATCCCAGCTCGGGCACAAAAAAAGAAAATTTTTTCACTTTTTTAACTCAATTTAATTTACTTGTAAATTCTTTTTACAGATCTGAAAAAAATTAACCCATTTACTGCCAACAGCACCTGAAAGTTATGTTTACTGCAACTTGGGGTTAATAATATTTTAATATTTAATTATATATTGTCATATATAACCCCACACATAATTATATATGTGACTGATGTACTATTATCGAATCCCAGCTCGGGCACAAAAAAAATTTTTTTTTTTACTTTTTTTAACGTAATTTGATTAACTTATAAATATTTTTTTTACAGATCTTAAAAAGGTTAAACCATTTCATGTCAACAGCGTCTGCAAATTATGTTTTCAATTAATAGTATTTTAAATATAATTAGATATCGTAATATATAATAATTTAAAGTTCTACATACAATTTTTTCAATTAGTTTTCATTTAATGAATACGTTTCATTGATTTAATGGACGCGATCTTTGGGGACTTTTCAATGAAAAAAATCATTGGATTAATGAACAAATTCATTAATACTTTGCACAAAATTCTATCAGTCTATGTTAACACACTTAAAGTTAAATAAAAAACAAACCACTGAATTTTAATGTGCTAATTCATAATCAAAATTTATTTGGTATTTGAAGCTTGCTATAGTTAAAGTACATATTTCGCTTAATAAGGAGTTATTAGAAATCTTGATTCATAATCGTATTTTAACTATAAATTAATTTTTCGATTTGATACTGGCAACACTATTGTTTATTTTCTCTCTTCTCCCAAATAAGTCGTAAGTGATTTACAAATTTAGTAAACGATTGACTCGGTAATCGGAAGTGAGAACTTTATTTCCTTAAATTAGAGAACTAATGATGTGCTAAGATAAATTTAAAAGCCATTAAAATTTTTTTTTTTATTTATAAAGCAAATCAATGGAAATGTGTGTAAAAAAGTAATTTTTTAGAACATATTATTCAAAGCATACAAAAGTAATCGAATTTCGAATAATGTTTTGACAGTCTACACATCACTATTGTTTTGTTTTTCTTTTTAATTTTATTTTTACATATTTTTGGAAATTTTTCGAAAAAGGTCATTGGCTACGCAATTGTTGTAGTTTTTTTCAGTTTGATGGATGCAAGTTGTTGGAAGCCACACATTCTAGGGATGGGATGGCTTTAATAAATCATTTCATGCCTGAAAATGAAATAATTAGCAATTAAATGGTGGCTTCCTCACTCCAAACTTTATAAAAGGTTTAAAGTTAGTGAGTACCAACTATAAACCTTTATTATTTTCTTCATTATTAAGTAAATATGAATACTGTTTTTCACAAATTAGCTTAAAATCCTGCAATAAGACTGTTGTAAAAGTTTATGAATTAGACCATAAGACTTCAAACCAAATTTTTATTAAATGAAATTTAATACAAAATCAAATTAAAAAAAAACGCATGAAATTCTAACCACTACGAATAAAGTTATCCACTTTTTTCGGAAACTTTTTTACCATTAAGGCTTTTATGGTAGTTTCTGTCACCTTTTTAGAGCAAGTGGTCCATCTACGTTTGAAATCTTGCACGTCCTGGGAGACCTTTTTAATGCCCTTTAATTCTCTTTTAACAAGAGCCCGATATCTCTCCATTAGCCTGAGCTCCGGGCAGTATGGTGGATTTGCCTCTCTTGGTACAAAAACCACATTATTAACAATATAACATTCCAGCGCTTTCTTGCTGTAGTGACAAGATGCTAAATTGGGCCAAAAGTAAGTGGATACATTGTGCTGACTCAAAAATGGAAGAAGTCTCTTCTGCAAACACTCCTTGATATAAACTTCGCTGTTTATAGAGCCAGATGTCACAAATGGCTGGTTTCTTTGGCTGCAGCTACATATGGCTAGGCATACTAGGAATTTTTAGGGAATTTCGTTTGCTTTTTCGACCTAAATTTTTCCGCAACATTTCCTCGAACATCGGAAACATAAAATTCTTGACCATGGAGCTGCGAAAAATCAGCCAGGACATAAGTTTCGTCGTCCATTACACAACAGTTTTATTTTTGTATAAAATTTGAATTCAATTTTCGAGCTCCGGTTTTGGCCTCCAAATTTTTAAAAGTGCTTCTGTCGGGAACTTTTCGAACTTTGTAGGACTTTAGTCCTGCCTTACGTTTCACTTTAAGTACAAAAAAGTCCGAGCATTGGGCTAACCGAGCTGTTTTTCTGCCAGATGTGTTAGGATCTCTCTAAAGGATGCTTTTAACTTTATATGCCTTACCAATGTTACGATAACCAGTCGTTGTTCCTGTTCCCGGCTTCCTTTCAATTGTTAGGTGTTCCAGATAGATTTTTACCACTTTTGAAACTGTTTGGCAGCGTACATTAGTTTCTTTGGCAATTTTTTTGTATGTCCATGTTTGGTTTTGTTAAAAATATTTAATTATTTTTGAACGCACTTTTCTTTCATCGTCCATTGTGTAAAAAATTGCAAATTAAAACTCATGATGTAAATTAATTTATTAACTGACATATTTTTAAAATGTAAATTGCCGAAAAAAAAATATGAGAAGCTTTAAACCAAAGTTATAGGCAAAAATATATGTTAACATTTTTATGATCTCACTCCTTACCTTATTTAAAAGAAATTTATATTGCCTTTTAAAAACATGTATATTGCTCTTATCCCATTATTAATTTCGCAAATACAGACTGTTGATATTTAGACTTTTGAGCCATATAAACATGTGCCTTGACCCTTCAACAAACATTTTTTTTATCTTATTCACCAAAAAAATTCCGTCAGTGGAAAACATTTAATATTTTTAATTTTTGTTTTTTTGAAAAAATGTTATTAATTTATTTTTTCTAAGTCATCTATATATGTATATAAATTTATATAATTATATATAACTCAGTAACAGTGTTTGGCTGAGTGAGTTAAGTGGCCGACTACAACGCCAGCAACCTGGGTTCAAATCCTGTCGACGGCATTTTTTTTTTTAATGAAATAAATATTTTTTAAATAATAAATGTTTTTTGTAAATTTTTTGTATTATTTTTAAAATTTTTTTAAAATTTAAATAATTCCAAATATATTACAGGATAAATTTTGATCTCAAATTATCTAATTCGATCTGCCAAAATTAGCTTATCCGTTTGCATCTAATTGGATCTAAATTAATCCCATGGGATATTTTGGGATCTATCAGGATCTCAATTTGATATTATTGGATCTCCCAATTTTGAGATCTATTTGGATGTAATTTAATCCTGTAATATATTTGGGGGATCTGATTGGATATCACTGGATACCCCAATTTTGAGATGTACTTGAATAAGATCATATGTCGATCTATATCAAATGAGATATGACTACATATGCTAGATATAATGTTTTTTTGATCGGGTATATAAGTAAATTTTTTTTAAATTTTCTTTTGCTGAAAATATTTGGCCTAAAATACGTCTTTGCAAATATTTTTTCCGCGACTTTTTTTTGCTATTTGTTTTTTGCAACAAGCCACAGAACTTTGTTCTATAAATTGGGTATTATCTCTTGAATACGCCAAAATTTCGCGTTTTTTTAGGTGCGGTTTTGTCAAATATGTAATCTAGAGACTATTATACCCATTTCATACAACAAAGGTTGGTGGATAATTGAAAAAAAAATCGCGAAAATAAGTCGCGGGAAAAAAATTTGCAAAAAGGCAAATTCTTAATTCAGTATATTTGTTTGCAGAACGAAAATCGCTGATAAGGTTTTTTAATACAATTTTTTACCATAAAGTGTTTTTTCGCGTTCCGCCAAAATTTATCGTTTTTTTAGATGCGGTTTTGTCAAATATGAAATCTAGAGACTATAATACCCATTTCATACAACAAAGTTTGGTGGATAATTGAAAG
Source organism: Leucophora obtusa (assembly GCA_949987735.1). Taxonomy (NCBI): domain Eukaryota; kingdom Metazoa; phylum Arthropoda; class Insecta; order Diptera; family Anthomyiidae; genus Leucophora; species Leucophora obtusa. The sequence continues at coordinate 39,616,128 of OX465296.1, forward strand.
AAAATCGCAAAAAAAAGTCGCGGGAAAAAATTTGCAAAAAGGAAAATTCTTACATCAGTATATTTGTTTGCATAATGAAAATCGCTGATGAGGTTTTTTAATACAATTTTTTTACCATGAAGTCTTTTTTCGCATTCGGCCAATATTTTGTAATTTTTTAGGTGCGGTTTTGTTAAATATGTAATCTAGAGACTATAATACCCAATTCATAAAACAAAGTTCGGTGACTAGTTGCAAAAAACAAATCGCGAAAAAATGTCGCTAAAAAAGATTTGCAAAACGGCCAAATATCAAAGCCTTATTTTTTAAATGCTACGATTAAACAAAATTTACAGCAAAAGAAAATTAAAAAAAAAATATATTTTTATATATATTTTTTTTCAAATTGTTGAAACCATTTTTTTTTTTAACAACACAAAAAAAGTTTCTTTTTTCTATCTATTTATTTTTTTTTTTGGAAAGAAAATTAAAACAGAAAAAGTTTTTTATTTTCATCATGAGGAGTATTTTTAATTAAATATTTCTTTCTTTTTATTCTTTTGTACGTTTGAATTTTTATTTTCATACTTTTACGATAACACTGTGAGACAAATGGTAGGGGTCAGTGATCGGGAAGGGTTCAAACTACCGGGGAAAGTTATATCGGTAAAAAAGAAGTTATACGTGTCCCGGCGTTTCGCTGGGTCAACCCCAGGGAATCGAGATATATCGATTTGACCTTTGGTGGTCTTTTTTTTGACATAACTCGAGAACCACTAGTCCGATTTTGCTCAAACAATTTTAAATTTTAAAAATTAAAAATTACAATTCCTTTAATCTGTTCATATAACGTTTTTCTATATACTCAACCGTTTTGCCGGTAAAAATAAATGTATGAAGAAAAAAATATTTTTTGCCTAAAATATTAAAAAAAAGTAATAAACAAAAGGTTATTGATTTTTATGGTAGCGGTAACAAACATTTATTTTTACCGGCAAAACTGTTGAGTATATAGAAAAACGTTATATGAACAGAATAAAGGAATTGTAATTTTTTTTAAATTGTTTGAGCAAAATCGGACTAGTGGTTCTCGAGTAATGTCAAAAAAAGATATATCTCGATTCCTAGGGGTGACCCAGCGAAACGCCGGGACACGTACAACTTGTTTTTTACCGATATAACATTTCCCGTTGGTTTCATCCCATCCCGATTTTGACTGTCGCATAGTGTAATTATATTTGACAAAAACCAAAAAATAAAAAGTTTCCGGTCCTTGATTTTTTAATAATTAAAGAACAAAAAATGGCAAAAAATGTAGAAAATGCTTTTTTCAGAATGAAATATGACAACCATTTTTTTTTTTTTTTTTATTTATTTATCTTATTTTGTCATTCCGTACACAAGACTAGAAGTCTCATATTGCAGTACAGAACTGAGTATTCGAAAATACTATATAAATTAAGCTATATAACCAGCGACTATATAGACTGAAGACAAACTACCAGCCTCAACTGCTGTTAAAAAGTCTCTTTAATTTTATATGCAAACTGGTTTTAAGAGAAACAGTTTTTAGTATTTTTTTTTAGCGCGTATTTTTTAATATTAATAAGCAAAATTTTGTGCTAATTATACAAAACTAATGCAGAGAACATATAAAACAACACAAGTGCACTTTACAATTTAATTAAAATTGCATAAAAACAATAAAAATAATTAATTAAAAATACCACTTTTTCACGTTTTTTGTTATTTTACATTGAAACTCTCTAAAAACCAGTTCAGTTTTTCAGATGAGAGCCGTGGATAGTGCCTGATATAACTTAAAAACTAATTACAATAAATCAGAAAATAACATATATGGAATTAGTTTTAACAAAAGTATATAAAAAGAAATAAAAACTTTAAACAAATTAATCATTAAAGTTAATCAAATTTTAACATATTTAATTAGATTAGTGTTAGCGTTACTTAAAAGTTGATAACTATAAGGAATTGAGTTCCAGAGTTGGATGACGTGGATATAGAATTGCCACGTTGATACAAGGCTTTTGTAGCTAAAAGTTTTTAATCTTTTGCCTCTGCAAAAATTATTTGAGAAATTAAGTTTCTCGTAAAGATAGTCAGGCTGTTGCGTATAGATGATTTTGTGCAAAAAAATTAGTGTTCGCGTTTTTAAAAAATCCTCAAAACTAATGCAGTACAATTTAGCTGAGAATGCTGAAACTCTTGCATATCGTTATAGACCATATACATATCAAACAATATTATTGAAAGCGACTTTCAATTTAGTTTCGCTTATAGAGTCACAGCTGGCAAATAGCTCACACCCATATAATAAAATAGGTACCAAATAAGTTTTAGCAAGCAGAATTCTAGTCCCAATAGGTGTACAGTGTTGAGTTCGCAAAAGTGTTCTGATTATGGAAAAGGTTCGGCCACAAGCATATTTAATGTGATCAGACCATGTAAGTGTATCGTTAAAAAAATATTCCGAGATTCTTTGCAGCTTGTACAATTTCGATATGCTGATTATTAATGGAAATATTACATAAACAGTTGATATTAGACAGTCGCTTTGGAATGACAAGACACTTGGATTTTTTTTTGGATTGATTCCCAGACCATTAGCCGTTGCCTACAAATAAATTTGATTAAGTTCCCGATTCAAAGTACTGACGCATTGATCTAGCGATGATTCTTTGCAACTGATGTAAAGTTGACCATCATCAGCATACATTCTAATTTTACAGTGTTTCAACATTTTCGGGAGATCATTAGAATATAATGAAAACAAGAGAGGGCCCAAAATAGATCCTTTCGGAACACCTCTTTTGACTGGCAGTGATTTAGATTTTTTAGTTGTGGTTTCAACATATTGATACCTGTTGTCCAGATAAGTTGACAAAAGACGGGTTGCGGTTGAAGAAAAATTAAACAAACTTCTTAATTTTAAACACAAAATGCCGTGGTCAACAGTATCAAACGCTTTGGAATGATCTAGTAGAACTAAAAACGTAACATTACCTTTATCAACCTCTTTTCTTGTCTCCTCCGCAACGTCTGTTAAGGCTGTTATGCAGCTATGTTTCTTCCGAAACCCAGATTGACGATTAGTAAGCAAATTGTTAATATCCAAATAGTGGATAATTTGATTGTGAATCAGCCTTTCGAAAACTTTAGATAAATAAGGTAAAATAACTATAGGTCTATAATCAGTGCCCGATTTAGGAATCGTTATGATTTTAGCGGTTTTCCATTTATCAGGAAAATAGCTAGTTGTAATTATCTTATTAAAAAAAAAGTGATATGAGGAATAAGTTGAGGTAAAAGAATCTTTAAAAATGTGCTGATAATGTTTGGAAATTTTTATTTTAAATTATCTACAAGACAAATACCTTTTACTTGATATCCAATTGGTATTTACTGTCTTTAAAAAAACATAAAATTCATTTTAAAACCCATTTTCTACAATAACCTTTTTTCTTCTAAACATGAGATTGGGCCGTTAAAGAACCTGCTAGTTAATTTTCTATGTACAAATTTATTTTCCTTGTTAGTCATGGAAAAATTAACAAGAACTGGACGAATTAGCAAGGACTCATTTGAATTTTTTGAGGACTAATCATAATTCTTCTGAAAGACCATTGTTAATTCCATATAATTTTGCCATTCACAACTCTTCTTAAGCACTAAACCCTGGATATTTTAAGATGTGTTAGCAGGCGATTAACATTTTCGTAACATCATAATCATAAAAAATCAATTAAACTAAAAATTAAAGAAAACGTTGGTGTTACATTTAAAACCATAAAAATTCATTAAACAACTATTTTCATATCAGTAATAAAATTCTAAAGTAATAAATCACCAGCACTTTGTTTGGAATTTCAACATATCAAATCAGAAAAGCCACAGTTATTTTTCAAAAAAATGCATATAAAATGCATTTCAAAAATTGTTAACAAGTTAGTTCAAAGTAAACAATGAACCCTTTAACAATCTTCATTGTAGGTAAAACATTATGTTTAAAACATATTTGAAATTTTAATCCGAAATTCCTTTATTTTCGTAATTTTCAGGTTTACTGTCAATCTCGTGTTGTCAGAGTGAGCTTGCTCGCAAAGCACGCAATGTGCCACAAATTTATTATACTCAACAAGGACCTCCCGGTCAGCCGGGAATACCAGGGCTTCCTGGTGGTATGGGTAATAAAGGACCAAGAGGTCCTACAGGAGATATAGGACCAGTTGGTAGCATAGGACAACAAGGTGTACCAGGTCCCGATGGTAGAGATGGTGCAGCCGGTATGCAAGGTCCTAATGGTTTAAGAGGTCGTAGAGGATTTCCGGGTGCCCGTGGGCCCCCCGGTCAATCTGGCCCACCAGGATTTATGGGGCCACCAGGACCTCCCGGGCCTGCAGGAACATCAGCAAGACATATGTTGTCTTATATAGAAGCTTTAGACGAATATGAAGACGAATTGTAATTATAGTTTTATTACTGTGTTTTTCTAATTAAATGTGTTTTTCTGATTATAAAAAATTTGAAAATTTTTCTGCAAAAAATTGCCTTAAAGGTTACATTACTCGAATGTAATTGTAACGTGAACGAGTCGTAATGTGTCGTTGTATTTTTGTTAAGTTACTCCAAATATGTAACGTGCTAACTGTTTTTGCCAATAACTTTAAAGATTTTTATTGTTAATATTTATTACAATAAACACTACTTATTTCATTGGCTTGAACCAATGAAGTCTAATTCATCAAATATTATTTTCTATTTAAGTTTTCTAAGCAGATTTTACTTTTTTAATTCACGATTATTGTTTTTCTCCACTTTTTTTTCCACTCTAACGTAAAACTGCACAGAAATTCAATTTTCAACAGAATTGTCCGTCCCGCTACGACTCGTTTACGTCGAGTACTCAGCATGTTGAATAAGCTGGTTGGTCACATTAAATTTATATTCAAGTAATTTGGGCTTAAGTTTAGGAAAAATACTAGTAAGAAAGATCTGGGAAGATCGCGTACTATCAGCTCTTAATTAAAACTGATATGCTCTCTCACGATTAACGGTTAAAAAATTAGGCCAAAAGTGAATACCTCTTTTGTTCGTTTGTACTTTTCGACCATTAGAGTACTAAAAAAAATGTATAGAAAGGAGGCTTCAAGGAGTTTCAATAAAAAGCAACAACTATAACATAGAGAAAAATAATAGCTTTGTTAAAAACATGTGGTTTTCGTTAGTTTATAATAGCCGTTTTTTCTAATCACTTGTATTTAATAGATTCAAAAAGTATTTCTAAAAGTGCTCAACAGATGGGGTTAGATTTTTCCTATTTTAAAAAAATTTTCTGTCCGACACTTCTTTCACCCTAATTTTTAATACCGAATTCGATGATGGAGGATTCTACTTTAACTTTTAATTTATAATTATATTTTACATAAAACAGCGATAAACAGTCTGCCTTTTCAGTTTTATCACTTGAAAAATTCCATTGCAATATTTAATATTTACTAATTGGATTTTATTAAATTACTTACTGTAGAGTGAAAAATTGCCATTTCTATTTGAGTTATTTCTCCATGTCCAAGATGAAAAATATGTATTTGGTGAGGTGTAGTTTTTTTTTCTAAACAAATTTCAAAAAAAAAATTTAAGAAAAACCTTTTATTTGTTAATTTTTCAATTTTTTTGTTTCTCTTTTAATTTTTATTCGTATTTTTTTCTGACATTAAATTAATAGGCTGTTTCATATATTTGTGCTTTTATTATGGATTTATTAAATCCAGCTTTTTTTTGGATTTAATAAATCCATTTTTTGTATGAAAAATTATAAATCCAGGTGATTAAAAAACACGCTAAATATCAAATGGATAAGTAAAAATGTTTGAGTTTACTTCTCAAAATGCTTTTCTTTAAAAGTTAACTTATATATACAAAAAACTAAAATCTACATTATAGCCTAGAGAGTAGAGTTTGCTAAAAACTACTGTTTCCAATTATTCGACATAGGCGGTTAACCGGTTATTGCATTATTCGAAAAATCACTAAAACTGATTAACTGATTATTCGGGTCGGTTATTCGAGAAAGTTGGCGATTAATCGATTAATCGTTTAAAACAAAATTAATGTATTTCCTTAACTTTTTACCAACAAAAACACTAACAGCTTCCTGTTTTTGTTAAATATCAACATGACACATGAACACGATGTATTTAAAATAAAAATTCAAATAAAAAAAGCACATCTACACTAGAGAGAAAATGCTTGAGATAAAACAAAAATCACCCCTAATTAGCTCTATTTTGAAGGAGTTTAGCTATTTTGGAGTGTTTTTGCTCCATCCCTAGCAGTTTTCTCTCGCGTGTAAATGTACCTTAAGGTTGAAAGTTTCGGAATCTGAGATTATCTAAATTGAAACATTTCTTATACTAATAGAAAAATGTATGTAAAATATAAAAATTAGTTATAAATGGCAAAAAAAATTCTGAAACTAGGAGATTTTTTTCTAAATATTAGTAAGTTAAAAATAGCATAACTCAAGGTAGATTTTTTACTTCTTACGATTTTTTTTTAATCTGTAAAACTTTGGATACAAAATTTCTTTGAATGCATATTTAATCAATACTACAATAAATATAATATTGCATTTAAAAAAATTATTATCCACAGTTCTTCCTCCTCCCCTGAAGAAATAAAAAAAATTTAGTTCCATTTGAGTAAAATATTAGTTAAATAAAAATAGTAGACTAAAGAATATCATAAACAATTGTTAAATTTCTAAGTCTTTTTTCCGTTTTTAAGGGCCATTGACAATAAACAAAATTATCCAAAGTTTGAGCTAACATTCCCTTCTGTATTTAATAAAATTCTAAATTTTTCCAAATGTATTTCAGAAATTTATTTTTTTATTTTTATTTTAAAAGCATTTTTTCAAACATACATGCTTTCTCTTTCTCTTAAGCCTCATAATAATTCCTATAAAATTTTCATTATAAAAGAGAAAACATGTATGTTTGTAAAAATGCTTTTAAAACTAAAATAGAAATTTCTGAAATACATTTGGAAAAATTTGAAATGCAATTGGAATTTTATTAAATACATTTGGAAAATTTTGGAATACAAATAGTCTTTTTAAATACATTTGGAAATTTTTGAAATACATTTGGAGAATTTTGAAATACAAATGGAATTATTTTAAATGCAATTTTACAATTCTGAAATACAGATTTAAAATTTTTAAATGCAAGTGAATAATTTTGAAATGTATTTGAACAATTTTAAAATTCAAATATAATTTTCTTAAATACAAATAAAATATTTTAAAATATGAATGGGGGAATACTTAGTTGATCTCTTATTTTTAAGTAAATGAATGTTCTTTTTTAGTTTGACCCTAGATCATAAATTAATATCACTTTCTGTTTAAATTATTTTCAAATCTTTCTTTGATTTGAAAATAATTTAAACAGAAAGTGATATTAATTTATGATCTAGAGTCAAACTATTAAAATGTATTTGTAATTTTGAAATACATTTTGAAAATTTTAAAACACATTTTGTACAATTTTGAAATGCAATTGGACAAATATCAAAGTTTTTTAGACAATTTTAATTTTTTAGACAGATTTCTGGATAATTCTAAAACATTTTTGAACAATTTTAAGTGATTTTGGACAATTTTAAAACATTTTTGGAAGAATTTAAAAAATTTCTGGATCCTTTTGGACAATTTTGAAACTTTTTAAACAATTTTAAAATATATTTGGATAATTTTAATACATTTTTAAACAATTTTGAAATAAAACTGAAAATGGTGTAGTTGGACATGTTGTAGAATTGATGTGGTTTTGAATCGATTATACTTTCTTTGGAGATTTGAGAAAAGGTAGATTTCTACAGAATTAAGATGTCAGTTGACAGTTGTCGGACACATATTTGAAAAAATTCAACTTTGCCTTGAAGGACATGGAAATAGAATTTACATTAGCTTTAATTTTTAAAAGAACAGAATCAAAAATCGCCTACTATACTATATTGATTAAAGCCTATAGAGCACTTCGACGCTGATCCAGCCAGACACTTCGTGTATTTTGGGTAGTTTTAGAAATACCTTTATTTTGCTTAAAAAAGGTATCTAAAGGCTTAACGTCATCTTTCACTCAATTTTAAAAGAATTTGGTGGTATTTTAGTAATTTTATGTTTATTCTAAGCTTTTCTTGTAATTTTTTAGCCAAAGTTAAGAAAATTATGAAGTTTTGGGAAAAAAATAAGAGAAAAATTCCATATTAAAATTGTAACCGGTTAATCGACCTGTTTTAACCGATTATTCGGATCGAATAATTATTTGAGTTTTAAATTATTTGTTTCGACATTAACCGAAATAGAGGCGATTAATCGAGGAATCGGTTAATCGATTAACCGAATTGGAAACACTACTAAAAACCGAAAAATCTGAAAACAGCGGTTTCGGTTTTTAAAAATTATAGAAACCGCGGTTTCGGTTAATTTTCCGTTTTCTTTTGTTAATAATAGAATTTTTTTAAAATAAATAAGTATAAAAGTAAATAGTTTAAAACGTACAATATACTTATTACTTAAAATTCAATTGAATTTATCACTCAAATATATGCAATAAAGCCCTCGATTTAGGGGAGAAAAAAAAACGCGGAAAACTATTATGAATTAAATTTTGTTTATTCTTTTGTCCGCAACTAAATCAGTATTTTCAAGGGTATAAATTTAAATTTTAGGAGTTTATTTAAAACAATAAAAAGATAAAATTTCATAAATTTCGTGGACTACGAAAAAGGACTTTTTGAAAAATACAGGGTTAAAATTTGAACTGAATATGTGAAACTAAATATCTCTTAAACCACTTGATTTTTTGGTGCAATTTTTTTTCTAAAATTATAAGCCTCAGTTTATGTTATCCGTAATAACAAAAATAAAAAATTCTTTAAAGTAATATTTAATGGAGACATTAAATACAAAATTTTGTAAAATAGGAGCTGAGCCCTTTTTGAAATTCAAGATTCAATAATATCCCAACCGACATTTTACTGAGCGCCCAGAAAATGTTAGACTGGTATTTATGAGTTCATTAAAAATTTTTCAGAGTCCTCAAATTTTAGATTTATAAATGAAACATATTGGACTCGTATTTATGAGTGCATTACATTTTTTTCATTATTGAAAAATTAATAGTAAATAACTCATAATTGCTCAGAAAATTATAAACTTTCCAATAATTCTCATTATTTGGAGGCTGCATCAGAAGGTGTTAGAGCTCTTTTATGAATCTTTGCAATTTATTAAATTATTTTAATTTGTTAAAGTATTTAAGAAAAACTTAAAAACCGAAACCGAAAACCGACTTATTTTTGTCGGTTTCGGTTTTGAAGCTTAAAAAACCGCGGTTTCGGTTTCGAATAAAACCGAAAAGCAAACTCTACTAGAGAGAACCCAATAAAGACAATCTGATGATAGTGAATTTGGTGTCACTTGAAAATGCATTAATTGTCAACCATTGGTTCTAGGAAAGTTTTTTTCATAAGTTTTTTCTCTATTTGTTGTAAAATAAATTGTAAATTCTATTTGGAATTTGTAATATTTGATCTTAAACCGAACAAAAATAACACTCATTGCAATTTCTAGCTATTTTTAAGAAATAACAAAAATTAAGAGCTTCGAAGAATTAATTCTGTTTTGGATGACATTTTTAACCATTCGCAGAGATTTTATTTTTGGGAATTCATTCGATCGAATTCACACTCAAAAAAGTTTGACAGTTACTACATGACGGTTGTTGTTAATCAGCAGTTGTTGTTTTTAACAGTAATTACAGTGGTTTTTCTATAGAAAAATGCAAAACAACTGTTATGACGGTTACTTAAGAAAACAACTAATGAAAAGTTATGTAATTTCGTAACAGTTGTTTAAATCAGTTATTTTGAATATTATAATAAACAACTACCAAAAAAGTATTTTTACAGTAAACAGTTGTTTTTGTTAGTTATTTAAAAAAAAAGTTTAGTTGAATTTCTTTGAATTTTAAAAATTCTTGTTTATATTTGTTATTATTGATATATTCCTAGTTTGCAAATAACAATCAGAAACTTGCGTTGTATCTCCAATGCATAAAAGCATAATAACTTAAATAATATTGGAATATTTTAACCCTCTCTTTTTAAAAAGGGGCCAAAAAATTCCTTTTCATTGAAGAGTTAGTTCCTCGTAGTGAGTTTTGCGGTGATACTTTAGTCAATTTGCTCGGTATCCCAATGACTTGGACTAATCCTGGCGAAGGTCACAATCCATTGAATTGCTATGCATGTGCGAATAAAGGAGCCGCAAAAAGGATAAGAAAATCGTATAATTACGTTGGTGTTGCAAGTGCCGCAACACCATTGCCTCATTCGGACCACATTCCTGTGCCAAAAGCTTCTAGCCCAGATATTTTCTCTTTTTTTCACGACTGCTCCGACATATCATGCACGTGATGATTCCCCATATGAGCCATCAGTATCCAATGAGCCAATTTTAATAAATCAAAATAAGCTTGATTCAATTGTTGCCAAGTTGGAATTAACACAGCATAAATCGGAAGAGCTGGCTTCCATTTTGAAATCAAACAATTTGTTGGCACCCGGTGTGAAAGTCACAGCTTATCGAAGTCGTCAGGCAACACTCCAAAGTTTATTCCTTGTGAATGATGAAAAAACTTCTGCATATTGCCCGGATGTAGGAAAATTGATGGACGCAATGGAAATAAAATATGAAGCAGATGACTGGAGATTATTTATTGACAGTTCAAAACTCAGCTTGAAGGCGGTTTTACTGCATAAGACCAATAAAAAACCTTCAGTTCCAATCGCCTACAGTACAGAAACGAAAGAAACATATGATGCACTGGAAAATATTTTAAAAATGGTTAACTACGCCAAACATATGTGGCGCATATGCTGCGATTTAAAAGTTGTAGCAATGCTTTGCGGTCTTCAAAGCGGCTATATAAAATATATGTGCTTTTTGTGCGATTGGGACACACGATTTTCCGGTGACCAATATGCATGCCACGGATGGAAACTCAGAGAGCACAGCAGGTTACAAACGGCCAATATTATTCGTGAGCCTCTAGTGCCGAAGGAGAAGATATTGCTGCCTCCACTGCATATTAAACTTGGAATTGTTAAGAATTTTATCAAAACTGTCGCCAAAAGAGATGAAGTTTTCTTGTGTTTGAAACTAATTTACCCGAGACTCAGCGAAAGTAAAATTAAAGAAGGTAAGTTATAATATCACATTCATTTCCCATGATTTTCCATCTTAACAAATAAATTTTTTCCAATCAGGCGTACTAAATGGTCCAGATATACGAAAGCTGATTAAAAGTGACGCATTCAACAATATTTTGATTGACGCTGAATTGAATGCATGGCAGGCAATCAAAGAAGTAATAGAAGGCTTGTTGGGAAAGCATCGTTCTAACAACTACGATGTTTCTGTCGCAAGGATGTTAAGAGCATTCTCGGAAATTGGTGTCCACATGTCCTTGAAAATCCATTATTTACATCATCATCTGGACTACTTCAGCAAACAATTGGCTACCGAATCTGATGAACAAGGTGAACGCTATCATCAAGTTGCTATGCCATTTGAAATGAGGTAATACTGATTTTTTATTTTTTCAAACTCATTTTAATAAAACAAAAACTTACAGATATAGAGGCAAGAAGTCGCCGAGTGCAATAATTGCGGAAATTTGCTGGTGGAGTAAGTTAGTGTGGCAAGACAAGGATGATCTTGATGATAAAGAATTTTCAGGAGATGCAGAAGGGCCAACAGTGGAGTCACACATTGACATTATGTGTGGTTCAGAAACTGAAACTAAAATAAATAATAATAAATAAATAAAATAAAAATAAAAAATTATAAAAATGTTTACTTAAATTTTTTAGTAGTTTATGGCCAGAAGTCTGGAGTTATTGGGGAAAATTTATGAAAAAGGCGATAAATGACACTTTTTTGAATAAAAACAAAAATCAATATTCTTGTCAAAATGGGATACCTTCACTTAATTGTAAATAAAAGCAGAACGCGTTAAATTTTGTTTATAGGTTATGTGACTTTACATGAAATTAATAACACTTGATCCTTTTTTCCGTTTTGGATTTTTTATGAATTAAAAAAAAAAAAATTTTAAAAAAATATTTTTTTTTCTCCACAAATTTATTTTTACCGGCAAAACTGTTGATTATAAAGAAAAACGTTATATGAACGGATTAAAGAAATTGTAATTCTAAATTTTTCTAAATTTGTTTCATCAAAATCGGACAAGTGGTTCTCGAGTTATGTTAAACTACGTTTTTGCCAAAATGTTACAACTAAGCGAAAAAACATCAAGATAAGGAAAAAATTTAAAAGGCCATACAAAATTTGTTTAATAAACCTATTTTATCTTTATAAATCATTTGTGATAGGACGCATAACTGTTTAAAAATTTTTTATATTCCAATCGGTCTAACATAGATTTGCTTTAAATACTTAAAGTTGACAGGCATGAGTGAAAATATAGCTGATATTATCATTTTGGGATTGGAAAAGCACTTGTACCTTCTGTCAAAGTGCCTTGTTAGCGCTTTCCCATTTGTATCTTTCTGATTGGGACTGTATGAATTCTTCTACAAAATTGATTCAGATTTATATTATACATATTAAATTAATTAATGTTTTAAAACAATTATCTACATCTTTGATCTAGTTAATATATTTAGAGTTCTCAGAATATTAAACACCTTCTTAAAATTTTATTAAGATTATATCAAAAGAAATTTGTAGAATATAATTCATACAATATGTTGAATAGTTTTTTTTATATAAAAACCGTCTTAAAAATCTTAAAACAACATCAGTCTAAGAAAATGTTGCAAAGTGTTAAAATATTGTGTAAGTTAGAAACGAAAGAAGCTATTGAAAATAATATATAAATTTAATGTATTTTTCTCTAATTTTAGCTTTAGTAGTAATCCTTGCTATAGTAAATCATTCCAGTAATGGTTCCACATTAAGGGGTGTTAAAAACTTAGCCAGATCAGCGGAAAAGAATGATAATACACCACAAGTCATATTTTACTCACAAAATGAACACTATCAGAAAAAGGATAAAGCTAAAGAGCCACAGATAGTAGAAGAAGATTTTGAAGAATCCGAAGCACCTCAGAAGGATAGTCGTAAGGTACCCGACTATTTGCATCCTAATACAATACCCATGACAAATGATAATAATGTTCGAATTGTTATACCACAAATGTCAAACTATCCCTTATATGGATTGGAAAATCGTATAACCCAAGATACAAGACCTAGCTATAATTATTGGAATCCTCAACGTTTAGCTGTACCAAATCCAAATTTGCAATTTGGTTTAAATTTTAATGGTAATGCCGGCTTATTTGGAGAACAAGGACCAACAAAAGTACCACCAGCAGCTGAAAAGGAAGAACAACAAATGTTGCAACCGGCTGCCATATTACCATTCATTATTGCTGGCCCTCCCGGACCTCCAGGACCACCAGGACCTATGGGTAGAATGGGACCACAGGGTAAACCTGGTCCTCAGGGACCCATGGGCCCACCAGGACTTCAAGGTCCTCCCAGCTCTAACTCGAATGGTTATGCTGCTTTGGGGCAAAGTCATGGTGTTTGGTATACAGGTGGTAAACCAATTGTACCCATTTTACAACCAAACAATAACTACAATAATGACGAAGAATAAATATATTTTTTAAATCGTAAAATCTCAACAAGTTTCTTTTATTTACTTCTTTAAAACATCACAAACAACACCCACTTTCTTTTGGGTTTTAAAATGAATATCTTTGATTTGAATCACCATAAAATCCGGTTTTTAATTTTGTACATACTGTTACCTGGAATAAAATGTCGTAAAAACATCGTTTGTTAAGTATATTTTGTGTTAAAATTGTTAATCATCTTCATCTTTGTATCTTCTTTTTAACAAGTAATTTAAACTCGCACGATTATTTTCCCTAAAGCGTTTGGTGTTTTTTTTTTAAACCTATTGATGATAGAGGTTAATAGACTTTTTATAATTGGTTTTAACCACATATTCATGTTAAGTATTCCCTAAGGGACAATTATTTGCAGAAGTAAATATTTATTTTACTTTGTTTTTGATTCTACTTTTCTACTTTTCAAATTTTAATTTATGAGGTGGTAAAATGTTCTACTTTAAACATAAATCTTTTAGAAAGTTTAAGAAGTTTAAGAATCATAAAATAATCACAATAACTACTTATAAGATTGAGCCAAAGCCTATTTACAAGGAATGTTTTCTCGAGGTCACCCATATGGCTTACACAAAATTCGTCGTTTTCAGCCACTGACTTAGAAATCACTAAACATGAAATCGGAACCATAAGAAAAATACAGATCCGTTAGCAACTTAAAAATTTCAGTGAAATGGGGAATTGCACCCATGGAAACATTTGTTTTAAAACGGGTGCATGATTAATTTGATCTCATAAAGAACTTATTCCGAAAGAAACTAACGGCTATCAGGCGAAAATGTTTCACCATGTACCCATTCAGAAAAATACAAATGGGAAAGCGATGGGAAAGCTCTTTAACAGGTGGTACAAGTACTGGCAAAAAGTGCTTTCCCATCCCCAAAATGATAACATCCTTAGACAAAAGGACCGGCTGTTCAAAAAGCGCCGGAAAAGCACGGGAGGAAGAACAAAATTTTTGAACGTTGGCAAAACGTTGGCCAAACCAATAAATAGATGGTCTGGAAATATATTTTTCAAAATAAAATTAAAAAAAGTTCATATGTATTTTTTGGTCCTGCCTGGGTTCAAAGGCCTTTAGATTGGCAGACGATTGCTCTAACCACTGAGCTAACGAGACATATAATACTTGGTGGCTAAACACATAAATGAGTGATAAAAGCTTGACAACTACTGGCTGTGCTAAAATGCTGGCAAATAATTTTTTGAGACTAATATGGCAGCGTTGGGAGAAAAAAAAAAAGTTGGTCTTAAAAGAACACTCCCACAAACAAAAAAATTGATTTTATAAAACAACAAAAATTTTTGAATTAAAAAAAATCCAAAAAAAATTTTTTCCTTGCAACCGGATTTGAACTCGGAACCTTCAGACTACAAACCTTTTTTAACGAAGCGTCAGCATTTTTATAAAATCATTGCTCTACCATTGAATTGATTACCGTAAAATTTTTTGGTAGTTTCAATAGAGTAGGACATAATTCTATAAAAACAAGTTTAACAACCCATGGGAAAGAGTTCAGATCTGAGGGGCAATTCTGTAACATTTTAACGACAAAATTCGGTAGTTAAATTGTCAAGTTTGCATAGTAAACTGACAAAGTAACTACCGAATTTTGTGGTTAAAAAGTTAGAGAATCCCCCTAAAATCAGATCTCTTTAGATCTAAATAGATATGATTGAATCTAGTTAGATCTGGTGCCAGATCATAACATATCTGATAAGATATGGCATATGTGATACACTTTATGGCCAGATCTGATAAGATCTAGTGCCAGATCTGTTCATATCTAAAGTGATCTGGAAAACTAGGTGATTTTCATGGCCATATGTGACTAGATCTGACAAGATTTTATATCAGATCTGGTGCCAGATCTTATCCATTTGAGCTGGCACCAAAGTAAAAATGTACGAAGAAATTTTGTTTCAGAATAACTCCGTAATAAGTTAAAAATATGGGTACAAGTTCAGTACCCATAATTTTATCAGTAGTCTCCTTTTTAAATGTGTTTTCATTTAATTCAATATGTATTTTAGGTTGTTTTTAACGAAAAAATATTGTGAGTGTATCTCTAGTGAGAATTCAGATTTCGCTAAAAGTTAGATACGTGACAGAGACGAAAAATTCAAGGTTACCGTATTTTTATTTTCTACACAATCTCATGTTTAAAGGGTAAAAAATAAGGTGATCGATTCGGTTTTCACCAATCGGTTGAAACCGATTTTTTGTGTTTTGTCGGTTTTCTTATGAAAATCTGACCGATGGGAGCATGAATTGGTTAACACAAAAAGAACAGAATTTTATAACATTTTTGAATAAAAATTTTCCTACAAAAATATACAAGACTAAAATTTTCAAAATTTTAAACCGTTTAGGATTCATATCATACATGGGACTAATTAATTAGGTGGACTAATTAATTGATGATTTCATTACCATTGCATTGATATCAATTGTAATGAAATTATTTTCATTACCATTTTTTTAATTAATGGTAATGATTCTAAAATTTAATTTCATTGATTAATGACAACGATTTTAAATTTCATTACCATTGATAATGAATAAATTAAAAAAAATAATTGTCATTGACAGAAAAACGTAAAAATGGAGTAAAACTCGCTGAAATCGAAGATGGAATATGCTAATTCAGGCTCATGCTCATTTGAAATTAAATATTACTTTCTATTCCATTGTTATTTGAATGCAGGTAAAGTTTAACGGAATGGAATGGATCCTCCTTATTATGTTTTTTAACTTCCCCAGCCAAACCCGTTGTTTGTTTTCATTTGTCTGAATGTTTTTGTAAACAAATGGTTCCCATGTATGATTCATATCCTATGACAATTTCATCTTTGGCAGCCAAATTTTCCTCCAGAGTGTGCTGTAAGACCAAATAGGAATATATGACAGTTTCTTAATGCTCGAAATTTTGGTTAATGAGTTATACAGCTCATGTGCAGATGATTCTGAAAGAAGAGCACTTGATTTTGAAATATTACAAAAATTGTGGTTATAAGATAAATTTTCTAACATATTTTATAAATTTTAAACCAAAAATTGGATTGTATCTATGGGTGTGAAGTGCGATAGTTAAAATAAAGGTCCACCTCAACGCTATGAGTATTTGCGTCTACAGTAGCGAATAATAAAAAAGTAATCGAATACTATATTGACGCTAATGCGGTGAGCATCTTAATTTGTGTAATAAATGAAGCTTTCTTTCATCTTTTATTTGATTTCAGCTTAAGCCATTGCTGAATAATTTTAAATGAGAGTTGATCGTATTCAATATTTAGGCTGAAAATATGTGAAAGAGAGAAGATCAGATCTTCGTAATATATGTATTATTGTTGTCAAACAATAATGATGATGATGTTGATAATAATAATAAAAAAAATCCACAAAAACCTAAAATATGAATTTCTTTTGGTTTTTATTTTATGGTAAAAGCGGCAGATACCACAACCAATCACTATATTAAATTGTGGAATTGATTTTACTTTCATTTTTATTTTCGTTTATTTTCTTCTCCTACTGTAAGCTGTGCATAATTTTTGGTGTTATTTTGTTTTGAATAAAAAAAAAGAACTATAAAAGGCCAAAACATATCAATGAATTTGCTCAGTTAAATCATTTAGATTGTAGGAGTAAAAAGAAAAAGGGATACGTGTTAACGAAATGAGTTGCAAAATTATTATAGTGATCTGTGCAGTGTTGTGTGTAGTGGGTACATTGGAAGCGGCCTCCATAAAAGTTGTAAAGAGTATGGATACAGCAGTACATAAACTGGATTATGAAAAAGTGCAGGAAAATGTAAGAGGATCTAGACAAGCTTATGAAGATGCTTCTGGTGAAGATTCCGATGAGGATGATGATGAAGATGATGCTGAACAATTGCAAGAGCAAAATATAAGACAACAAGTGGCCCAAGAACAAGCCGTCGATGACTCTCAAGAGGGTAGTGATGAAGATGATGAGGATGATAATGAGGAAGAAAATGATGACGACGATAATTCTTTCTTTGGTCGTAGACTAAAGCGTGATGTTGCAGAAGCAGAATTAACAAATGAAATTGAGGAGAACTCGAAACCTATTACCGAGGACGTTAAAGAAAAGGAACCTTCTGAAGAATCTTTACCTGCCAATGATGTTACAACTGCTGCTCCTTCAGCTCCTGCTACTCCAAATACCTCTGTTCTAATTCTTATCCGTGATGCAATTAAAAAGGTTACTACCGAGCTACCAAATACCCAACAAGTAGCCACTAGTGCTCAACAATATTTCCAACTTTTTGAACATTTCTTGCAACAAACAATTGAACAAGTCATCGGCGATGATGACGAAGAAGATGAAGTAGAATCCACTACAATTGCTCTGGAATTAGCTGCCCCAGAAGATGATAAGGTTTCGGAGACAACTGATAAAGTAACCGAAACAGAATCTACCGACAAGGAAACTACAGCGGATATTGTTACTGAAGTTCCTGTATCTGTGAACAAACCTGAAGTTCCTGTAGCTGAAAATAAACCTGAAACTGTAGCATCGACGCAGCTTGATGCAAATAAAGCTTAAATAGTCATATTCCTAATTGTTATTAAATTTATTTAGTTAGTACAATTTATTTATTTAATTTATTTATTATTTATTTCAAATTAAAAAAGAAAATATAAAAAGTTGTTGTATTTACTAGGGTGATCGATTATTCGATATTTTTGGAAACTCGGTTTTCGGTTTTTCCGAATAGTTAGAATTTAATAAAACCGGTTTCGGCTTTTCAAATTTCAAAAAAAAACAGGTTAACCAGTTTTAAAATTATAAAGGATGGTCCAACCAAAACGCACGATGTTAATTGTAAATAAAACAAAAAGTTTTCAGAGAATTATCTTAATATTTTTTGTTATGATAAAAGGATCTATGACAATTATGTGTGAAACAAAATATCGGCCAAATGCTCGCCACGACTTCGGGGGCATACCTCTAACCGATGGTCCATATTTTCAATGACTCTGAGACATAATTGAGGTTCAATGTCGTTAATGTGCCGAATTATCTCATGCTTTAGCTCCTGATTTATTCTTGGCCTATTGACGTACACTTTTTCTTTTAAATATCCCCAAAGAAAGAAGTCCAACGGTGTTAAATCACATGATCGTGGCGGCCAATTAACATCGCAACGACGTGAGATAACACGGCCATTGAATTTCTCGCTCAAAAGACCCATTGTTTCATTGGCTGTATGGCAAGTGACACTATCCTGTTGGAAGCACATATCGCCCAGGTCCATATCCTCAATTTCTGGCCACAAGAAATCCGTTATCATGTCGCGATAGCGAACACCGACGAAGAGTCAAGATTGACGGCTCTTCTGCCACTCTATCGCGAACAACAACAATGTTTTCCGCAGAACGAACTGGGCAAGTATGTACAGGAGTTTTCATATTTCCTACAGACCCGGTTTGCTGAAATTTGCACACAATTCTCCCGATTGTGGACACATTTGGTCGATTATGCTGACCAAAGAAATCACGAAGTGCACGAAATGCATTTTGATTTGAACGCACCTTTTCATAAAAGGCTTCAACAATCTTAACGCGCTGTTTAATTGTGTACTTCTCCATGGTTGAATTTGTCAAACACTGAAACAAAGAAATGTCAAATTAAGTTGGGCAAAAAACTTGACGTTAAGGTGTGACTTACAATTAACTTCGTGGAGTATGGTTGGACCACCCTTTACTTAAACATTAAAATGCTTATGCATAATAATTATAACACAATTGTGCATATCACTCTAAAAAAGTTAAAAATGACACTGCAAGTAAAGATGATCGTTTTTGGCTCAGAAAAACATCCAAACACATGAAAAAATTTTCACATTTTTCCATAAAGTTGGCTGATTTAGAAATTATTGAGAAAAAACTAGTTTGTTCTCATGCTATCTTTTCTGAGTTTAAAAACCCCCTGTTCCTTATAATCCAATTTTTCTCATAACCAAGGAGTTTAGAAAATAAAGAGTGTGTATTCTTTCAGTTAGTGAGAAAAAATATATAAAATGTGGCTGCAAATAGGAAATTGAAATTTATTCGTGCATTTTTCATGATGAAGTGATATTTTTTAATATTTCTACTGATATATTTCGTCATATTTATTATAATTTAAGCATAAAACTTAACAATTCAACTTTGTTTTTCCTTAAAACTAGCTCGTTTTCTGTTTGCTGGCAATATAGGATGAGAAAATTATATAGACATTGTCATAACTTTAAATCAACTATGAAACAAAAGAAAATATCAGAAAATTGTGTTCAAAATAACAATAAATTTTGCTTAACTAATGCATTAAACACATAGACGACTGCAGCTACACGACTACAGCCTGTGAAAAATAAAATACACACGTTTATATGAAAACGATTATTTTGACACCAACACAGCTACACGGCTACACGACTACTTTTGCCGCTGTAGTCAACTTAGGATAATTTCTTTTTTTGTTGGCTACAAAACAAAAATAGTGTTGACAATATAACAAAATGTATAAAACAGGACAATTTTTCCCGCTAGAGGCGAAATAAAATCGCTAGTTCTGACTAGAAAATCGCCAGTTCTGACTAGAAAATCGCCGTTATGGGAACACTGAAGAAACAGCTGTTTATATATTACAATTGTTTGAAGGTTTCATTAATTTATATTTGGAAATAATTTTATTGTGATGTTTTAAAAAACAAAATGGATCTTACAAAATTAACCAAAATATTTTTCAGCCATTATTTGAGAAGCACAAACCAAAAAAGATTAATATTTATCAAAACGTCAAATTTTTAGGATCATCTGTTTACTATGTTGCTGTCGTTTTCAATAAAATTAAGTAGCTGAATACACGACTACAATTGCAGCCAGCAGCATTTGTAGTCGTGTAGCCGCAGTCGTCTATGTGTTTAATGCATAATAGTTAACTTAACAATTAACAATTTCCTTATGAAAGGTTATTTATATTACAAAAAAAGACGAGAATTATAAAGCAATACATTTTATACACAAAATCAATAAAAACTTAAACTACTGCAAATATTAGCTATTAACTCTCGAATTGTGAGTAATTGTTAGAAGCATCATCAAATTCAGAAGATTATTTCTACAAAAAACTCTTCTGATTTTTTTAAACTCTCAAGATCTGAGTTTTCTAAATAAGAAAAATATCAAATTCTATAAAATTTGTACTCTAAACCATTGGGAAATTTCTTTAGATTAACTGAAAATTTCCCAGATTTTTTAATGGGGTCATTTTGTAACTCGAATGAAAAACGTTTTTTCGTTTTCGTTTGAAACGTAAACGAAAATATTTGGTATTTTATAAAACGGGTAGTAGTTTGCGTTTGTTGCCATTTGCGACTTATTATTGCCAGACAAAAAAAAATAATATTTGTGACATGGAATTACAAATTATTTAAATAAAAATTTGTTCATAGAGTTTTCCAAGTCTGTTTAGCCTGATTGGTAAATGAGTTGTTATTTTTAGTTCTAATATTTTTAGGGTCCAGGTATCGAATCCTGTGTGGGGCAATTTTTTTTTATTAGTAGTTTCTTTTTTTTTATTTTATGATATATTTTTGGACATTTTTTCCTAATAATATGAAATAAATATATTTAATAAAAATTTTATATTGTACAGAAAATCAACCTAAATAAGAAGAACCTTCCATTAGCGCATAGCGAAGGAGTACAAATTATGGTTTGTTAAGATGGTCCTTAAGTTTCGAATTGTCAGTTTTTAGTTTTAAAACCCCTCAGTTTGTTTCATTTGGTCTCAAACGTAGAAGTTTATATATAAATAAATATTTTTTTAAATTGTGTCTTAGCGCATCTAAAATCAGATATTTTTAAAATTGCCCAAATTTTCACTAATTTGCATATAAATTTAAGTGCTTATGCATAATAATTTCATTTTTTATAACGATTTTTGTGTGAAAAATTTGTTTTATAAGCCGTTTAAAAATTTTAAAAATTACCTAACTTTTTATGCAAAAACTTTAACTTTTTAATAGGAAACGACAACTATTTCTGTTCGTTTGAATAGGGCATAATATTCGTTTGCAAACGTTTACTTACTTCTTATAAAATACCGTTTTATTAAGGAGTTTGTCTTCGATTATAATATTGCCAGATTGAAAAAAAAGCAAATATACATATTTTTTTTTTGAGTTTTACAAAATTTAAAAAAATTAAAAATAAAAAAACGTTCAAACGAAAGCAACGTTTCGTTTTACAAAATGACCCCATAAAACTATGATTTTTTTCCTTTGATTTTGAAAAATTTTTGCTGGCAAAATAACTTTTCCAATTGAATTTTCTTGTTACAAAAACCTCTGATAATAAAATATTTTCCACTATAAAAAACTCCTTATAATCCCTGTTGGCAGCCTCTTTTTATTTAAAGCCACTAGATATTGAGGAGCTTTTTCTTTAAAAGCAACTCTTATATTTCCGGGACCTTTAAAATTTCTGCTGCGTGTTTCGACTAATATTTCCTCAGTGTTTGCAGACCCATTCATTACTCTAACAAGGGAAGTCTACCGACGAGGATCTTAATGAGCTTCGGATATGCTTAAACAACACGTATTTTTTAGCTGCCTTATCTCATATATAAGGGTTAAAAGATGGGGTCAAAAATGGCCCAATTTTTCTGTTCCAAAGTAAATATAGGAAAATTTGGTGTCAAACGGAACCTATTTACCGGTATAAAACATGCTTAAGCATGCTTATTTGTTAATGGCATAACACAAAACATCAAAATTTTAGACATATAGTTTTTGTATGGGGAGGTCAACAGGGTTCATGTACAAATTCATATAATGTTTGATTAAAATTTTTGTTTTTCGATATTTCTTAGCCATGAAATGGTCAAGTGTTCTCTAACATTTTGTAATTGATATCATTTTGACGTTACTCTGCAATGGTTTTGACATTTCATATCATATAAAGAATTGCATTTGAAGGCACCGGGTAATTTTTACTCGGTTGAGAAAAATATATGTTTCTTAACAACACTAACTTCCATCTCATGGGTGCCAAAAAGAAATAATATTTTTATTTGACTTTCTTATGTTAATTTTTTTATACTATTGATTTTTTTTTATTTGACAAACAAAAGATTTCTTTTGTTTTGTTGCCGTTTTTATGGATTTCAAAGTATTTCTCTCTGTTTCCATAGAAATAAAAATACACTAATAAAAGGTAACACTTTTTTTTTTAAATTAGTGTCTCACAAAATGTTATATAATATTTATTTTCCAAGCTTTAAACAAGGCGTTGGAATAAATCAAAGAGATTATTTAAATATGGTGTTTGTTATCTTAATCATAATGACTTTGTTAAAGTTTATTATATGAATATTGTTTATTTATTTTCAACTAACTATGATAAAAATACCTATTTAAGATTTTAGATGTTCAACATTTATTTAGTTGTTGATTTCCAAAAATTAAATGTTATTTTACACATGATACCGTTAACTTACTAATATGTAGGTGTGATTATGACACTTTTAAGTAAGAACTTGGTACCCAGCAAAACTTTGGTAATGGGTGCGATATACTCACGCTTTACCTTGTAATGATACCTCGTTACCTTCTGCATTATTTCAGACCAAAAAGTAATAACTTACCAATCACTGATTACGTAATGCATGATTTATAAACGGAAAGTAATGATTAGAATATTTTTGAAAATTTATTTTTAGACACATTACTTTGTGTTTTTTTTGTAATCATGGGTGTAAGGTATATATTTTTCGACATTAGAAATAAAAATACGAATCACAACAATTCATTTACTTTTTAAGCAATCAAATGTTATATGTGTCGATAGCTCAGGGTAGAGTTCTCGGCTAACATGCAGGGATCCCAGGTTCGAATCCCAGCGTGACCACGTTTATATATTTAATAAAAAAATATTTGTAATAAATTTTTTTTAAATAAATTTTCTTTTACGAAAATCTATTTTTAGACCCATTACTTTTCGCATCCTTGTAACCACATAAGTAACCAATTACTTTATCACTTCCTCCTCATATATTACTTTGGGGCTCATCGCCTGTAAAATTCATCAGTGAAGTAAGGTATAAAGTAATGCATAGGCCCCTATTGCAACACATTACTTTACACATTATTTGGTAATGTGTGGTTTTGCTGCGTTCTTTAATTTAACTAAGATCATTTGGAAAAAAGGGCAATAACTTGAATATGCAAAGTACGAGTACATATACGAGGGCTGTCATTTATATACATATTTAGAAATTTTTGGGTCACTAGTAGGGATGCCAATCGGGATTGCTATTTGAAAATCCCGGGACTACGAGATTTTTCGGGATCCCGGGATTTTACGGGATTTCGGTATTTTTCGGGATTTAAATTTTCCTTTATTTGTAAAAATTTGTATGTTATGTAACTAATTTTTTTATAGAATAAAGCGTTTTATAATTATTTAATAGTTTGTTAATTAATAATGCAGTACATTTTATGAATATTGAAACATCTCAGTCAGAAATTGACAGTGGTACAAAAAATCAAGTACTTGCATACCACTGGGTAACTGTGATGTTAAAAATAAATGACTGGCAGAACACTCATTTGGGACGCTTTGCCAGCGTTTGCAAAAATCGTTTTGCTAGTATTTGTTTTACAAAACATCACGGCAGGGAAAAAAAAGATACTAATGAACTTTTTTTAAATTTTATTTTGGAAAATATAATTCCAAACCACCTATTTATTGGTTTTGGCAGCGTTTTGCCAAAGTTAAAAATTTTGTTTCTCCAGTACTTTTCCGGCGCATTTTGAACTGCCGGTCCTTTTGTCTATTGACGTTATCATATTGGAAATGGGAAAGCAATTTTTGTCAGTACTTGTACCACCTGTTAAAATACCTTGCCATCGCTTTCCCGTTTGTATTTTTCTGGCTGGGATAATATATGAAGGCCTGTCATTGAGTACACTTGCGCCCAGTATTTTGTAAGTAGATTTTAAAACAAAATCGTTGCGATAACCTTGCCCACTAAATCGTGTAATTATAGCAACAACGTATTTGGTTATCGTTATCAAATGTGTTCATGGAAGAATTTAAACTTACAGTCCCAGCCAAAGCTTACAGTCCCAGTTTCAGAAATCGAATTTCCCTTGGAAGAATAAATCGGTAAAATTACAAACAAACTTGATTTTTCGCATGTATTACTCAAAAACTTAATATTGTTTAACAAAGTTTCAAATTTTTCTGCAAAGTCTTTGCATAGTTTACTCGAATAATCTACTTAATTTATAATTTTACCAATATCTTGGCATCAATTTCTTGTCAATATGAGAAAATTCAAGAAAAAACGTAGGTAATCTAAAATTCTAACTTTGTTTATTTGCGTTTATATTAATATTAAAAAATAAGAAAATCCCGGGATTTTTGAGAAATAATCCCGGGATTCGGGATTTCCCTGTTTGGCATCCCTACACTCACAATAACTTTACCGTAAAAGTTCAACAGTTGTTTAAAAAGTAAATCAGTAAAGTCGTTTTAATTGAATAAGTAGTTAAATTGCAAAGAAATATATTTTTTAACTTTTTCTATCAGTCATTCAATAAATAAAATACACAAAATACGGACTTTCGGTAGAAGTTAAAATATCCAATCAAAATTTTCTGTTAAAAACAATCAGTTGTTAGAATACAATTAATTTTAAAATAAACGATAAATCTATTATTTTTACCGACTTTGCCAGTTAATTAAATAACAATTAAAAATAAACGACAAAATACAATTGTTTTAAACGAAAAATGGGTAGTCCTTTTTTTAACTTATTTTCTATTGTTTTAATGCATATATTCGGTTGATTTTAAGGAAAAAATATTGTGAGTGTAGTCACTAGACGACAACTTATACATCCTGTTGGGACTTGAAAATTGAGACGTTATTTCAATGATACTCCAATAAGTAAAAAAAAATGTAAGCTTCAACATTAACTATAAATTTTCTGCCAATATAGGCAATTTGGATTTCATCATCAGTAGGATTTTCAACCTTCAATTGCAGGAATTAGTCCTCTTGGCTTTCCCTCGAGAATGTTGAATAGATATGTTTTATCATGTGGTTGATTTAAAAATGATTTTGACTGCATTTCCCACAAGCACTAGTCAATTTAAATAGTCTTTTTTTACAAAGTTTTTTCAATACGCTGATCGACTGTACACTAAAAGAATTATGTCGGTAACATTAACTGCAATTGCAGTTAGAATAGTGTACACGCAAATTAACTGATATTACAGTTATTTTATATATAATTGCACCTAAAAATAATTGCAATTGTAGTTAATTCAAATGAAATTTCAGTGTACACTTTTATAACTGTAATTTCAGTTAATTTTATCCACATAATTCTCTGAGTGTATGCATGTAAGCTTCCTTGCAGATTCGTTATCATCCCAAAATATAGGCTGAAGAGATTTCTCTTTTTTTAGATTCGTGTAATATGCTCTTAAAACTTTCTAAAATCATAGAAGAGAGAACATATGTAACTCTATACACTCAGATAAAAAGATTAGTAAAAAAATTTGTAAACAGTTTCCAATCGCACTTTACTATTTTTATACTGATTTTTAGTACAATTTTTTTTTAATAATCATTTTTGCTATTCTCTTATTACAAATTACGGATTTTTTACTAATTCTTGCTGCTGATTTCAGCAAAACATTTTACTAATTTTCCAAAACCGAGTGCTAAATTTAGCAGAAAAATATACTAATTCAATTTTTTTTTGGTTTTTACAATTCTTGTTTAGTTTATATTTGTTACTATTGATATACATATTTTTAGTTTGGAAATAACACTCAGAAAATTGTATTGTATCTCCAAAAAGGTAATAACTGGAGAACCGTTTGCAATTTTGACTCCAAATTTCAAGTACGCTTGTTACAATCGAAAGAAAAAAGTTATTTTTAGCAGAAAGCGTTTCTATTGTCAAAATTGTGTGTAAATTATTCTTGTTTCGGGTAAATAGGGTTCCCGCGGGTACATTACTTTTTCGCCACCCTGTATTATGGTCATGTAAGAAATTGTGGGAACATTTAGGATCACACTATTATCATTACACTGGGAGATTTTTAATCACTTCAGTAATGAATTTCTTCATAGTTTCAATGAAAATTGTCACTGGAACTCGTCCATTGAAACTTTTCATAGAATCTATGAAACAGGTTTCATTAAAGTCAATGTTTATGAAAAGTTTATAAAATTAATGCAACTCTTCATCAAATTAATAGGCCACTCGTCCAATGAATAAATTATTCAGCCAATGAAGAGCTTCATAAAATCAATGAAGCAATTTCATTTCCTATTATTTATTATAGTTGGTTGTTGTCGTTGCTAAGCTGGAGCGGATAAATAAATAGTACTTGGCAAATGCAAAAGGCGTAATAAAATCGTAGAATATTTTACAGATGTACAAAATATATCTGAAGAAAGAATTCATTAAATTAAAAAGTTTCAATGAGTGTTATTTTTTGTTCGGTTTAAGATCAAATATTACAAATTCTAAATAGAATTTAAAATTTTATTTTACAACCAATAGAGAAAAAACTTATGAAAAAAACTTACCTAGAACCAATGGTTGACAATTAATGCATTTTCAAGTGACACCAAATCACTATCATCAGATTGTCTTTATGGGGTTCTCTCTAGGCTATAATGTAGATTTTAGTTTTTTGTATATACAGTTGTGGCCAAGCATTTAAGTCAATTCAAGTTTTTTTCTAATTTTATTGTTGTAGCCTTTATTTTTAAAGATCAAAATAGTCGCTAAATTCGCCACGAAAGGCACGTTAAAACATTACGTTAAAATTCCGTACAATTTTCTGAACCATCTCCTTGCCTTTCGTGGCGAATTTAGCGACTATTTTGATAAATTCTGTACAATTTTCTGAACCATCTCCTTGCCTTTCGTGGCGAATTTGGCCACTATTTTGATCTTTAAAAATAAAGGCAACAACAATAAAATTAGAAAAAAATTTGAATTGACTTAAATGCTTGGCCACAACTGTTTATGTTAAATTTCAAAGAAAAGCATTTTGAGAAGTAAATTCAAACATTTTTACTTATCCATTTCATATTATTATAATTAACGAAAACCACATGTCTTAAACAAAGCTAATATTTTTCTATATGTTGTAGTTGTGCTTATTTATTGAAGCTCCTTCAATAGGCAAAGCAATGATTCGTGCTTTTTAACATTCAAGCTTTCTATTCCTATTTATAGAAATTAGAACTAAAGCAAAGAAACTTTTACACGGTTGTTTGTTTTGTGTATAACATCCTAACCCATCATGCCGTATAAATGACTAACATGTTGCAATTAAGGGATATTACTTAACAATTTGGACTGTACCTTGTCTGTGGGTATTTCATTGCAGATTTTTAGTTGATCTGAAGATTGTTACAATGAGTGTTATTTTTTGTTCGTTTTAAGATCTAATATTATGTTCAATATTATTGATCAGTGTTTCAAAATCAACCAACCAGAACAAAGTATTTTAAAATAAAATGTTCTGATTGGTTGATTTTTGAAAAATTTATCAATGATATTGAACGTGTATGCCCTCCTTAAAAATAGAATATTTGACTGAAAATAACAACTCATACAGACGATACATATTTTTTTCTAGTTTGGTTTTTATTGATTGATAAAAAAAGTTAAACAATATGTTTCAATGTATTTTAATTGATTCTTCAATTGAAAACAAACTTTAGCTATTACTTTCTAAATAAACCTCAATCGGTTATGGAAAATATATTGCCATCATATCGTTGCTCTGCGTGTGCGGCGACCATTTAAACGATGTCATATTCTACACATAATGTCATTGAAATGCCTTTAAAATAAAACAAAAAAATTTGTTGATATATCACAAGCAACTTATTTTAATCAGTCTACTCATCCCTATTGGATTACCCTTACATTTTGTTGGCAGCCTTATTATTTTGAATGAATATTTTTAAAGTGTTTATTCACTTTACAAAGTTAGAGGAGGGTTTACGTAAATGACTTTTTTCTAGCAAATTTGTTCCGCAAACCTAAGTAAATATTATAACTTAGCTTTTATGAGTTTATTTAATGAAAAAAATGTTTAGAACCACTGACTGAAGTGGTGATTAGCTGCTACTGTTAAACTTTAAAGTTCAAATTATGAACAATTTAAGTTAAACTTATGTTTATTGTATTTATTCAAAATACTACTTTTTATACAAAAAGAAATTTTATTTGCAATAAAATTAATTTCACTCTTTAACAAAAATGTTATGTTAAAATTTATAATGATATTTAAAACAATAAAATCTAGATTAAATATAATTAAAATTTAGTTTTTACTATAAATAAATAAGGCTACTATTATTTGACGTCGATTTTTACTATAAATTAACAAAATTTTTAAATTAAAATAACAGTTTGAAACGAAAACATGAAGTTAACACTTGCAGTAATATTTCTAGGTAAGTTGTAAAACATTTTAATTTTTTTTGAAGATATGTTTAATATTATTTAAAATGTTTATTACAGTATTATGTATTAAATATGAAGTGGCCTTAAGTAAAGCTATTGAAAATAATTTCAATGCACGGAGTATTGAAATAAAACCGAATACAGTTAGAGGTCGACAATCATATCCCTCTGATGATGATGATTATTATGATGAAGAAGAAGATGAAGAGGAAGAAGATGAACTACAACAATCATTAAATGAAGAAAACTATGATGGTAACCCTGGGGGCCAGGGTGAAGAAGGTGCTGGTCAAGCCGAAGAAGAAGATGATAATGAAGATGATGAGGGTGACGCGGAAGAAGATGATGAAGAACGTTTTATGGAAAATAAAGTATTTTTAAAAAATGTATTTGATATTTTATAGAATTGTACACTCAGGGAACTTCTGCCGTCATAATTGTTGGTTGTTAAAGTAGTATTTAAGTTTTGTTATTTTAAGTGAAAATAACATTCATTTGTAGAAGAAATGTAAATGTTAACTACATTCGTAAGTCATTAAAAAAACAAACAGCATAAAATACTGAAAATCCCTAGCATTCATTTTATTCAGTCAGTTTGTTTTTAAAAATATAAACCAAAAGAATGTTTGTAATACTACATTTATACTTGAGCAAAAACCACCTAGTTTTCATACAAAACTAGTTCTTGCTTGTTTTTTTGTATGCGTTTTGACAAGTTAAAAACTCCAAGAGCCAAAAACCAGGTAGTTTTTGTTCAGGTATAAATGTAGTATAAGTAAGTTTATGGTTCATTTTATTAACAGTCAAAAACAAAAGTAAAAGTAGGTTGAATTCAATGAAATGTTAGTGGTCCTGTTTTCTAGTGAAATCCAGTTTGCTTTTAAATATATTTGCAGCGATCTTTACATACAAAATATTTTAAGTTTAAAGACGTATTCTCAATGCTGGAGTATCGTACTCCACTCTGCAGAGTGTATTTTCTTCCTTTCTTTTTCTCATAAAATATGTATATATCATGTCATCTCTATTTTATTATACCCACTCTGCAAAGTGGAGTACTCTAGCATTGTTAAATCGGTTTAATAGCAAGGTTGGTTACCGTTATCGTTATAATACCGTTATCGCTAAAATACCGTTTCAAATTGAATACCGTTACCGTTACCAATACCTCTAAAAATTTTTTACAAATACCGTTATCGTTACCGATACCGTTATTTTTAATGGTAGTTACCGGTATTTTACGGGTATTTATTAATTTATATAAAAATGCAAATTTTTTCAACTTTTTTGTAATAATTTTAAGTTTTTTTTTGTACAAAAAAATTTATGGATAATAATTTTAGTTATTAAAACTACCAGCATTGAAGATAAAGCTTATAACGGTATACCGTTACCGAAACAGTATTAAATACCGTTACCTTTACCGTTACCGAAACAAATGAAATTTAATACCGTTACCGTTACCCTTACCGTTATTCGTTTCGGTAACCACACTTGTTTAATAGTTATTTGAAATTATTTACCCGAGTAAAAAAATTAATATGATGTCATATGTAATGATATCTTATTTAATATAATTGGAGATATGCTATGATCCGAAAAATGGTGGATAAAATTATATCGGATAAGATCTAAATATATTGAATCATATAGAATCTTATCCGGATTTTGACCCGATAGAATTATATCTAATTTGATGTAGAAAGACATAATTATATAACGCTTCATACTTCAAGATCAAAACAAAAACTATTAAAAAGTACTGAAAAGTAACACCCTTAAGTTAAGAATTAAAAATTTAAATAAAAATTTAGAAGAAGTTGTACATAATTGTAACCAAGCCTTCTCATATAAACTTGTATTCTAGCCGTAAACTGTGTAAACCTGGTATGTTTATGAGTTTAATGTCAAATTCCATACATAAAAATATGGCTTGTATTTATACAAGGTTTACAAGGAATTTAGGAGTTATAATGAGTACGCCTTTTATATTTTGAAATCATACATAAATATATCTCAAAAAAACATAGAATTTTTTTTACATTGCGCTATACTTAAACATATCTAAAACAACTTAGGAAAAAAAAATTAACATTGAGCTATATAAAACTTTATATATTTTCCGATAAAGCCATTTTTAATTATATATGACGATGTATTAAAATTGTCATAGCATATGTAAATAGATATGGCACATATAAATATATATGGGGACATGTATATTTATACTGATCTATATATGACATCATATAAGAAATTTTTGAAAAACTCAAAGCTATACATAATTATATCCGCAAAGATATAGTGTTACACTTGACTATATATAAACATATTAATTCATATTAAATTATATAATTTCATATATAACTATTTTTACTCGGGTATTTTAAGTTTTAATGAATAAATCATTATTTTTTAAAATTATTTATGAAAATCATCTTTGTTGTAATCAAATGCTTGAACTTCATGATTATTTTTATTACGAGCATAGATTTTGCTGCGTGTATTACTGCGATGACGATTTGTTTGTCGTAATGGCGGTTTAGAATAATCAGATGTTGCCGTAAACATAGCATTGCCTGATACAGCTTTTTCATTTAAAGCGGTTGTATTATGATCTTTGTTATTGGTTGGTACTTTCAAATGTACATTTTGTCCTCCTATTTTCAACGATATAGGCAATGTAGAATGGGCATTTATTACTATAGGAACGTTTATATAAATAGGAGTTTGTATTGGCAGCGGTTTTGGATTTTCCTCATTTACCTAAAAAAGATTTAATTTTTTTTAGATTTAGTTCTTTAATATAATGCAACTTACTTACCTTTGTTTGAATGTCTAAACTTTTTAAAAAATTCCATGGTATGGCTCCCTCTTTATTAAGTTCTATAAATTCTTCTTCGGTCAAATCGGGCAAACGATGTTCAAATAATGAAAAATCATCTTCGAAATCCTTCCACACCTCTGATTGTTCTGAAATTTTATCTTGGGTAACATTTTTTGGAGATTCTATGAATTTGTAATTTTCCTGCTTTTTGGTTTTTTCTTTATGATTAGATTTCTTTTCTTCAGTTTTCCGCTTTTCTTCTATTTTTAATTTATCTTTATCATTTGATTTATTCTCTTCGAACTTATGTTCGTTTTTCTGAATTTTGGTATTTTCTAAAACTTTCATTTGCATCACCTTGGACTCATCGGTGTTGCTCAATTTTGTAAATTCCAATGTCTGCATTTCCGTGGAATTTTTGTTAATTATATTATCACTTTCATTTTTTAAAGCTGTCGTTTCTGTGGAATTTTCAAAACGCAGGAAATCAATGGGAGTTTCTAAGTTTGTTGGAAATCCAAGACAGGCAATATACAAAGTTAGAGTTACTAAAAATATTACAAGAAATTCATACAGTGGTGGAAAATATAATATAAACGATTCAAGTTTTTCCTAATTTTATTCTCGTTGCCTTTATTTTTAAAGTTCAAAATAGTGGCTAAATTTGCCCCGAAAGGCGAGGAGATGGTTCAGAAAATTGTACAAAATTTTAGCGTAACGTTTGTTTTTTACTTTGTCACTTATTTTAAGTGGGCGTGGCTTTTAACGAAAAATTATCAATATCGCCCTTTTATCAAATTAAATAGTAAAATTTAGAGAGTACTGATCGGTTCTGTACAATCTGTATATTTTTGGAAATCCTATAAAATTTTTTTAAGTCATGCATTATTTTGATCTACAAATAGTCGCCAGATTTAAAATGGAAGTACCTTAAACATGACCAAATTTTTCTTTGTTTTTCGCGATTTTAAATAGTTACACTGGTCAAAATTTGTATCAAAATTTGGTCCAGAGCACCGTTAAAAATGTATTAAATTTGAAAAATTCTAAACTATATTCACTCAGCGATGATTTACTTGTCAAAAGGAAAGTTTTGGTATCCATATTGCCCTATTTAGAACATATTGTTTCCACCATATTGAATTTCTGATAAAACGCGGAAAATCGCGAATTTCAAAAAAATCTGAAACACGTGTTCACTTATATCGTCTATAGATTATGATATGTAAGTTTGACATTTCAATCACAAATATCTCCGTACAAAAGAGTCAAAAATTTGTTTTTTTATAGAATATCCTTGGAAATAGGACATGCCAGGATATACTTGAAAATGTTATATATACAACTGGACGCGCCTCTAAAAAACCTTTCATGTCTTAAGCTAAGATGTAAATTTCTAACAAAAAATAAAAAAATAATCTTTTTAAAAATGGTCCAGCTCGTGAGATCTCATTCCTAGACCCGAAATATTTTGGGAATCATCATAAAACAAACCAAGGTTTATTTTGAGGGCGGCACTTTTTTTACTTTTTTTCTGTCCATATAATGTACATATACATATGTATGTATGTATAATATATAATGTACATATATGTAATTTATTTTTTAAGTAAATGCCAAAAACAGTTAAAAAATATATCTCTCTGTATTTTAACTGTATAATCATTTAAAAATAAATGTACGGATAATTTTTAAATAAACTACAGTCGATTACTGTAATAATATTTTCAGTGAAGTTGACTCACAAGGTCCCAAAGAAAAAGCCTATTGATTGTAGATAGGATCGGTCCATATTTGGACCTATCGCCCATATGGGCTATATTTTCGATTTTTTAACCCATTTGAATTTTAGATCCAAACATTAGTTGGCTTTTAACCAGATTGGTGTATGGTATTTTATAGTCGGTATGCCCGACTTTATTATTATGGGTCCTCATTCTTTTATGATATACTCAATATAAAAACGCTTTTTATTTACACTTTAAAAATATTAATCGTCTATGCATATTCCGCCAATGGTTATTAAAATCTGCATTAATTTTACGGAAAATTGGAACTCAAAAATTTAGAATTTTCTTAATTAGGCTCAGAATGGCTTTGATATCAATTTTTATCAAAATCTGTCGACGGGAACTGGTAGCGGCGAAAAATGGGTAGTTATACTAATTTTCAACAACAAAGGTTGAAACTTTCAACACTCAGGAAACTTCTGCTGCCATAATTTGTTAGTTATTCAAGTAGTATTTCGGTGAAGTTATTTTAAATGAAAATAACATTCATTTATTGAAGAAATGTAAATTTTAATTACATTCGTAAGTTATACGAGTAAAAAAAACAAACAACATAAAATACTGAAAAATCGTAACATTTATTTTATCCATTTGTTTTGTTTTTTTTTTAATAAACCAAATAAAATGTATGTAAGTAAATTTTGCTAGTTGTTTTGACAATTTTGTGGTTCATTTTATTAACAGTCAAAAACGAAAGAAAATTTAAGTTGAATTTAATGAAATCTTAGTAGTCCTGCTTTCAAGTGAAATTTCATTTGTTCTAAATTGCATTTGCAGCGGTATTTACGAACAAAATATTTTAAGTGAACGAAATTTACTTTAAGCTAAAAATTAGAAACAGTTATATTAAATTACAGATGTATTATTTTGAGTGTTCAAATTTTTTATAAATAATTTGGAAAATTAGTTTAATAAAATATTTATAAACGTTGTTACAGCTTTTCTAAACGATTACGTCTTTGTAGATATCCTGTATTTGATATAAAATATTTACGGTATTTACACCAAATTTCAATAATGTTTTAAATTTTATGTTATTTTGTATCACAGTTTTTTTTATTAATATAGAATTTATTAAATATTTTATTTTGCTATAGAATTTTAACCATGATTTTGACTTTATTTATATCTCGTAGGTAATTCGAAGCTTGTACTATTTAAAATTTGCTTAACTTTGACATTTTTGTGGGGTTAAAAGTTTAAACTTCAAAATTCAAATTAGTTGCAAGTCCCATCAATGTTTTTGAAAATAGTGTATTTAATATTTTGTAACTACAATTCGGAAAGTACTGAGTAAATTATTTTTTAGTATTGAATTCCTAAAGATTTGTATTTTTTTTAATTATTTCACAGTGTTTTTATTATGTACATTTTATTGTTTATTATTAGTTTTTTATTACACATAATATTTTTTATTAAATCAATACCTATTCCGCTAAATATTTGTTTCATTTTTCGCAAAAAATTTAATACTAATGAAAGTTTTATAAAATATCTAATATTTATAGATTAACATCCATATTGAAATTCACTTTTAATTTCATTTTGTTATAAATATTTATTTTTATTTATTTCAAAAATTGTGTGCATAAATTTTGCTGCTATTTATGCTAAATATTGATAAATTTGATAAAACTTTTTTACATTATTACACTCTATTTATAAATTAGTTTGTAGTCGAATGAAAGATAATAATAGAAATACACTCAAAAAAGTTTGTAGTTAGAATCTATTGAAAATGACAGTTCAAAAAAAGGCATATACAATTAAAAAGGCTTCAAAGAAAAATTTACTAAAAATTAGTTAAAAATTACCTTGCAGAAAACCGAGCTTAAATCACCAGAATCTGTTTGTTATATATTAGTAAAATGAAAACAGCAAAATTTAGTATCAAATCTACCAAATTTTTTTAGTTAATTATTTTCAAATGGATTTGGTTTCTGGCGCAGCTAAGCCAAGGAAATCGCCACCTATAAGTGATATACAGTGAACAAAAAAAAAAAGTTGGACACATTATTATTATTAAAATCAAACGAGCTTTAATCAATATAAAAGACAAAAAACGAAAGAAGATATTGAAGAGCATAAAATTACTGTTAATTTTACATACAATGTGCTTATGTTGTTTGAAAAAAATAAATGCAAATAACATGGTTGTTCATTTTATTTTATATAGTGTCCAACTTTTTTTTGTTCACTGTATATTATACAGGGTTGTATCTGTCCCATATTTATCTTTATTACTTCCTTTATTTTGTATATGTAGATCTGCATACAATATTATCTAAAAAACTGAAAATAATAGTAAATGACGTAACAAAGTAAAATTTTATTAAATAAATATTTATAGAAGAATAATTTATATTTCTTTGAAAGAAAAATATTATTTATATTATTTTATTAACCATTTTTAACATTATAAATTATTCAATAAACAGTAAAACCACTAACTTAGGCAAAAATTCCAGGGGTCTGACATGCTGCTGAATTACGGCAATACCGGTTTTTAATGCAACAGATCAGAGACAATTAATTATAGAGATAGGAAATCAAAACTTAGACTACTCACCGGTAGGGGGCTCTGAAATTTAGTATCACCTGAGCAACTATTTAGTATCAGCTGAGCCTATATTTAAAAACTCAAAAATTGCTGAAAACTGCGCAAAATAAGAAAAAATCAAGCGGAAAAAATTTGTTCAAATAATTCAATTTGAAAATTCCTTTTTTTATTTGCGTTTTTGTTTGTTATTATTTCAATTTAAATAAAAAAAGAAAATTGTCAATTTTTTGAACAAAGTGCCATCTAGTGATAACGATGTCGTTATAACTTTTCAAAGATGTCAAATATAAAGATATAACAAAAGTTGCCAATATTATACACCAGATGGCAGGCATTTCCAAATAACGCTAACGAGTACTATTGAATAACGCTTATGAGTACTACCGGAAGTCGTTATTAAACTAATTTGACAAGAGAAAAATAAACACCCTACACTATAAATTTAGTTAATATAAATTTTATTTCTCGGTTTGCAACATTAAAATTTAAATATGAAACCAAAATAGTCGCGCAAACTAATTAACATTAGTATGTTATTGTAACTGAAAATCAATTTTTTACAATTATGATTATAATA
Organism: Leucophora obtusa; assembly: GCA_949987735.1. Taxonomy (NCBI): domain Eukaryota; kingdom Metazoa; phylum Arthropoda; class Insecta; order Diptera; family Anthomyiidae; genus Leucophora; species Leucophora obtusa. The sequence goes on from OX465296.1 coordinate 39,653,205, forward strand.
CTAAATTTCTTTTATATGCAATTTTCATGGTTCTTATGATCGCTGGATTTAAATTTGAAATAAGTTATTTTAATATACAACTAACGAAAACTACTGCGTTTCATTAGCAATTAAAATATTTAGTTTTTAAACATTTTTCATTTATCTTGTTTGCATTTTAACTCCCGTGTTACTTTTTAGTAAAATTGTTTGTTAATACACTTTCCCCGAAATGTAGAAAAATATTAGTTTCAAGTTGACAAAGACAAAACTAAATGTTGGAAAATTTGATTGCCCTTATCAGCTGTTTTTTATAAAAACAAATTTATTTGGCAATTTTTACTACATTTGTAGTTGCTGTATTTGTTAATAATTGAATTTTTTTAATTGTTAAAATAACTGCAATAGTCAATTAATTTAAAAACATCTTTTTACTGTAGTTATTTTCATTGTAATTTTCACTTAATTTTACCAACATATTTCGACACTCATAGTCAAATACAAGATTTTATGAACTGCATGCTAAATTGTGTATAGGTGTATTCTTGTGTAGAAAATATTAAATGTTGTTTTTAAGTTTATAAATGTAAAAATTAAGCTGAAATATAAATGGCAATTTCACAATTTATTTGTTTACATACACTCATAAAAGTTCGTCGGTGGAATCTACTGAAAATTACAGTTAAAACAAAGGTATATGCAGTTAAAAAGGCGACAAAGGTATTTACCTTTAAAATAACTAAAACTTTTGTTATTTTTAACTGTTGAATAATAACTAACAAATGTATTAAAAATAACTAAAAATGAACTGACAAATTTTTACTATAAAAATTTTAAAACAACTAAAAAAATATTTAAAACTACTGTTTTTTACAGTTATTTCTTTTGGTATTATAAAGAACATTTTAATAAAAAAAATATTTTTTTCTTTCGATTACAAAAATATGTGTAATTACTTCAGCATATTTAAAATTGGAAGCAGAAATTACTAGCAGTTCTCTAGTTATTACGCTTTTATGCATTGGAGACACAAGACAAGCTTCTGATTTTTATTTTCAAACTAGAAATATATCAGTAATAAGAAATATAAACTAAACAAGAATTTTTAAAATTCGATGAATTTTTTATTTTTTAAACAACTAACAAAAACAACAGTTTACTGTAAAATTGCTGTTTTGGTAGTTATTTATTATGATATTAAAAATAACTGTTTTAAACAACTGTTACGAGATTATGGTAGTTAGTTGTTTTTTAAATAACCTTCATAACAGTTGTTTTGCATTTTTCTATAGAAAAACAAATGTAATTACTGTTAAAAACAACTATATACTATACAAACAACTGTGATGTCTTTTTGTATATAAAAGTATATTTTAATAAGAAAAAAATAATTTTTTTCTTTCGATTACAAAAATATGTGTTATTGCTTCAGCCTATTTAAAATTCGAAGTAAAAATTCAAACCGTTCTCCAGTTATTATGCTTTTATGTAATAGAGATACAATACAAGTTTCTGATTTTTATTTGCAAACTAGAAATATATCAATAATAACAAATATAAATTAAACAAGAATTTTTAAAATTAAAAAAATATCAACGAATTTTTTTATTTTTTAAAAATAACTACCAAAAATAACTGTTTACTGTAAAATTACTGTTTTGATAGTAAAAATAATTGTTTTAAACAACTGTTACGAAATTACAGTACTTTTCGTTAGTTGTTTTCCTAAATAACCGTCATATCAGTTGTTTTGCATTTTCTATAGAAAACCAACTGTAATTACTGTTTAAAACAACAACTACTGATTACTACACAAACCACTGTCATGTAGAAACTGTCAAACTTTTTTGAGTGTGTCAAACTTTTTTGAGTGTATATTCTTTTTAACACACACAAATCACAAATGTTTAACAAATTTTGTCTTTGAAATATTTCTAGTTCAACCCAAAGACTGAATCGGAAATTGAATGGTGTAGGGTAACATATTTATTGTAATTTTTGTTTTCATTTGAACAAAAAGAAATCTATTTTCCTACAAATACGTTTTAACACTTATATTCTCATGGATTCTTTTACGGTTCAATTTTTTAGTATATACACGATAATTTAAACGATTTTTTTTATTAATATAATTAGAAAAACACTACAAAACAATAATATTTTTCATAAATTTAAATTTAATTTGAATTTATATTTTTTTGTTTTGATTTTGATGTTTTGATTACCTGCCATATTTGTTTGAAGAGAATTTTAAAAATAATGACAGAAAAATGCAGTGACAATATCGCCATCTGTTGGAAATTTTTGGAACTAAACAGGGATGCATTATGTTATATCTTTATATTTGGACGTCTTTGCCAAAAACAAAAGTTCAAAGACGTCCAAATATAAAGATATAACATAATGCAATCCTGTTTAGTTCCAAAAATTTCCAACAGATGGCGATATTGTCACTGCATTTTTCTGTCATTATTTTTAAAATTCTCTTCAAACAAATATGGCAGGTAATCAAAACATCAAAATCAAAACAAAAAAATATAAATTCAAATTAAATTTAAATTTATGAAAAATATTATTGTTTTGTAGTGTTTTTCTAATTATATTAATAAAAAAAATCGTTTAAATTATCGTGTATATACTAAAAAATTGAACCGTAAAAGAATCCATGAGAATATAAGTGTTAAAACGTATTTGTAGGAAAATAGATTTCTTTTTGTTCAAATGAAAACAAAAATTACAATAAATATGTTACCCTACACCATTCAATTTCCGATTCAGTCTTTGGGTTGAACTAGAAATATTTCAAAGCCAAAATTTGTTAAACATTTGTGATTTGTGTGTGTTAAAAAGAATATACACTCAAAAAAGTTTGACACACTCAAAAAAGTTTGACAGTTTCTACATGACAGTGGTTTGTGTAGTAATCAGTAGTTGTTGTTTTAAACAGTAATTACAGTTGGTTTTCTATAGAAAATGCAAAACAACTGATATGACGGTTATTTAGGAAAACAACTAACGAAAAGTACTGTAATTTCGTAACAGTTGTTTAAAACAATTATTTTTACTATCATAATAAACAACTACCAAAACAGTAATTTTACAGTAAACAGTTATTTTTGGTAGTTATTTTTAAAAAATAAAAAAATTCGTTGATATTTTTTTAATTTTAAAAATTCTTGTTTAATTTATATTTGTTATTATTGATATATTTCTAGTTTGCAAATAAAAATCAGAAACTTGTATTGTATCACTATTACATAAAAGCATAATAACTGGAGAACGGTTTGAATTTTTACTTCGAATTTTAAATAGGCTGAAGCAATAACACATATTTTTGTAATCGAAAGAAAAAAATTATTTTTTTCTTATTAAAATATACTTTTATATACAAAAAGACATGACAGTTGTTTGTATAGTATATAGTTGTTTTTAACAGTAATTACATTTGTTTTTCTATAGAAAAATGCAAAACAACTGTTATGAAGGTTATTTAAAAAACAACTAACTACCATAATCTCGTAACAGTTGTTTAAAACAGTTATTTTTAATATCATAATAAATAACTACCAAAACAGCAATTTTACAGTAAACTGTTGTTTTTGTTAGTTATTTAAAAAATAAAAAATTCATCGAATTTTAAAAATTCTTGTTTAGTTTATATTTCTTATTACTGATATATTTCTAGTTTGAAAATAAAAATCAGAAGCTTGTCTTGTGTCTCCAATGCATAAAAGCGTAATAACTAGAGAACTGCTAGTAATTTCTGCTTCCAATTTTAAATATGCTGAAGTAATTACACATATTTTTGTAATCGAAAGAAAAAAATGTTTTTTTTATTAAAATGTTCTTTATAATACCAAAAGAAATAACTGTAAAAAACAGTAGTTTTAAATATTTTTTTAGTTGTTTTAAAATTTTTATAGTAAAAATTTGTCAGTTCATTTTTAGTTATTTTTAATACATTTGTTAGTTATTATTCAACAGTTAAAAATAACAAAAGTTTTAGTTATTTTAAAGGTAAATACCTTTGTCGCCTTTTTAACTGCATATACCTTTGTTTTAACTGTAATTTTCAGTAGATTCCACCGACGAACTTTTATGAGTGTATGTAAACAAATAAATTGTGAAATTGCCATTTATATTTCAGCTTAATTTTTACATTTATAAACTTAAAAACAACATTTAATATTTTCTACACAAGAATACACCTATACACAATTTAGCATGCAGTTCATAAAATCTTGTATTTGACTATGAGTGTCGAAATATGTTGGTAAAATTAAGTGAAAATTACAATGAAAATAACTACAGTAAAAAGATGTTTTTAAATTAATTGACTATTGCAGTTATTTTAACAATTAAAAAAATTCAATTATTAACAAATACAGCAACTACAAATGTAGTAAAAATTGCCAAATAAATTTGTTTTTATAAAAAACAGCTGATAAGGGCAATCAAATTTTCCAACATTTAGTTTTGTCTTTGTCAACTTGAAACTAATATTTTTCTACATTTCGGGGAAAGTGTATTAACAAACAATTTTACTAAAAAGTAACACGGGAGTTAAAATGCAAACAAGATAAATGAAAAATGTTTAAAAACTAAATATTTTAATTGCTAATGAAACGCAGTAGTTTTCGTTAGTTGTATATTAAAATAACTTATTTCAAATTTAAATCCAGCGATCATAAGAACCATGAAAATTGCATATAAAAGAAATTTAGTATTATAATCATAATTGTAAAAAATTGATTTTCAGTTACAATAACATACTAATGTTAATTAGTTTGCGCGACTATTTTGGTTTCATATTTAAATTTTAATGTTGCAAACCGAGAAATAAAATTTATATTAACTAAATTTATAGTGTAGGGTGTTTATTTTTCTCTTGTCAAATTAGTTTAATAACGACTTCCGGTAGTACTCATAAGCGTTATTCAATAGTACTCGTTAGCGTTATTTGGAAATGCCTGCCATCTGGTGTATAATATTGGCAACTTTTGTTATATCTTTATATTTGACATCTTTGTTTTTGGTGATGCCATACCCCTGCAACAGATAGCGCTGACTGCTGTTTTGTTTTCTCTGGCAATACTGCTCTGTTTAGTGGGAGAAGTGTTGCCCGAAGTGTTTTAGCCCATTCCCATTTTTAAAGTTTAAATCCCCAATTTTATACTCAATTCATTTTAATTTAAATAAAAACTATTTTGAACATTAAGTTTGCATAAGTCGAGTTTACAGGATTCATACGGGTACATACGAGGTTAAATGAAAACCCCTAGTACTTTCTGAACCTACACAAAATTTGTTTTTTCTGTGTCTTTTGCATGTAGCAATTTCAGTATTTTAAAAATAAAAGATTTTTTGATTAACTATTGAGCTTGGTTGCGTTTTATATTTTTGACAAAATTTTCTACTAACTTTTTTCTATGAGTGTATTTACCCTTAAAATAACTAAAAATTTAGCTATTTTTAAACGTTAAAAATAGCTATAAAATGCATTACAAATAATGCATAAATAAATAACTAAAAATGTAGCTGTTTTAAAATGTTAAAAAAAGGACTAAAATAACTAGAAATGTCGTAAAAATAAATGAAAAATTTTTAGTACAAATATTTTTACTACAACGGACAAATCTGGTAAAAAGTACTGTTTTTTATAGGACTCATTTTTGTGGTTTATCTGTTTAATATGCCACTACTAATTCATAAATGATTTTTTTTTACAATATTCTGTATTTATTTTTAAGTTTCTTGCACAGATAAATTGATATAATTGCGATACAGCAAAAAATACCGTCACAATTTGTATTTAAACAAGCGTTTGTCAAACAAAATTCAGTGGTGAGATGTGCGTGACCGCAGCAGGGCTGCCAGAATTGCCGATTTTTCGGAATTTTGCCGATTTTTTATTAAAAAATATGCAAAATGCCGATTTGCCGATTTTTGGTCCAAAAATGTCGATTTTTTATTAAAACTCAAAAATACGAAATTTTAATTTTTGATGATTTACAATGCATTTATAAATAAGAAAATAATTCTATCTTTGACATTTCGAAAGTTCATGTAAATTCATGTTGGTTATCGTTAGCTGAAAAAGAATGTTAACAAAATATATTTACGATCAACAAATTTTCAGCAAAATGGCATCGATTTGTAAATGCTTGTTTTTTTCATATTTTGCTGCAAATGCATGTTTTTAAAATATTTTGTTAAAAATACATATTTTTTGCATTATTTGCTAAAAACGAATATTTTTTAGCATACTTTTTGGTATTTACTTTAAAACTGTTTTTGTTTCTACACTGTACAAAAAAAATTATTTTTAAAATTTCTAAATATCATGTTAGGATTTGCACTTTATGTAGAACAATATTCTATTCTAGGGTCGAATTACGGCATCCGTGACCGAAATTAATTTTTTATTTCGGAAAATTAAGCATTTGGATGAAGTTTTTTGAGCCAGGGATTCTAAAAATCGTCCCTAGATTGGATATAAGATTAAAATATGGTGTTATCGTTGTTAGTTTTTACGTATTTACACATTGAAAAAACGGATTTCGAACAATTTCGCTCGTTCACGAATGCCGTAATTCAGCCCCTGATTTCTAAATATTTTTCAGAATTTGTTTCATCCCGAATACAAAAATATCAAACATAAATCAATTTCTGACGATGATTAATGGCAATTTTCAATCTTTAAACTACTTTTAAAGACAAATATGTAAAGCCCGCCATACATTTGCAATATTATGTCCAATATAATGGTACAGTATTTTTCTCATTTTGCCACACACCATACAATAAATTGCAACATATATGTACCAAAAGATCGCCACAATATATTATACAATATATTAATTCAACATAACCTCAAAATGCACACAAACATAAACAGCGTAAGATTAAAATTGCACAGTGCTGCCAATAGATTATGCAATATTTCAAGTTGTCCAATAAAAATCAAAAGTGTTTTGATTCACTACATAATATTGCTCAATCTTCAATTTAATACATACACGGTCAATATGCTTCCACCACTTGGAAAGTTGTACCATAATATTGCAAATGTATGGCCTTCTTTATACTAAAACTAATATCAAAAACGTTGGAAAAATCAATAGTAAATGCATATTTTTAAAATTTTAAATGCATATTTTTAAAATTTTAAGTTCATATTTTTCGATTTTAATCCTACATACATCTTATGTACATAAAACTCTATTATAAATGCATGAATATACGAGCCATAATAATAGGCCTTTTTTTTAATCACTGGATTTATTTTTTTTTTTAGATTTACCCGACTAAAAAAGATGTTATATAATCATATATCACCATATATAAACCAATATATACGTCCATATCTAATTTGATCCGAATATTGGAATATATAATTATATCAAGCGAGATAAGCATGTTATCTCACCTGATACAATTTGATCCGAAAAATGGGTCTATCTAACTTCATCAAATTATATTTAAATACATATAATTTGATGAAGATTTTCAAAGAAAATTTTAATAAATATTATTGAGATCACTTATTTCATTCATATTAAATCTAATGCTTAATGTTTAGTACAATTTTTGCTAATAAACTTGGAAATAGGTGACAAAATAAAACATTGCAAAAATTTGTCGGAACAACTTTTTCTAGGTTAGAGTTTTTATCTTTCTTATAAAATAACTGAATTAACTAATTAGAAATTTATTAATTCAGTTCGAGGCCAATTTCCTTATTATGAATTAATATAATAAGTACTTTTTTCAAAAACTGCTATTTTTCTTCATCAGGATACTCTCCTGACAAATACTTCACAGAGTTTTTGCTTTCAAAAAACCTCTACACTTTCAGTAATGAAAAGACTATCGTTTCGGGGATTACGCCACCACTTTCTAAAGAAAACTGATGAAGGGGACCTGGAAAATCCCCGAAACGATCCTCTTTTCATTCCTGAAAGTGTCGAGGTTTTTTTAAAGCAAAAACTCTGTGAATTATTTGTCAGGAGAGTATCCTGATGAAGAGAAAAAAACAGTTTTTGAAAACTGAATTAATAAATTTCTAATTAATGAATCAAAAAGGTCGAAAAAAACAAATTTTATTTTTTTAAATAAAAATTAAAAACCAACATGATAAAAAATTAACTTTCACAATTAATTTTTTTTTACGGAAAAATAAATGAACTTAAACCATATTTATTTCAACATATGTTTGTCTAATTTTTAAATTTAGAAGCAAAAATAATTATTTCGACCTTTAATTCCACAATAAAAAAAAATTTGCTTTATTTATTTCTTTAAAATAATTTTGAGTTTAATAAAGAGTATTTCGCTAACTATTTGGAAAATATATGTTAAATTCAATTATAAACATTTATTTATATGTCAAAGTGCAAAATTCAAAACCAGATCCACAATTTCGGAGTTTTTTTTTTTAATTTTTATAGTGCAATTAAACTTTATAAAATTGTGTATAATTAGATATCATGTCAGATAAATTTATACATAAAATTATTACAATTTTTTATTAACTTTGTTATATATTTTGATATAAGATTGTTTAGAGAAGCTTATACGCCATTATATATAATTATGTATAAACTATATTTGCAGATCTCTTAATATATGCCTGAAGACCAAATCGCATATGATTATATATAACGTCATATCAAACATATTTATAAAACCAAAGTGTTAATATAAATGTATATGGTCATATAAAGCCACACATATAAACATTTATAATTATATCAAATCATATAAGATTATATGAAAACTTTTTTAGTCGGGTATTTTATTTTGTTAGAAAATCCACATTTTGTTTTTTAATTTTCAAAATTTAATATTTTTATCCAAATTCTACACTTCTTATTCGCTAAGATAATATGAAAGAAAAATTTTTAATTTTTCGAAAACGCAATTTCTGGAATTAAGTTAAGCTAAATCCAAAACGGATTTATTTTATTTATAAATCTATTTTGGATTTCGCTTAATTCATTATTTTACACGAAATGTCTTTTTCACATATTTTGTTATGTAAAGTAACCTAAATAAATGAGTATTTTTGAAAGTGCCGATTTTTTGCCGATTTTTTAAAATCAAAGTGCCGAAAATGCCGATTTTTTTGCGAAAAGTGCCGATTTTTCATCAGAATCATCTGGCAGCCCTGGCTGTAGGAATCGAACATGTGCCTTTTCCTACATTACAACGTAACTATACTAAAGTGCGACCGCTTAGCTACCTCACCCAAGTAAGGCCTTGAATGCAATGTAACTACTTCATAGTTTTCTTTTATATTCAGCTTTCTGTTATTGTTTTTACTCAAAAGTGTTCAAACACAGACACATAAAAACATTCTACTTTTAGATTTTTGCTTATCTTCCAATCTCCTCCGTGTCTAATTCTTCGCAAATGTTACCAAACTAACTTATGGTTTTTACGTTCAAGAGCAGGCAGCTTGCATATATATTGGAGACGGGTTGCCGCAGGGCAAATATAATTAATGTATTTCAGTACAGTCAGAGACTATTAATTATAGAGATAGATCGAAACTAACAAAAAGTGAAGTTTTCCTGGCGAATCAAATAAAATTTTGATAAAATATAAAACTTACCCGACCGTTAAATATTGCATAAATATTTGTTCTAATAACTTTGCTGTAAAAACGTCTACGCCTTAAATAATCAGGGGGGAATAGGTTAAATAAGAACTTTTTACACAGTTTAATTTTATATTATATAATTTATACAGTTTTTATTTATTATATGTAAATATGTTTTATGTTTAAATTTTTATGACGAGTCCTAAAACTACAAACTACAATATTTCCAAAAGTTTTTTATTTCTGAAATAAAATTATAATGAATGTTTTTCGTTCGATTTTTGATCATACACATATATTAATCTTTAATCTTTATTCTTTGTAATTTACTTGTAAAATTTGTATCATCATTCTTTAATTTGAAATATAATTTAAAAAGAAAGAGATATTAATATATTTGATCTAAAATCGAACAAAAAACATTCGTTTACCAAATAAAATATCAACTATACATCCCCATCATTCATTGAATGATAATTTTTAAAATACAACTGGAAATGGTGTAGAAAAAACTTCAATTTTTCAAAATCTTTCATTACCAAATAAGTAGTTATATAATAGAAATTCATAGCTGCGCACAACTTATTTGTTTGGCGTGGTCGTTTTTATATGTAGTCACGCTTACCCGTTCGCTTACTAAAAAATGAAAAGTAAGTAGTTATGAGATTTTGAATAATAAGTGGTTACACAAATGGTTCCGAAAAGTTGAATTATAAGTGCCTACCCGACTGCTTACTTGATTCTTAAAAATAGGGAATTACACAAATACCATTAGTTTCAGGAAATACATTCAGAAAAATTAAAGTTTTGCTAGTGTGTAATTTTAGAACTCGTCATAAAAATTTTAACACAAAACATATTTACATATAATAAATAAAAACGTATAAAATTTAACTTTATAAAAAGTACTTATTTAAACTAATGCGAGTAAGTCATTATTTTATATTTAAAAGCAATGACTACAATAGGCCGTTATTATTTTATACTACTAAATAATGCAAAAGGTAATGATATATCATTATTGGTAATGCAGACAGCAATAAGGTGTCATTACCAATATTTTGCTGGGTACTTCCATTTCTGCTTTTCTTAAGTCAATATAGAATATGGTAAATATACTTTTTCCATAATGAAAAACAGAAGGCATAAATGTTAAAAAAATAAGGAATAGGTTAAATAAATTGTAAAGATGAAAGACAGAAAAATTATTGACAGATGGATTTAATTTAATTTGAAGTGACAAGGAAAAAATTAACATAAAATCAATTTCGGAGAAGAAATTGAATAAAGCATATTGGGCTTTAAAATTTTCTTACAATAGCCACAAACTAACTTTAATAAAAATTGTTTGGTAAAAAAAAAATATGCATTTAAAACCGAAAAATATGCATTTCAATTTAAAAAATATGCATTTATTATTGAATATGCAACAAGATATGTCAAAATATGCATTTAAAGCAAAATATGTAAAAACTTGCATTTATGCTGTAAATGCATAGTATTTGGTTGATGTCATTTGGTTGAACATTTTTTGATCGCCATGATATTTGGTCAATGTTGTTCTTCACATGAACTTCCGAGCAAATAAAACGTACAAAAACATAGCACTTATTGTTAGTGCGTAAAACGGCTTGGAAATACTGGTATTTTTAAATATCCCATTCAAAAGACATTTTTTTACCCGTAGTTTAATTTTTTGAATAAAAAATTGAGTTTGTTCACAATATACATAGCAGTTTTAACGTTTTTTAACGTTTCATATATATTTGTCGTTTAAACATACCGTTATTACATAACTTTTTTTTAACTTCCGCTAAGGTTTGTGTCTTAACTAAACCGTTATTCCACAGAATGTCTCATAGTATATTTAAAGTAACATTTGTAACAGGGATGGGTTTTTCATTTCGGTATAAAAAAAATATTGCAGAATACTGTTTTACCCCAATAGTACTGAAATTTTTAGTTCGCTTTAGTTTTTATTATTAACTAACGGAGGGTCTCATACTGCAGGTTTAAGCTCTAATAGTTAATCCAAAAATTTGTTGTTGTTTTCTATACAATTTTTTCTTTTGTTCTTATTCTATGAATCGAAACTTACTTAAATAAAACACATTATTTTGAAATTTTAAAATTTTTTGTCGAAAAGTGCTCATATTTTGGACGAAAATATGAGCCTTCTAAAATGAATCATAAAAGACACAAAAATTTGAGCCAAATTATTAAATCCAAAAGATGGTTCATAAATGATTCAGAAATGTAAACAAATTTGAACCCAATAAGCACATAGGTTTTAAAAATTCAAGTGCTTTAAATTTTGCTTGAAGTAAAGTACATTTCAAATTCTAGCATTTGAATTCAGTGAAATTGTTTTTAGGGAATATTTTGTGAGCAACTCAAAAAAGGCTCAAAAAAATTATTAATTTTTGAGCCTTTCGAATTTTTTCAAATCTTTTTTTCGAGTCATTTTTTAATCAAAAAAGAAGGCTCTTTTGGATGAACTACTTTCATATAAAAATTTTAATTTTTAATAATATTTTTTGAGCTTTTTTTTGATTCATTTTTGGGCTTGTTTGCTGGCTGGGTGGTTAAGTTAAAGTTAAACCTACAGTATGAGACCTACAGTAAGCAACTAAATACAAAAAATCATAAACAGAAAAAAATTGATTTGTTTGAATACATTTCTAGTAAGAGTAGTAAAAAAGAAAAAGTTCAAATAGTGGTCAAAATACAAAAAATGTACTTAAAGGGAAAAACTTCAAAAATAGTAAACAAATAAAAAAAAACATTACAAAACTGTGGAAAAACGTACGCAGAGTGCAAATTTTACCTTGAATAAAGCGTGTCATAATGTAATAATTACTTGTGAAAAAAGGAGATAACAATAGAATTAAAGTGAGCCCCACGCTGTGCTGACAGTGGTTTATCTCATTAGGAGTTGATGACAATTGACCCAAAAACTAAAGACTTGTCTTTGGATAAGACGAAACTACGGTAGTCTACTGATTCCCTTTTGTTTTCCCAATAAAAATGCTTTCTTCTTCTTCCCGTAAACAAACTTTAAAAAAATTCTTTAGTACGAGTAATTGATTATTGCACTCAACCAAAAAAGTCTGTAATGGCAACCAAAAAAAGTCTGTAATGGCTACTGAAAATGTTGCTGTTATTCACCATACTTAAAATTTTGAAAAATGGCAAACGGTTTTCAAGTTATTACCTTTTTATGCATTGGAGATACAATAAAATTTTCTGAGTTTTATTTCCAAACTAAGAATATATCAATAACAGAAAATATAAGCTAAACAAAAATTCTAAAAAATCAACGAATTCTTGCAAATTAAATTTCCTTAAGTTTCCACTTGTTTTTCAATTAGTATATTGTTTGTAAAGTTTGGCACCCGGTTTTGAAGAGTTTGTAAAATGTTTTGCTAAAATCTGCTCCGAAAATTAGTGAAAATAAATCCGTAATTTGTAATAAGAGAATAGCAAAAAATATTTATAAAAACAAGCGTACTAAAAATCAGTACAAAAATAGTAAAGTGCGATTGAAAACTGTTTAAAAATTATTTTAATAACTTTTTTATCTGAGTGTAACAACGACAACGCTACTCAAAAAAAATTAAGCTAATCATTAAAATCAGTTAACCGATTGACATAAAAATGTATTCAATTTTACCATTTGTTAAACAAAAAAATATGTTACTAGTTTTTGGTGTAAAAAATTTTTGTAATATTTAACTTTAAGTTTTTTACTGGTTTTAACTATTTATTTTTTGTACTCGAACGGATTAACAATGATGGAGTACTCCACTCTCCAGAGTGGAGTGTACTAAAAAAGAAGATGGCATAATCAGTGTTACCATATATTTTTTTAGAAAAACTGTAAATAAAAACTGTTTCTTTATAGAAAAACTGTTTTTCGAAAAAAATTTAAAAAATCAGAAGAAATTCTGGGATCCCGAAGTATCCTGGGACTAAAATATTATCCCAGGGTATAAATTTTCAAAATATCGAGATTTGATAATTTAATTGCCTTTGACATTTATAGTAATCGACTTTTTACATAGCCTCCTAATAAAACTTTTTTTTTAAGAATTTTGTTATCCCAGGTCCGAATCTAAAGTTAAAAAAAAGTTTATCGAGTCACCCTTCCGAGATTAACCCCTGACTTAGGATAGAATACTTTACTGATCAATGTAGTACTTCAAAATATTCTTTATTGATTTGCATTCCACATAAAATTGACTTTCATTTGATTGTCGGGAATTGTTTGTTTGCAAAAATTAAGTTTTTTGGAATTGTCCTTGATCATAATTGGAAAAATAGTAGTAATTTGTTATCCAGAATTGGCAAATATTTATTTAAAAAAAATAAAAAATCAATTTTGGCCTTTTTTGATGAGACATTGTTTTAATTTTTTCAAAAAATATAAATTTCTAAATTATCATCCTTCATTTAAAAATGATCTGAAAAGTTCGGCTAAAAAATGTCCGTCGGGTCTATGGCGTGTCAGATATGACTTAGACAATTTTATTCCGTGCTAATTTTTTATGAAATTTGTTATAAAAGTGTTTTGTTTTTCCAGTAAGCATATTTTGTAGTTTTATATTGGCATTTTTAAATTTATTTGTATCGATTATATTGATTCGATTTGTATCTAATTTTTGACAATATGAAAGTTTTATTGTAGTTTTGGGTCATAATAACCACTTTATAATTTTATAAATGGCTTATAAGACAAATATTTTATACAAAATTCATTTTATAAACGTGTTATAAAGTTTTCAAATTATTATGCATAAGCACTTTTATATTTTAATTCTTAAGTTTTAGGGAAAAAGTTGTAAATTAAACAAATGTGCCGATCTAATATGAAAAAACTGTAAAAAAATCCATGAATTTAAAAAAAAACTGTTTTTTACATGAAAAAACTGGAAAACTGTTAGGCATCCCAAAAAACTGTAAAAAACAGTTAAAACTGGCTATATGGTAACACTGGGCATAATACAAAAAATATGTAAGTGCGACAAAAAGGAACAAAATGCACTCTGCAGACAGTGTTGCCAGGTTAATTGGGTACAAAATCATTAAATATTTTTGAAAAAATCGTCAAAATCGCCATTGTGTTTTGAAATATCGTCAAAATATTGTAAAAAATCGTCAAAACTTTAATAATCACCAGGGTTGGCAGGCAATACCGCTAAAATAACGTTATCGATTGAAAACCCCTTCAACTGACTACCGTTAACCCTAAAATACCGTTACCGAAATACCTCTATCCTTAAAATACCGTTACCGAAATAACTGAAATACCGTTATCCTTAAAATACCGATACCGAAACAAATGAAATATCGATACCCTTAAAATACCGTTACCGAAATAAATGAAATACCGTTACCCCTAAAATACCGCTACAGTTATTTTTAATTTTCTGCTTTTGCTAATTGTACATGGTATTTTTCCTACTTTAAGTTGGTAAATTTGTTCTGTTTTTAATCTCGTTTGTTTTTTGTGAAAAAAAATTGCGGAATGCGTCGAAATAACTGACTACCGTTATCCTTAAAATACCGTTACCGAAATAACTGAAATATCGCTAACCTTAAAATACCGTTACCGAAATAATCAAAAAACCGTTAACCTTAAAATACCGTTATCGAAATAACTAAAAAACCGTTATCCTTAAAATACCGATACCCAAATAAATGAAATAGCGTTACCCTTAAAATACCGTTACCGAAATAATCTCAAATAGCGTTACCCTTACCGATAACCGCATCGTTTCGGTTACCATCCATGATAATCACATATTTTTATTATTATAACCAGAGCTTTGAAGTATTAATTCTTTTTTGAATGAATTCACAACCAATCGAATTCAACTTTCTTTAATATTGAATGAATTCCTTTTCTTAAGTAATTCACTAAATTCGTTCAACTGAACGCGTTCATCAAACAATAAATTCAAAGAATTAATTCCATTGCAATAGTTGTCTTTATTAAATCAAATGAATTAATTCACTGGTGAACGCGTTCAATTGTATAAATCGAACCGAAAAAAAAGTAAATTAATTCCTTACTGAATTAATTCACCACTGAATTCATTCAATTTCATTTTTATTCAGTGAATTAAAATAAAATAAAATTACATTCAATTAAAAAAAAAATAAAATTTCATTCAGTGAATTAAAAAAAATTAAATTACGTTCAGTGAATTAAAAAAGAAAAAAATACGTTCACTGAATTGAAAAAAAAATTACGTTCACTTAATTGAAAAACAAAAATTACGTATGCTGAAGTAAAAGCCTGTTTTCTGCAGTTCAGTAGAAGAAAACATTGTATTGTAAAAACGTATAAATGAAATACGTCATAGTGAAGCATCTACATTTTACTGGGAAGCATAAGTTTGAAAAATTAATAGTTATATTTTTTCCAAATTCATCTATATCTGTAAAGTTTTTTTTTTAATAGTAAAATGCTGTAATTTTTAATCATGTAGGTTGATCGGGGTTCTCTAACACTTAATATATATGTAATTTGTTTATTTTCACTAGCAAACGCTGTAAAATTGCTTAGTTGCAAATTTTATTTGTAAATAAATCTTTTCTTCATTCACTGAATGTAATTTTATTTTTTTTTTAATTCACTGAATGAAAATGAAATTGAATGAATTCAGTGGTGAATTAATTCAGTAAGGAATTAATTAATTCACTTTTTTGCCGTTCGATTTATAATATTGAACGCGTTCACCAGTGAATTAATTCATTTGATTTAATAAAAAGAACTATAGCAATTGAATTAATTAGTAACAAAATAAATCGAATGAAAACAAATATGAATTAATTCCATTCAATATATGGTGCTTTGTGAATTAATTCATCGAATTTTTAATTCAGAATTGAAAAATTGAATTAAGGAATTAATTCTTCAAAGCTCTGATTATAACCATAAAATCATAATAGAAAATTTAAAAATCACCCTATTTTCGGTGGCAGCTGTAATTTAAGAAAAATTCTAAAGCCTAAACCACATAAGCGCAGTGGCGACCGCAGTGCGAAGTTTTGTCGATAGCAGTTTTTGTATCTTCTCTATTTATCACTGCCAAGAAATTAGAAGTGTCTATATAAACAAGATCTGTTTTTAAACAAAACACAAAAAGAAATTTTTATAAATAATAAATCGTTTTCGCGAAATTGAAGAACAAAGTTTGACAGCACTGCCACTGTCCACTGGCACTTTCACTATGTGGTTTGGGCTTCAAACTTTAGTTTTTTATTTGATTGGTTGAAGCGAAGGAAACTTTCAATGTAAATTGATTTTGTAACAAAAGCAATTTCTATAGAAATAACCCAACACTTCACCGAAATGTTTTAGAAAATAATCCTCTAATACTCGTATTTTTGAGATACGAGTATTAGAGGATTATTTTCTAAAACATTTCGGTGAAGTGTTTCAAACAATTTTATTTATGTATGTATTGAAAATTCAGCATATAAATTAATTGTTCGAAAGAAAAAATTCACTTTTAAAAACATTTGTCGTATCGAAAAAATTTTAGATTTTAAAGTACTTAGTATAGAGATATTTCACAGTTACCTACTAAAGAATATAAATCTCTTCGAAAAACACGTTACATTCATTAGGAATTTTGGGAAAACCCTTTAAATAAAAATAATTACCAGATTCTGTGTTAGTTTCCCTACAAAAAAATTTCAGATTCTAAAATTACTACCTTAGTTAAAAATATTATGATAAAAATTTATGAATTACTTGAATAAATTTTCAGATTTATTGATTTAGATAATGGAAAAATAGAGTATTTTTGAATAATTGTTGCTATATTTCCTATTGAAAAAAATCGTCATTTTGAACAGAAAAATCGTCAAATCGTCATTTGGCTATTTTCGATAGTAAAAATCGTCAAAATGACGATAAATCGTCAAAACTGGCAACATTGTCTGCAGAGTGGGGTACTCTATCTTTGTGAATGTGGCTTACCTAGTGTCTACAAATGCAATGAAATGTGCGAAGAAATCTGAAAGCAACGCACAAAGCAAAAACAACGAAAATAATTTTGTTGTTGCTCTGTGTGTAATTCGTTTATTGTATGGCACTTTTTATTGCATTTGTAAACACAAGTTTAAGTAGTAAAATGGTAAAGCAAATAAAAAAAGTAGCATGTTAACCCGTGGTTCCCAACGTGTGGCGCTGCCCCACTGGGTAGCAATTTAATATTTTAGGGGGAAATGGACAAATTCTTGATTCTTTGTTCAAATTATAATGATTTTTTTTTTTTATTAAAAACATAATTTGCAGATCTGACTGTCGGAAAATATACTAAGGGTCTTGTTTGCCCGACTGTAAAAGAAAAAGTTGGCAACGCTTAAACAAATGTCAACACGACGATAGTTAATCCCTATTCATGATCATACCGTGCAGTATCAAGAGGAACTTTTGGAATTTTAAAATTATAAATCTTTTAAAATACTGTTTAACAGAAAATTTATAAAATACAATGGCGGGGCTGAGGCATAAAAAATACCCCAGTATGTAAAGATTTACCATTCCCATCGCCTTATTTAGACAAAATCGGATCAATGATTTGTTATTAAAAAAGAAAAAATCATGCGGAAGTATAAAAGCGTGAGAATTCAAAACTGAAACGTACAAAATTAGTACCTCATTTAAAAACCTACCAAAACAATATTTTAAAAACAACTACCAAAAGAGTATTTTTGCAGTAAACAGTTATTTTTTTAAGTTATTTAAAAAAAATCGTCGAGTTTTTAAAATTCTTGTTTAGTTTATATTTGTTATTATATATATTCTTAGCTTGCAAACAAAATTGCATGTGTCTCCAATCCATAAAAACATAATAATTAGAGAACTGTTTGGAATTTTGAATTCAAAGTTAAAGTATGATGAAAGAATTGGACATTTTTTTTTTTGTACTGGAAAGAAACAATTTTTTTTATTAAAATACACCTGCGGTCCAGCGCTGCCAGATGATTTTGATGAAAAATCGGCACTTTTTCTCAAAAAAATCGGCATTTTCGGCACTTTGATTTTAAAAAATCGGCAAAAAATCTGCACTTTCAGAAATACTCATTTATGTAATATTTAGGTTACTTTACATAAAAAAATATGTGAAAAATACATTACGTGTAAAATAATATGTTTTAAGTTTAACAATTAAATAAAAATAAAGGCTTAAGAGATAAATGAAATGATAATAAAAAAATTTTAGTTGTAATTTTATGAATATTTTTATGATACATATTCAGATATTATCTCACCAATACTATGTACATAAATTAATTTTACAGATTTTAAAAATGGTTCTTCTCCGAACTTAAGGTACCCGTACACCTTGAAATATTATGCAAATATTTCATCTTTTTTAATCACTGGATTTATTTTATTTCGTTTAAGTATTCACATTTAGCTTTTTAACTTTCAAAATTTAATATATTTCTCAAAATGTAATACTTATTCGCTAATATAATGTGAAAGAAAATCATTAAATTTTGTCAAAATGTGAACACCGGGATTGAATTAAACTAAATCCAAAATAGATTTATAAATAAAATTAATCTGTTTTGGATTTAGCTTAATTTAATTCCAGAAATTGCGTTTTCGAAAAATTAAAATTTTTTCTTTCACATTATCTTAGCGAATAAGTGTAGAATTTGGATAAAAATATTAAATTTTGAAAATTAAAAAACAAAATAAAATAAATCTAAAACTAAATAGAGTGATTAAAAAAAGGCCTATTATTACTAGGGCCCGTATATTCATGCATTTATAATCGTGTTTTATGTACATAAGATGTATGTATGATTAAAATCGAAAAATATGCACTTAAAATTTTAAAAATATGCATTTATTATTGATTTTTACAACATTTTTGTTATTATCAATTCAGTTTTAGTATTACATATTTGTCTTTAAAAGTAGTTTAAACATAGAAAATTGCCATTAATCATCTTCAGAAATTGATTTATGTTTGATATTTTTGTATTCGGGATCAAAAAAATTTTGAAAAATATTTAGAAATCAGAAGGGAATATTGTTCTACCTAAAGTGCAAATCATAACATGATTTGTAAGTCACCAAAAATTAATATTTCGTGTTTTTGAGTTTTAACAAAAAATCGGCATTTTTCGACCAAAAATCGGCAAATCGGCATTTTGCATATTTTATAATAAAAAATCGGCAAAATGCCGCAAAATCGGCAATTATGGCAGCCCTGTACACGAATGGCAACAAAACTATCAACTAAGAGCGTTAAATTTATTTAGTAGCATGGTAGTTTTGAACAAAGTAGGTTGACGTTGCTTTGTTTAAGAAATTTTAGAAAAATATTACACTCTTAAAATTTTACAAGAACAGGAAATTTATTATGAATTATTTCTTTAGTTCATTACAATTTACTAACTAATGGAATACTTTTTAAGAATAAATAATTTATATACAAAAAAATACATATTTTTTTAATAATGAGTATAATAAAATTTATTATGAATTATTTAAAAAAATTAAATTACTATAAATTATTATTTCTTTAATTCATTCATGCATTCATTATTACATTTCTTCATTAATTCATGTTCTTAATATACAAATATAAGAAACACAATCCATTCACATTCACTCTTTGTGCCGACCACTGCCCTAGTGTTTACCCATTATACGTTCTCGTCCTGTATTGTCGGGTCCTAATTGAGCATTGAAATCGCCCATTACTAGAATAAGCCCATTTGATTTCTTTTCTCAGTCAGTCAGAGAGTAAGACAAGATTTACTCTCAAAATAAAATTTTCCCAAACATGTACGCGAACAGAAAATTTACAACAATTTTCAAGTTTGTAGACACAGCTGATTACAACACAAAATATACAAATAAATTTTAACTGGTCGCTATGGAAAACGATAAGTTTTGATGTTAACCCAGCAAAATCTTTCATTACCAAATAAGTGGTTATATAATAGAAATTCATAGCTCCGCACAACTTATTTTTTGGCAACTAAACTTATTATTTTTGTTTGGCGTGGTCGTTTCTCACGAAAAAATGAGAAATAAGTAGTTATGAGATTTTGATTAATAAGTGGTTACACACATGCTTACAAAAAGTTGAATTATAAGTGATTATCCGATTGCTTACTTGATTCTTAAAAATATTGAGTTAAGCAAATACTATTAGCTTAAGGAAATACATTCAGAAAAATTTAAGTTTTCTCTAGTTTGTAATTTTAGGACTCGTCATAAAAATTTAAACATAAAACATATTTACATATAATAAATTAAAATGTATAAAATTTAACTTTGTAAAAAGTACTTATTTAAACTATTACGAGTAAGTTATTATTTTATATTTAGAAACAATGAATACAATAGGCCGTTATTAGAAAGTCATTATTTATATTATAAAATAATGCAAAAGGTAATGATATATAATTTTTGGTAATGCAGATAGTAATGAGGTGTCATTACCAATATTTTGCTGGAAAATCATAAGCAAACAATTTTTAGAAAGTTTTCTTATCTTTTCCATAATTAATTTTTAAAGTTTTACTGCTTTGCATTTTCATAAAATAACATAATTGGAAAATAATTTTTTTATTTACCATAAACAAACATATGTTTTCGAAACATATGGTTTTTTCTGCTTGCAAATTCTTACTGGCAAAATTTATCCAGTAAAAATTTGCAAGAAAAAAAGTAGACTTAGAAACTCTCATCATAGAACTGTCACTTTATACTCTCTTTTTTTCTGTTTACTGAGTATTTATGTTAACGAACGCCATCCAGTAAAAATTTGTTCAAATTATCCAGCAATCTAATGATGTCTTTGCGGGGAATTGCGGATAGGACACTATTTAAATGGCTATAAAAATTTTATTTTTTTGATGTTTCCTACATTTCAGTCGGTGCATAGCACTGCACCCAGTAGAGATTTCGAGCTTTGGTTTAGAATCTAGCCTTTGTTATCCAGTCTCCATATGGCTTCCAGTTAATCATTGCATCATAAGCTTCTTTCGATACCAAACACCGCCACCATTAGTTCTTGGCTGGTCATCAGGCTTGCCGGAATATAAAAATTTTAGATTGCCGGAGGTATTGGTTTCTTCTGATTCTGGTCATTTTGTTTCGCACAGTCCTAAAAGCAGCAGGCTTGGGCCAGTTTAGATGGATCTAGAAGTGTGCGCACGTTCCATGTTCCAATTTGTGAAATTTTTTTCAAGATAAAGGTCGTCATCGTGGTGTCCGTTGATTATAATCTTTATTAGTTTTGCTTTCGTTAATAATATAATTTTAAGATAAATCGACTGATTGGGCCATTTAATCGATCCTAGTTTTGGGCTGCCAAAAACTTCTAGGCAGGTTAGCCGAAATACGGAAACAGAAAGAGTTGAGTTTCAGTGTCTAGCACCTAATTACCTGAAACGCCGTTATGTCGGTCTGCCGTTCAGGTTTACTTACTTAGCTACGCCTTCTCACTCTAGCTGGCACCAGACAGGAGTCTGGGCGACATTTCTGGGGGATACTTGGTATAAAACCGGAAGTAGTGAGCTGCTTGGGAAATTCAAGGTCCAGAAAACTGCTCTTAAAAGTTCCTTTCTGAAAATACGAGTATAACATTTATAGTTTCTTAGGATCAAATGCTAAAGAATTTGAACATACAAAAACTGGGTAATTTTTGACACCTTTGTTAACCCTCTAAATTCTCGAGACAACCTTACAATTCTTTCCTTTATAAAATATCCGAATTTAGTTAAGAACCGATATTGCCACATGACATTCCTTGGAAGTATTTAGTTAATATGTATAAATATGACGAAGTTTTACCTTTTACTACGATAAAATATTTTCTTTGATTGTACATTTGAAATCAATTCATAATCCTATAAAAAAAAATTCTAAAGGAAAAAAGTTTTTATAATATGCATAAAACTATAGGAGAAAGACAAAAGTACTGGAGATAATTCTGCAAAAACTATTATAAGTAAATCCAGAAAAAATATATTAAAATACATTTTTATATCAAATAAATTACCCAACAAGATTTTATAGTTATAAGTTGTACTTTTTTAATTACACTGTACACTAGACCGTACCATAAAAAAAAGTTCGCCATCCCCCTTCGAATCTAAATTATTTTTGCAAGGAGGTTTCGAAAAAAATTATTTGCTTTTTTTTTGACGCACGTAGAGGTGGCCTTTTTGAATTTTTCGTTTTATCTTCAGCATTTATAGTCGGATCTTAAAGTGTGATATATCGATGTTTTTGTATCGACGAGACCACTGTTTTGCCCCAAAGGCCATTGACGTCAAGTACCTCGTTCTAGTATATCCCAATAGATCTCAGTTTCTACAAACCTAATGTAATACCCTAATGTCAAAAAATTAAAGCTCGCAAAAAATCATTAAACATTTGCTAAGAAAGTGTTTCGATAATTCCAGCAAGACAATTTTTAATTTTTTTGTTGCCGAACGTAGGGGTCGGTCGCCTTTTTAAATTTTATTTTCATTAGATTTTTTCTTTATAGCAAAACATTGGTCTCCTCGAGGCAAAAAATCGATATATCACACTTTCAGATCCGACTGTAAATGCCGAAGATATAACGAAAAATTAAATAAGGCGCCCCTACGTTCGGCAAATTTTTTTTTTTTTGAAATTGCCTTGCAAAAATAGTTTATATTTGAAGGAGTACCGCGCACTTTTTTTGCCTGTAAGGTGGCACTGGTTACTACTTATGCTAGATATGTTTTTTTAATTGGGTAGTTATTTTAAACCGTTGATAAATTATTAACACATGTGTTTAAAATAACTAACAAAGTAGTAAAATTAAATGAAAAATGTTTGCTACAAAATTTTAAAACAACTAACAAAATAGGTAAAAACTGCTATTTTAATACAGTTAATATTTTCATATAATAAAAGAATATTTTAATTAAAAATACAAATATTGTTTTCTTTCGATTTTAAGAAAATGTGTAACTAATTCATCTTAATTATACTTAAAATTTGAAGTAAAAATTGCAAGAAATTCTCCAGTTACTACATTTTTAAGCATTGGAGATACAATACAATTTGCTGATTTTTATTTGAAAGCTAATAGTATATAAATAATAACAAATATAAACTAAATAAGAATTTTAAAATATCAGAGAAATTTTTTTATTTTTTAAATAAATAACAAAAAGAACTGTTCACAGTAAAAATACTGTTTTGGTAGTTGAAATTACAGTTAAAAACTACTACGCAAACAACTGCCATGGGGCAACTGTCAAACTTTTTTCACTGTATATAAAAAGTTTTTATCAAAGGTTGAAGTGCCTCCTGTGGAATTTTAATGGAATTTGGCATTTCACTAGCGGCCCTAGCCTGCCTTACCGTAACAGTATTGAGTTGGAAGCGCTTTATAAAACTTATAAAAAATTTCATTGAATTCAAAAATTAATAAAAAAAATGAAAATTATAAAGCACTTTCATTGAAATTAAAGTAAATACATCACTAAAGCTTGGCCTTATGGTTACTTAAAACAATTTTAAAATTAAATCTTAAATATAAAGTTTAAAATGTATGTAAATTTGTGAAAATATATATCATTATATGACGAAATTTTAAGAAAAAATAAAAATAATAAATGATGAAAGATTTCATATATTGTATATAAAGAACATCTTCATTAAATTTATGAAGAGATAATTTATTATATCCAATGAATATTTTTTTATGAAATTACGAAATATTATGAATAAAAGTTATGAAAAATTTCATAATATTTATAAATTAACTAAAAAGGTGGTGACTAGCGAATGCAAAATCCCGCACTTTATTATTTCCCGGAAAAGCGGGAAATTTATTTTGAATTCCTGGGATCCCGCAAGGGAAGTAAATCATAAAATATTTTAAAAAAATGTAAAACTTTTTATAAAGAAAATATGTTAAAGACCTCAAATTTTCAGGATCATAAAAAACCTCAGGCGGTGAGTGGTTTTTCTTGGAATTTTCGTAGTGGGAAAGAATTAATTTTATATTAGAAATTATATGCCTAATTATTAGGGAATTCAGTCGATTAATCGTTATTCGATTAATCGAACAGTTTTGCTTAAAAATTGTTCGAATAATTTAAAATGGCCATATTTCGAATAACGAATAAGTTGAATAATTTAATACGATTAATCCATTAATCGAAATTGGTAAAAAATTAATAAAATGTTTCAAAAATATATATTTTTTATTAAAGTAAATATGGGATATTATTACAACTTATTTAACAAATTGTGAAAATCATCTGAAATATCAAAGAAAAAACAAAAACATCAACAGTTTGCTTTGTCATCTTCCAAAGTAGTGAGCACTCTGCATTCATAATATCCTTTAGTAAAGGATATTAGCCCAAGCAATAGGATTCGAATTAATAAATGGTAAATTAAAAGACAAATAAACATATCCAGGTTTCTTTTTTTAAATTCAATTATTAAAAATACAACAAATGTATGTATATTATTTTACATAACATTTTTTCGATTAATCGATTAATTTTAAAATTTTATTCGATTAATCGGTTAAGAAAAAAAAACCCGAATGATTATTTGAACGATTAATCGGTTAAATTAAAATGTCGATTAATTGAATACCCTTCTAATTATATATTTAAAAAGAAATTAATAAAGTAAAATTAATTTTTAGGCCAAAAAACTTGTCCGTCAAAAAAAAAAAAAAATAAATAACAAAAATTAATACAAAAAACAATTTTACTAAATTGCAAAAATTTTTTAAAATTGTGAAACAAATTTTAACTTGATAAATTTTAAAAATCAATGGACAAATTTGTGTTTAATTCTGTATAGAATAAGTGCGATTCAAAATTTTTTATAGAAACACTATTCGCACTCCTGAAACCCACCCGGGTGGGTTTTTTAGATTTTCAATAATCGATTACTACTTTACGATTTTTGGTCAAAACAAAAAATGCTTTTGACTCAGTGACTAATTTTTTTACTTTTATCAGAAACTGTTAATTTATTCAAGATTCAAGATTCTTTATAATTTTTTTATTTAGTTTTTCAATTTTTCTATGTCGTCGCCTGAAACCCACCCAGGTGACTTGTTTCAGAATATTGTTTTTTTATCACTATTTAATAAAAGAATAGTACAGAAAGCATAATTACTTTTTAAAACTATTGTTTTTATTCATTTATTATTCAAAATACAATAAAATTTTGACAAATTTATCTAAAATTTATTATTTATCAACAATTATTTTAATTTTTGCATTAAAAAATACAAAAATTGTTTTTTCGGACTTTCTATATTTTCATATATTTAGTTAGAATATTCTTCCACCTCAAGTCCAAATTCTAATATGATATTGTCATATTAGATTTTTATTTGTGGTTCAAAAAGGGTTGCTCATTTTCATGATAGACAATACAATTGTTTCGTAGACATCACTCTACTCTTCAGTTGTCCGCAATAAGAAAATGATAACTTTCATACTCAAACCGAGACATTACATAAGGTACAAAAAACCAACGGGATGAGAATTTTGTACTTTCGTATATGAACTGTCTGATTTGGTAAAACCAGTTATAAATCAACTCCTTTTTGAAAGCAACAATTACATAAAAGTACCCTTTGGGTACTATTTATATGTATGTCTGTTGTCAATACATTTTGTAAAAACAACTAATTTTAAACTCAAAACAAAATAAATATTTGAATGAGATTTTAGCCGTGGTGTGCTTATTTTCAACAATTATTTTAATTTTTGCATTAAAAAATACAAAAATTGTTTTTTCGGACTTTCTATATTTTCATATATTTAGTTAGAATATTCTTCCACCTCAAGTCCAAATTCTAATATGATATTGTCATATTAGATTTTTATTTGTTGTTTCAAAAAGGGTTGCTCATTTTCATGATAGACAATACAATTGGTTTTTTGTACCTTATGTAATGTCTCGGTTTGAGTATGAAAGTTATCATTTTCTTATTGCGGACAACTGAAGAGTAGAGTGATGTCTACGAAACAATTGTATTGTCTATCATGAAAATGAGCAACCCTTTTTGAACCACAAATAAAAATCTAATATGACAATATCATATTAGAATTTGGACTTGAGGTGGAAGAATATTCTAACTAAATTTATTATTTATTGTTAGTCATTTTTTTAAAATATTTTGTTGATAGAAATTACAAGACGTTTGAATAAGAAAGTATACACTTATATGCTTAGGCTTCACGGTATGTATTGTTAACGGTACTTTCCATAGTTTTTTGTTATTATTCTTTTTTTCATGTCTTCTTCATTAATTCATTATGATATGTTGGAGTAAATGCATTTTTTTATTTAAAATGTGTGTAAAATATGAAGAACCCACCCGGGTGGGTTTCAGTATACTACGTATGTAAAAACCTTTAGGAGTGCGAAGGTTAATTGAGTGGTTTTCTTAAAAAATATATTTTTCAATTTCCTTTTAGTGCCTGTTTTA
Source organism: Leucophora obtusa (assembly GCA_949987735.1). Taxonomy (NCBI): domain Eukaryota; kingdom Metazoa; phylum Arthropoda; class Insecta; order Diptera; family Anthomyiidae; genus Leucophora; species Leucophora obtusa. Next base: position 39,680,289 of record OX465296.1, read on the forward strand.
AGAGCTACTAAAAAGCACTTAGAATTTCCAATCAAGTACACAAATTAATTAGTGTGTTCATTTACTCAAAAATCTTATTACTTTTACTACAATTGGAAAATTTGGTTTACTTTTTGAATTTTTCCAGTTGTGTTAAAAGTAGAAAATTTTAGTAAGTAAACGAACAAGACTAGTGTAAAATTTTTACTATTTTCAACACGTTGAAAAATTTTGCATAAGAAAATTTGAGATAAATTACTTTACTATTTTAAATAGCATTTTTTTAAATCCCGGGATTCCCGGTCCAAATTCCCGGGAATGCGGGAATTGAAAAATGTTTAATTTCCCGGGAATAACGGGATGCATTCCCTAGTGGTGACTAACCCCCTGTTTTTACAAAGCGAAAGGAAATATTCCTCCAGAGTAATGTGTGTATTTTGTTTTTGTTACAATAACAAAATACACACATTCCTTAGGCGGAATTATTCCGTTCGCTTTATAAAGACAGGGGATAAATAATCGAAGACCGGAATGTCATGATTTCTGAACTATTCCATAGTATCGCAATTCTTATTTTTGGACATGGGCGATATTTTGTCGAAAATAGATGGGTAATGTAATTTAAAAATTTAAAACAAATTCAACATGACTGGCGGAGTTCAGACGTCCCTCATAAAATCGTAGGACACCAATCTCATTCGCAGAAAACCACACTTCCACCACGTTTTTTGAAAACAAAAGGACTGCTCAGCCTCATAGTGGGTCCGACATACAAATCTTACCCCAATCTTTCCGATTCTAAAATTTGTATTTTTTACACCAATCCAACATCTTTTTGTTTCAGTCTTCTTTCGAAAGGGTCGTACTTTTGCGCATAACTTTTCCACTTGTAGTCAAAAAGAAGGCAACGTATTGTACCTAGATTCATTGCAGCTTTTCATTAAACTAGATTTTATTTTGTATATTATATACAGGCTTGTCAGATACTTTTTTTCGTTATCCCCAAACAAATCTTAAAATATCCCCAAAAAATCCCCAACTAGAAAAAATTTTAAAAAAGGTACTCCAGTTTACTTAATTTGCTCAAATTTGCAAGATTTTAAACTAATTTTTTAGAGAATTCGTGTATTCGAATTTCCCAAGTTTGTCCCCACAATCAGGCCTTTAAACATATAACTCTTTAATTTGACTTTATCTCTAAATCAGTTTTTAAAAAATCGATTCGGAAAGCTCATTTTATTGATCGAATAGTTTCTTACACAGATTAATACCATGTGAAACTAATGACAGGTGTCAAAAAAGTATTCTCTAACCGCATGGTTTTGTTTACATGAAAGTCAAGTCAAGAGGGAGATAACAATATAAAATCTCCATATATTTTGTATTGCGCTTTTTTTGTATATATATGAAAACGATCAAAATTGGCAAATTTTTGGACGACCCCTCTCCGATTTTAAAATAAATAGTCTCAATCGATTGCCCAGCAAAAAATAATGTACCTACATATTTTTTTTTTTTTTTATAGTGACTGGTTTAGTGGTGGTGTACACCATTGTCATGTGACAAAATTGAAGAATTCTTCATAAGGGACCTCATTGAAAGTGATCGCAACGAGTGATAGCTCGTTGGAAAGGTATTGAATCAGGCTTTAATTGAAAAATAAAATTTTCCTAATTATTCTCAGAAATTTACAGAAATTAAATTTTCCCATGAAAATTAAATTTTCCCATGAAAATTAAATTTTCAGATTTTCCACAGAAGCTCCTAAATTTTCCGGCTAATTTTTTTTTTTTTGGATTCCTCATAATTTTTGCTTTAAGAATCAGCAATAAAAAAATGGGCCCCGACTCCTTGTTTGGACAGGAGAGGAGCATTTAAGAGACCACCTTGTTCTCATTGTTTTTATATTTTTTATAATTGAATTATTTGTAATTATTTAACATTGTTTTATTTTATTATTAAAAATACATTTTAAAAATTATTTTACAGTTAAAAATACATTTATGAAGAAAAAATCAATTTTTTTTAAGAGCCCCAAGTTGAGTCTGTAGTGAATATGGTCTGCCTGCCTTCACAAGATCGGCCATAAATCCATGGATAATAGCAGCAGTGGCATGTAATGGCACACCAAACCCGACTGAGGCTACAGGTCATAAAATGTTTTGTAAATTTTTTAAATTACCAGGTAATAAATATTTCGCCTAAAATGACACGTGCAGAAACAAGTCATAAAACACGGATTTTCCATAAATATGGCGAAATATTTATTACCTGGTAATTTAAAAAATTTACAAAACATTTTATGACCTGTGGTCGGCTTATTGACAGTAACCAATTAAGTCCCTCTTTAAAAAACATTTTATGACCAGTAGTTCACGCAAATTTTCCTATTAAAGAAAAGCAAATATCGCTTTTTTTTTTACCAAAAAATAAATATAAATACTTCACACACTCTGAGTCAAATTTTAGTTGAATACTAAACGTGAAAGTGTTAAAGTGTTTTTTTTGTAAAGTAAAGAGTGAAGCTGTAAAGACAATTTAAAGTAAAATGAATAAATTTTGCTGCAATCCGTTTAACAAGAGTGGACATCGTTCGAAAAAGATAAAAGTATTAAAATTAACTGGTGTTTCGAAGCGATACATGAATGAATTAAATATACAATACGGTGAAGAAGCAGAATTCATTTGCCCCAAGTGTAAAATCGATTTGTCTCAACAAGCAAATGCATTGAAACAAATGCAACCACAATCCGAGAGTGAAATGACAATTGAACAAAATGTTTCATCTGATAGTGAGGCAGACATTCCGATGGTCAATATTACCACTTTAGGTGAATCGCCTATTACAAAAAGAAAGTTGCGAAGTGAAAAATACAGGAAAGAGAAAAAAGGCAAGGTTATGAGTGCAATCGCGACAATATTTGATGAAGGCTCTGATAACGAATGCAGTCAAGCAGATGACGTTGATGACGGCAAACAAATGATTGAGCAGTTGAAAAGAAAATTCAATTTAGCGACCACTTTTCCGGAGAAATATCTCATTTTATCTGTGCTGCCTCAATCATGGTCTATACGCAAGATTTCTGAACAGTTTCAAACATCTTTTTACATCGCGAGAAGAAGCAAAGAATTAGTTCGAGAGAAGGGCATATTGGCGACTCCCACCAAGAAATTTGGCTCAAGGACCCTCAGCGAAGCAACGGTGAAATTGATTCAAGATTTTTACTGCAATGATGACAACAGCCGCGCCTGCCCAGGTACACGTGACTATGTTATCACACGTGAAGATGGAGAAAAAGTACACAAGCAGCGCAGATTATTATTATGTAATCTATCTGAAGCATACCATCAGTTCAAAGAGAAATACCCAGCAGAAAAAGTGGGATTTTCTAAGTTTGCCATCCTACGACCAAAAGAATGCGTGCTGGCATTAGACAGGCACGGAACGCATTCAGTCTGCGTTTGCATGTTTCATCAAAACATCAAATTAATGTTCTTTCCATGCAAGAAATTGAAAGTATTTCACGGTGAAATTGAAACATATAGGGACCTCCTGTCGAAGTCGTTGTGCGCATACCCCACGGAAAATTGTCATCTGTCCAAATGCGACAATTGTCCGAAGATTGACGAGCTAGAGCAATATTTGGCGGAAAAGTTTAAACAGCTGTTAATTCAGGAGGTGCATTTCAAACAGTGGATAATTAGCAGCGGCAGATGTTCCCTTGAGACCGTGGTAAAGCAGATTCCGGAATTCATCGAGGAATTCGGATTCAAGTTGAATGAACTGAAGGCGCACCATTTCATATCCGAGATGCAATCGAAATTTCTAAAGGAAAGTAAGGAGAAATTAGCCCAAAATGAATTCATTGTGATAAGCGACTTTGCCGAGAATTACACTTTTCTCGTTCAGGATGAAATTCAGGCTTATCACTGGGCAAACGACCAGTGCACGGTGCATCCTTTTTGCATTTATTTCAAAAACGAAGATAACGAACTACAGACCGTAAGCCTTGTTGTTGTCGCGGAGAGTTAAGCTCATAATTATGTGTCCGTTTATTTATTTCAAATGAAACTGTTTGAATTCTTAAGATCAAAATTCGATGCAATCGACAAAGTAACGTTATAAAAGAATAAAAATACAAGAATAAAAAAAATTTTTACAATCTTTGCATAATTGAAGAAGAACAAAACTGCAAGGTCGAGTGGAACTTTTTTGCGACGTCCCACGGTAAGGGCCCATGCGATGCGTTAGGGGGAACCCTAAAACGCATGGCGACTAAGGCAAGTTTGCAAAGGCCATATACTGACCAGATCTTAAATGTAAAACATTTGTTTTCGTGGATTCAAAGCAAGGAAATTGCCATTAACACAGTTTTATGCACTCAAAAAGAACACGATGCCATGGAGCGACGAATTCAAAACAGATATAATAATGTCAAAACTATAACTGGAACGCAAAAGTTTCATTGCTTCATACCAAATATTTCTGATATGTCAATTAATGTAAAGCGGTACTCTTCGTCTGCCGACGTGCTAAATTTAAAGTAACTTTAATTTTATAATGATGCCAAGACAATTGAAATTTTTAATAAATATTGTAATTAAGTATAAGCAGCAAAATAAGAAAGATTTTTTCTTCATAAATGTATTTTTAACTGTAAAATAATTTTTAAAATGTATTTTTAATAATAAAATAAAACAATGTTAAATAATTACAAATAATTCAATTATAAAAAATATAAAAACAATGAGAACAAGGTGGTCTCTTAAATGCTCCTCTCCTGTCCAAACAAGGAGTCGGGGCCCATTTTTTATTGCTGATTCTTAAAGCAAAAATTATGAGGAATCCAAAAAAAAAAAATTAGCCGGAAAATTTAGGAGCTTCTGTGGAAAATCGGAAAATTTAAGTTTCATGGGAAAATTTAATTTTCATGGGAAAAAAGGTAAATTTCTGAGAAAAATTAGGAAAATTTTATTTTTCAATTAAAGCCTGATTCAATACCTTTCCAACGAGCTATCACTCGTTGCGATCGCTTTAGTAGTTTTAAAAACAACTTTCAATGAGGTCCCTTATGAAGAATTCTTCAATTTTGTCACATGACAGTGGTGTACACCACCACTAAACCAGTCACTATAAAAAAAAAAAAAATATGTAGGTACATTATTTTTTGCTGGGCGATCGATTGAGACTATTTATTTTAGAACCGGAGAGGGGTCGTCCAAAAGGTGATCGCTTTCATATGGAATTGCTCTATATCTGTCTCTTTTTAGATTATTGTGCTTTATCTTTTGCGTTTTGTTTTGCTCATTTTCTGTCGGCCATATTGCCCAAATCAGCTGATTCATATCTGGTATAATTTGTGATTTCCTACTTCAATTAGTTAATATCTTATTCAAAGAATCAGTTTGATTTTTGTTGATTCTTTAGAAATCAATTTAACCAAAATTATTTGCCCTGATTTATAGTTCGCGAATCATATCATAAAACGAAAAATTTAATCGAATCAAAATTGATTCAATTCAAATTTGAATAAATCTCATCCTAATTTTATTCAGTTTAAATCATTGTTATAAAGTGATAATCAATTATTAACTTATTCATAAAATTAATAAATTTTAATGCCAATTCTCCTTTTCAATATTTTAGATACTTGGACATTAATCCTATTAAAGTCTCAGGCATAAAATATTTATTCGTGTTAGAAAGCATTGAATTGTTACGGAAAATATACCTATACTAGGGTAAATTTGTACTTTTCGTTCAAATTACGTGAAAAACGTGACTAATTTTTTCCAAAAATTATTAAAAATTACTATAATCTCCAAAATTTACGAAAGGTTGTAAATATCTCCAAAACATTTTTTTAAAATCCCCAGAAAAATCCCCTGTCCCCAAATGAAAATTTTTGTCCTCAAGACCAACAAAATATCCCCAAATTTGGGGACAAAACCCCAAGCAAACTTTCTGGACATACTTAGGTTACCAGGTATTCCTGATGGCGAATACTTTAGCGAAATTAATTTTTTAATAGCTTTTTTCGTATTCAGTTACACTTTTCCTTCCCATTGCTTTGGCGAATAATATACAACTACAATTCTCCGATTTCATGAGTTTAGTAAAAAATATTTTTTGTTTGATCACCCTCAGCAAAATAAAAACTGTAATAATATAAATGGTCTACAAACAGAGTCTAATACATTTTGTGCTATCATTTTGCCACAAACATTTTTACATTTTTTTAAAAACTTTTATTATTTCAGTTGATATGGTGGATATAGTGAAAAAATTAACATCAAAAATGGGGGGTCTACATAATAAAAATGATCCGCTCAAGATGTTTAACTTAAAAAATATTGAAGACAAAAGTTGTACACAGAAAAGTTTGCTATATTATTGTCCAGTACCAGTGTTATATAACTGTGTGAGAAGTTTCTCACATCGAAAAGTGCAACTCTATCACATAATTTAAATTTTATATATGAGTACATTTTTATACCCTACACCACTATATGGTCAGGGTATTATAAGTTTGTGCTGATGTTTGTAACACCAAAAAATATTGGTCGTAGACCCACCTTATTGTATACCGATCGGCTCAGAATTTTTTTTTTATTTCGATTTAACGATGTCCGTCTGTCCGTCCGTCCGTCTGTCTGTCTGTCCATGCAATCTTGTGCGCACTCTACAGGTCGCAAATATTAAGCTATTTTGATGAAATTCGGTACACAGACCTATGTTGGCCCAAGGACGAACATTTTGGTGAACATCGGTCCATGTTTAGACCTAGTGCCCATATAAGGGTCCTACCAAAATTATATTGTTTATACGCTGCAGGTCGTAAATATTAAGATATTTTGACGAAATTTGGTACACAGACCTATGTTAGCCCAATAACGTAGCCTATTGATTTTGGTGAACATCGGTCCATGTTTAGACCTAGTGGCCATATAAGGGTCCTACCAAAATTATACTGTTTATACGCTGCAGGTCGCAAATATTAAGATATTTTCATGAAATTTGGTACATAGACCTATGTTGGCCCAATAACGCAGCCTATTGATTTTGGTGAACATCGGTCCATGTTTAGACCTAGTGGCCATATAAGGGTCCTACCAAAATTATACTGTTTATACGCTGCAGGTCGCAAATATTAAGATATTTTGATGAAATTTGGTACACAGACCTATGTTGGCCCAATAACGCAGCCTATTGATTTTGGTGAATATCGGTCCATGTTTAGACCTAGTGCCCATATAAGGGTCCTACCAAAATTATACTGTTTATACGCTGCAGGTCGCAAATATTAAGATATTTTCATGAAATTTGGTACACAGACCTATGTTGGCCCAATAACGCAGCCTATTGATTTTGGTGAATATCGGTCCATGTTTAGACCTAGTGCCCATATAAGGGTCCTACCAAAATTATACTGTTTATACGCTGCAGGTCGCAAATATTAAGATATTTTGATGAAATTTGGTACACAGACCTATGTTGGCCCAATAACGCAGCCTATTGATTTTGGTGAACATCGGTCCATGTTTAGACCTAGTGGCCATATAAGGGTCCTACCAAAATTATACTGTTTATACGCTGCAGGTCGCAAATATTAAGATATTTTGATGAAATTTGGTACACAGACCTATGTTGGCCCAATAACGCAGCCTATTGATTTTGGTGAATATCGGTCCATGTTTAGACCTAGTGCCCATATAAGGGTCCTACCAAAATTATACTGTTTATACGCTGCAGGTCGCAAATATTAAGATATTTTGATGAAATTTGGTACACAGACCTATGTTGGCCCAATAACGCAGCCTATTGATTTTGGTGAACATCGGTCCATGTTTAGACCTAGTGGCCATATAAGGGTCCTACCAAAATTATACTGTTTATACGCTGCAGGTCGCAAATATTAAGATATTTTGATGAAATTTGGTACACAGACCTATGTTGGCCCAATAACGCAGCCTATTGATTTTGGTGAATATCGGTCCATGTTTAGACCTAGTGCCCATATAAGGGTCCTACCAAAATTATACTTTTTATACGCTGCAGGTCGCAAATATTAAGATATTTTCATGAAATTTGGTACACAGACCTATGTTGGCCCAATAACGCAGCCTATTGATTTTGGTGAATATCGGTCCATGTTTAGACCTAGTGCCCATATAAGGGTCCTACCAAAATTATACTGTTTATACGCTGCAGGTCGCAAATATTAAGATATTTTGATGAAATTTGGTACACAGACCTATGTTGGCCCAATAACGCAGCCTATTGATTTTGGTGAACATCGGTCCATGTTTAGACCTAGTGCCCATATAAGGGTCCCACCAAAATTATATTGTTTATACGCTGCAGGTCGCAAATATTAAGATATTTTGATGAAATTTGGTACTTAGACCTATGTTGGCCCAAGGACGAAGCCTATTGATTTTGGTGAACATCGGTCCATGTTTAGAACTAGTGCCCATATAAGCGTCCCCCCCAAAATTGGCTTGGTTACAAACTGCAGGTCGCAAATATTAAGATATTTTAATGAAATTTTGTGCGCTGACTCACATTATAGAAAATTTCGACACAACCCCATTTTAACCCATTCGAATTTCGGATCCAAACAATACACCAGACTGGTGTAGGGTATTGTATAGTCGGCATGCCCAACTTTAACCTTTTTACCCGTTTAGCATATATTTATAAAAATTTGACACTATGCGTGTCTCCCTGTGTTAAATCAGGCACTATCCACGGCTCTCATCTGAAAAACTGAACTGGTTTTAAGAGAGTTTCAATGTAAAATAACAAAAAACGTGAAAAATTGGTATTTTTAATTAATTATTTTTATTGTTTTTAAGCAATTTTAATTAAATTGTAAAGTGCACTTGTGTTGTTTGATATGTTCTCTGCATTAGTTTTGTATAATTAGCACAAAATTTTACTTATTAATATTAAAAAATACGCGTTAAAAAAAACACTAAAAACTGTTTTTCTTAAAACCAGTTTGCATATAAAATTAAAGAGACTTTTTAACAGCAGTTGAGGCTGGTGGTTTGTCTTTAGTCTATATAGTCGTTGGTTAAATGTCGTACAGTTGCATTTTTTATGTGAGAAGCTTCTCACATAGTCACAGAGCACCGGTACAGTACTTTATATAAACTGTTAATAAAGGTTGGTTGAAATTTGGATAATCCAACTTTTCATGAATTCTCTTCACAGCCCAAAAAAAGTGTCATTTTCAGATAAATCATTTCCGATTTGAATGAAATTCAGCAAAACGGTCTTACACTACAAGAGCTCAATGATGCAATAATTTACGGTAATGTCATGAATATTGGAAAAACAAATTAAAATATTTAATAAGTAGACGCTCGCAAATTAGAGCTTTCAGTAATTCGAACGTCCAGAAATTAGAATCAATGTTTGCAATACATTAAACGCTCTGAAATTCGAATTTAAAATTCTAATTTCTGAGCGTTTTTTTTTTGGTTATTTAAATACACAGGAAATCCCCAATTTATTTTTATTCTGTTTGAATAAAGTAAAACTAAAAAGGGGAATCACCAAATTATATATGTTTTTCCCTATTTGTTTTTTTTTGTCGCATTTATGTACATTTTTGGCTAGTTTATTTGTGAAATTTGATACGCGTGTACATATTATTTGGCAGTCTCTATTAAATAGTGAAAGTGTATCATTTAAAATGTTAAATAAACGTAAAAAAACACTTTATCATTGGAAACTAAAGTCAAAATATTAGAAAAGCTTGACAAAGGCGTTCAAGGGAACCGGTTAGCCCTAGATTTTAATGTGACAACATCTTCACTCAGCTACATCAAATCACATAGAACAGCAATATTAAATGCTGTTTCAAACACATATCAGGAGGCAAACAATAAATCTTTGCACAGCGCTGAATATCCAAAAATGGAAAGTCGTCTGTATGAGAAAAAAAGTGTACATTGACTGGGCCAATATTAAAAGAGAAAGCTAAACAAATATTTAGAGAGGAATATCCCGATAAAGATGAAAATGCATTCCGGGCAAGTGATGGATGGTTTACCAAATTTAAGAAGCGACACGGTATCCGTTTTTTAAAAATTTGTGGCGAGATTCTTTCTAGTGATGTTGCAGCAGTCACTCCTTTTATTCATCGATATCGTGCAAAGATCGCTGAGATGGGTTTAATGGAGTCACAAATATATAATGTCGACGAAACCGGATTATTTTTTCGTTGCCTACCAGACAGAACCTATGTCTCTGCTTTTGAAAAAAACGCCCCTGGACATAAAATTCAAAAAGACAGAATTTCAATCCTACTTGGTGCAAACTCTGATGGATCACACAAATTAGTTCCATTGGTAATTGGAAAAGCAAAAAAATTTCAATAATCCTCTGCATTATAACTTTTCAAAAAATGCTTGGATGACTTCTCGGATTTTTCACGAATGGTTTCACGGAATATTTATTAAAGAGGTAAACAAAAATATTGATTTCAGGTTCAGTACATAATTTAAAAATTTTTTTCAATTCACAGGTGATCCGCTTTTCTCAGGAAAATAATTTGCCTCCGAAAGCCAATTTGCTTATAGATAATTGCTCCGCTCATACACCCATTGAGAAACTTAAAAGTGACGATGGAAACATAGTTGCATTATTCTTTCCACCAAATGTGACAGCAGCTTTACAACCAATGGATCAAAACCCTATTAAGATAACAAAGCTCACTTACAGAAGTATGTTTCTTTCTCAGTTAATTGCTGAAGGTGGTAAACTGAAGAATCATTTGAAATCCCATTCGATCCGCCATGCTATATTATTACTGAAACAAGCTTGGGATGCGGTACCACAAAGTGTTATGAAGAAATCTTGGTCAAAGTTGTCCAATTGGGACTCTAACCAATACGACAGCGACGATGACGTGCCAATAGCACAATTGTTGCAAATAGATCAGGACTGCAACGAAGTTATTCAGATTCTTTTAAAAGAAATAGCTCCCAACGATTGCATCGGTATAGAAGACATCGACAGATGGAATGAAGATATGTTTGATGACGGATCTGTTTATGTTCTCAGTAGCGATGGTGAGTTTTCAGATAGCAGCGAAGACGACGTTGTTGCAGTATCATCAGTTGTCTCTAATACTACAGCCATTGAAAGCGTAAATAATTTAATAAAATGGTGCAATAACAGTGAATTGTTTTCAACTAAGCACATAAGTAATCTTTTGGCTCTCCGTAATGATATTTCGGATTTAAAGAAACCAAAAAAACAAACAAATATAACTGAATTTATGTCAAACAAAGATTAGTTGCTAACTTGGCCATTGTTTAATTTTAATTGTTTAATTTTTTTTAAATACAGTTTTTTAGTTTTTAATTAAAAAAAAATACATGTGATGTAATTGGACTGCATTGCTATGTTTTGTTGCCATTCGTTTTTTTTTATATTCATATTTTTAATTAAAAAAAATACATTTGATGTATTGGACTGAATTGTTGTGTTTTGTTTTCTTGTTTTTATCAAATAAAATTGAATTAAAAAATATTAAAAAGAGTTTTATTTAAGTTTTTGGAAGTAAATTTACTCAATATTTTTTTCGAAAAAAAACGTCCAGAAATTAGAATAATTCAGAAATTAGAATTGCCTCAAAAACAAAGCGGTTCTAATTTGCGAGCGTCTACGTAATCTGAAATATTATAAAGCATTCACTCTGCATATAAATTGAATATTTTAAAGCAACTTTTATAAATGATTGCTGGGCAATTTCACATTCGTCCTTAAACTTTCTACCTTCTATTTTTCAGACTGTTCGAATTCATAAGAAAACAATTTTTTACATAATTTTATTTAACGGTTGCAAAAACTTGAATACCACAGGCAAATTTTTCGTATTTGTATGAATGAAATGCAAAAAAAAATTATAACGTCTTAACTTTGTTTAAACAAGTCAAATGTTAAAGAAATTCAATATTGTACTTCAATCTTTTTCTACCCGCATTTTTATTTATGTCTGTCTCTTGTATTGATTCACCCAACCATTCTTCATACTGCTCCTGGAGATGACAGACTATGCATTTATTGCTTGATTGAGTTGACAAAATGCATTGTGTAGAGTGCTGACAGACGCCAGCATTTACACAATACATTAAAAGTATTGGTAAAGGAGTAAGTATGTATATAAAAGGAGCAGGAATACAAATACGATCCCAATCATTGACAGAAAACAGTTTACATACAATCGTTTATTCATTTCAACCCACCAAACATCTGTTTAATGTGGTTGCACAAATGTCAAACTTTAATATGGTACAATGAATCATTTAAGTATAAATAAATACGGGCAAGAATTGTTGATTGTTTTATCATACTAAATAGGTAATTGTGACCCAACGAATAGAGAATATATTCTCAAAATTAGCAATTTAAGTCAAATTGGAGGTATAAATTTAGGTGATGAACTAAATAAGTTTTATCTTTAAAGCAGAGTTTGATGAAAAAATAAATTGAGTAGTATCCCAACTAAATACAGTATGACACCCAATCATGGACCCAATATCAAGTATAAAATTACTAAAATTTTATTGTCAGTTTTGAAGTATTTATGGGTCAGCCAAACTGAAGCGTTTTAATAAACTCTTAAAGAATTTAAATATCACATCTAAGGATGTTTTTTTTTTAAATCATTACTCGGTAGTTTTATTTGTGAAATTTGTCCTTAAAAACTAAACTAAGAAAAATAAAAGAATTCATCTATTCAACATAAATAAAGCACAAAAGTGTCCTGCAAAAAAAAAATTGCAAAAAGAACACACGAATTGGTAAAATGTTATAAAAGGCAAATCATCACAGCAGTTGAACACCCAGAATAAATACAGGAAATAAAAAATAAAATGCAAAAGACAATCGAATATGAATAAGAACTACTAGACAGATATTATACAGACAAACTGGCAACCAAATTGGAAAAAAGATGGAAAAATTGTAAAGAAAGGAGCATCAATTTATGCCTGAATAAATACAAATGAAGAATAAAAACAAAATGATAACAAAATGGACTTGAATCAATGAAAGATATATAGAATTTCATAAAATTACATGGAATTAAACTGTGACCATAGAAAAATACAGTACAGGCTTGGAAAATAGCTGCCCTAAAAAAAAAAAAATTATTTGTTTTTTGATATTATGTATCGTACATGGGCATTTATCATTATTACTAATTTTAAAACAATCAAAAAAAAAAAATTTTTTTTTAAACGAAATTAAATTAAACTAAAAAAAAATTTATATAAGAATTTTAAAATATATATACAGGCTTGTCACAGGTTTTTTCCGAATTGATTCGATTCCGCAATTTCACTTTCGCAATTTTTTTCCTAAAATAATCCAAAACAATTTTTTTCTTTCCGAATTTGCAGTTTAGGGTCGTACGGATAATTTTTTATTGAAAATAAAGCATTTTGGGAAGTATCGAGTATTCTACAGGCTATTTAATAGTGCTTCGTATGTATTCCCTAAAGTGTCTTTAACTATTTCACTTAAAAAAATTTGCATTTAAAACGCTTTTTGTTGGTGAATTCAGTAATTTTCTTATTGATAAGCAAAACGTAATTTCTTCTGAAAAATTAAAATATTAAATTTTGATCGGCGATCTTCTCTTTTTTAACTACAAATAGCAAATTATATCAAAATTTAGCAGTTGGAATACGAATTTAACACAAAAAGTCTTTTTTTAACATTTTAGAATTTACGAAAACGCAAAAAACCTGAAGAAGCAAAACGTTACGAAATTGTACATCGAAATCATATTAATTTTATGCGAAATATGTGTTAAAACTTTAAATATGCTCTCTAACAAAAACTTTTTTAAATGAAATTATTAAAAACAGCATTCTTAACTTATAATGAATTATGTTTATCTGTTATATTTGGTCTAAATATGCAAAAATACCATTTACTTCTGGAGCAGCAATTTGCGTTTTCAATTTCACTTTCAAGTGAAATTGAAGTCTGTGACATGCCTGATAATATAGAAAAGAGCGGTAACAAAATAAACATCCAATGGTGCCTCAAAAAAATTACACCGATCAATAAATATCGACATTTTTGCACAGATTTCCTCAAAAATTTTTTAAGTATTTTCGCCTCCTACATACGAATATTAAGTGAAAAATTCCTTCTTCTTTATTTAAACCTTAGGCCTGGGAAAAATACTTTATGTCTCAATATGACGTAGAAGTACTTAGGAGTCTCTTATTTTTTATGAGTTTGAACTCAAAAAAATTACCTTACATTTTAGGAAATGTTTAAGGCTGTTCTGCGGATATCATAATCTCTAAAATCTACTTTGGAGAATAGTCCTTGAAGCATTTAAATTTGGTAAAACAGTAAGACACAATCAAATTTTGTTTATACCCTCATAGAAATAAACCTATGTGCAAATAGCAAAACATATTTAAAAGTGACTTTGCAGAAACATTTTTGCGAATTTTTGCTAAATATTATTAGTAAGATTAGAAGAGCAAATATGAACTATTAAATATAATATTAGTCATCCTGCTAAAATCACCAGAAATATATGATAAATAATAGTAGACTGCTGATTTCACAAAAATAAATTTTTATTCTTATAAAACAATTTAAAATTTTTTTGTGTTTTTATTCTACTAATTTTCAGCAAAATTTAATGCTTATTCTAACAGAGTAAATATTTATTTTAATTAACCAAAGTTTAGCTCAAATACAACTAAAATTCTGTAACAGCTTTATTTTTGTTGTTCTTACCTTACTAATATTTAGCAAAGAAAATCTGCTTATTTTAGCAGTCTTTTTATGCAAGGTAATTTTTAACTAATTTTTAACAGCTTTAGCAAAACTTTTTACAGGCTTTTTTCTATTAGTGTATTTAAACTGACCAACCATCCCGCTTTTAACGGGATTATACCGTTTTTTAAAGGGTTATGCCGCCTTGAATTTTTATACCGCTTTTAAGGCAAACCATTCCGCTTTATTCCAATTTTTTAATACGATATTTAATTCTTGAAAAAAGTTTTCATAATTTATTTTTTCTAGAGTTCCCAGCCAGCAAACGAGCCCAAAAATAAATTAGAAAAGTGCTCAAAATATATTATTAAACTTTCACTTGTATGAAAATGGTGTATCCAAAAGAAGCTTCTTTTTTGATGCAAAAATGGCTCAAAAAATATTTCAAAAAATTCTTTAGGCTAAAAAATTAGTCTTTTTTCTGTCATTTTTGAATTGTTCACAAAATATTCAAATTAATTTACATTTTTGAGGCATCTTTGGATTTAAAAATTTGCCTCAAATGTTTGTGCCTTTTATGACTCAAGGCTCCATTAGTCTAGTCGTATCGTAAAGTATCGTGTCAGCTGTTTACTTTTAGTTAATGACAGTGCTCACAACTACTTAGTTTGAAAGTATATTTGAGGTAAGAATATGTATTAAAAATATATTTTTATTTCTCGATACTTCATTTCGCCGCACTTTACTTCCAAACTAATTCGGGCTTCATTTTACTAAGACTAATATTTTCGTCCAAAAGTGGGCAATTTTTGACAAATAGGTTTAAAATTAAAATGTTTGAACAATATTTGACTTACTGAATAAGAACCTCATAAAGACCCATAAGAACCCCAGAAGACCTCATAAAAGTATCCCAATTTTTTGGCTGGGTTATCAGTCTTGTGATTGAATTTTTAAAATTTAAGAATTAATTTAATGCAATCAGAGCCTGAGAGGTTTTATATTTGTTATAAATTTTCGATACGAAAATTGTTGTAGACCTATGAGTTTTAAATTCAGATTTTCTATAAAAATTATGTTTTTCGACATTTTGTATTCGTTCATCAAGTAATTCATTCAACGACTATATAATTAAAAGACTATCCAACTCTCCCTACCTCTGTTAAATCACTCTCTTCTTAATTTATATCGAAAATTCAGCCATAAGAATTACACACGTCTGCAAAGGCTAACATTTTCGATACAAATTGTCAATCTTCGAAAGAGAACGACGAATACCGCCTGATTCATTTTACACATTTCAATAAATAAAACAATCAATTAACTAAATTTAAAAATATATGAAAAATTGGTCGAAACCTTAAACCAAATTTTTTGAAATAACGAAAACTATCGCCCTTACTATCTAAATTTTTAAAATGTATATTAAAGTCGACTTAATTAAAATATTGGGTGGCAGTATGCCTTGACTTGGTTTATTTTTGGAGCATTCTGATTGCTTAATTTATTTTCAACCAATCCAAATGTTTAAAATATAAAT
This sequence comes from Leucophora obtusa, assembly GCA_949987735.1. Taxonomy (NCBI): domain Eukaryota; kingdom Metazoa; phylum Arthropoda; class Insecta; order Diptera; family Anthomyiidae; genus Leucophora; species Leucophora obtusa. The sequence goes on from OX465296.1 coordinate 39,696,575, forward strand.
ATTTTTGTAGGATTTTCATACACAAAATGAACAAAACCGTATGATTAAAAATAAATTCGACTTTAACTTTAAAATTCTCTTTTATAGTAAGGGCCTATATTTTCGAAGATTAATCCGACTCAGATTCGTATTAAGGAGGGCAAAATATTTTAAAAACTTTTATTAAGTCTGTGCCTATATTTTTAATTATATTTGGATCAAAAATATAAAACATCATAAATATATAAAAGATTTTGATGGGAAGTACACCAATATAGACTCACTAAGTATTTCCCTGGGTGAGGGGATAAAAAAAGAAAGACTCACTACTCAAAGGCTATTCAATGGACCTTTTTGACTTTACATTCTGGCTTAGGAAAACAAAATACTGAATAAAAGGTTTTAGCAGAAGGCTGTATAAAAAATTCTTTTTTGTCGAGTAATGTATTTATTTGTGTGGCCCTCCGTAAGTTTGCGAAATACCAAATTTGGCCCTTAAGCCACTTATGTGCTCATACTTGACATATACCTTTATTTTAACTGTCGTTTTCAGTACATTCTACCGACAAACTTTTTTGAGTGTAGAAATATAATTTGTTGGAATAAGGTTCAGTTTGATAGTCAGAACTAAGATCGATTTTTCCTAAATAAGAAATGTTGTTCAAAAAATTCTTACTTAAGAAATATTTAAGAAACAAATCGATCTTAGTTCGGATTATAAAACTGGCCCTATGAGCTTTTCTTTAGAAAAAAATATTGGAATCACAGAGAAATTAAATAAGCATCTTGGATTTAATAGTTTTTTAAAGAATAATTAGTTAATATCTAACAAGGAAGGTACTTCAAACTAAATTGTGCTATTTTCATTAAATTTCAATATATTGTAGAAACAAAAATTCTACAGACAGAAAATAAATTGGTTAGAATTCTATCGGAACCAACGAAATTTTTTCGATATTCAATAATTTTAATTGGGGTTAATTATAATTCATCATCAGAAAAATTAAATTTAATTCTGAACAGAAAATATATACGATTAACCAAAACACAATCACAATATCCAAAATATTGGTTTTTCTAATCAATATTGAAAAAATACTAACTTCTACATTAGCTTCAATGCCAACAACCAACAATTTATCGAAGATTTAGTCATTTGAATAAAATATCGGCAGCAAAAATCTAGTATCAGTTATGTTTCAATAAAATCGATCACCCTATCCAAAGTATTAGATTTTCCAACCAATTTAAAATTTGTTTTGTCAACTTTAGTGGCATCAATCGTTAATTTCCATTATATTGGTAAGTATAATAATATATTGATACTACCCTACGGGGAAAGGGACCGGTCCCAGATGACACGCAGGATAGGTCCCAAGGGGGTGGAGACCGGTCGTTGATCGGTCTTTTTCTTTGAAAGAGACATATCACTTTAACATGGCGTTGTCATTGGAAATGACCAATTGCCACATTTTAGACACCTTGTGGCAGTAATGTGGTGTGTCTAAAAATAGCTTTTCAAATAAACTAATAAAAAATTAAGAATTAAAAATAATCTACTTGACGTCGAAGTAGGGCTCGATAACACAACCCCCTGCTTGTAAGGCAAACGCTCTACCGTCTGAGCCAATGCTGCTTATGAGTGATGGCTGGCTGATGGTAAAGTTATATATTTTTCGTTTCTGTTCAAATAAAAAAGAAAAAGAAAAAACAAACACTACAAGCAAATAAAAAAAATGGAAAAGAAAAAAATATAAAAGAAAACAACACTAACACACACACAAATATAGTGGAAGTGCATTCAGTATGCCCCCGATTGACCGGTCACGGGATAGGTCCTTTAATGGCAGTTGACTCGTTTTTTGCGTTGGCCATAATTAAATTAAAAAATCAATTAAAAATTAGAAAATTACTTTAAAAACTATGATAATATAAATAAAAATTTAAAAAATTGCCCTTAAGTTAAAAAGAAAATTAAATGAAATACCAATTGTTAAAACTAATACAGCTTTAACATTAAAAAACGTTGAAAATACAAAACTTAAAATTTTTTAGCAACAAATTATAAAATAAGAGCTAAAATAAGCAAATCGTAAAAAAATAAAGTTCAAAATAAATAAAAAAAATATTTTAAAAAATATGCCGCGAATTTTATTTTTTATTTCGGTATCGGTCACGTTTTTTAAAAGCAACAGTGAAAGTAACGGATCGGAAAATACCTAGAAAATTAATTCATGCCCTTTTGTACATATTTGTACTAATTTAGTAATATGCCTTCGGTTGACCGGTCACGGGATAGGTCCCTGGAGGACAATTGACCCCACATTCCCCGTAGGGTAGGAACAGAAATTTTATTTCGCATAGTAAAATTTTGGAATGTATCATATCTTTTCGTTTCATACATACTTCTGCGTATTTAAATTAAAAATTAGACAACAACAAAATGTAAGTGACTGTCGTGCAGGGGGTAGACACACAGCCTAATAGTCTGAGAAATCTGAGTTTAAACCTCAGCCAAGGCGTTGTAGTTTTTTTTTTATTATTTTTAAATAAATGTTTTTATTGATTCAAATTGAAATACACAATTGATTTTCTGTTGTTGATATAATTTTATTCAGAATACAAGAAAACAAAATATTTAAATTTCCAACCTGAAAAAATTCAAATTTTAAATAAGACTAAAAAAAATTAAATCGAATTTGGCCCAAAGGAAAAGCAATGGGCTGACAAACGGAAGGTCGCCGGTTCTATCCCAGTTCGCGACATAATTTTTTTTTTTTGATAATTTTTTTATTGATTTAAATTAGAAGACACAATTGATTTTGTGTTGTTGATATAATTTTATTAATAAACAAAGTATTCAAATTTCCAATATAAAGAAATTCAAAATTGAAATTTTACTATAAAAATTTAAAAAGAGTTTAGTCGCCGGTTCTATCCCAGTTCGCGACATAAAAAAATTTTAAATTTTTAAATAAATTATGTGGAACGTATTGTTCTATTTATAGAATTTGTAATCCACAAACATTAAAGTAATTAATTAATACAACAAAAACAACAACAGTAATAAAAATGAAGAAAAGTGTTTGTACCTGGAACTACAAAAATTCGGTTGGCAAAAAATTCAGTTGGAACTACGAATCAATTTTCTGTGTGTAAGATGAACATTTTTGGCCACCTCGGTTATTTAAATGATTAAAGTATGGGGTTAGAATGGGTTCGTCCAAGGTGGCTGTAAAATGAGACAGGTTGATCTCAGATTTCTTTTCTCTGTCAGATATCCAAATTCCATACTAATCTGAGAGTATAGTTTGGAATACATTCCTTGCACAAGGTTTTCTTCAAAACAATAGATGCACTTTTTATAGTTTTCTACACTCAGATAAAAAAGTAGTAAACAGTTTCCAATCGCACTTTATTATTTTTAAACTGATTTTTAGTACAATTTTTTTTTGCTATTCTCTTATTACAAATTACGGGTTTTTTTCCTAATTTTCGCTGCTGATTTCAGAAAAACATTTTACTAATTTTTCAAAACCGAGTGCTAAATTTATCAGAAAAATATACTAATTTAAAAATTTTTATTTACACGAATTCGTTGATTTTTTACAATTCTTGTTTAGTTTATATTTGTTACTATTGATATATTCTTAGCTTAGAAATAACACTCAGAAAATTTTATTGTATCTCCAATGCATAAGAAGCTAATAACTGGCGAACCGTTTGCAATTTTGACTAACAAATTTCAAGTACGATGAAGTAATTATACGTTTGTTACAATCGAATGAAAAAAAAATTTTTTTATAAAGTTTTTTTTTTAGATTTTATAGTTTTTTTTTTATTTTTTAGTAGACTTTTTTGCTAATTTCAGCAGATTCATTTAAAATTGCAGTTTACAACAATTTACAGAAATTTAGTAGCGTTTACTAATTATTTATACTAATTTCTAGGTACTAAAATAATTGATATTTAGTAAATTTTTTAACTGATTTTAGCAAATCAATTTTGAATTACAGTTTACAACAATTTTACTAAAATTTTGTAGCGAATTTGTTTTACTACAGATCAGCAGACATGTGTTGCTAAAATTAGCAAAAAATACCGCTGGACTCTAAATAGTTAAATTTCCCTTAATAACAGCAAAATTCTTAGTAGCTATTACAGACTTTTTTGGTTTAGAGTATTAAAACATGGATATTTTGATATGATAATATACCAGCATTATTGAATATTGAAAATTATGAAAATTTTATCAGAAGTATTTTTTAAGATTAAGAGTATGTGAATGGGCGAATAAACAGCGGAACATAAATGGGTCCCTTGACCACCTCAGAAAAACGGTCTAGGTACGCCTATGCCTTTGACCTTGGTAAAGAATGGGTTAACATTGTCGGAGTTTTACAAAATTTTCAAAAAACAAACTCTTTTATCCCAGTTAAATAAAAATGTGAAGTGATTTTTTACAGCTAGCTAAAAAAACAAAAATGAATACTATTATCTAAATTATTGGCCAAAATCACACTTTTCTCTAAAATTTTCAAATTTAATACACCGTTACCAGGGATGATAAATGAGATTTTCAAAATAGTACCAACTTGCTTAAAAAAAAGTACTTTTTCGACTTCCATAGTAACAAAAAATATTTTTGATATTCTACACCACTCCTTGGGTGTATTGAGTTGGTGCTAATGATGCCGGTTCGTGTGTCCGTACAAAATGAACGATCGATCCCTATAATCAAACTACATATCGCATTTTAAAAGATAATTTGAAGAAATTTGGTACATAAGTTTCTACTGCATCGATATTGAGAATCGTTAGAATCGGTCCCTGTTTTGACTTAGTAATCATGAAGAGGTCCAATCTGATATTGAATGTATTCGTATTTAATGGTAGAACCCAATTAAAGCAATTTTATTTGATTTCTTTCACCGAACCTAATTAATTTTATTCGTTAGTGAGGCAGTGATCATTCCGGGCAAAGACCAAGGCTCAAATTTGGCTTAGTTCCTCCCGGCTCTCTTTTACAGCGTTTTGTGCTCGGAAAAGTCCGAAAAATTACAAATATTTTATTTCTTTTCATGGTTTTTTTAAAAAAAATTAAAACCCGAAAAACTCAAGATAATCGTTTTGTCTTTATCTCGCTAACTGTCGAGCCGCTATTCACAACTCGGAAACTAGATAGCATAAGCCCGGAAACACGATCCCTTCCACTATGGTAAAAATCGATATTTGAACTTGTTAAATGCGTTTCTATAGAATTATTTGGTATGGAATATAATAACTTTGTGCTCCCTGAAAGTCGTATTCAATTTCGTTGGAAGGTTAAAATTATTTTAGAGGGATTTAATCAATTCAGCTTATTTGATTTATTCAACAATTAAATTAAGTACCACCTCAATTAACATAACCATCGATGAATGCAACTTCTTGGTTATCACAACAATTTAAAGTTACGATTGTTAAGGATATTTTTAAATCAAAAATACTAAATTTTCGAAAAATTTTAATTCACCTTATTTTTAATTTTAGTGTACATATTTTAATATACAATATTTGGAAAATAAAAAAAAAAACATGACAGTTTGTAAATAGTACTAAATGAGTCATAGGCATGCGAGGTTCCAGCAATTAATATAAGGGGAAAAATCATACGCCTCAGTGTCTAACTCAATGTATTTGTCTACTATGGCGTATGATTTTTCCCCTTATATTAATTGCTGGAACCGCGCATGGTCATAGGAGTACCATAGTACTTTTGAGGTACTAATGGTACCATAAAAAGTATTATAGTACTAACTTTATCATCCCTGACCGTTACTACTAACTTGTAATACTCACAAGAATTATTCTCTAAGGTATACTTAAGGATGCCATGCGTCCACCACTTTTTTTATATTTTGTTGAACTAAATGAAAAAAAAATCAAGATCAGAGTTTTGCAAGTTTACAAAAAAAAAAAAAAAAATCCATCTTTGGCTATACTTGGGACTAGGTTAGCATAATCCAAGAGAGACACAAATGTATATTTGAAATATTTAAAAAAAATATTGAATTTTTTTTAGATATTCATAAATCATAATTAACCCATTTTAACCCTACAATGGTCTGGGCGAATTGTAATTACTTAAATATTTTGATTCAGAAACACAGTTACTGAAGAGCTATTTTTTTCAAAAAAGGATTTTTTCCCCCTTTTAAATCGTATTTCAAAACTTTTAAGGGCCAGGGATAGCTCAAAAATTCTTAGATTGATCATAAATTATTTCGGGATTAGTTTTTCCAATAACCTCAGAAAATAAGCGCCCGGAAGCGGGTTCCGGAGCAACTTTAAAATCGCGCAAACAACGAAGGGCCAGTCTATTGTATATTTACAAATATAAGGTGAATTTCAAGGTATTAAAATGTTATGTTTATTTCAAATTACTTTATTTTCTTTTATTTTTATCAAAAAGTTTTAATCGTAAAAATGAAAATATTTATATTAAAATTATAAATATAAACTGAATATTATAGTATTATTTACCAACTCTAGTATTGTTTATTTTAAAACCGATTCGGTAATACGTCCTTTCGGATGAGTTCTGAGACCCTCTCTTTTGCGTTATTACTGTAAACTGTTCTTTTGCGTTAGATCTGTGAAATTGTCACAAAGTAAAATTCAATCCCTTCTATTACAATCCCATATTAAAGTGACCGGTACCTTTCATATAAATGAACCGATCCGAGGACCGGTCCCAGTCCCAATGAGTCAGTCACGTCACGTGAGAGATCCGTTTCCCACAGGGTAGGTCTGTGTGATTCAAAGCTTGAAGACACATTTTACTACGACTAGAAATATTTTTATTCTACCTCAATATTAAGCATAAATACTGGCTTGATAACAGCTTATCTACAGAGTTGTTTGTATGAAAACTTTTGCTCTTTCTTCAACCAAAACTGTTATAGTTTTTCTAAAGCATAAAAGCAGAATAGTTTTCCTTTAGTTTGTCTCGTTTTTTCTATAATTCTTAATGAGTTCTTTTTTCCATACATATGTACACTTACTCATAATAAATAGTAGTGCTGGTAAATTCGGTTACTTTTCAACACTCAGAAAAATTGTTAGTAGAAAAATTTGTAAATGGTTTTCCATTTCAATTTACTGTTTTTACACTAATTGTTAGTAAAAATAAATATATATACTTTAGTAAATATTTTTGTTATAATCATTTTACAAATTTCTGAATTTTTAACTAATGTAAGCTGCAAATTTTTGAATTTATAAACATATTTTTAAATTTGTTAACCAACTATTACATATACTTTTTTATAGTTATTTAAATCAGGGGTATGGCATCACCAAAAAAATAAGTTATAAAAAATCGTTATCACTAGATGGCACTTTGTAAAAAAAATTGACAATTTTCTTTTTTTATTAAAATTTAAATAATAACAAACAGCAAAGGAAAAAATACACACAAATATTTCAAATTTTATTATTTGAATATATTCCGCGTTTGTTTTTTCCTTATTTTGAGCAGTTTTCAGCAGTTTTTGTGTTTTTAAATATAGGCTCAGCTGATACTAAAATGATACTAAATAGTTGCTCAGGTAATACTAAATATCAGCGCCCTCTATCGGTGAGTAGTTTAAGTTTTGATTTCCTATCTATATAATTAATAGTCTCTGATTTAAATACTTCACTTTTGATTTTATATTTTAGCAGAGTTGTATTTTTGTAGTTAATATTTTACCCGAGTCATATTTTATATTATCTTGCCGTCAAAAGCGCAAGTGTGAAAAGATCGAGTAGTATTGTAGTCTTAAGTATCGAGTACCAAAAAAGAAAACAGGTACTCGAATGTAATATTTTTACCAGCACTAATAAATAGTATGGCACAATTCAACCATATATATTTCGTTCAACTAAATTTTTGGTTTTATTTTTAAATTATAATCATAATTTAAAATTGTGGTTAAATATGTATAAATTATAAATGCTTAGACATCCTTTTATGTCATTATTATTAGAGTTTTTTCTTACAAATCTTTCTAAATGAATTACTATAATTGGATTTTCATTGATTATCTCTACTTCCGTTTCCTTTGCATTTTTATCTATTCAATTATTTTATTCAAGTAAGGGATTTTTACATTGAAAATATATTTATTATACAATTTGATTTTAAATTTTATTGAAAAGTCATTTGGTTTTATATTGTTTCAATTTGTGTTGAGACAATTGTGTTGGTATTTGTGTGTTGACATTGTGGTTAGAAAATTGTCATTACATAATATTGTCTAGTTGTAAGTCTGCAAAAATATTTTATTACTTTTTTTATATTGCAAACCCAGCAGAATATAATTTAATAGTTTGGATTTGTCTACATATAAAGTAAAACTGTTTGAGCAACATATACCATATTTTATTTAGAGCCAAACAATTTCTTTTAATCGGTACTCAGGGAATGCTAGATTGGTATTACAAGCTAGTACGGGAACTAGTTTCTAGTACTTACTTCCAGATCCAATTATAGTAGTTTAGAATAAATAATTTGGTTTTAAAAAATACTTTGCTGGGAAACTTACCTATGAATGTTTTAAATTCATAGAATGAAGAATTTTTGTTCAAAGAAATATAAATTTTTAATAATAAAACAAAACATTTTAAAGACTTTATATATATTCGTTCCTTTTACTCCTGCAAGGAGCATAGGGCCGCTATTAAAGACTTTAATACTACATAAATTTAGGCATAGAATACTTGGGGATTTTTTATTGCCATTGAAATGTCATTACTATTAGTTAACATTAATGCAAGTGGAATAATTTCATTGCTATTTAATGCTAATGCAATATTTTGCATTAAAAAATATTGCTAATGGCAATAAGTTCACACTAATGCATAAAAAAGCTAATTATGATTGAAAAGGGCACATGCCGGCAAATTCAAATTCGTTAAAGCAGGCTCTATCCAAGTCGCTCCTATACATTTCGGCCTCTTTAAACTTCCTGTCTTTTTATTTGTTCGTGAAGTCCGGCAAAGCAAATGAAAACAAGTTGTTGAAATTTTATATTTTTATTTTATTTTTTGTTCATTTTTTGTTTTAATAATATTTTAATACATTTTTTTAATATTCCGTACATTAAAGATCAAATCATTAAAATAGAAATGTATTAAATTTTAATAGAAAATAACACAATAAAAGCAGAAAGTTCGTGTTAATAGCAACAATTTTTAATTATTGCTTTCCGGTGCAATCGTGAGCAGTGTATTCTCTCTATTAAGTTAGTACTTTCTAATACAGGCAGGGCTGCCAGATGATTTTGATTAAAAATCGGCATTTTCGGCATTTTAAAAAATCGGCGCAATCAGAAACACACATTTAAGAAATGCATTAAAAGTTCCATAATTGTCATATGCTTTAACTGTCATAATCTTATAAGTGTCACCCTCCAAAAACGCCGGAAAATTAAATCCAAAATTTTAATTAGTTTTTTGTGAATCTGTACATAAATCTACGGCCAAATATAACTATTCAGAGATTTTAGAAGTGCTCATATATTTCATGTGTTTTCTTTTTTTTTTAAATTGATTCCACTAGGTTAAATTTATAGAATGTCCAGTAGGCCGGGTCGATTTGTGGGGAGGCAAAAAAATCGCCCATGGCTCAGGGAAAATCGTATTCTAGGGATCAAAATAAGAAACTTTGCCGAAGGAACCATACCTCTAAAACACGGAAATGATCAATATGAATGACATAAATGACGTATTTGAACCACCATTCACGCGAAGCATTTCATACGATACTTTGAAAGAATATTTAAATCAAGATGATCCACCGTTTAATGATCCAAAAATTCCATCACACATACAAGAAATAGAACGACACGTTCAATTGCTAGCTAGCGTTTCCAAACGAGTTATACCGGAAAATGTAGAGGCTGTTATGGTGACGACATTAGAGAGCCGTGCGAAATTGCCCAGACTTGAAAGCAAAAAAGACTTCAAACAGTAATTTTTTTTATTTTCTTTTCTATTACTAAGTTAAATTAATTTTTTCATTTACATATGTTCTGACTAAATAAATTTCTAAAGAGAAAAAATAAATAAAATAATAAAAATAAATAAAATAAATAAAAAATAATAAAATAAAGTGCCAAAAATGGTGATTTTTTAAAATGTTTGTATGGGGAACCCCCCAGGGGAGTTCCAGGGGGTGTGCCACTGGCATGGGTGGATCGGCCCTCCAAAGTTAGTGGGGGTCGGTCATACATTTGGACTCGATTGGGGCACTCTAAATTTTTCAAAACTTGACCCTACGGGACAAATGTCAATAGTAGAATTCGTTTTAGAGGTATGGTTCCTTCGGCAAAGTTTCTTATTTTGATCCCTAGAATCATGGGCGATTATTAAATCGACCCGCCCTAATGTCCAGTGTATTTAATGTACTTTTCTGAAAGACATATGTGAAAATATCAATTCCGAGTTAGTATCATTTGTCTTTAAAAGTAGCTTAAACATTGAAAATTGTCGTTAATCATAGTCAGAAAGTTATTAATTGATATTTGATATTTCTGATTTAATTTCTAAATTAATTTTTTTATACCAGATATAGGCAAAAACACAGTTATTAGGTAAACAAAAAAAGCATTTATACCAAAATATGAATTTGCAGCAAAATATTTAAAAATATGTATTTATAGCAAAAATTTAAAAATAGGCATTAACAAATCCATGCCATTTTATTGCAAGTTTATAGATTCGCAAAGATATTTGATTAAAATTATCCTGCAGCTAAGCCAACAAACATGTATTGTATTTACATGAACTCCGAGCCCTTATTATTGCCAATATATCGTCCTTTTGCCTTCACAGTGCAATAAGTTGTATAATGCTTTTACACAAATTATGATATACTAGCGGTCAAGCCCACTAGATTTAGCCGCGTGCCTTAGGCCTAGTTCTTGGGATGTCAGTTAAACCGAAAACGAATTTTGTCGTATCGTGCAAGCCCGGTACGTTGTTAGCGTACCTTAAAGTTTAAAATGTACTTTGTTTTGTATAGGAATTAAATATTTTTATGAAAATAAAATATAAATGATTTTTTATTAATGTAAATCTTCGATGAGAATGCTTATTAGGAGCTTATATAAAAAATAAATAATTGCAAAAATTATTATTCAGAGGAAGCTTAGGTTAAAACAAATTTTCTACTTCTTAAGTAAAAATAAAATCAAATAGACACACTTAATAATTAACAATAAATAACGATGACGATGTCAGGGCTGTGGTGTAATGGTTAGCGCGTTGAACTGTTACATATGTGGTTGCGGGTTCGATCCCCAGCGACCGCAATATCAATTTGGATAAATAATGTGTATGATTTTTCTATCCCTAATACAGTGTCCTCCCTCACTATTCCCATAGCACTTAACCCCACCGAAGTAAAATAATATAACAGGACTATGAAATAAACAGCCTCAACAAAAGTTCGCCAACTCAGCATAAATTGGCGCGCAACAATTGTTCTAAAATTCAACATCTCACGTAATTACAGTGTTGCCATATTTTAAGCTTTTCATCTTTCACCACCTCCTATCTCTTCTTTATCCTCTTTCCAAATAAAACAACACGTTAATTAAAAGAAAAAATTTCATGAGTGTTGCATCCATAAAAAAAAAATTGGAATGTGCAGTCCAAATTTCAAATTGCTCAACAGCTATTGCGACATTGTCGAAATAAAATAGATATGTATGTTTTTTTCTTAAAAGATTTCCTGGTTTAAATTTCAATATTCAAATTTTTACATTGCATATTTTTGCTTTATTCAAAAAACATATTCCCTATAAATTCTACTTTCGAATAATATATAAGGGCCAGTTTATAGTATGAACTAAGAACAATTTTTGTCGTAAATATTTCTTATGTTAGAAATTTTGTTTGAAAATTTCTGATTTAGTAAGTAAAATATAAGAAAAAATTAGTTCTTAGTGCTGACTACAAAACTGGCCCAAAGTTGTTAAACTGAAGCAATGTTTAAAAAGAAATTAATAAAAACATATGAGAAATTATTTTTTTTTAACTTGTACTAATTTTAACTATATATTCGTTGTCAACCCGGCCACCGTTCTATTTAAAATTGATGAAGGTTTTAATTTTAAAACTCATTTAAAAAACTACCTTTAATACCGATTGGCAGATTTGAAATTTTATATTTTGGATCCAATAGACGAAAGTTTTTTTTTGTTTTAATTTCAATGTCGAGTAGTGTTTTTTACAATTTAATATGGCGTTGACAAAAAATTCAAAACATCTAAAAACTCATTTCTTTAGAATGTCAGGATATGCCTGAACATGTTATATATACTGGACGCGCCTCTAAAAAACCTTTCATATGATACCCATATTGAGTATGTTGTCTTCAGCTCGTGAGATCTCATTGCTAGACCCGAAATATTTTGGGAACCATCGTAAAACAAACCAAGGTTTATTTTTTACTTTTTTTTCGTGAGTCGGTCTAATACATATGTTGTTCTTCTATTTTGAAAAAATGTGGCCATAATATTATAAGGCATTTTTCATTTTTAAGCACCGTAAGTTGTTTTCACGTGGAAAAATTTTACTTGAACTTTAAAGGCTTCAAACTGCAATTTAAATTATAAAAATTAACACTTTTTTAATTTTATAACAAAGACACAATCACAATATACACAAAATGTCACTTTTTCACCAGAAAAATAATAATCTTGTACATTAAATTTGCGTGAAAACAAACTCTACAAATTTTTCACGTGAAACTGATTATCGTGAAAATTAAATTTTTGTATATGGAGTATAACAATTTTTTCACGTGAAACTCAAACAACTTACAGTGCTTTACGCAAGGAAAATCATAAGCTTTTTGAATATTTTTCTATATATTGTACAACCATTCAATATGACATAAAACATGGTGATTTGTTTTGCACAATGTTAAAAGTTGCACAATAATATTTCGTTTTGTATGAGTACCATTAGTGCCCAATTATCGATTTTCAAATTCATTTATAAAAATAGAGAATTCTTTAAGAATTTCATAGATACAATTTTTTATTAATAAGCATTATAAATCACTAAAAATTTAAATTTCCTGTTTTATAAATAAATCGGCAAATCAGCATTTTGTATAGTTTTTTAATAAAAAATCGGCAAAATGCCGAAAAATGGGCAATTCTGGCAGTCCTGAATACAGGGCTATTGCATGCCTCTCTTTTATTTTAATATAATTGGATTAGAATAGCATGCAACCAGTTAAAATTAACAGAATGCCGTTACAATCTCTATTAAGAATTTTTGCTTTTAGTTTTTAGTAAAAACTTTTTACGGCACAAAATATTACTTCCCAGCCAACATATTTTTGACCGCTCATACATTATGACTCATAAAAGACTTCATAATATGATTATTTTCAGAACGCTCAAATTTTAGAGGCTATTTGAAAAGTTTTAGAGATTTCTTCCGTACCCGTAAATGACTCAAACATAAATTAAAAAAAGTTTAGAAAATTCTGAAATTTCCAATAATGCTCATATTTAGAAATCTCTCATGAGTCGTAAAATAACGCTCAGAAAGAGGCTTCACCGGCAAAGAAAAACACCCTCAAAAGAGTGCGTCATTAAAAATGTAACATTGACAATTTTTACTCGTTTCATGGCATTAATGTTCTTCTTAGAATTTCTGTAGGAACTTTAAATGTGTTAAGCTCAACGTTAGCTGTAACTCATAGCATCTCCTCATTTATGGCTTTGGTTTATTTTCTGGATCCTTTCACTTTATCCGGTTAAGGCTTTCTTTCAATTAATACAATTTAATGGAAAATCACTGATAAAGCCTGAAACTAGTTCTAGTCTTATTTGAAAATTAATATGTTTATAAATTTTAGAGAAAAATGTTTATTCTTCTTTCTAACCTCAATTAAAAATTATTTTAATTAAGGGTGAAAATGTTTTTAAGAAAAATCTATGTAACACTTCTAAACGACGCACTTCTTATAATTATGATTTCAGAACGTCTAGGGGTCTTTTATGAGCCTTTTCGTACTCCAACTGTACATTAGGTATTGATTATTTTATTATTTCTTTGTTACAATGAGTGTTAGTTTTGTTCGGTTTAAGATCAAATATTACAAATTCCAAATAGAATTTACAATTTTTTATTTTACAACAAATAGAGAAAAAAATTTATGAAAAAAACTTTCTTAGAACCAATGGTTGACAATTAATGCATTTTTAAGTGGCACCAAATTCACTATCATCAGATTGTCATTATGGGGTTCTCTCTAGGCCATAATGTAGATTTTAGTTTTTTGTATATATGTATATGGGCATTTCCACCGAAAGGTCCACCGAGACTAAAATATTAAAAGTTCTTGAAAACACTTTGTTTTATCATATTTTCATAGGGAAACAATCAAATTTCAATAACGTAAAAAGATTTTGCATTTATTCATAACCCATTTCGAGGTATTCGAATGCAAAGTCGCACAAGCGCATCTTTTCTTATTTGGATATTTCTATTGCACATTTTGTTTTGATAAAAGTTTTTAAACAGAGACGTTATGCATTGACTTTTGCTTTCTAAAATATTTCTATAGGTACAAAGAGTCATAAAAACATGCATAAAAAACAATGCGATTGAAAATAACTGTAAGTTTTTGATTTGCATTGTCGCATATTTCGATGTCCCGTGCGACATTGAAAAACAACATTTATTATCAATGCGTCGAAAGTACACGCAAAAAGCTCATCAAATATTGATTACAAACAGAGATTTTTTATACAATTAAAATAAAAAAAACCTACCTGAAAAATAAGAAGAATTGTGATCTTGGTACTTATACACAGTTAGTCACGTGCGACATCGTAAGTGTGAAACTTAAAAATTAAAAATTTTTTTTTTCATATGTAAATGATTTATTTATGTAAATACATACTTTTAAATTTTTTTAAAATTGGCATGCACCATGGTCAAAAAGTAAAAGCAGCTAGGACTGCCTATTCTGAAAAAAAACTGTGTTTTATATTTTCATCGTATTCACTGTGCGGTGTGTGCGGACGTGTTCTTTAATTTGATCCGACAAAAAACCGAATGATACTACGTTAAAGTGACTTAATATTACTAAAAATTGCGAAAAGACGCTTAAAGTTATATTTTATTTTAAATGAAGCCTAAATATTACCTGAAAAAAATCTTTAAGGAAA
Source organism: Leucophora obtusa (assembly GCA_949987735.1). Lineage (NCBI taxonomy): Eukaryota > Metazoa > Arthropoda > Insecta > Diptera > Anthomyiidae > Leucophora > Leucophora obtusa. The sequence continues at coordinate 39,711,778 of OX465296.1, forward strand.
CAAATTACAAGAAAAATAAAATCAAAGAAAAAATAAATAAACAAAATTCTAAATACTAAAGCTCTTTAGTTCTACTAAGTAAAACAAAAACAATGCCAATAGAGCGTTCTCCACCAGATTTAACAGTGCAAAATCTAACAACAAAAAATGTTATTTCACCCGCGCAAATTGCGTCGCCCACTAACAACACAAATAACTCTCTCTCTGCGCATGTGCAAAAAACACCACTATCGTGGAGTTCTCAATGCACAACTCCTACATTAACGACAATTACACCAAAAAATAATTTTTCTTTCCCCTTACCTCAATCTACAAACACCCTTCCTTACTCAGCTAGTGTAAATACTTGTTCAACTGTAACAACTCAAGCATGTACAACTACCACAATTACAACATCATCAAACTTTTTATCAACACCGATTATGTCAGTAGGTAATTCGCTCTTTACTAATACTCCCACTAATACACAGAATATTATTACACAAACTAACATTAATAAAGAGCAAACAAGTGAAGCTCTTAAAAATTCTCTTACACTGAATTTACAATCAACTGATCTTACCACAAATGAGTCGGTAATGGTCGCCTCAAAAGGTGCTATACCTAAAACAACCAAAGTAGATTCTATAGAAGATAGCAACAAAACATTGAAAGGGATTGATCGATACTTTACAATATTAAAGCGAAAGCGTAGCCCCAATTCCTCCAAAAATAACCCCACTCCGAAACAAACAAAAAAGGCAGTCACTACTCAAACGATGAGCCAAAATCGTTTTTCTTTGTTAGCTACTAACGATGTCGAAGAAGATACAGATGAAATAGTTAAACAGCACAAGCCCCCAGCAATTTTCTTACGCGAACAAAACTCTAACTTTTTAGTAAATTCCATAACAGCAACAGTCGGAAAAGATAATTTTTTTGTAGAATCTCTGCGCAGAGGAAACGTTCTTGAAACGAAAATTCAGACATTTACAGAAACTAATTTCCGTAAAATTGCTTCTTATCTCGACTCAGAAAATAAAAGTTATTACACTCATCAACTTAAAAGCTCAAAAGGTTTATCAATCGTCATAAAAGGCATTGAAAGCAACAACAAGTGAAATAACAAATGCTATAGAAAATGAAGGCTACAAGGTAAAATCAGTGCACAATATAAAAAATAAGGACAAAATACCTCAACCACTTTTTAAAGTCGAAATTGCCTTTGAGTCCAGCAAATTAAAAGGAAACGAGCCACATCCAATTTATAATCTTCGATACCTGCTTCACCGAAGAATCACTGTAGAAGAACCACGCAAACGCAAAGACCCACCTCAATGCTTTAACTGCCAGGAATTCGGTCACACTAAAAGTTATTGCAAGCTTCCAGCAGTATGTGTAATCTGCGGTGATGTCCATAAAACTTCTGATTGCTTGAAATCTAAAAACGACCCAAGTAATAAAAAATGTAGCAACTGTGGTGGTAACCACACTGCAAATTATAGGGGATGTCCCGTCTTTATACAGATAAAGAATAACGCTCCTAATAAACCCTCTTACCGGCGCTTTCAGTCAAATGATTTCCCATATATTTCAAAAAATAATATATCCACACAACATATGCCTTCTGGTCAAACTAATATCAACCACGCCAATTATACTTCCAACCCACCTCCGAATCCTACGAATAACACGTCGTATGCTCAAATCGCTCAATCCAGTAGTATGCCTTTTGAAAAATTGGTCGCTCACAAAATCCCAGAATCTCGAACTCCTAATGAATCATTACAGAAATCGCCCTTAGAAAGCTCAATAGAGCTTCTGATACAAACTATGAACAACTTTATATCAAATATGCAAGTCATGATGCAGGAGTTGTTAAGAAATCAGGGTATGCTACTTCAAGCATTTGCCTATAAACAATGAACCAGATAAGAATATGTTACTGGAATGCAAACGGCTTAAGCCAACATAAGATAGAAGTAGAAAGTTTTCTAAAGTCACAGTCTATTGACATATTGCTGGTTTCTGAAACGCATTTTACATTAAAAAACTGTTTTCGAATTAAAGGTTACTCTATATACGACACAAAACATCCAAGTGGTAAAGCGTGTGGTGGTGCAGCTATAATAATTAGTAATCATATTAGCCATTTTCCAATGCTGGAATATAAAACAGATCATATTCAAGCCTCATCAATATGCCTCTCGGCCACAAATATCACCATATCTTCTTTATACTGTCCTCCAAGACACAAAATAACAGACGATCAATTTATTAATTTCTACAAAACTCTAGGCAATAAATTTATAGCGGCAGGAGATTACAATGCAAAGCACACGTTCTGGGGCTCACGACTCACTACTCCTAAGGGTAGACAGCTATTAAAAGCTATCTCATCTCTTAAACTTGACGTAATATCTGGAGGACAGCCCACTTATTGGCCTTCAGATCTACAAAAGACTCCTGATTTAATAGATTTTGCAGTCATTAAAAATATCAGACGCGATCAGCTTTCTGCAGTCTCTTTGTTCGACCTGTCTTCTGACCACTCTCCCACTATTATTTCAATGCTTAATGGGCAAACTATCGAAAAACCTTTTTGTTTCCCTAATAGACATACTAACTGGCTCAAATATAGAAAGTATGTAAGCTCACACGTATCTCAAAATATTTCACTGAAATCCGATGATGAAATACAAGATGCTATAAACGTGTTTTCGGAAACATTATCAACTGCAGCTAAAGTAGCTACACCTTTTAAACGCTACGACGGCCCTAAAAATAATAAATACTCAACAACTATTCAAAATCTTATAAAGGATAAGAGAAATCTTAGAAGACAATGGCAACTACATCGCTCTCCTACCTTGAAAAGTCAACTAAACCACTGTCAAAGAACCCTTCACAGTGCTCTTTTGGAGGATAAACAGTCAGCTCTAAAGGCATATTTAGAAGGTCTAAATCCAACTAAATCCACGGATTATAGTCTTTGGAAAGTCACCAAAAAACTTAAAAACCCAACTAGATACGAATCTGCTATTCGTTATAGCGATGGTAATTGGGCTAGGTCCCATAAAGAGAAAGCAGAAGTTTTTGCCGATCACCTCGAAAGAGTGTTCACGCCTAATATTTCTAGCTCAGACATAACTTTGCCAGATATTGAAGACCTTGTTGTTTCCCCAATGAAAATTCGATTCTCGTCGTTAACTTCAGCAGTTAAAAAATTGAAAACAAATAAAGCCCCTGGCGTGGACAAAATTTCAGGAAAAATGATTCGTGAGCTACCAACATCTGCCCTTAAACTAGTTTTATTCATTTTCAATTCTATCTTGCGAACTGGTTTCTACCCTAAATCATGGAAAATATCAGAAATAATTATGATACCTAAGCCAGGTAAGGACGCTAGCCAAGTATCATCTTATCGCCCGATAAGCTTACTTTCAACTTTATCAAAGCTCTTTGAGAAATTATTTTTAAATGCGTTGACCCCATACCTAAACGACCACCACATCATTCCCGTTCATCAGTTTGGATTCCGAAAGGATCATGGCACCATAGAACAGGTCCATCGAATAGTTACTCTTATCAGAAAGGCTTTCGAGGACAAACTCTATTGCTCAGCACTCTTCATAGATATTTCTCAAGCCTTCGACAAAGTCTGGCATGATGGGTTATTATATAAAATAAGCTCCTTGTTACCCCTAAATAGCCACAAGTTACTGCGAAATTATTTAATGGATCGTTCATTTGTAGTAAAGTACAAAGACCACATCTCAGACTCAAGAAAAATCACAGCAGGAGTTCCCCAAGGCAGTATACTTGGTCCTCTCATGTATATACTCTTTACTTCAGATATGCCTACTAATAACCTGATACACACGTCAACTTTTGCAGACGATACAGCGTTTATAAGCGTACATAAAAATCCAGTAATTGCTTCTAGTTGTCTGCAGGCTCATATTAAGGAACTCGAAAAATGGCTTCACAAGTGGAAAATAAAAGTAAATCCAACAAAGTGCGCACATGTTACTTTCACCTTGAGAAAGGGAAACTGTCCCAAACTGAAGATAAATAACATCGATATCCCTGAGCAAAATCACATAAAATATCTTAGTATACACCTTGATCGTCGCCTTACCTGGTCTCAACATATTGAATCCAAATCCACACAACTTAAACTTAAAACTTTACAGCTTCAGTGGCTCCTTTATCCCTACTCTGCTCTCAACCTAAACTACAAGGTTCTACTCTACAAAGCTATTATTAAGCCAATATGGACCTATGGAATCCAACTATGGGGAACAGCATCTGCTTCTAATATAGAAAAATTACAAAGACGACAAAATAAAATATTGCGGCTAATTACTGGTGACCCGTGGTATATTAATGACGTGATTATTCATAAGGACCTTAATATTCCATTTGTTCGCGACGAAATAAAAACCTTCTGCTCTAAATATGTACGAAAACTGGCAACTCATCCAAACCCTCTTGCACAGGATCTACTATGTTATAATGGACATATTCGCCTCAAGAGGGTCGACACATTGGCCCTCGCGGAACCACATGAAAGATGAACATTTTACGCAACGAAAAATGGATTTTCTATTGCAATGGCAATAGACCCAGAAATTATTAGTTGATTTAAGATTTTAATACTTATTGTTATTTTCTGAAATAAGAAAGATCCAATAAATAAAGAAATAAAGTTAAAAAAAAAAAAAAAATATTTTCATATAAATAAATACTTCCCAGCAAAAGTTTTTTGAACTGGTTGCCTCTGAATCTGTTCTAGAACAGGTGTTTTTACCACCGGTTACGTGGAACAGGTTCTAGATCTGATTCCTGGGAGTCAAAATGGAAGGTTTCACTGTCGCGGAACCAGTTCTATAACTGGGACAAACTGAAATAAAAATCACCGATGATAGAACATAAATTAGAACAGGTTGCATGCACGTCAGGGTTATGACTTTTTTATTTTTTTTTGCAAATATCAAATTTTACATGCCCTAGGCAAAAAGGCCATTAAAAACTATTAAGAAACGCAATCTTAATTTTTCGCTGCCGCCAAAAAAGTTCCCGCACCAAAAGGGTTGAAATTTGGTCTATATGGTTTTAGTTTAATTAAAATATTTCTCCGAAGTTTTAAACAAATGAGACTCAAACGATGCTTATTGAAAACTGTTTATGGTAAAAATTACGAAACCCTTTTGGAGGGACTTTTACATACATTTTTTGTTGTTTACAATAATTTTTGTAATAATTCGTTATGTAAATTAAACAAAATCCCCGATATTGCATTTGATGCGGAAGGTTTTTTCGCCGAAATGACCCGCAAACACGATTTTTATTATTAATTTAGTATTGCCTATCACGTGGTGATAGGTAAAATTTTTGTCAAAAATGAGTCATAATCCTAATGCACGTACAAGTTGTTCTACAGTGGGTTCTTTCCATCCGACAATTTTGCTGGGTTAATTCATACTACATATTTCTTTTAAGTTTATTTTTGGTTATTATATTAAAATAAATACCTTGAATACTTCTGTCGATTTAAAAACATTTTTACTAAGCTTGTTTATATATAATTTCGTAAAAAGAGCAACAGAAACAACATAAATCTCATGGTGGAAAAAAATGTCCCGTGCGACATGTCACGTGCGACAGTGAATAAAATTAAATTAAAAAAATAATATGAATCATTTTTGGGTAAAATTACAACCATTTTAAAAAAACATCAACGCACAACAGTCTAAAATTAGTCACATTGAAATATTGCTTCAGGTTTCGCTGAAATCGGCATTTTAATTGTTAGCCGCGAAAACCACTTCTGTTTTTGTCCCGTGCGAATGCCTTGTTTTTTTACAATTATCTTGAAAACGAAAAATTGATAAAAATCAAACTCAGCACCAATTGTAAGGCTAATAAAAAGATATAAGTAAAGCCTATTGTGAAAATAAAAATCCGTTTTATTTTGACTTTTTTCCACTCTAAAGGTGTTCGACGGTCCCGTTCGATATGATGGAAATGCCCATATGTAATTTTCAAAGGAAAGCATTTTGAGAAGTAAACTCAAACATTTTTACTTATCCATTTCATATTATAACTAACGAAAACGACATGTTTTTAACAAAGCTATTATTTTTCTCTATGTTATAGTTGTTGCTTTTTTTATTGAAGCTCCTTCAATGGAAATTAGAACGAAAGCAAAGAACTTTTACACGATTGTTTGTTTTGTGTATAACATCCTAACCGAACATGCCGTATAAATGACTAACATGATGCAATTAAGGGATATTACTTAACAATTTGGACTGTACCATCAATCAACTATTGGTTCTAGGAAAGTTTTTTTTTCGTAAGTTTTTTTCTCTATTTGTTGCAAAATAAAAAATTGTAAATTCTATTTGGAATTTGTAATATTTGATCTTAAACCGTACAAAAGTAACACTCATTGTAACAATCTTCAGATCAACTAAAAATCTACAATAAAATTATTTCTTTGTATAAAGTTAAGGTAATGCAAAACGTTTTATGAATGGGTCTGTTTGTTTACATTTCTAGTAAAAACTAGTAAACTTAAAAACTGCGGAAGAATTGCCAAAAGATATTTTCTTTTCAAGTGGAATGAAAGAATTTAAAAATCATTAAAATTTGACGCCAGAAATGAGTTTAAAAGAAAAATCTAGTAACAATAGTAAAAAATACCATGTAAACAAATAGATATAATATTTATAGAAATTTAAATAAAAATATTTCTATCAAACCTCTGTTAAATTATCAGGGCTATTGCAGCCAGGGCTATTTTATTTTAAAAGTGGTCAAAAAAAGTCCCTTTAATTGCAGAGTTATAGGGCTAAAATGTTCCACAAAAATGTTCCTCGTAGTGTTTTAAATAAGTTCTCTGAATACTTCCTATAACTAAAATGGAAGATTCACATGGTTTCCTTTGCCGATTCACAATAAACATTTAAAAAAGGGGGAAACTTTAACCTCCCCTAAAATAACATTCTGATGTGATCTTTCAAAACGCCGACACATGTATATTTTTTTTGGCATTCTCTACCAGAATCCATTGCCAGAACTCCATAATTTTTTAAAAAGTTCGAAACGGTTGTACAGTGTAGTTTAATAGAGGTTTGATAGAAATATTTTTTTTTTAATATTAATAAATTTTCATAAAACTTTATGTCATTACATCAATTTTATACAAAGAAATAATAAAATAGTCAAAAGTGGTAAAAAATTGTTTTTATAATCTAAAGGCACGTCTACACGAGAGAGAGAACTGCTAGGGATAGAGCAAAAAACACCTCTAATTAGCTCTATTGTGACTGATTTAAGCTATTTAGAGTTGTTTTTTGCTCTATCACTAGCAGTTTTCTCTCTCATGTAGATGTGCCTTAAAAATAAAAAAAAATCTAAACTGATGTTGTAACGGCATCCTATTAATTTTACCAGGTTGCATGTCGTTCGAATCCGCGTATGTTAAAATAAAAGAGAAGCATGCAATAGCCCTGTTAAAACTACAGTAGTTTTGATTTAACTGGATTTTTCTTAAGTGCACATTTGCTATAGCTGCACAAAATTTTGGTTTCGTTTCTTTTTTACAAAATTATGTACGCAATTGTCTTCTTTAAGTGCACTTTTTGTACCTGCGCATTTAAGATAACTGCCTCATATTTTTGGCAGTTTTACATTATTTTTTTAAAAAAGATGACCTCCTGCCTCTTGTGTTCTGCTTTGTTTTTCAATTCTAGAAAAAAAAAACACGCATAAAATAAATGTGTTGTCAACTTTGTTTGTGACAAAAGTATCCTACTTTAGTGGTTTTTTAACCATAAAAATCGCAAGATCTGGTGTAAAGCACAAAGTTGTCATCATTAGCTTCATTTGTTTTGTTTGTTTTCAGTCTGCATTGGTATACCTGCACATTAAGGCATGTAAACAATTTGACTTAGCTGCGTTTTTGGCTTACCTGCACGAAAATTCTTGCAAAAGTTGGTTGTGCAGCTAAGCCAAAATTACTGTACTTGACTTTCACAATATTAAATATGTTAAAAAATATCTAAATCCACCAAATGTTCCCCAGTATCGATCGCGCCATCGAAAGATAATCGTACATAATAAAAAGTAAAAGTGTACTATCACAAAAACAATTTTATCAAAAAGTGGAAAAAATAATTTAGACATTTTCTAAACGTTAAACTATTTTTAACATTAAGCCGTATTCACAATGCCCGAGTACTTCACTCTGCAGAATGGAGTTTCTTCCTTTCCTTTTAGCACTATCATGATATCTCTATTTTAACACATTCCACTCTATTTCTTGCTAAAGGAACATAAATGTGCTGTATTAAGGAGTTTACTGAGGTGCTTGCATATTTCTTTCAATTCACACTTTTTAGGAGTACCTTCAAAAGTGTTCAATATTTTGCGAAATATGCGATATTGGCGTTTGTGTAAAAAATCATATCAATAGTTTATAAAAAAAATATCAATAGTAACATAATCGATTTTTACTTAAAATGAATCAAATCCCATATAAATACAAATACTGTTTTTGTTCACAAATATTTTCACATAAAATTTGCAGAAAAAAAATGCCATATTGAACCCAACATTTGTAGGGAGGTACTTTAATAAAAAATATATAGAGAGTAAACCTCTTAAGCTTGATATGACTAAAAGAAATTTAATTGAAATTAAAGCAGCCAATATAAATTGACTTGTTAAATTTGAAAATTATCCATCGCAAGACATAAAAAGCAAGCAAGTTTTTAAATTACGACAACACACGTGTCTCAAAAACGATTCAAAGCATTAAAATAATTTTTTATTGTAACCTTTTTCCCTTTTACTATATAGAATAAAATAAATATTACATTGACAAAATCTAAGAAAAAAAGTAAGAAATTTTCCGAAGCATAAAAATGTGTCAAAATAAAATGCTGAGATTATTTGTTTTTCAAAAACACAAAAAAAAAAAAACGATAGGAAACATTTGTCGCACAATTTTTTATAACACAAATCGATGATTATAAAAATGTTACCTTTTGTTACTTTTTGTTGTTATTTTTTACAGCAAGCCACCGTGGGACAGAATAACATTTTTTGCAAATAATATTTAGATATCTCTTACAATTCTCGAGTTATATGTTCATAGCCAAGTAGGGAGCTGTGCCAGTAGTTCCTAAAGTACATCATGTCGATTAAGAAAAATCTTCGAATGGGGTCAATTTGTTCCTTATGATAGGATTTTAAAAACAGTAATATATGTATTAAAAATTTATTTAATGTAAAATATTTTAATCAAATTTATAATAAACCAATTTATTTTTGAAACATTTTATTTTATATTTCTAAATTTCTTGAATTATTTCAAAAGTCAAGATATATGTATGTATTTTCATCAATATTAAAAGTTAGTAAGTTTACAAAATTTGTGCATAAAATTAAAATTTATTAACAAAATATTTAAACCTACGCACTGCAAGTTTAATTATAAGCAGATAATGCCAATATTTACAATTTATGTATATTATTGTACGTATTGGAAGCACATACATATGTACGAACTAATTTTAAGCATTTTGTGTTTTTATTTACTTACTATGCGTAATATTAAACAAAAATTTATTCATTTTAAGGTAGTGAATTTACAAGCATTTTTTTGGAGTGTAGAGAAGAAAAAAAATAAGAGACATGTATTTTTTCGTAGCGGCAAAATGTAACGTTTATGGGTTAAACGCCTATTTTTCTATAAATATATGTATGTCTGAATTTTACAAAATTTAGATTTATTTATCACAGCGTTAAAGCACTCAAGAAAACAAAAATTTTGATAACCATATTGCCCGTGTTGTGGGCCCAGGTTTGCCACTTATGTGAAATATTATTAAAAAATGCTCTATGAGAAAATTCGTTCTAAAACCGAATGACAACGAATATCGAAAAAAGCTCAGATATCCCCCTATTAAATTAAATAGGCATTATTATGTGTAAATTTGAACTAAAACCAACAACAATTTTCTCATATAAATGTGCTTTACGAAAAAAATAATATCTGAATAACAGAAAAGTAGAGGCATCTCTAAAAAAGCTTTCATTTCTTACCCAATTGGTTTATTTGTCTTGGAAACTAAAAGAAATAAATTAAAAAATCGAAAAATTTGTCCTTTTTGACTCCAGTTTTAACTATTAAGCATGAGATTGGGCATCTAAAAATGCGTACAAATTATTATTTTCTCCTGTACCACATATCCGGTTGGTTGGTTTAAGTGGCAGATCACGCCCTTGTGAGAATCAAGTAAAGTAAAGAGCGACTCTGTTTTAAAAAGACCACACTAACCGTAAGAAGATATAATAAAAACTTTAAAATACACAAATTTTTTAGTTTATAGAAAGCTACAACCATCACATTGCCAAATGTCACTTTTTCGGTACATTTTCAAATGGTCCTGCCTATATGATTAATGCGAAAAAGATTCCACCGCAATTTCGCAACAATTCCACACAAGTGAAAAATCATTTTTTTATATGGAGCTTTTTTCGCAAAAGTATGAACAAAATACCAGCCTTAACGAATGACACTTTTAACCGATAACAAATTTGTTTTCATTTTAAAACAAATGATGAACAAAACTGCAATCTTTTGGATATTTTCCTTACCAATATTCAATTAAAATGAAACCCCAGAACAAAGACAATACATTTATTTTATTTATATTTTTACAAGACTACATTTTATGTTTTTACAACAGTTTGAAATAGTGCTGGTAAAATCGGTTACTTTTCAATACTCGATACTACTCGATATTTTTGATTTGGGTACTCGATACTACTCGATACTTTTAACGGTTTTTAAATTTGAAATTTTTTTAAAATTTTTTAGTAAAATTCTTTGAAAATGTTTACGTTAGTTCAATATTTATATTTACAAACATATTTTTAAACTCTTTCACCAACTACTTATTCATTGCGTTTTTCATAGTTTTTTAACATATACTTTTAAATATTTAACTTATGATTTTTTTTCTTTTAGCAGAGTTGTATTTTTGTGATAAATATTTTAGCGGAGTCACATTTTTGTGGTAAATATTTTAGCGGAGTCACATTTTTATATATTTTGTCTGTCCAAAATGCAACTCTGAAAATATCGAGTAGTAGTTTTGAGTATCGAGTACCCAAAAAAAAAGACAAATACTCGATACCCACTACTCATATTTTTACCAGCACTAGTTTGAAACATACATTTTATGGAATATTAAACACAGTTCTTCATCTGCTACATGTCCACGATTTGAACACTAGAATTTGCAAAACTATTTTAACAGTTTTAAACAGGGATGCAAAAAAAAACTGGAGTGAGCCAAATATATATACATTTTTTTAAAAAGCCCGAAAGCCAAAATTAAAAGAGTTGCTCAAATTAAAAAAGCTCCCAGCTAAAAAATAAAGAGCTGATATTGAAAAGGTTCGTAGACAAAACTTGTCTACGTCAAAACTTGCAGCTTGTAAAATCAATTTCATAGAGCTTTTTTATCGTGCAGATCGTTAACCAAATTTAGTTGAGCTTTTTGAAATCGAGCAGCTAAAAAAAGCTCGCTCCCATCCAAAATAATTTAGTTATTATAAAAATCAGGAATGTAACCTTAATTACACTATATCCAACAGTATTATAGTCCCAAGATTATGAATTAAAAAAAAAAAACACATGTAAAAAATTGCAAAATAATGGCGAAATGAATTTATTTATTTATTTTTTTTGCATGAAATGGGCATTACAGTCCCTAGGTTATAAATTTGAGAAAAACGCACTTAAAAAATTGCAAAATAATTGTAACGAACGCAAAAAAGACTTTATGGTAGAAAAATTTAATTAAAAAAATTCAATAAGCGATTGTAAACAAATATATTGATGAAAAAATTTCCCTTTTTGCAATTTTTTTCGCGACATTTTTTTGCAACTATCCACCAAACATTGTTATATGAAATGGGTATTATAGTCCCTAGATTATAAATTAAAAAAAAACGCAATAAAAAAATTGCCAAATAATGGCTGAATACGAAAAAAGGTTTGTGGTGCAGAAAATTAATTAAAAAACTTAATCAGCGATTAACATTCTGCAATGGTGCAAATACTATTCGTTTTTGGAAAATTATTTTGTATTTTTTTTTTTTCAAACTAACCACCAATTTTTAGTATTACAGTCCTTGGATTATGAATTTCAAAAACCCGCTCTTAATAAATTGTAAAAGTAACTAACAGATTAGCACCCCGTTCCTGTATTTCTCTCATCGAAAAAGTTTCCGCAAAAATTATGTAAAATGCAATCCTACTTTATTATACATAGGGTGAATCAAAAACAATAAAATATATTTAAAAGCAAATAAGACAATAGCCGTTTTTTCTAATCACTTGGATTTAATAAATCCAAAAAGTATTTCTAAAAGTGCTCAACAGATGGCGTTAGGTTTTCCCTATTTTAAAAAGAATTTTCTGTCCGACACATCTTTCACCCTAATTTTTAATACCGAATTCGATGGTGAAGGATTTTACTTTAACTTTAAATTTTTTTTAATTATATTTTATATAAAACAGCGATAAACAGTCTGCCTTTTCAGCTTTATCACTTCAATTTATATTTTTACACAATTGAAAAATTCCATTGCAATATTTAATATTCACTAATTGGATTTAATTAAATTACTTACTGTAGAGTGAAAAATTGCCATTTGTATTTGAGCTATTTCTCCATGTGCAAGATGCAAAATATGTATTTGGTGAGGTGTAGTTTTTTTTTCTAAACATATTTCATAAAAAAAAAATTTAATAAAAACCTTTTATTTCTTAGTTTTTCAATTTTTTTGTTTCTCTTTAATTTTTATTCGTATTTTTTTCTGACATTAAATTAATAGGCTGTTTCATATATTTGTGCTTTCATTATGGATTTATTAAATCCAGCTTTTTTTTTGGATTTAATAAATCCACTTTTTGTATGAAAAATTCTAAATCCAGGTGATTAAAAAACACGCTAAATAATGCACTACATCTATCTAGTTACATATTTTACAAAATATGTACTATAATGCATCCACAGTTAAAATATTTATAAAACCTGAAAGGTTAACCACCAAATTCCTAGTAGACTTTATAATCGCATAACTCACTATGTATAAAGCAGGGTGACCATGCATTTCTCGATGCATAAATTTCTCGCTTTAGATACAGGAACGGGATACAGGTTGGAAAGCCAAAAATTTAGCGAGTAAATTTCAAGTCAAACACCTACTTATTATTATTACCCCTATTAAGTATTATATTTCCTCATATTTATTTGCCCCGCTTCCCGGAATATGACCAACTGTATAACTTGTCAATTTCTAAGAATAAGATTGATTCCTTCGGGTTTCTAAGATCCATTTCCAAAACTCCAACTGGAAAACATCTTGTAGACGACTATTGTAAATTTCCAAAATAATTTAAATTCTGCCCCACTACGCCATAGTAATAATATCATGAATGTTGTGTGTGTGTTGAACTCTTAAACTTCCTGTATCATATATTAAAGTGACAGCTGAGTGTTGAAAGTTGAAGGTGATGTATTAAACCGAATAAAAGAACAAAATCAAATGGGAAAAATGGGGCAAATTGGTTGTTTGCAAGTATCTTGACTTTTTCTCATATTTATACCTTTACAACAGCTTTGATTGATAGATGATAGAAATTTAGATCGATTTTTATTTTGTGATGTTTATGACAAAAAGAAAAGACATATGAATCTACAAAAGCAGGAAATGCAAAACTAAACTAAAACTGCCATTTTGAATATAAATTTTTTACAAAAAATAGATAAATTCGAATTTTAATATACCGATAATAACACTTCCTTAAATAAACAATAACTACTCACACTCGTGCCACATGTGAATAAACGCAAGTGTTTGTTACACAGGAAATGAAAATATTTTTATTTTTCTATCGCAAAAAAAAACTTGTAGATATCAGAGCTGTTCATTGGGATTAAATTAAAACAAAATTTATACATAAGGCAATTTTAAAATACAACTTTAAAAAAAATTGTTGTAATTAAAAACAAATTTATTTGGATATCCGTTAAATAAATTTTCGTTATAAAATAAATTTCGTAAAACATATAAATCCCTGTCAGTAGAAATCCGCATAGCACTATCAGATGGAAACCACCTTTTTTTAAAAATAACACTTATACTGATTTTTAGAAATTAATATTAACGAAAAAACACTGATGTTGGACTTGAATAATCTTATTTTAATTTTAATCAATATTTTTTTTATTACACAAAATTAAATATTCATTGTCTTTTTTTTTTACATATTTTTGATTCCTTTTTTTTTGTGTTGTGATGCAATGGCGACCGCGTTGTAATGTTACCAAGAAGCCGCATATCGGACTGAATATCGGATAGAACATTACGGCGTTGTCAGCCAGTCGATCGAAAAATGAGGAAAAAGTGGTAGTAAATTGGCAGAAACTAAAAATTAAAAAAAATGTAAGAATTAAGAAAAAAGACAACAAAAAAATATGAAAATATAAAAACGAGAATTAATGTTTAAATTTCATTCTAAAATATTTGAAATTTCACATATTTTATAAATTATTGAGCTTTTTTTAATTTCTGATATTATCAATATTTTTCTTTATTAGAAAAATTTAGAAATTTTTTCACGTTTTAATTTTTTTTCTGCGATAATTCCGTTGTATTCATGTGTGCCACCATGGCATTATTTACGCACTTGTTTTGTCCGATATCCGTTCCGAAGTGTGATCCTATAGCGATTGTATCTATAAACTCCATGCTGTTATAAAAAAGCTTGTGGGTTCGAGCCCCATCGATAACAACTTCAATATATAAAAATAATGTGTGTGAATTTTCTATCCCAAATACATATTGCAATGTTTTCCTTTGTTGTTCCCACAGCACTTAACTCTACCAACGTAAAATAAGATCGCTAACTCTCCATCAGATGGCGGGCAACAACTATTCTAAAATTTAACATGCCGCAACATAACAGTGTTGCCATATTTGAAGCCTTCATCTTTAACTATCTTTAATCCCTCCTCTATTCCATTTAAAAAGAAAACAATATATAAATATTTAAATTAATATGCAGATTTTCCCAAACATTGCTTAATTCTTATTGCTTGCTCTTTGAGACAAATCAAACATTTTTAAACTAAACTAATTATTTGTTAATTTAATTACAATAAACAGCTCTGGTTCGGTATTAACAAATGATAAATTAACAATGATTAAATTAAATGATTTTTCCTATTTTCTTTTCTTCGCTCAACTTGATTACTTGCCATAATTCATTCACTTCGATAGGCAAGTCATTATTACAAATGCCAAAAGGATTTCGAACAAAATAAAAGATTTACTTGCCTGGCTAATAACACAAAAAATAGGGGAATATACAAACAAACCTTTTACATAAAAGTATTAATTTGTTGGGCTGAAGAAGATATTAACTAAAATGATGTATTCATTTATATATGATGCAAAATTGATTAATTATTCATTAAAACCAGACTTAAAGTAATATGTCTGTTGGCTTAACATATACATTTATTATATCGAGACCCTATATTCAATACTCTATATCTGCAATTTTGGCCAAAATGAGTTTTTGACGGCATAATCATTGTTGATATTATATCCATCTATGTTATCAATTTGGAAGCGAAATACCCATTCTTTGCCGCTTTTTTGAACATTTTACATTTTCCCATATCTACAAACAAATTTATTTTCAAATACAGAAGTCTATATCTGCATATAAATTTAAATTATTTGAATTCTATAAGGTATACATAAAAGTCTTTTGAGAATATCTTTTTTCGGAAAATTTTATTTTTGCAACTAACCACCAAACTTTATTCTAGCAGATGTGCATTATAGTCCCTAGATTATAAATTAAAAAAAACCGCACTTAAAAAATTGCAAAATAATATCGGAATGCTAAAAAAGCTTTTATGGTAGAAAAAAATAATTTAAAATATCAATCGGCGATTAATATTCTGCAAACGAATATAATGATGCAATTTTCCTTTTTGCAAACTAAGAACCAAACTTTGGTGTAGAAATTGGTATTATATTCTCAAGATTAAAAATTTAAAAAAACCACTCTTAAAAAATTGCAAAATAATCGCGGAAAAGGGCGAAAAAGGCTTTATGGTACAAAAAATGAATCAAAAAAATGAATCAGCGATTTACATTCTGCAAAAAAATATTTTGATGCAAAAATTTTGCTTTTTGCTAATTTTATTTTTCGCAATTTTTTCTTTTTTGCAACTAACCACCAAACTTTGCTTCATGAAATGTGTATTATAGTCCCTAGATTATAAATTTATAAAAACCGCACTCGAAAATTTGCAAAATAATAGCGGGACGCGAAAAAAAGTCTTTATGGTACGAAAATTGTATTAAAAATCTTAGTCGGCGATTTACATTCTGTAAAGAAATATATTAATGCAAAAAATTTCCTTTTTGTAATTTTTTTCATGATTTTTTTTGCAATCCCTAGATTATAAAATTTAAGAAATCACACTTAAAAAATTGCTAAATAACGGCGGAATGCGAAAAAGCGTAGAAAATCACTTAGAATAGCTAATCAACTATTGACATTCTGCAAACGAATATATTGAGTATAAAATTATACTTTTCGCAACATATTTTTCGCATTTTTTTTTTTTTTTTTTGCAAACTAACCACCAAACTTTGGGCAAGATATGAGTGTAATATTCTTGGATTATGGGTTAAAATACACCGCATTGAAAAAATTCCAAATAAAAAAATGAATTAAGAAACTTAATCAGCGATTAACATTTTGCAAACGAATATAATAATGCAAACTTTTTCGTTTTTGGAAAATTCTTTTTCCCAATATCTTTTTCCAAACTAACCATTAATTTTTGGAATAAGATATGGATATAATAGTTGTTCGATTATTAATTTCAATTAAACGAGACTTTTCCATCCCTGATTAACAATTCTGTGTTCGTTGATGTTTGGAGGCACATAATATTGTTTTCCGCAAAAAGTATAGAGAGATTTACATGGTCATTTGTTCCTAATAATGCATATTTTTATATTTATCAAAACTACATATCTGCTAGTATTATCATAAAATTATATAAAAATTTTGTTTCAAAACTCTATATCTGCATTAGCGACGTAAATAACGCAAATAATTTCAAAATAAGTATATATAGGAATAAGTTGCCATTTTTAAATAATATTCTAGAAGACAGATTGATTCAAAAAATCTTATAAGCAAGTGAATTAGTTTTATTGCTCTCCTGAACAATTGTATTTTTGCAGATATAGAGTATTGAATCTATGGTATCGATATGCAACAAAATATATTTCTGTTTTTTCGCTTACATCCGATTTGTTAATTTTAACAACAATTTGTGTTAAATTTAACAAATCTTTTAACAGCAAGTCGACGCTAAAACAGGGACTATTAATACACCTTCTGGTAATACACTATTAATACACTGATAGGTATCTATTGCTTGAAACTAAGAGCATAAGCTATGCACTGTTAAATGAGGGCCATTGTCTTATGGTTAACTAGTGCATTAAACTACAATAGTTAACCATAAAACAATGCACTAAAATGAAATTTTTTACACACAAATTAATTATTCTTAATATAAATTTTTATCAAAATTTGCACTAAAATACATTTCTTTAGTGCATTTTTTTTCTGACATTAACTATACAATAATTGTCGGAAGTTAGCGATATTATTTAAGGAAACAATTTGGTATAAAAAATTTCGGAATCAGTTTTAACGACAATTGTAGATAAATAATAATTGAATTTTAGCAATTTACAGGTACTTTTTTTTGAAGTTTTCAAACAAAAATTTGAATAAATATAATTTATTGTGACTTTGCAACAACAAACACAAGGGAATTTCGGGTACATACTAATTTTTTACACCGTTAAGCACCGTAAGTTGTTTTTGACTTGGAAAAATTTCCCTCGAACTTTAAGGGCCTCAAATCGTTATTTAAATATGGAAAATGAACAATTGTTTTATTAAATGAATGTTTTTGTTAGATTTGAGAGCATACAAGTAAATTGCAGAGAATAAAAATTGAAAAATCTCGATAAGCCCAGCAGGATAGAATATGTATTTTCGGGTCCCGCTACAGACCCATCCTCAGTATCCACGCCTTTATGGGTTGATAATTGATAATGGTGTACTTATATTGATTGCGAAATAAATAAACTATTGTAAACACAACAAAATTAGACTAACATTAATGAAATGTTAACAATGCTATTTTTATCGTCTGTTATTAAAGTTTTTGCTTTGAACTTTAATTCTTAAAGTATCGCAGCTGGTTCTATTTAACTATGATCATCAGCTTACGAACAACAGATCTATTGAATGACAACGAACCGTTAATTAAAAATTTTTTAAATGCATATTCTAATTATTTTAAACCTACAACATAAATCCATGTTGATAATAAACAATTAGGCAAATTAAACTATATTTTTCACTGTATCTAGTGTGTTGAAATGTAACAAGGTATGTATAGTTGATTTTTTAATTGGAAAATGAATGTTTTTTGTTAGATAATATAAATACAAACGAGAACAAACATCAGTTCTCGAATTCAAATAATACGGGTTCTCGGGTATTAAAGACTACGACTATATACAAACGAAAAAGAAATCGGTTCTCGTATTCGAATAATACGGATAAATACGAATGTGAATAAGCATCGGTTCTCGGATATTAAAGACTACAGTTAAATATGAATGGGAACGCAGACGCAAGGTTGTATCTGTACTCTTAAACTGTATCAAATCTCTTCTAATTTTATCAAAGTAAATCTAATATGATACCCCAGTATAGAACATCATTACCAGAGATGTGGTTATGTAACTACATACCTGGTAATGTTAACTACTTATTTTTATTATTACATTTCTTATTACCTTTGTATGGCGATGTGGCGAAAAATAATGAGTTACACACCAGCAAACAAAAAATAAAAAAATATGTCGTTACCTTTGTGCTTACCAGTATTGACTAAAATAATGATTCTAAAAATAGATTTTCAAAAAAATAAGCTTTATAAAAAAAAATATTTTTTAATGTAAAAATTTTTTTAAATAAAATTTTGTCGTGCGGGAATCGAAGTCTGCTAGTCTATAGCCGTACCCCAACAAAATCTCAGTAATGGGTGCTCATTACTACCCAGCAAAATCTTTCACTACCAAATAAGTGGTTATATAATAGAAATTCATAGCTCCGCACAACTTATTTTTTGGCGTCTGAACTCATTATTTTTGTTTGGCGTTGTCGTTTTTATAAGTAGTCACACTTACCCACTCGTTTACGAAAAAATGAGAAATAAGTAGTTATGAGATTTTAAATAATAAGTGGTTACACACATGCTTACAAAAAGTTGAATTATAAGTGGTTATCCGATTGCTTACTTGATTCTTAAAAATAATTAGCTTAAGGAAATACATTCAGAAAAATTTAAGTTTTCTCAAGTGTGTAATTTTAGGACTCATCATAAAAATTTAAACATAAAGTATATTTACATATAAAAAATAAAAATGTATAAAATTTAACTGTGTAAAAAGTACTTATTTAAACTATTACGAGTAAGTCATTATTTTATATTTAGAAACAATGAATACAATAGGCCGTTATTAGGAAGTCATAATTTTATATTATAAAATAATGCAAAAGGTAATGCTATATCATTTTTGGTAATGTAGATAGTAATGAGGTGTCATTACCAATATTTTGCTGGGTAATATCTAAATAATAAGCAGTAGAATTAGGGTCTACTGCATATAATTCGATGTCAAAACTCATTATTTTTGTTCGACAAGGTCGTTTTTGTAAGTAGTTCTCCATATTCGCTGCATGAAAAAACGCACAAAATTTGTGCACCCACTTACCCGCTGCATTACAAAAGTATATAAAATAAATAGTTACCAAAATAAGTAGTTATTCGTGTGCTTATACGCAGTTAAAAAATTAGTGGTTACAAGTTGTTAAATAACACGACTTATTTATATACTTCCTAGTGGTTAAAAAATAAGTAGTTACCAAATTCACATTATCGTTATAAATAAATAAGTAGTCGCGCAAAAGCTGGACTGCTTATAAAAACGACGTCGCCTAACAAAAATAACTAGTACTGACGCCGAATTATAAGTAGTAAAAAATTTTAGTTTCATTATATAACCACTTATTTGGTAATGAAAGATTTTGCTGGGACCATCTGAGCTATCTCGACATGTAATATTTGATAGATAAAAACATAATTAACTTGCTGCGCACAAGTCAGATTACTCGCCATCATACAAAAAATCAAAAATATGTGGTTACATATATCATTGCCAGTGTTGAAGAAATATTAGGGGTTTTCATATAAACTTGTAAACTCCGTGTAAACCTTGTATAAATACAAATCATATTTTTTAGGTATGGAGTTTGACATTAAACTCATAAATATACCAGGTTTACTCCGTTTACGAGTTTATATGAAAACCCCAGAAAGTAAGTCGGTGTCCTTACTGGTAGTCCAAAAAATAATGACATATCACACCGTTTCTACACTGAGACAATTATTAAATGTGATTTGATATAATTTAATCTGGCATTTTTCAGCTTAAGTTTTATATCATTATATATGGGTTCATATTAAATTCGATAAAACTTTATAAAGCTCCGCATACATTTTTTTGAATCAGGTAAATACAAAAAAATCAATTAACCCTATAATGCTCAGGGCCGCTAAAAAGCGATCTTCAGATCTTAAATAGTTTTTGCCTAAATGACAATTTTTATTAAACAAGTTATATAATTATATCGACAGATAATATAATTACATACTTTTTTCCCTCAATTTTTTTTTTGTTTAAGGAATGATTCTCAAGCAAGAAGGATGTAAAATTGAAAATTTCATAAACTTTTTAAAACGGAAAGAAAATATTTGAAAAATCATCAAAAATACATTTACGATCTGGCATATATTATTGATAATATACAGAGAAAACACATTCATTGTGACAATCCAATTCCTTGACAACTGAATAGTTCTGCTGCAGGAACTGTAATATTTGGTTGTCGCAATCAACTGCATTCCTGATACAATTAAAATATATTGTTTTAACCGAAATTCTTTTGTCTTTACCGAATATTTATTGAAACAAACAAATATATTGGTGGTTACATCTCTGGTTGTATTAATTATAGAGATAGGAAATCAAAACTTACACTATTCACCGGTAGAGGGCGCTGAAATTTAGTATTACATGAGCAACTATTTAGTATCAGCTGAGCTTATATTTTAAAACTAAAAACTGTTGTTTGTTTTTTCTGATTTGTTATTTGTTATTATTTAAATTTAAATAAAAAAGAAATTTGTAAATTTTTTGAACAAAGTGCCATCTAGTGACAACAATATTTTAATAACTTATTTTTTGGTGATGCCATACCCCTGGTTACAACCAAACCATTCGGTTGGCAAAACATTCGGTTGTTGATAGTGTTATCTATAGTGTTATATATAGTGGGCGCTATGGTGTAATGGTTAGCGCGTTGGACTGTTACATGTAAGGTTGCGGGTTCGAGCCCCAACCAAGGCAACATCAATTTATGAAAAATAATATGTACGAGTTTTTTCTATCCCTCATACATATCGCAGCGTCCTCCTTCGGTGTTTCCATAGCACTTAACCCCACCGAAGTAAATTAATATAACAGCCCAGTGTACAAAAGCATTACCAGATATGTGGTTATGTAACTACATACTTGGTAATGGTAACTAGTTACTTTTGTTATTACATTTCTTAATACCTTTATATGGCGATGTGGCGAAAAATAATGAGTAATTGTTACACACCAGCATACGAAAAATCAAAAAAATATATCGTTACCTATGTGCTTACCAGTACTGAAAAAAAATAATGCTAAAAATAGTTTTTTAAAAAAATAAATTATATAAAATAAAATATTTTTTATTGTATTTTTTTTTAAATAAAAAACCTGGGTCTACAGATTGCCAGTCAATAGCTCTACCATCTGAGCTATATCGACATGCAATATTTAATAGATAAAAACATAATTGACCTGCTGCACATAAGTAAGCTTACTCGCCAACATACAAAAAATCAAAAAATATGTGGTTACATATATCCTTACCAGTGTTTAAGAAATATTGAGTCTAAAAATAGATTTAAAAAAATTTTCAAAAAAAATCTAGAAAATTATTTTCTATTTGAAATAATGATAAAAATAAGTCATTATCAGTAACTCATTATTATATGTTTTAAAAAAAATGCAGAAGGATGTCATTACTGGTAGTCCAAAAAATAATGATATGTCATTACCGTTTCTACACTGGAACTAAAAAGCTACAACAAAGTTGGCCAACTTTTCATCAGATGGCGCGCAACAACTGCTCTAAGATTCGACATCTCGCACAATTACAGTGTTGCCATATTTGAAGCCCTTCATCTTTCACCACCTTTCACTTCTTCTCTGTCCCCTTTCCAAATGAAGCAACACGTTAATTAATAGGAAGAATTTCCTGAGTATTGCTTCTCTTAAAAAAAAAAAAAATAGCAAAGACCGAAATTTTGTGACTACTGGATTTCTTAATTCGTCTTCAAACTTTATTGTGCTATATCGCCTTAATAGAGCAATAAATTAAAATTTTAATATTTTTCTATAGTAGATTTTGAATGCAAAATATATAGCAATCAGAAGAAAGAGCATTAGAGGGTTAAACCCCCAGTATTTATTATAAAAATTTCTTGTTAGATGAATAAACATTTTAGTCAGCAGAAAAAAATTCGTTTTAATTTATTTGATGCTATTTTCTTTGTTACCTTTTGCTGTATGATTTGCGTGTAAAACTGCGTAAAGAATACTTGACCTTTTTGTAAAGTAAAATATTTGTATGTAATCCACAATAGGGTGCCTCATTTTCCGACTTTGCTTTTCGATTGAGATTTACAGGGTAATTTATTAAATGAATGATATAAATAAAATGAATGATATATTTTTTGACACAGGGTACATTCATAACTGCCCAGATAAAAAAAAAATGATTTTCTACGCAAACTTTTAATGAGAAAATTGTCTTTCTTAGTAAAATAACTTCTTAGTAAAATAAATTGTGAATTCTATTTGGAGTTTGTCGTATTCGATCTTAAAACCGAACAAAAATAACACTCATTTTAACAATCTTCAGATCAACTACAAATCTACGGTTAAATACTTCACAGACCAGCTACAGTCCAAATTGAGTAATAATTGAGTAATATTCCTTAATTTCAACATGTTAATCATTAATATGGCATGATGGGTTAGGGTTTAATACAAATGACTATAAATATAATTAAAATCTTGAATGTTGAATACAACATACAAACATTTACTTTACTACTAATGGAACTTTGGTTAAAGCAACAACTATAACATAGAGACAAATAATAGCTTTGTAAAAAACATGTGATTTTCGTTGCAATACATAAATAATAATAAAAATGTTTGAATTTATTTCTCAATTCGTTATTTATTTGGGAGTTTACATAAATACAATCACTTAAATCTACATTATAACCTAGAGAGAACCCCATAAAGACAATCTGATAATAGTTCTTGGTAGTACTTGAAAATACATTAATTGTTAACCATTGGTTCTAGGAAAGTTTTTTTCATACGTTTTTCTCTCTATTTGTTGTAAAATAAATTATGAATTCTATTTGGAATTTGTCTTATTTGATCTTAATCCGAAGAAAGTAACACTCATTGTACCATCTTCAGATCAACTAATAATCTACGGTTAAATTAGTGCAGTTTTTCATAAAATTTTATAAAAAATTTCATATTTTTATTATCAGTAACTTATTTTTTATGCATTATTTTTTCTGATATTGGATATTTTTCGTGAAAGTACGAAACTTTAAGGCAAAAATTCTAACAGAAGATCTTAAACGATTAAAACGAAAATAGATCTGTAATCTATATGGATGCACTGTTGGTAAAAGTGGCACAAAAGTGCCATTTGTGGCACTATTGAATGTTCAATGGCATCTTGGCACTCTCCATAGAATTTTGGCACTTTTTACGAAAATTTCTATATAATTTGATAAAAGGTCGATATCGCTGGTTTTTCATTAAAAGCCACGCCTATTATGAAGGGGTAGCAAAATTAAAAAACAAATGCTGCACTAAATATATCTACAATTTTTTGGACCACCTTCCAGTCCTTCGGGGACAATTTAATCATTATTTTGATATTTAAAAATAAAAGCAACGGGGATAAAATTAGAAAAACTTTAATTGATTCTATTGTATTGTCAAATTTAATTGTAAAATTTTTTGAAAGTCTTGGACCTGCTAACTTATCTTAAAATAACCTAAGTTTAGTGCTTTACTATAGTTAAGAATGGCATTTTTATATGAAAATATTTGTGGTAGGTAATGTTAAACTCGGGTTACTTTTTAGATAAGTTGCCCGCCTTTTTTTTTTGTCTTTTTACTTAACCCTTAAATGCATGATCTCTACAATTTTAACCATTTTTTTATATATGATTTCTAAAGGCGTGTACATTTCAAGAAAAATATCAAAAAAATTGCCAAATAGCTAAATTGTGATTATTTTAACGTGTATGAAAAAAAAGAAACAAAAAAAAATATATGAAATATTAATTATACATTTATTGTTGCCAAAATTAATTTTATTGCGAGAAAACCACTTTAAATATTTAAACAAATATTTTTGAATATTGCACTTTTTGTAAAAAAAAACGCGTGTTTTAGATTTTTCACAAACATACGAAGCAAAACCTAGATTTTTCCTATAACTGTTTAAAAAAGCACTTTGTGCAGAAAGGGCCCCAATGCCCAAAAATTGAGTTTTATGCATCAAGTAGCGTTTTTTATTAAGAAACTGGTATGTTGCCAAATGGCTACACCATGCATTTAAGGGTTAAAGTAACTAAATGTATAAATATTTGAAATAAAAGCTGAACATATTTTTTTTGAAACATTAAATGTTGCTTAATTTTTTTTTTGGCACTTTTAAATCATTTTAGGCACTTTCTTGGCATCATTGAGGCACCAAACGAAAATTCTCAAATACCATCACTGTATGGAGGTCCAAAACTTTTGCGTGCTACTACATCTCGCTCCAAAAGAAAAGTGGCAAAATGAGGCACCCTATTCCCCACTACATCTATATGCGTGTGAATTGCAAATTTGTTGGTGATGTTTACAAATAAAAAAAAAATGTACGCTAATTTTCTGTTGTGCTACTTTATTTATTTTTCAACCCTGTTTCAGATAGCAAATCAATAAAAGAGTCACGTTTATGACACACTCTTGGACTTGGATAAAAAATAAAACAAAAACAATGACTACAAATAATAAAGAAAACAAAATAAATCCAACAACAGCAACTAACTAAACCGGACGGAAATCTTAACACACAGTGTGTATTAAGGTGGACCTTGAAATGAAATTTTTGCGATATTTTGGTAGATGAGGGCTCTATTCCGTGCCTTTTTGAAAAAAAATGACAATGCCGAAAAAAAAAATTAAAAAAAAAAAAAATTAGGGGTTGCGCACGAGCCGAGAAAAAGGTCCACTTTGCCAAAATTAGGGGGGAAATTGCCATAGGTCATCAGGGGTCACCCGTAGGGGGGAAGAATGTATGGCCGACCCCCATTAACTTTTTACCGCCAACATTTTCCCCCAAGCCACCCACCCCCTAGCTCCTCCCCTTAGGGGGGTCACCATACAAAAATGGAGGTTGCTCAGTATTTTCGAAAAACACCATAGGTCATCAGGGGTCACCCCTAGGGGGGCAAAATATATGACCGACCCCCATTAACTTTTCATCCCCAACATCTTTTCCGAACAAACTTACCCTCTATCTCCACTCCTTGAGGGACTCCCCATACAAAAATAAAAGAAGCTGTAATTGAGTAGTACTACTAAGCACTTTTAATATAATATAGTCAAATTAACATATTTTTGTTCGCTGATGGGTATTTCTTGCGGTAAGAATCGATAACATGTAGTAAATACTGTTTCTCTTCTTCGCCTTGACACAGTATTCTATTATAATCTTGTATCATTTTTACTCCTCTTTCGGCAGTGTCGTTCACAACGCGCAAGTTATTTACAATTCTACGACCTTCTTGATAGTCTGCGCGAGATTTCCAGGTTGCTGGATTTGCTAGAATGAAATCTTGCGATATTCCAAATCGTACAAATAAATTTTTGGTATTATGAGAGACGAAGTTGCTCAAGTCTTTAGCCAAGAATTCCTCATTCACATCTTTGAATTTCACCTCGATTTTTTTAACGCTGGTGCTTTTGATTACGACGCGAGGAGCTGGGGGAACCGGGTCGTCTTCTTCATCTTCTTCACCTTCTTCGTCTTCTTCGTCTTCTTCATCTTCTTCACCTTCGTCATTCTCCTTTTCTAGCAATGCTTGGGCCATTTTGGCCTTCAACTCATTTGAAACCTTGTCATCGAAAAAGGCAAGGGCTATGTGCTCATCGGCGAGATACCATAGGTGACCGATAAATTTCTTTATCATTACCCGAGATAAATCCTGGTCAACGGACTTGTACTCGACGATGTCCTTCAAAAACTTCCAATCTTGATTCGGCGCCTCAGCTGCTCGAGAAGAACCAAACCATGCCTTGACGTAAAGTCGCACCACAAAAATACAAACGTGTCGAATACCATTCAATTCACATACAGATAAGTGAAAAGTTCTCCGAAACAAAAACATCTTGAGGCTGTAAATGGCTTTTGCCATCCATCGAGCATGGGAAACGGGTCCTGGAGCTCGGAAATGGTAATTCTCAAGTTTTTCACCCAGAAACAAAAGAATTAATTGTAGCATTTCTTTGTAGTCATCGCGAGGGTGTTTCTCCTTCAATTGATCTAAGCAAAACTCCTTTATGCCGACTTGCATTGCCACAGGAATTTTTCTGACGACTTGATCGTCTATCAAGCCAGAATGGAATGGTTTAACCTTTACAGCGTCCCATTCCTGTTTGAAACGGTCAAAGCAAGGAACGCCTGGTGCACTGGTCTTTCCCATTTTTGTCTCAAAAACTTCCCTTAGCACCAGTTCGTATACGTGGTGTCTGCAAGGTAAATATAAGATTTCTCTCTCCAACAGCCGCTCAAGAGCAACTGCGGCTCCGGAGAATGGGCCACTGTTCGTTGATGTCGTGTCGAAAGAAAGTCCTTGTATTCGATGTGTCATATGCCAAGATGCCAACAGTTGATAAACGGCATGTGCTATTCTCCGGCCTTTTCCTTTCCCATCTTCTACTTTGGGAACTCCAAGAAGTTGTTCTTTTTCTCCGTACGAGACAATTACCGGTAGACGGTCCACCTTCTTTGTACCCACAAAATCCAAAAGCATTTTGCCATCCCAATGGACTACGAAGGATTTAGCTGCGACAAGCTGGAGATAAATGAAACGCGTTGAAGAATAAGAATTCTGAATGAGAGCAAATAAATCTATGCGATCTTACTTCTGGATTGTCTTTCACATAACTCAGCATGTTCTCTCGATTTGAACGCCGACATCTCCGAAGCGACGTACGGTTTATTGTGTATTGTTGAGGATCGCGTCCAAATGCTTCTGCCGCCGCTATCATAATGCCGACCGCGTCTCGGTCAGTCACTTTGCACTTGTCCAAAGCTGATAGGACTCGTTCAGTAAAACATTGTTTGTAACCTCTTATGTCACCAACATTTGATGGGCCAGCTTCTGCCGGGAAGTTTTCGTCCTGTCTCCCATTATCATCGCTTGAATCACTGCTTGAGAATTTAACCACTGCAATTGAAAGAATTTCATTTGAATATAAACATTGGACGAACACACAAAGCGCGAAATAACTTACCGCCTTTAGCGAACTGATCTCTACTAGATTCCGTTGCACGTTTGCGTCGCAACTCTTCTTGTTCTTCGCGCTCAGCTTTTCTTTTCCTCGTTCGAGTATCAGTAGCGTCCACACCTCCCATAGTTCCTGGCCGGCCATCTTCTCTTTGCTTTAGCAGAAACTCAATGTCTTCGGTATTTGTCATTTTCTCAAGGGCGTTGGCGTGTGCGATGTCGAAAAGATTATCCAAGCTATCAGAAAACTTATTCTCTTTTTCTCTAGTGGACTCAGTCTTTCTGTGAGATGACTTTCTTAAAGCATCCCACTCATCGTGCAGCGCAGCTATTTTTCTTGTAACATCTCCTCTGGCTTTCGTCGGAATAGCTGCTTGGCGCCAAAAAATCATCACTGCGTCCGCGACTATAACCGCACTATTTTTCTTCGACATGTTTCGTTTGCGAATGTTGAAGAAATGCATTCTTAGCACTTGCTTCTTCGACGGTAATTTGTTCCCCGTAATATTCATGCTTGGATAACCAATCAAAAAAATATCGTCGCGCGATCTAAGTTGTGTTGTCATCTTAACTTTGGTGGAATATTGGTGGAATTTCTGTAAAAAAATCAAAAAAAATCAAAAAAATCTCGATATTGTGCAACTGTAAATACATAGATTTTCAGTATTTTTGTATGGGGAGTCCCTCAAGGAGTGGAGATAGAGGGTAAGTTTGTTCGGAAAAGATGTTGGGGATGAAAAGTTAATGGGGGTCGGTCATATATTTTGCCCCCCTAGGGGTGACCCCTGATGACCTATGGTGTTTTTCGAAAATACTGAGCAACCTCCATTTTTGTATGGTGACCCCCCTAAGGGGAGGAGCTAGGGGGTGGGTGGCTTGGGGGAAAATGTTGGCGGTAAAAAGTTAATGGGGGTCGGCCATACATTCTTCCCCCCTACGGGTGACCCCTGATGACCTATGGCAATTTCCCCCCTAATTTTGGCAAAGTGGACCTTTTTCTCGGCTCGTGCGCAACCCCTATTTTTTTTTTTTTTTAATTTTTTTTTTCGGCATTGTCATTTTTTTTCAAAAAGGCACGGAATAGAGCCCTCATCTACCAAAATATCGACACAAGGTCCACCCTAGTGTGTATGTGAGTATTCCTGTACCGAAACAAAAACATACATTATTAATGTAGCAACATAGAAAATATAGTTGTAGCAAATATAAGAGTGTTAACATGAAATTGTATTTTCAATATTCAAGACACATCAACTTATTTTGCTAATTGAAAATTAGGCTTTTTTTAAACCTTCCTCTAGTATTTTTGCTTACAAGGGGTGTTGATGTCTACAAATAAGAATTTATAAAACATCAAAAGATCCTATAAACTCTATTAAACAATGATTGTACTATGGGCCGGAAAGTTTTTTTTTTTGATGGGAAACAAACAAAATATATATTTTTCTATGCTTTGCCAGAAACAAACATGTTTTCCTTTTTAATAACTTTGTTTGGGAATCTCATCCATAGTTGATTCTTAAGGTTGTTAATATAAAATGTAGGTTCCTTTTGTATTTTGTTATACTACTATGTACTTACACGTAACATAACTTATGTTTAGTCTTTTCCTGTTACGTACCTACGTGAGTATTATAAACTTGTGTCTACGTATTGAACCTTTGTAGTAAAAACGTCAGTATATTTATACAGTGAGGAGCAAAAGTGTAACAGGGTTGACCTTGTTAAATATATTGCTTAAAATTTTTAACTATGAAAGCAAATGATGACCATGGATGGTATCTGAAACGAATGCGGTTATCGTTAGGGTAATGATATTTTATGTTATTTCGGTAACGGTATTTTAAAGATAACGATATTTGGGTTATTTCGGTAACGGTATTTTAAGGTTAACGGTATTTCAGTTATTTCGGTAACGGTATTTTAAGGATGACGGTATTCCGGGTATTTCAGTAACGGTATTTTAGGGGTAAAGTTAGTCAGTTGAAAGGGTTTTGAATCGATAACGGTATTTTAGCGGTATTGCCTTGGCAAACCCTGGAAATGACTTTTTTGTTTTGTATATTACCGCATTTAGTTTAAAACGCGTTGGTTCTTGTTCGTTTCTCTAATTATATATATATTATATTTATTCGCGTCATTCCAAGTTGTTTTTATTTGAATTACCATTCATAAAAAAAATATGTTATATTATTATCATAAAAAAAAATTATATTATACTATTCTTATTATAGCTTTTTATTCTATTTTTATGCCCAGTTTGTGCCTTTCCTATATTATTTCCTACTCTAACGTTATTATTTTCTAGTTAGTTTATGTCTTTGATGGGTCATAAACATCTACTGTCTAGCTTATGGCCTGTTTCATTTCTAAGAAATATAAGGTCTCCTATTTTAATATCTAATTATAATAAGTTTTAAGTTTTATTTTATATCTGTCCAATAGAGACTTTATTCTAGTATAAGTTATTCCATAAGACATTATTGAGGCAAGTTGGCAAAGTAACATCTACAATTATAATAAAATAGTATTTACTAAAGGGCTGTACAGTATATTTTGAATGGAGTTTAAATTATTTCACATGAGGTAGGTCCGCGAGTGATTCCCAGGAATCAATTTTTATGAAACAGTCACGGTGACCCACGTGACTGTTTTATACAAATGGATCAATCGGAAGCTTTACAAGACATGGGCTATTTGTATTATTGGGGTGAGTTAATACTCCACAGAAGCAAAATTTTATTCGTTTTGCTCTATCTCGCTTAGTTTTAGAGATACGGGCCATTTTACAAAAATCGCCATTTTACAAAATGGCCTCTATTTCGAAAACTAAGCGAGGTAGAGAAAAACGGACAAACACTAGACCGTACCTCAAAAAAAAAAGTTCGCCGTACACCCTCCAATATGAAGTATTTTTGCAATGTATTTATTTCCAATTTCAAAAAAATTTTTTTTCCGAACGTAGGGGTGGGTGCCTTTTTAATTTTTCGTTATAGCTTCGGCATTTAAAGTCGGATTTTAAATTGTGATATTGTCATATATCGATTTTTTTGCCTCGAGGAGACCAGTGTTTTGCTATAAAGGAAAAATCCAAAGAAAAAAAATTTAAAAAGGCGACTCCTACGTTCGGCAACTAATATATAAAAAACAATTTCTACTGCGTTTATCGAAAAACTTCCTTTGCAAAAGTTAAATGATTTTTTACGAGCTTCAATTTTCTAACATTAGGGTGGTAGCAACTGAGATCTGGTGGGTAACTACTAAAACGGGATACTTGTGGTCAATGGCCCTTAGAGCAAAACACTGGTCTCCTCGAGAGAAAAACATCGATGTATAACACTTTAAGATCCGACTGTAAATGCCAAAAATATAACGGAAAATGTAAAATGGCAAAAAAAAAGTTTTTTTTTTCAAACCTCCTTGCAAAAATACTTCATATTGGAAGGTGTACGGCGCACTTTTTTTTTGCCTGTAAGGTGGTACGCTCTAATATACACGCTACTATTATTTACATGAGGTAGGTCCGAGAGCGATTCCCAGGAATCAATTTTTATGAAACAGCCACAGAGTGACCCACCCTTTTTTTCCCATTTATTGGATAATAGAAATTAAAACACTAAGATAATAGGAATTTTCATATTATAACAAAATACACCATGTTTCACCTAAAACTCGGTGCAACAGGTCATACACTAGTTCACTGAACGAGTAAACAACTGGTTATGATAGCGAACGATCGTATAGAACACTAAGATCATTACTCTTTTTTGTTTTCATATACAATATTAATGTTCAATTTTGTTTTTGCCTCCTGTTAAGTAGAACAGAGTAGTTGTTATAGTTTTTGCAATACAGTTGAATCATGTTATACATGAAGACATAAATATATTCATGCAGGCCCAAAATATTTCGGGCCTAGCAATGAGATCTCACGAGCTGGACTATTTTTAAGAAGGGTCTTTTTTTTGTCAAAAGAAAAGTTTTGGTATCAATATTGCCCTATTTAGAACATATTGTTTCCACCACATTGAATTTCTGATAAAATGCGAACAATCGCGAATTTCAAAAAAATTTTAAATACGTGTTCATTTCAATCGACTAAAGATTATTATATGTAAGTTTGGCATTTCAATCAAAAGCATCTTACAAGAGAGTAAAAAATTTGTTTTTTGTAGAATATCCTTGAAAACTGGATATGCTTGAACATGTTATATATACCGCTGGACGCGGTAACGCGGAAAAACCTTTCATATAATACCCAAATTGAATATGTTGTCTTTTTTTTATTTTATTTATTTAATTTTTTATTTAACTTAATTTAGTCTATGGAATTAATCCTTACAGACAATAATATTAAGACTTACATAATTTTAGAAAATATTATAAGCGAACTAAGTGTTTAGAATTAAAATGATAGTACGTTTTATGCAATTAACGTTATTTGAAAAATCAATATAATTATAAAATTCATTAAAATCGTTGCACATTCCGCGTCAGCATAGTTTTGACGGAAAAACGAAGTATAAAGCGGATTGTAATATCTCGTTGGACGTTGAGGGACATTAAACACCAGGTTACTGACAAGAAATTCAGAGCATACATCACCATTAATCAGCTTGAATAGAAACGTAACATTCATCATTTTTCTTCGGCTTTCCAAGGTAGGTAACTTGATGCGAGTCAATCTGGTCGAATAGGATGGAAGTTCGGCCGCAGGCCCCAAATAAAAGCTCCGCAAACAGAAGAGCAGAAATTGTTTTTGGACGGATTCAATCAATTGCACACGAACATTTTGTTGAGGATCCCAGATAATGGAACCATATTCCAAAATTGGCCTCACAAGGGCAGTATAGAGTTGCTTTGTGACATTCGGTTCGACGAATTCTTTGGCCCACCGTTTAATGAAAGAAAGTACGCCACAAGCTTTATTTACAGTCAAAGTAATATGTTGTATAAAAGTAAATTTGGCATCGAAAAGAACACCAAGATCATGAATTGTGTCTTCTAACTCCTTCTGTGTCTTCTTCAGCTAAAATGCAAAATTCTTGCAAAAACTAAAAAAAGACATTTCGTAATAATGGTCCAGCTTGTGAGATATCATTGCTGGACGAGAAATATTTTGGGAATCATCAGCACTTTGTATGGTGGTTAAAGCGTTCAACCACCATTCAAAGTGCTTCCGAAATACATTGATGTTTGTAAATTTCTAACTAAACTGTTACACTTTTAAATCTCACTGTGGAATTTGGGGTTTCATGTAAAAAATTATATATTTTTGGGTATTCTGTCTCTTGAGGGTGTCATATTACAATTTGCTGTGCGTAAAATTATTGAGGTCAAACCCGGTATATTTATTATAATTTTTTTTTTACCAAATACTGATGACTATTGGGATAAAAGTGGTATAGAAACAAAAGGGAATATAATAATAATTGGAAGGATTACCAAAGGAAGAACGTTATATATTAAGATATATTATATGCTATACTATAAAAGATTCAAAAGGTTTAATATTTCATATGAATGTGGCAAAATTTAATACTTTCTAGGCATAAATTTAAAATGATGTGCAAACATTTAGTGAAAAAACTTTATAATATTTATAATGCTGTATTAAAAAAATAATAAAAATAATAAATATTTTTCTGCTTAGAAATTTTAGTTTGAAGCTTTAACTTTAGGTAGTGCACAGCAGGGCGTTTCACCAGAAACTTTTTTTTTTATTTTTTTTTATTAAAGCGGAACACAAATTCTTATTTTCACAAATACGGAAAAAATCTCAAATCGAACGAAAAACATTAATTTATTATTGGAATTTTGGAGACTAGTTTGAAGAAGTTGAGTTTGGTAATTTTTCACAACCAATCGGTTTGAGATAATTCAAAGAATTTTATTGCATATGGTTTCTTAACATATTAGTAATATTTTGGTATTTTTATCTTTAAACCAGGGTTGGCAGGCAATACCGCTAAAATACCGTTATCGATTCATAACCCTTTCAGCTGACTACCGTTACCCCTAAAATACCGTTACCGAAATAACCAAAATACCGTTATCCTTAAAATACCGTTACCGAAATAACTGAAATACCGTTATCCCTAAAATAAATAAATTAAAATTTTATGCTTTTGGTAATTGCACGTGGTTATTGAGTATTTTTCGTAGTTTAAGTTGATAAATTAGTTCTGATTTTAATCTCGTTTGTTTTTTGTAAAAAAATTGCGGCATGCATCGAAATAACTGACTAATCAAAAAAACGTTATCCTTAAAATACAGTTACCGAAATAATCTAAAATAGCGTTACCCTTACCGATAACTGCATCGTTTCGGTTACCATCCATGCTTTAAATACAAACATTCTTTTGGAAAAAAAATCGGAACAAAATATCGAAAATTATATTTTTGAAACCAAATTGGCTTTGATGTAAGAGCTAGCAAAGCCATGTAAATATTTCTGATTTGTCCCTTCAAGTAAATTACAAAAAGTCAAAATCACAATAATCGAGCTTTAAATATAAAAATGAAGCCTTAAATCAGAAATATTTCATCCTCGAGGTAGTCAGATTTGCCACCCTGTTGATACAACAAAGTGACTACAAAAAAGTTTCTGAAAGCTATACTCCTTCACTATAGTTAGTCGGTTGCTGTGTTGAAATCCGTCCAGTAGTTTAGATGCGGCATATTTATTACCTTTTTTTAGTTTAGAACTACTGTGTGGTGATCATTTCGCTTCTGAAGTAATAAAAATATTTTTTAAATTTAAAACGTATTGAAAAGATAATTCCTTACGGTGGGTCTCATACTGTAGGTTTAACTTTAACTTAACTAAAAACAAAATAAAATGTCAAAAAAATGTACACAAAACAACAACAAATTTTTGGGTTAACTACTAGCCTAAGTTTAAACCTGCAGTATGAGACCCACCGTTAATCTTTAAAAGGTTTACTCATACATCCCAGTAGAAATTACTGCTTGCTTAGAGCAGTTTTGTCAGGGAAATTTGGGCAGTGAAGCGATTGCATTATTGATGATATCATGCCTGACTTTTGTTCGAGATAGCTCGCGTGAAAGCATTGTTTCGAGATCCGAAAAGGCATGAATTCACCGCTTTTAACTAGTGCTCCTGTTTTTCTTTTAAAATGTCGTTAATTCATGCCTCCTCGCAAGTGCATAATATAAATTTTTTCAACTATTTAAAATTATGCCTTCTCCAAAGCACAATATATATATATATATTTGTTCCTTTTACTCCTGCAAGAAGCACAATATTCCTGCATATTTTTCCGTGAAGCAGTAAACGTTTTTACTGCTTCCACATTTTTGCTAGGATGGTTCTTAGCCCACAGGGATATTCAATCTTTTCTTATCAAATTCAATATTATTTATAATATTTTCAGTATTTAAATCGTATTATTTATATGAATACATATCCTACTTAAAAATCGGTTTGTATATTTTATGTGCAAAACGATTTTGTTAAAATTAGCAATTTTTTGCTTCCACCATACTAACTAAAATATTGCAGATCAGCAAACTTTTTGCTGACTTTACTGACGTTTTTGAGTGTAGTTTTTAATAACTTTAGCAAAAATTTGTACACTTTTTTTCTTTAAGTATATGATAAACTGTTATGTTGCACATATTTTTTATTTTGTTCAATATTAAACTTTGTAAAAAGTTTAATACTGAAGCCATTTTTTTTTGTAATACACGTTTTATTCAGTATACCGCTGTTGCGGATTTTTTATTTTTTTTTCGGGAAAAGTTTCTTTTATGTTTTGGTGTTTTTTTCTTTTTCAATATTTCTTTTGTTTGCTCTACTCCTTAGATTACAACAACAACAAAAAAACGTATCAAAAGTTTAATTGAGAAAGTTGAAGAATTTCAATTAACTCTGGACAATTGTTACATTCGACAATATACTCTAAAGCCACAGTAGGTGAGAAAAAATGTAAAAGAATTAATTTTAGAATTTCAAATCTGTAAGCTGAATGTAAAAACTAATAAAATTTAGAATTGTGTACATTAGAGCGTACCACCTTACCGGCAAAAAAAAAGTGCGCCGTACAACCTCCAATATGATGTATTTTTGCAAGGAGGTTTCAAAAAAATTTTTTTTTGCGGAACTTAGGGGTCGCCATTTTACATTTTTCGATATATCTTTGGTATTTACAGTCGGATCTTAAAGTATGATACATCGATGTTTTTCTCTCGAGTAGACCAGTGATTTGTTCTAAGGGCCAGTGACCTCAAGTATCCCGTTCTAGTGGTTACGCACCAGATCTCAGTTGCTACAACCCTTATGTCAGAAAATTAAAGCTACAAAAAATCATTAAACTTTTGCTTAGGAACCCAGTAGCAAATGGTCGAACTAGTACTAAAAAGTACTAGTTTTTTGACTAGTAATTACAGAACTAGTTCTCACAATAATCATTTTGAACCAGTTGTGTACTAGTTAAATACGATCTATATAGATACTAGGGGTTTTATATAAACTCCTTAATTCCTTGTTAACCTTTTATAAATACAAACAATATTTTTTATGTATAGAGTTTGACATTAAACTCATAAACATTACACCGTTTACGAGTAGAATACGATTTTATATGAAAACACCTACTGTTTAAAAAAAATACCTAAATTAAAATATGAGATTTGAAATTTTTTTTTGCATTTACATTTAATACAAAAATCAGAGTTTGCAAATAAAAACTTAAAAATTTTTATTGTGAATTGAATTGAGGTGTAAATCAACTGGTACAATACTGGTGCCAAAAAGTCACTCCATAACTAGTTTAGTAAATTTCTCAAAAGTACCAGTATAGTTTCCTGTTTTTCTTCCTAAAAATCTTTAACAATTTATGTACCTAATAGTTTCATTGAAACTATGCAGATAATGTTTCTAAAAATTTAATTTAAATACGAGTTTTGAAATACTAGTTTTGGTTACAGTTGCTTTTTAATAATTCATTCTGAGTTTGCAAATAAACACTAGAATATTTAATTGTCATTAGAAATCATAAACACAAAATATTTTAAATTTCAATTATTAAATGAATATAATTATCTCAGTAAGAGGAAACTATCGGTCTAATCTGCGTTTTATCAAAGGAAAACATTTGTTTTTATCTTATAATTCAGGTAGCAACCAACTGGTACAGTACTATTTCCAAAGAGTCACTTCGGAACTGGTTCCGCGAGTTTCACAGTTTCGGTCCCTATTTTTCGTTTTTAATTTGTAATTTCCAATCTAGTTCTACAACTAGTACCAAAGTGGCAGTTTGGCGACAATTGCCCCCATCCCTATGACATCTCCATGTTAAATTCTACAGTTGTTTGTATGGAGAGGCGGTAGAACTCGTACTAGTTGCCTGGTTCAAATAAACTAGTACATAACTGCTTCTAAACTAGTATTGTTTGCTACTGGGAAGTTTTTCGATAAAACCAGTCGAAATTTTGTTTATATATTGGTTCCTGAACGTAGGGGTCGCCATTTTAAATTATTTTTCATTGGATTTTTCCTTTATAGCAAAAAAATCGACCCCTACGTTCGACAAAAATAAAAAAAAAATTTTTTTTGAAATTGCCTTGCAAAAATTACTTTATATTGGAGGGTGTACGGCGAATTTTTTTTTGAGGTACGGTCTAGTGTACATTGTTGTACAAATTTCAAAATTTTTCTTTATTAATCAAAAATTTATAAAAAGGCGTTGGAATCGCCTTTTTAAATTTTTTGGTCTACTCGAGGCAAAAAAATCGATATATCTCACTTTAAGATTTTAAGATCCGACTGTAAATACCGAAGATATAACGAAAAATTAAAAAAGGCGACTTATACGTTCGGCAAAAAATTTTTTTTTTTTCAAAGTGCCTTGCAGAAATACTTCGAAGGTGTACCGCGCAACTGAATTAATTAATCTTTATTCGATATTGGTTAAATTTTTCAGAACATATCACAAAAGTTGTTCGGTAGTTAGAAGTACACCCCTTCAAAAATTATACAAATAACGTGTTTTAGTATTCGATTCATGTCCGCTCTGGCAAATAATTTAAGCAATTCGATAATTTTTTAGTAAAAACTGAAAAAAAAATTCAAAAGATCCCACTGTGCTAGTCCAAAAATTCGACAAACACGGCTCCCGCTAGGTAAACCTTACTCGAGTACTCTGAATCCAGTAGTGCTAGACATTTTTCTAAATTAACTCTTAAAAAAAAGATATTTGTATTTGAAAATTATAGTTTCAACGACCACAACAAACACGATTTTTTTTTAACTTTTGCCCATTTATTTTTAGCCAAGTAGTTTGAGTGAAAATGTAAGGACACTTCGAAATTTTCTATACAAAATTGTACATTTTGTTGCATTGTGAAATGGTTTTACCATGAAGGAATTCAGAATTTAAATGCTAACATTTGCGCGTTGTAAAATATCATGATTTTTTAAGTTTAACTCACAAAAAGTTGTCAAATTTACTACTTAGAACAGTACAAAATATGAAATCCCTCAAAGTATAAACTTTTTATGGAAATGGTAATTTTTTTATGGAGATTTTTAAGATATCCTAACATTTGTAATCACAACTTTTGGATCGCTAAACCGAATTTGATAAATTTTAATACAAATAATAGAAAACAACGAAGAATAGACAACCGAAATAGAAATAATGATAAATAAATTAAAAATTCGAGTGCTTTGGGGTCCTTGGGGTCATAATTTTCAAATTCAAACATATTTTTTTTAAGAGCTAACCTGAAAAAACGGCCGGGTGCCCGCTTGTCGGAAAAAATGTCTCCGATTCGAGCACAGCTCTACATTCAGAAAAGTCCTACAGTTACTACATGACAGTTATTTTTGTAGTAATGCGGTTGTTGTTGTTTTAACTACAACTGCAGTTGTTTTACTTGCAAAATTTTTCAATGTTTTTGTCTGTTATTTTTTTAAACAAACTACAAAAACTACCACCACAGTGTACCCAATAGATCAAAAATATTATTGAAATAATAATTTAATAAGCTTAGATTCTTAATTATAGAAATATCTTCTCGAAATAATATTTTATTAAACTAAATAAAAATAAGAAATTCACATTTCATTGTATTTTTTTTATTAATTAATTTGTATTTAATTCATTCATACTAATTAAAATTGTATTATAATTTAATTTAAAATAATATAATTATATTATAAATAAATTATAAATAATTAAAAATATATTATATCCGCAATCTCTTGATGCAAAATACCATGAAATGACAATGCAAGCGGTACAAAATATTCAACGATGAATTTACGCAGAACTTAACGGGACTTTACTGGAACGAGACTTCAAAGAGTTTATAAATTGTTGTTTGCACTAAGTCTTTTATAATCACAATAACAATGCTGTTGAGAAATGCAAAATATGATAAGCTTGTTTCATATATATTTATTGTGAATAATAGTTTTTTTAAATATAAATAAAAGCAAAACGGTAAAATCAGAGTCATTCCATGCTAGTCTTACATGCTCAACTGGTGGTACTCTTTATTTTTGTTCGCAAGCTGTCCCCATAAACAACAAAAGAGTAAATATTGCCTTATTTAAGGGAATTTTTGGTATGAAGTTGCAGCAATTAGGTTTGAAGCATTCAGAATTGCCGAAAACGAAAAATCTGCAAAAAAGCCCAAAAAAATTTGGTAATTTGTGAAGGAGAATAGTTTATATCTATATATAAAAGAATAACGTGACTGACTGACTGATTGACTGACTGACTCAACATCGCCCAGCCCAAACCGCTGAAGCTAGGAAGTTGAAATTTGGTATGTAGGTTCCTCTTTCGGCGTATTCCTACCGGAACGGGCAAAAAGGCGAAAGTCTCCCCTTTGGCTAGAAAGCTGAAATTTTAGATATGTGTTCCCTGGAGTAGGGGCTAACTTTTCTAGAAAGTACTTTCAAGAATTTTGGACAGGGACGTTGTAAAAATCGGGATTAAAAAGGGGAAAAGAGCCCCCTTGACGGTCTGCCCAAACCGCTGGAGGTAGGAAGTTGAAATTTGGTATAAAGGTTCCTCCACTATCGTAGACATCCACCAAGACGGTATTTTTTGGAAATTTTTACAGGGAGGGGCAAAAAGGGGAAACAGCCTCCCCCTTGACGGCCTGCTCAAACTGCTGGAGCTATGAAGTTGAAATTTGGTATGTAGGTTCCTCGACCGGTGTAGAGGTCCGTTGAGACGGAATTTTTGGAATTCTTATCGGGACAAAAAAAGTACCTTTTCCAAAAAAAGTACCTTTTCCAAAAAAAGTACCTTTTCCAAAAAAAGTACCTTTTTCCAAAAAAAGCACCTTTTTCCAAAAAAAGTACCTTTTCCAAAAAAGTACCTTTTTCCAAAAAAGTATCTTTCTCCAAAAAAAGTACCTTTTTCCAAAAAAAGTAAATTTTTCCAAAAAAAGTACCTTTTTCCACAAAAAGTACATTTTTCCAAAAAAAGTACCTTTTTCCACAAAAAGTACCTTTTCCACAAGAAGTACCTTTTTTCCAAAAAGTACCTTTTTCCAAAAAAAAGTACCTTTTTCCAAAAAAAAGTACCTTTTTCCAAAAAAGTACATTTTTCCACAAAAAGTACCTTTTTCCACAAAAAGTACATTTTTCCAAAAAAGTACATTTTTCCACAAAAAGTACCTTTTCCACAAGAAGTACCTTTTTTCCAAAAAAGTACCTTTTTCCAAAAAAGTACCTTTTTCCAAAAAAGTACCTTTTTCCAAAAAAAATAAAGTAAAAGTAAATAAAGTACTTTGTAAAAATAAATTATCTTTTTCCAAAAAATTCCATTTAAAAAAATATAATTTCACAAAAAGTACTTTCTTTCCTCCCCCACGGATATCTCCACTAAAACAAGGTTTCTTGATATTCGGCATAAACGTCCGCTAAGACGGGATTTTTGGAAATTCCTACCGGAACGGGCAAAAAGGTGAAAAGTCTCCCCATAGACGGTCTCACAAATTAGAAAAGTGTCCCCCTTAACTGCCTGCACAAACCACTGGAGGTAAGAAGTTAAAATTTGGTATAAAGGTTCCTCCACTGTAGTAGACATCGACTAAGTTTGTATTTTTGGAATTCCCTACAGGATATCCCAAAAGGGGGATGTTTCCCCCTAGACGGCCTGCCCAAACTGCTGAAACTATGTAGCCGAAATTCGGTATGTGAGTTCCTCCTTCGCTTGCCAACCTTGCTTTACGTTATTTTTTTTCATTAAAAACACAAATGAATAAAACTACTAGATAGACCAGTACTATCTACCTAAGTTCGCACTTTACCAAATTATCTTGACATACACACGTATATTGCAATTTGTAATGGATTCATTAATAACAATCCACTTTCATGAGAAAAAGTGATCAAATATTTATTTATTTTAAACCCATTGTTGTGTCAGAATTATTTATTTGTGGTGGCTGGGTGAAGGCTTTTATTATAAAAACTGTACTTTAAATAAACAAAGCGAATTTACCCACCCAACCACAAATACGACCTATCTACGCCGATGGCTTGAACAACAGACAATTAGTTGTTACATGCTCACGTGTTGGTATACTAAATGATTTATTTATATAAAAATTAAGAGGCAAAAATAGTGTTTGTACTTAAACATTACAATAAATTTACCTTAACAATTATTTTACCTTAATAACAAATATTGTGTTTTATTTTATCTAAAAGAAATTTAATTCTAAACTCTAAGGCACGCTAACAACGTAGCGGGCTTCGCCCACTATCTTTAATATTATAAATCGCATACCAACCCTGCTTTAAATTTTTTTTATTTTCATTCAAAACACAAATGAACAAAACTATTTAGGGGTCCATCTACCTATGTGCGCACTTTACCAAATTATCTTGACATACACACGTATATTGTCAAGAATTATTGTTGTGTCAGAATTATTTATTTGTGGTGGCTGGGTGAGTGAAGGTTTTTATTATAAAAAACTGTATATAAAAAAAGCAAATTTTAAGAAAAGCAGGGGGGGCTGCACCCCCCTCTATCAACTATGAATAAGATTTATTTATAATAAATTTACCTTAACAATTATTTTACCTTAGCAACAAATATTTTGTTTTATTTTATATAAAAGAAATTTAATTCTAACCTTTAAAGCACGCTAACAACGTAGAGGGCTGCGCCCGCTAGTCAAACATACTTGAGAAACTTTTATGATTTTTGCTAATAGCAATCTTACAAGTATGTTAAAAAAAATAATACGAGTAGAAGGAGGATAGTTTTTCAAACAAGATTGAGTAACTCTTAATATTTTTACAATTAGTAAGCTTTTTATATAATATGTTTAAAAACATATTGTGAAGGATAATACTTTATCAAACATGATCAAAAAAGACTTTAGTAATTTTGTTAAAAAAAACTTCTAAATTACTATAAAAAGCCAAAATACCTACTTTTCTTACTATACTTATTTTGTGGTCTATTGGGTAGTAACGTTAATTTTATGCAGTTGTTTTGAATTTTTTGAAAATACTTGAATTTTCAAGTGTGTATGTGTGTGTGTACTTTGTTCAAATTTTTAACACACAGATCTAATATGGCGCGGCACTTGTTTCGAAAATTCTAGTGAAAAAATATGAGAAGAACATCTTTGCTCTTGTGTCTTTAGTCATAAAACAAATTATTATTTTTACTACATTTGTCAGTCGATTTTTAACAGTTAAAAATAACTTCATATTGCAATTGATTTAAATAAAAATGTACATGTTTTTAATTGCAAATGCAGTTATTTTAACTATCATTTGCAGTTGATTTTACCTACTTAATTCCCTGAGTGTATTGTTACTAATAGCACAAGAAAAAATTGTGAAAGCTTTGAAAAAATTCCTTAAAACTCCTGCTAACAAACAAATGGGTGGTAATATATGTACCTTTTAACCAGCGAAATGAATCTGCTTGGTTAAATTAAATCTACATTTTCATCGTCTGCATAGGCATCTTTTGCCAGATAAAAGTTTAACTTTGTGAGTTTAAAATAAAAAGATGGTGCCGATTGCGATCCAGCATAACATAAACAATAGAAAAAAAATTGTCGACAACGCCGAAACATTTTTGCCGCAGCTCCTTAAATTTAATTGCACCCTACACCACTATATGGACAGGGTATAATAAGTTTGTCTGATGTTTGTGGCACAAAAAAATGATTTACCTACACCCATCTTTTATTGAACTACTCAGCATCAACTTTTAATTCGATGTAGCGATGTCCGTCCGTCCTTATGTCTTTCTGTCCATGTATTTTTGTGTGCACGCTATAAGTCGCCAATTTTAAGATATTTTGAAAAAATTTGGTACATTAACTTATATCAGCCCAAGGACGAAGCCAATTGATTTAGATTAATATCGGTCGATGTTTACACCTTGCATTTGCTGATGCAGAAAGAGCTGGCTTGTTGTATAACACCCAAAAAGAGTTATTTGCGAATAACTCCATTTTTCATACTTTTTTGTATGGCGAGATGTCTGAGATTTTTACATAACAGGAATTTACTCTCAAAAGGAAAAAATTTGGTACCCATATTACCTACGCCAAGTATTCAGAGGTTCCCAAATTGTTGAAAATATATGCCTTCGGAAAAATTTGTCTCAAACCCGAAGTAGGCCGAATATCGAAAAAGCCGAAATAACTCCTCACTAAAATATTATAAGGATTAGTATATGTGAATTTGACCCTTAACCCTGTATACATTAGACTGGCCATAGCGTTATATAGAAAAATTAAAAATTGTTAAATCCAAAAGTTTTCGCACTGAAAAATATGAGGTTGGGGATAAAAATAATTATGCATATTTAATTTTTTTTTTTAGTTCCGAGTAGCTCCGGGTTGAGCCCAAAATTTTATTATATTACCCATTCATCACCCTTTCTAAAAATTTTGTGCTATTAGCGACAACAAGACAAAGTGATCTAACGGTGTATTGATGTTTTTTGAAATGAAATTTTGTGAATAAAAAAAACATTAAACTGTTGAACATTACTTGATACTTCTGTTGCTTTACTGCGTAAATACGGTGTCAATACGATCTTCGCATTAAATGCGTAGTTGTTAATTATTATGAAGTTTTAATATTTGATGCAGTGGTGCCCAAGAGAGAAACTCTTAAAATGAGAAAGTGTTGGTGGTTTTACTAAAAATGAGAAGGTATTGGTAATTTCATCAAACAAACCGAAATCATCCTTTCTTGTTGACTGCTTTTAAGCAACTAATCGATTTTTTTGAATGTTTACGCTCTCTGATTTGATGTATACTAAATTAGTGAAAATTTTGCAGTTTTAAAGTAAAAGTGATAAGAGAAACAAGTGGGCAGTGAATAATAAGTAAAGACAAATTAAATAAAACAAACAGTTATAATGGCAAGCTCATCTAAGAAACTACGATCCGATAATGATATATTTTTGGTGGGAGAATGCGAAAGTGACCTGAAAGGCGCAAAGTTGCCTAATATAAAGCAAGTTCTTAAATTTTTTTTTTATAAAACCCGAGTGCAAAAACTCCCTGTGAAGGCAAGCATAAAAAATACAATACATTCTACTCTTGAATTTTGGCAAAAAACAAATA
Source organism: Leucophora obtusa (assembly GCA_949987735.1). Taxonomy (NCBI): domain Eukaryota; kingdom Metazoa; phylum Arthropoda; class Insecta; order Diptera; family Anthomyiidae; genus Leucophora; species Leucophora obtusa. The sequence continues at coordinate 39,756,333 of OX465296.1, forward strand.
ATCCAACAATGACCGAAATCAACTGCGTGAAAAAATTTAACTTACTTTACTATTTGTCCAAGAACAGATTTGGCAAATATGAAAAATATAGAAACGATGAGAAAGAATTCTGTGAAAAGATCGAAAATTATATATTTGATATCGCAACTGCGGATGCACTTGAAACGATGACTATTGAAGAGGCCAAAGATTTCCTTCTGTTGCAAAGAGAAAAGGGTCGGACATGTTGTATGTCAGGCCAGGATTTAAAACTGTCACGAAAACAAGAACGCAAAGCGAAGCTACTGCAAGAAGCAGAAAAGCGCAAGCGAAAATATCAAGAAGAGTCAGAAGAAGTTCGAGGTATTGGCCAATATAATGTCTTTTTTTATTGTTATTTTTAATTATTGCTTGTTGTTCAAAGATGAGGTTGCGCCTGATACAGATACCTCAGAAAGTAATGTATACGAAGGCGTAGAAATGGACAATTCAGCTCCGGAAGTTGATTTACTGAAAGACCAACATCTAGGAATCCAGGGATCTCACGGAAAAATCCAGTTCGTTGATGATCGAATGTTAGCAAGCATGGATAAATGCCGCATCAGTGATCGCGATGCAATGCATTTAACATCTTTAATTACAGCCGTCTTGCGGAAGTTGCAGGAAATGAAACCTGACTTGAACGACATAAAAGTGGAAGATTTCGTCTTTAACCGAACATCGTTTCAAACAATGCGAAAGGACTATCGCCGCAGACAAGCGAAACAGATCAGAAATGAATTCAAGGTACATAATTAATAATTAAATATAAATATCTTGAAGGTAATTAAAATAATATTTAATTTCAACATAGATTCCTGAAGTATTTGTCTTGCATTGGGACGGTAAAATGCTTCCAGATATGAAAGGCAAGGACAAATTTGATCGATTGGCTCTCGTTATAACCGCAGAGAACAAAGAAAAACTCCTTGGCATTGCGAAACTTGAAAAATCTTGTGGTGAAAATATTGCTGAAGGCAATGAAAAATTCCTACGCAAATAGAAGATTGATAATATAGTGCAAATTGTGGCTTTTGACACAACATCTACAAACACTGGTATTGAAAAAGGCTCAGCATATTTGCTTGAAAGTAAATTGGGTCGCGATTTACTTTCTCTACCGTGTCGCCATCATATCAGCGAATTGCTTATTAAAGCTGTGTTTGAGTTAAATTTCGGAAAAACATCAGCAACAGAAGTCACTCTCTTTAATCGTTTTTCAAAAAACTGGAAAAATATGAATATCAATACTTTCAGGAGTGGAGTATTGGATGAAGCAGTGCAAAAAAACTTAACAGCAGCCGAAATAGAGACGCACAAGAACTTTTGCCTTGAGGCGTTGAAATCTCATTATGTGCGAGCCGATTATAAGGAGTTGTTGCAACTTTCGCTCATTTTTCTTGGTAAGGAAGTAGCAAATTTTACGCAGTTGCGTTTGCCTGGCGCATCAATTCATGCAAGGTTTATGTCCAAAGCTATATACTGCTATAAAATTTTTTTGCTTCGCGAACAATTCAAGATGACATCCTCCGAACTGAAAGGCATTCGAAACATTTGCATTTTCTTGACGCGTATTTATGTTTCGTATTGGTTCGGATGCGTTAACGCTGTATCTGCACCGCGCCAGGATTTACAATTTATTAAAGACGCTATTTCATATTTCGATCTAAATATTTCAAATGCCTTATAGTCAAAAATCAAATACCATTTATGGTATTTATCCGAAGAGGCAGTTGCTCTTGGATTTTTCGATGAAATGATATCTATTGAAGTGAAGCGGAAAATGGTTGAAGCTCTTGGCAATCATGATGACGAAAATGACGAAGTTATTCCAAAAAGATTAAACTTAACGCTGGAATAAGTGAAATCGTTTGAAAATAAGGATGTAAGTTCTTTCGTCACTCCTCGCACCAAGCGTTTTTTCCATCGTTTACAAATCGATGTGACATTTTTTGAATTGGATCCATCAATTTGGAAGGATCAAGAAGAATACTGCACCGCAAAACGAATATGCCAACACTTAACCGTTATAAATGACCCGGCAGAAAGAGCAATAAAACTAATTACAGATTTCAATCGGGCATTGACAAACGACGAAGAGGATAAGCAGTATTTGCTTCAAGTTGTGGAGCACTACAGAAAAAACTTTTCATCCCACAAAAAATCTTCATTAGTATAATATTATCAAAAATAAAAAAAAATTAAAAAATTCACCTATTTTTGGAACTTTGGTTTTAGGGTATTCCGGGCAAGTTTATCCGTAGTTTATCTGCAGACTATTGCGGCTCGTTGGAAAGGTAATTATTATAGGTATCGAAGAAATTCAGTTGGGAACATACAGTCAGATTTTGTTGTTATTCAAATATAAACAGGAACAAAAATAGTGATGAATGGGTAATGTAATAAAAGTTTGGGCTCAACCCGGAGGTACTCAGAACTAAAAAAAAATTTTAAATATGCATAATTATTTTTATCCCCAACCTCATATTTTTCCGTGCGAAAAATTAAAATTTTCAAAAATATTTCCACTATGGCCACTGTAGTATACATCCCCATACAAACCACCTAAAATGTTTTGTGTTATGCAATAAACAAAGAAGCATGCTTGAGCATGTTTTATACACCTGTAAGTAGACCTCTCAAATACCTTTCGTACGACGCTTAAATTACCTTGGAACAAATACGAAATAAACCGAAAACACCAAAAATTGGTCCATTTTTGACCCCATTTTTTAACCCTTAAATACCCACTGTAGAAACGGTAATGACATATCATTATTTTTTGGAGTACCAGTAATGACACCCACTTACCTTCTGCATTATTTTAAAACATGTAATAATGAGTTACTGATAATGACTTATTTTTATCATTATTTCAAATAGAAAATAAATTTTTAGATTTTTTTTTTAATTTTTTGAAATCTATTTTTAGACTCAATATGTATGTAATGTAACCACATATTTTTTGATTTTTTGTATGTTGGCGAGTAAGCTTAATTGTGTGCAGCAGGTCAATTATGTTTTTATCTATTAAATATTACATGTCGATATAGCTCAGATGGTAGAGCTGTTGACTGGCAATCTGTAGACCCAGGTTCGATTCCCGCACCAGCAAATTTTATTAAAAAAAAAAAAATACAATAAAAAATATTTTTTTTTATATAATCTATTTTTTTGAAAATCTATTTTTAGACTCATTATTTTTGTCAGTACTGGTAAGCACATAGGTAACAATATATTTTTTGATTTTTCGTATGCTGGTGTGTAACGACAACTCATTATTTTTTGCGACATCGCCATATAAAGGTAATAAGAAATGTAATAACAAAAGTAACTAGTTACCATTACCAAGTATGTAGTTACATAACCACATATCTGGTAATGATTTTCTACACTGGGTATAAGATTGTGCAGCTAAAAAAATACATGTCCTTTCAATTTTTTTCCTCTACAACATATCCGAAGCTCATTAAGATCTGCCGCTCCGCGTTGGGAGTCTTTCCTTGTTAGCTAATTTAACTAATATTGTGTATGTATTTAGCAGCTTGCTAAAATTTTGCTGATGTAAATTTAGCAGATTATGAATTTCAACTTCATTGGGAATTCTGCGGTTTAAAATATGGGGAGTATTTTCTACTATCTTTGTGGCCTTTTTTATAAGTGTAATATAATTACACTATTAGCACCAGAATTTTTTAAGTAAAATGGTCTACCTCTTTTGAGATCCCTTCTGTGTGTAAAATAAAACTTAAAAGAAATTTTTTGTTATATTATTGTACGTGTATGAACTTCCGTTTAACAGTCTTTTTGAAGTATTATATAATACTGCTTTTTCACCGTTTTTCTTCTTCTGGTAACTAAATTCTTTGTTAGATTGTTGGATTTTGGAAAGGAGAAAAAGTGTTTAAGTATTTTCTGTTTATTAGCCTTAAGCTTTAGATGCTCGTCTTGTCTTGTACTTAAAGAATGCTGATTCTTTAATAGCTTTATCATCATACTCTTATATTTTACTTGCCAATAATGCTTTAGTACTGGGTGGTGTGAGTGGTCATTACTTGTAGTGTTGGTAGCTATATGTGGTATACAGTGTATTTAATATCCTATTAGTGTTATTAAAAGGCTAAGAAATATAAAAGTATACAAAAAGAACAAAAATTGAGTTGGAACTACTTGTAAAGTATCAGTATTTTATCAGTTTAACTTTGTTTCAATACACAATTATTTTCTTTGCCAAAAGATAAACTTTATTTCATGATTTTTAACATTATATTTTTTGTTCTATTATATTTTCGTACATGATCTTAAGGAAACACAATGGGTAAACCAAATCATATTTGGTGAAAGAAAAATATTATATTTGGCAAGGAGTTAATATACTTTAGAAAATTGTATTACTTATAAAACAACCTTGCCTTACTTACCCTGTATAAAAAATACAAGTTTGGAACCAGTTATGTACTAAATTATATGAAGCAGAAAACTGGTAAGGTTAAACAAAACTCTCTAAAAAAAATACTATTAAAATTTTTAAATCCGGCGTGCCGACTATGTGGTTTGGGTTATTTATTTATTTATTTAATTTCAGTCTATGGATACAATTTATCCTTACAGACTAGCATCTTAAAAACTAATTTAAAATATATTATTTAATAAGGTTTTAAAATCAGATTGAGAAACACTTATATCTAAATGATTACAACACATATGAAATAACCTCATAGATTTATTAAGTGGTTCATTCAGAGCATATTGAGTAGCGTGTATATCAATGTGGAAAAACTTACTTACATTTCTAAACGATCTTGGAGGAACATAAATTGAAATTAAATCTAACAATTCAGGGGAATCAATAATACCACAAATAATACCATGCAAAAATGTTAAGGCCGCAATTTTCCGCAATTTTTTTTTTTTATATTCAGGTGCAATAAAAAGAGTGATACATATATACTCGTACGATTAGGTGTAAATACGTTTAAAAAGTTCAAGTCCCGATTTCTTCGATATTGGAACTGATCGGGTATAGGGGCTTCATGTGTCCTGTTAGGTCAGATATTGTAGTTTCCAAATTGGTAAGTTGCCTCTTAGCGCCCTCTAGTACAACCAAAGTTGAAATTTTTATAGAATATGAATCGTAAACGGTTAAAAAATATTTTTAAATTTTTTTTTGGTATATTTTTATTTACACGCAGAAAAAAAGACAAGTGTATCTTTTAAAAAGCCTGCTATGTAAAATTTGCATAGTGTTGAACTAATACAAAAATACAAGCCCCATATTCCTGGTAATTAATTAAAATGGATTTTTGCTAAATTACGAATGCTTTTTTTGTTAAGTTGGATAAGTACGTGCTTTGTTAAATTTACATTGGTGAAATTTATTTAAAAATATACTATTTAAAATTTACATTAATGAAATTTTGAAAATAAAATAAGCCATAAGTATATTTTTCTAATGGTGAATGTCAAAAAGGGCTTAGAATTTCCTTTGACCTATGCAAATCAATATGGTGGATGTATGTACATCTCTAATATAAAAGAATAATGATGCTGGATTTTCTCAAGTTTTTATCCTACCCTTGTAAAAAAGATCAGATCTGGCTAGATATCAGTAGATCTTACCAGATCTAATTAGATCTCGAAATTGGGGACAAATTTGAGATCTAATTAGATCTGATCAGATCTAGGCATATCTGGCCAGAACTTAGTAGATCTTACCAGATCTAATTAGATCTCAACATTGGGGACAAATTTGAGATCTAATCAGATCTGATCAGATCTAGGCATATCTGGCGCATTTGTCCAGATCTCTTAAGATCTGAACAGATTTGGCTCTAGATCTGATCAGATCTTGCCATAAAGTATTATCACATATGCCATATCTGATCATATTTGATGAGATCTGGTACAGGATCTAATTAGATTCAATCATATCTATTTAGATCCAAAAAGATCTGATCAGATATAAACTTTTTTAAACGAGCTATAATGTTATTAATGCAAACAAAAATAAAAAATATTAATGCAAATAAAAACAAAAATAAAATATTTTTAGTGTAATTTTCATGTCAAAATTGCTTACTTCTTGAAAAAATACAGCCCTAAAAGTATTGAGTAATTACTTTTCAGTATTGGGTACCCTAAGAAAAAGTCGGAATTGAGTACTACCGAGTACTCAATTCCGACTTTTACAGACATAGTCATTTTTTATTTAGACAATTTTTTTTTTGGAAAATGTGTCTTATAATTCTCATTTCTTTTTTAGACAAATAGTTTTTATATATACAATCACATTATTATACCTACAGTTATTGGAATGGAAATGAAGAATAGAGCAATGAAGGGTTGGTAAACACAAAAAACAATTACAATTCGGCAGCAGAGGAATGAGGAAACGAAAAATATTAAAATATAAATAAAATTAATTAAAATAGACAAACTAAAATAAATAAAATAAATATACACACACAGAAAACAGTCTCTGTTGTGGCCACCGAATTTGTTGCCAATCAAATTCGTGCGGTTACGACAACTATCTTTATATTAAATTATATTTTTCGTCGTGAAAGCCAATATTCGGTTGTCTAATTCAATATTATGTTCCACACAAATATTATTATGTTCAACAAAATTTTATTGAAATTAAAAAACTTTTTTTGAATTTTCTGGTATTGAACCCGGCCCTTCAGGTTAATAGTTCACACTTTTACCTACTGCACCACAACTACTTTTAAATTTCTTAGCCATATTTACTGTTTATACATATGAATATTTTATTTTAATTAAAAAAAACATCTAAATTTTTGTCTTTTCCGGGACTCGAACCCGGAAATCCGGCGTACTAGGCCAACTCCTCACCCACTACACCACAAACACTTAATAATTTTAATGACTAATTTTGAATTTATGTGTTTTATTAATACAGTATAAAATTCGTTTATCAATACCAATTAATAGTTGTGTGTGTTATCAATACAATCCATAATTCGGTTGGTTTTATAGAAACTTGAATTTAAGGTCATATTTGATTAGGATACCCGTATTTGTAGTTATCACTTTCGAATATTGAAATTTTTTTAAAAAAGGTTATAGATAACACCAATTTTCTTGTATATTCACTAAATAAATAGCTGCTTCTACTGCATAGAATTACTAAACTGATACTAATTTTAAAATTGATTGGAGATACCAATAATTTGTTAAAAGGATTGTTTTTTAGTTCATTTTCCCTATTTTTAATACCTAGTAAAATATTTTTGATGTAGTATTCAATTATAGGTAATTCCAAATAAAATAAAGCCCTGGCGAATTCATTTTAATGGTTTTGATCGAAAGCCAACCAATCTTTTTCCTGGGTGCAGAATTTGCAATTTGTCTTTTATTTATTTATAAAATAAACCATGTTTTTTTTACTAAAAGAAAAAAGTTAATTTTCCTTGCGTGTTGTTATATTAAACAAAGGCTTGGATTTATTTACATATATATGTATCTCTTTGAAAATTTATCTAAGCGTCTTAACAAATTTGTCGTTAATTTTATGTAGTTGTATATCTACCACAAAACTTTGTAAACTTTTACTCTAGTTTTTGTAAATGTTACACCTTTTTTTTCTGCGTGTACAAATCGTTATTCAAAAATACTTCTAAAAGTTTTTTTTATATTAACCGATTTTTAAATGTTTTTGGAAAAATATGGTGGTTTTGGACAATTTTTTAAAATTGCCATATGGCAACTAGGGTTTGGGGTTCGGGAATTCCCGGGAAAAGTTTGCCGGGAATTCCCGGGAAAATAATATATTTTTCCCGGGAAAACGGAAAATTATAAAAATATTAAATTTTTTTTGTTTCGAATAGGATTTTTTAATTTTAGTCATAAAAAACATTTTAAATACCAAAACAAAAATGTCATTGTTATAATCTTTTAAAAGGGAATACATTTATTTGACACACAAATAAAATTTTTGCCAAGTAATTAGGAGCATTTCAACTAATAAAGATTTTTCGCATAACTTATTCAAAATTTAAGTAGTAAAACCTAAAAACTTGGTAAAATGTTTAAAAGAAATATGAAAAAAGCTTTGTTTCTTACAAATAATCGCCCTTACTATCTAAATTTTTCAAATGTATAATTTAGGTAAAGTCGACTTTAGTTTAGTTGGCAGTATACCTTGACTTGGTTTATTTTTGGAGCATTCTGATTGGTTAATTTATTTTCAACCAATCAAAATATTTGAAAATGTAAATATTTTTGTAAGATTTTCATACACAATATGAACAAAACCGTTTGATTAAAAATAAAGTCGACTTTAAATTTAAAATACTCTTTTATATTAAGGGCCAATAATTTTATAAGTAACGTTTTCATTAATAAATGTGATAAGAAAAGACTGGTTAACGGTGGTATCTAAATTTGGTTATCCGAAATCTAAATTTGGTTCACAAAAAAAAAATTAATGGTCATGCAACTTCTCTTGAAGAAAACAACAACAAGAACAACGTTTCAGCTAAAATTAGCAAAGTACCCGAAGAAAAAAGTGTAAGCTGAATAGGCATTAAAGGTTTTATGGTAGGGAAAACATTTCCTGAAATGGTATCCAAATTAGCCGCAGTAAATCTGCACCATAACTAGATCTTCGTTTATTCGAGAAAGTTTTTATAACAAAAACCTGGCATTGCAAAAAAAAAATGAAACCGATGTAAACAACATTATATTAAATTACTACAATCATTTAAAAGATATCATGATGAAAGAAATATCGAGCAATATTTCTAACAATATGAGATTTACTTTAATATTTAGGGTTTGGGATTTCCCGGACTTTTTTATTTCCCGGGAAACGGGAATGAAAAATTTTTATTCCCGGGAATCCCGGGAAATACTTTTGAACAAAATTGTTAATGAAAACCACCTATATAAGCAATTTTTGTTAAAAAAAAAACATTATTTCAGTGCAAATGCAGTCTGTGTTGTGAGAATTCAAAGTAAAAAATATCAGAATGTTGAACATTTGATTTCACATAAATTACTCGCAGCACTGACAAATGAATTGCATGATTCCAGTAGGCACCTACTACTGAACTGTCGGAAACAAACCATTAGATAGGCCCATTAGATATGGTGTCCACAATGTTATTTTCCAAAGACAAATAAAACTCTTCTAGTCTTATTTCTACAATTCTTCTTATTTCATCAGCATTACATCTTCCTGATATATAAACCAACCCCAGGTTATAAAATGAATTATATCCGTTTGTACATATGTTCAAATATCTCTTTTGTGATATTCTTGTCCATTCATCTAAGATTATAGTAAATCTCCTATTGTTAGAAATATTGCTCGATATTTCTTTTATCATGATATCTTTTACATGATTGTAGTAATTTTATATAATGTTCTTTACATCGGTTTCATTTTTTTGCAATGCCAGGTTTTTATTAAAAATTTCTCGAATAAACGAAGATCTAGTTATGGTGCGGATTGACTGCAGCTAATTTGGATACCATTTCAGGAAATGTTTGCCCTACAATAAAGCCTTTAATGCCTATTCAGCTTACACTTTTTTCTTCGGGTACTTTGCTAATTTTAGCTGAAACGTTGTTCTTGTTGTTGTTTTCTTCAAGAGAAGTTGCATGACCATCAATTTTTTTTTTTTTTTTGTGAACCAAATTCAGATGTCGGATAACCAAATTTAGATACCACCGTTAACCATTAGTCTTTTCTTTTCACATTTATTAATGAAAACGTTACTTATAAAATTATTGACCCTTAATATAAAGGCGTAATTTAAATTTAAAGTCGACTTTATTTTTAATCAAACGGTTTTGTTCATTTTGTGTATGAAAACCTTACAAAAATATTTATATTTTCAAATATTTTGATTGGTTGAAAATAAATTAACCAATCAGAATGCTCCAAAAATAAACCAAGCCACCCAATATTTTAACAAAGTAGAATTTAACTAAAATATACATTTAAAAAATTTAGATTTGTAAGAAACAAGACTTTTTGTTCATATTTCTTTTAAACATTTTACCAAGTTTTTAGATTTTACTACTTAAATTTTGAATAAGTTATACGAAAAATCTTTATTAGTTGAAATGCTCCTTATTACTTGGCAAAGATTTTATTTGTGTGTCAAATAAATGTATTCCCTTTTAAAAGATTTTAACAATGACATTTTTGTTTTGGTATTTAAAATGTTTTTTATGACTAAAATTAAAAAATCCTATTCGAAACAAAAACAATTTAAAAAATTTAATATTTTTAAAATTTCCCGTTTTCCCGGGAAAAATATATTATTTTCCCGGGAATTCCCGGCAAACTTTTCCCGGGATTTCCCGGGAATTCCCGCCCGGGATTTCCCGAACCCCAAACCCTATTAATATTAGATGAATGGACAAGAATATCACAAAAGAGATATTTGAACATATGTATAAATGGAAATAATTCATTTTATAACCTGGGGTTGGTTTATATATCAGGAAGAAGTAATGCTGATGAAATAAGAAGAATTGTAGAAATAAGACTAGAAGAGTTTTATTTGTCTTTGGAAAATAACATTGTGGACACCATATATAATGGGCCAAGTGTGATGAAACGGTTTGTTTCCGACAGTCCAGTAGTAGGTGCTTTCTGCTGGAATCATGCAATTTATTTGGCAGTGCTGCGAGTAATTTATGTGAAATCAAATGTTCAACATTCTGATATTTTTTACTTTGAATTCTCACTACACAGACCGCATTTGTACTGAAATAGTTTTTTTTTTAACAATAATTACTTATATAGGTGGTTTTCATTAACAATTTAGTTCAAACATATTTCCGTTTCCCGGGAAATAAAAAAGTCTGGGAAATCCCAAACCCTAATGGCAACCCTGGCATTATAATTTTCAGAAATGTAGTAGTATTTTAATAAAAATTACAAATTACTTATATTTTGGGTGAAAACGGAATAAATTCTGGCATATTTTCGTTTTTGTATATTTGGTAATTTCATGTTCCGATCGGTGAGATTTAATTTTTCAGTTTCATTCTTTCACATCAACATACTAAGAAGATATTTTAATGAAATTCTGGCCATCATCTTATATCGGCCCAAAGACAAAGCCTATTGGTTATTGTTAAAATCGGTTCATGTTTAGACCTAGTGCCAACATAAATGTCCCCCCCCTATAAGTCTCAAATATGAATATATTTTAATGAAATTTGATACACTGATTCATATGCGCCCATGTACTTATTTTTAAAATGTAAACTGCCGAAAAAAAAATATGAGAAGCTTTAAACCAAAGTTATAGGCAAAAATGTGTGTTAACATTTTTATGATCTCACTCCTTACATTTCTCATTTGTAACGCTAAATTTAGCAAAACAAATAATTACAAAAAGATCCTAGAAACATTTAGTTTTGCTTTATCCTTTAACATTAGTAAAAAGTTTTGTGCTTTATGTAGAATTTTTCATTCGATCAAGTCGATCGATTTTTTTGTAGTAAACTTTGTGAATAAATAAGGGCTAAAGTTTAATTAGTCTCAAAAATTGTGTGATGAATAAAATTCAAAACCTCTAAAGCTTTTATGTAGAGTTTAGCAATAGAACAAATATAAAATTAAAATTTATTTTAACTTTTGCATTAAAAAATACAGAAATTGCTTTTTCGGACTTTCTATATTTTTATATATTTAGTTAGAATATTGTTCTACCTCAAGTCCAAATTCTAATATGATATGGTCATATTATATTTTATTTGTTGTTTCAAAAAGGTTGATCACTTCTGAAGTCAAAAACAATAATAAGAAAGCTGAATAGGAGAGAAAACTATGAATTAGCTACATTGCGTTCAAGGCCTTACTTGGGTGAGATGGCTAAGCTGTCGCACAGAGGTACAGGTTAGATTCCTATAGCCGACGCACAGTGATTTGATCCCATATAACGATTGGACAAAAATAGAAGTAGTGTGAGAGTTTTGAAATTTAGTATACTGACATAGAAGCCCTTAGTTAAGAAAAATTTTAATTTTTGGAAATATCGGGCCAAGTACACGCCCACTTCCCATAGGTCCTGAAATTTAAAAATATTATATTAGCTACATAAATGGACGTAAAATTACAAAAAGTATCCATTAAGATGCACATAAAACTGGAAACGTTTGTGCCAATTTTTATCAAAATCGAAGCAAGGACTCTTAGTCCTGCCATATATCCTTTATTTTAAAATCTTTTTAAAAAACCTGCAAAAATTACCCGATTGCGATGAAATTTAGCACGTGAATTGATTTAAGGTCAAGCCATATTTGTGCCAAATTTGGTAATAAAAAAAATGCCTTTCCAAAAAATGGGGTTTAAACGCTTAAAATGATTTTTCTAAAACAAAAAAAAAAATTAAATAGGATTAAAATAGGAAACCATGTGAATCCTCTATTTTAGGCCTAAGGTATGTTCAGCGAACTTATGTAAAACACTACGAGAAATATTTTTTTGGAACATTTTAACCTTCTAACTCTTCAATTAAAGGGACTTTTTTGGCCCCTTTTTAAAACGGACAAAAACGACCCGTAAGTTGAAGAGTTAGAGGGTTAAAAAGTATTTGTCATGAAATTCTACTATAAGTCTTTGAAGACATCAGCATTGAAAATTTAACATAAGTGCTAATAATAAGTGAAAACTTAAAATGTGTTTAAGGGTTAATTTCGTACTTATTCAGAATTGGTGCTCAATTGTCCCACAAATCTGGATTTTAGGGAGAAACCATGGGAATCTTCCATTTTAGGTATAGGATGTGTTCAGCGAACTTATGTAAAACACTATGAGGAACATTTTTGTGGAACATTTTAACCCTCTAACAGTGACAAATAGAGAAGATACAAAAAACTGACACTGTGCTTATGTGGTTTAGGCTTTACACCACATAATATAAGTCAAGTCAGTTGTGGTTATAGCTTAAATATTCGATAAATTGGTGGTTGTTGGTAACGAATGTGATGCAGAAGTTTATTTTTTCCATATTGATTAGAAAATGCATAATCTTACTCGTATTTATTTATCGGTTCAAAACTGAATTTAACTCTCTGGTGAGTAATTTTAAGCAATTGCAATAAAAATTATTGAATAACGAATAAATTTCGCTGGTTTCGGTAAAATTCCAACCATCTTTTTTCTGTGTGTACAAATATTTTTTTTGCCGGGTATGGTTTAAGTGTACTAAAAATTATCAAAATACAAGTAGTTGTATTGCACGAGCAGTTCTTTTATCATATTGTATAGTGTTAAGCGAAATCGCTGCCCATTATGCATTGAATTACGGTCTTTAGGATTTTGTTGTCTTTCAAACAATATCGACAAAAAATATTGTTACTTTTAATTGAAACTTCTGTTCAATTTAATTGTTGTTGTGATCAATTTGGTATAAAGTTGATAACAGGAAGTTGTTCATATACTTTATTATTTCTATGTGCTTTTATTGTTACATTTGTTCATCAAGCACATTCTTCTAAATAAATTGTACATGTTTTTATTACAAATTACTAATTTTTATCAGAATCTGTTGTTTGACTTCAACAGGGTGGCGCCTAAGTTGTGCAAGTATTTTTTAAAGCATGCAATTTAGTCAAAATAAATTTCTATGAATTTTCTCAAAACTGCACATAGAGAATTTTATTGGACGAATTTGAATGAAATGTTTCAGTAAACAAAGTAAATCAAAAATTACTTAAATTTAATGAGAAGCTTCAGAGTTTTTATGAAACTAGTTTTTATTGCATATTTACTCGTGAGAGAAAACTGCTAGAGATAGAGCAAAAATACCTAAACTTTGAAAATCACAATAATTTCGCAACAATATCAATAGTGAATGAAATCTGATGTTTTTAGAAAACAAGAATTCAGTAATAGTACAGCAGATTTTTAGTACAGTAAAAATATTTTTTTTAAGTCTAAATTTAATTACAAAGTTCATATAATTTGTTTATGCTATGTGACACATACAAATTTTGGACTTTTTCTTTCCAAATTTGCTTTGATATTTAAAATCGGACCTCGTCTTATATTTAATTTTTTATATATAAAAAACAAACCTTACGCTCAAGAAAATTGTGAAATTAAAAATTGAAAAAGAAGGTTAAATAAACGACAAAAATTTTATTTTTTTTTAAAAAACCTTACAAAATTTTAAAATTTTGATTTGAGCGACTGACTATTTTTACAAAAGTTATTGAGGTATTAATGCGCATTTAAGTTTGAAAAATAGGGCACGGAATTAAACTTAAAACTATGTAAAGAGTTTTCTTTCTATGTAAAGAACACGAATATATTATAGTTAATAAGTTATAAATTTTTTATTGAAAAAATCGGTTAAAAAATGGAAAAAAAAGTAAAATCGCGAATTGTGTAAAATATATGGTCAATTTGAATAAACTGGTTGCATATTCGAAATCAGCACCCCCACAATTATCCTAAATCCACTGCAAAGTTGTGCGACTTATCTTATTTTGTAGAGCTATGATATTTTAAGGGGATAAGTACTGTAACATTAGCATTTTAAAGGGCATATTTGAACGGTTGTCAAAAATTCAATTAACAATATTTTTAATATTTAATTTTTATTTAAAAATTATGTTATTGTAGTATTTTTAAAAAATATCAGCTTTATATTTTCCCAGCCAAAATCGCCAGGGTTGCCACTTCATTATTAGCCTTTTTTAAAAAAGGCAAAATGGGCTGCCACTGTACTGTACTGTACTGCCAATGTAAAGTGATTCTTAATACCAGATAAATTCTCTAGTCCTTATCGTGGCCCGATTTTTATTTTTACAATTTTTTTTAAACAAAGTTGCCACACAAACTTCAAAATTCCAAAAAAGGCAAGAAAAAACAGTTTTACTTGGGAATATAAAATTTATTTGACTGAAATTCAAAAAAGGGCCTCGATAAGGACTACAGTTTTTTGTTGACTACGAAAGAAAAAACCGGATCGAAATCGGTTAACCCACCTTAGATGTAGAGTGGCAGCCGATTTTGAACTCATGGTTGTGAGAAAAATGCGTTTAAAGTCTAAAGTTAATTTTAAGTTAAGAAAACAACAAAATTTCCAAAACTTGTGAATGAAGAAAAGTTATATCTCCTAGCTTACTACATGTCCACCAAATTTGGTACGAATCGTTTAATGGGTATTTTATATATTAAACCTAATAGCCTTGTAAAAATGCTATAATTTTGTACTTTTTTTAATTCATTTCGTATTTTTTCCCCATTTTTATATAAGTATATTGATTACTTTTATAGCTTACATAAAGCCATCAGAACCTGCGCCATATGACGTGTCTTCAACATCCATCAAGGAATCGTCATTGGCTTTTCTTTGAAAATTGCGTGCAATTCTTACATCTTTTGATGTAGTTTTTAGCTTTTTATTCTGACCTGTTATAATATATACGATTTCTAATAAAAATAAGTTAATAAAAATGCAAACAAAAAGTGTTACACACAAATTTACCACATAATATGTACTCTATGTGTGTTGGGACTAAAACCTATTTTACAAAAAAACATGTGGAAATTTAATTTCTTCGAACTTTTCATTGAAATTTTCGAAGCATATAGAGAAAAGTATGCTCCATCCAAATAAAATAAAAAAAAAATCGAATACAAAATTTTTCCTAGAGTTGATACCCCCCTTAATATCCCTTTTTTAAATTAGTAGAATTTACATATATACGGATACAAGTAATTTAAAATATTCTGTCACTATAGTATCCCAACAAACATTTACTATTGAGACCGAATAAGTAACGATTTGATAACTAGTTTATTTCTCAAACATTACCCTTGAGAATAGCTTGGAGAATTTTCATTCTCAATTTGGAAATCATAGCGTTCTCCATAAAAATGGCAGTTAGAGCTAAAGTTTATTCCTCTTTTCTTTATAGAGCCCAATATATGGGTCGATATTGATATAAGATTCAAGTATATTTCAAATCTTTATCTAACCTGATTTTAGTGGAGAAAAAATTTTGTTCTGTAGTAGAGAAAGATTGTTGATAATGAGTTGAGAAATATGTTAATTATCAAATAATACACTAGTCCAAATGTATGACCGACCCCTACTAACTTTGGAGGGCCGACCCACCCATGCCAGTGGCACACCCCCTGGAACCCCCCTGGGGGGTTCCCCATACAAACATTTCAAAAAATCACCATTTTTGGCACTTTACATGAAAAAATCTGCGAAATAGCTATGTTTTTTCTTTTTGTGAACCTCCCATTTTAGGTATAGGATGTGTTGAGCTGACTTTTGTAAAACACTACGAGGTACATTTTTGTGGAATATTCTAACCCTTTAACTCTTCAATGAAAGGGAATTTTTGGCCCCTTTTTAAAAAGGGACAAAAAAGACCCGTAAGTTAAAGAGTTAGAGGGTTAAAATGTTCCACAAAAATATTCCGCGTAGTGTTTTACATAAGTTCGCTAAACACATCCTGTACGTAAAATGGAAGATTCCCATGGTTTCTCCCTAAAATCCAGATTTGTTGGACATTTGAGCACCAATTCTGAATAAGTACGAAAGTGCCAAAAATGGTGATTTTTTTAAATGTTTGTATGGGGAACCCCCCAGGGGGTTCCAGGGGGTTTGCCACTGGCATGGGTGGGTCGGCCATCCAAAGTTAGTTGGGGTCGGTCATACATTTGGACTCGATTGGGGCACTCTAAATGGTTCAAAGTGAGATTTTTCAAAATTTGATACTACGGGTCAAAAGTTGGGACATCAGAATTCGTTTTAGAGGTATGGTTCCCCGGGCAAAGTTTCTTATTTTGATCCCTAGAATACGATTTTCCTTGTCACTTGAGCGATTTTTTTTGCCTCCTCACAAATCGACCCGCCCTAAACCACAGAGTTTAGGAAAAAAAATTATGGGAATTATATAACACATAATTATGTAACAAATATTTGCAGAAATATTTAAAAATCAATTAAAATATTAATTGATTCAATTAAATATTTGTTTAAAAACAATTTTTATTTTCAACATATATTTAATTAGATATTTATGTTTAATAATTTTTTCTGTGTAAGTTCAATATTTTGATTTTGTTGGAGCTTATTGTGGATTTAAAAAGTCCGTTAACGTATCCGCTATGCCGTAGTGGATATATTCACCAGAATCCATTTTTGTAACTGGTGCATCTTTTGGGGGTTTTTTTTAAGTGCGAATGTCTCGAGGAAGGTCCGAGATCTTTTTCGAAAGAATTTATACACATAAAAAACTAAAAACGAATTTTAACAACGAAATTGATTATATCAATTAAAATTTTAATTTTGCACCTATCACTCAAATGATAATATTAACTACTAAAAATTGTATACGATTATTTGAAACAAATTTCGATTAAGTAGTAATAATATCAATTAAAACATTGATTGAAAATAAAAAGATAAAAAAAATAAAAAAATAATATGAAATTGTAAAAAAGTGTGTGTATGTCATGTTTATATATTTGGAGTACTGCATATGTGACGCGCAAAATAGAAAGGGACCTAAGGATAGAAAGGGACCTAAGGTCAGGAGAGCATGGGATCGGTCTCATTCGATGCTCAGATGTTGTCCACTAAAAAAAAAAAAATTGAAATGTGTTAACTATTTAGTTGTATGCACCACAAAACAAAGATAACCTTTTTTGGATGCACTAAATTGTTTATAATATCCCGCACAGAACAAAATTAAATTGGAAACATTTTTTACATTTTTTGAAACAACATTTCAAAGATTTTTGATTATTTTATTTTTATAAAGTGAAGCTCGAGGAATACAGTGGATATTTTAATATGTATTGGTTAATTTGAAGGCTGCCCTATGCTCCTTATATATATATATATATATATAATATATATATAATTTGAAGGCAATTTTCTAGCATAAATATCCAACATGGGCATTTTTCATTAACAGTGAAATTTCATTACCATTAGTTCATACTAATGACAATGAGAAAAATTTCATTACCATTTAATGGTAATGAAATATTTTTCATTAGAAATGAAATGACACTAATGTATAAAAAAACTAATTACAATTGATCAAAAACCATTTGTTTACAAAAAAATTCAGACAAACGAAAACGAACAACGGGTTTGGCCGGGGAAGTTATAAAACATATTTTTTTAAGGAAGATCCATTTAATTCCGTTAAACTTTACCTGGATACAAATAACAATGGAATGGAAAGTAATATTTAATTCCAAATGAGCATGAGCCGGAATAAGTATATTCCATCTTCGATTTCAGCGAGTTTTACTCCATTTTTATGTTATTCTGTCAATGGCAATTATTTTTTTTAATTTACTCATTATCAATGGTAATGAAATTTAAAATCATTGTCATTAATCAATGAAATTAAATTTTAAAATCATTACCATTAATTAAAAAAATGGTAATGAAAATAATTTCATTACAATTGATATTAATGCAATGGTAATGAAATCATCAATTAATTAGTCCACCTAATTAATTAGTCCCATGTATGTAAATATCAAATGATTTTCAAGTAGTTTTCAAATTTAATTCAAAGGCTATACTTTATTATTAGAGAGTGACTTAATAAATACACTTGTTATCCGTGGAAAATCTCAATATTTCTATAAGGCTAGAATTGATGTTTGTTGGGATACTTAAATATTTTGAACTCCTTCAAAACGGACATCTGACGTGGTGATGCAAAATTTGGTACGAAGTGTTACTAATTATCGTCTCTAGTTTCACGTGCTATCCATCCTTCCATCGGCCTGTTCTTGTGCACATGCTAGAAGTCGGAAATATTAAGATATATTGATGAAATTTGACTTATTGAATTATATCGGCTCAAGGGCGAAGCCTATTTGTTTAGATCTAGCGCCTAAATAAAGACAACCGAAAAGTTTTCTGTTAAAATATTTCGCATATGAAGATATTTTAATAAAGTTTGGTACACTGATTCACTTGGACAAAGTCTACTGCTATGTTTAGACTTACTGTCCATGTATAGGCCTCTCAAAAATTGGCCCGTATGCTTGTTTGTGCGCTACAGGTCGGAAATACATATATGTATAAAAAAATTTTTATTGAAATCTTGTGGTCTATATTTGGACTTAGAGTCCATATCGTCTATATTTCATATTTTCTCTTGAATACACCCAACATAAGGCGTATTGAAAATTTCTCAGCGATTTTTTAATTTTCTATCACATTATAGACAAATTTTGACATCATTTAAACCATATAAAGGTCCCCCCAAAATAGACTATTTCCTAAACCTGAAGTCGTAAATGGTATAGTGTCCATATAAGTCCTCCCAAAATAGGCTTTTTCATACGCTACAGGTCTCAAATGTTAAGATTTTGATAAAATTTGGTAGACCGACTTATATCAGCCCAAGGATGAAGCCTATTTATTTTGGTTAAAAACGGTACATATTTAGACCAAATGTCCACATAAAAGTTTCCCAAATTTGGTTTGTTCGTACGTTACAGATCGCAAAAATGAAGATATTTTAATGAAATTTAGTACGCTGAATCACGAGGACCCAATAACAGAGCCTACGGAATCTATATAGTTTGGACCTATCGCCCATATGGGTAATATTTCCAATTTTATCTTAAGTACACCTAAAATTAGGTAAAATCAAAATTTCTTAACGTTTTTATACTTTTATAGACAAATCTTGATGTATGTAAGTACATTTGCAGCCATTCGAATTTCGGATCCAAAGATTAGTTGGCTTTCGTCCAGACTGGTGTAGGGTATGGTCGGCATGCCCGACTTTTACTCCCTTATTACTAATAAGTATATAAGCATTATTATTCCCAAACTTTTAAACTCTCATTCTTTAGCTGCTAAAGTACATACAAGTAACCACTTATATATTGTACCTATCTATTATTTTTGTAACGCAGCGTTTAAGCAGTTGCACAAATGTTGTGTTTTTTTCCACGGTTTATCTTTTAGTTTTTGGTAATGAGAACCTATTGCTTTTATGTATATATATTTTGATATTACATGAATGTGAAGATTAACATTAATGTATTGTATATATATTCCAAAATATTATTAAAATATGATTTTAAGTAAAAGAAATCATAACACTGTATATTCCCAATCTTAAAGACTTCAAATTTGTGAGAGAGCGTACTCAACAGGGATGACTTTGTGTATGCAAATCTCATGAGAGAGAATGATTTTTTGAAAAAAATCCGATAAGAAATCTTATGAGTTCCAAACTAATCATATGACTGCCAAAAAAATCTTAAGCACATGGTTTTTTTTTTGACAGATCCTAGCACTCAATCCTATAATGTAAACTACTCTTAAATAATATTTTATGGACACTCACAAAATTATTTTGTAATAGAAAATTAATTTTTCCATTAACTAAAACCATACATGGGACTAATTAATTAGGTGTACTAATTAATTGATGATTTCATTACCATTGCATTGATATCAATTGTATGAAATTATTTTCATTACCATTTTTTTTAATTAATGGTAATGATTCTAAAATGTAATTTCATTGATTAATGACAATGATTTTTAATTTCATTACCATTGATAATGAATAAATTAAAAAAAATAATTGCCATTGACAGAAAAATGTAAAAATGGAGTAAAACTCGCTGAAATCGAAGATGGAATATGCTCATTCAGGCTCATGCTCATTTGAAATTAAATATTACTTTCCATTCCATTGTTATTTGTATCCAGGTAAAGTTTAGCGGAATGGAATGGATCCTCCTTAAAAAATTATGTTTTATAACTTCCCCGGCCAAACCCGTTGTTCGTTTTTATTTGTCTGAATTTTTAGGAAACAAATGGTTTTTAATCAATTATAATTAGTTTTTTTTATACATTAGTGTAATTTCATTACCATTAGTAATGATTTTTCTAATGAAAAATATTTCATTACCATTAAATGGTAATGAAATTTTTTTCATTGTCATTAGTATGAACTAATGGTAATGAAATTTCAATTGTAATGAAAAATTCCCCTGTATGACTAAAACAAACAAATTTATCCATCAGTATATTGTTATCACCCACAATCAGCAAAATTATTTTGTGTTGTGAATAACACCACAATAACTGCAATGGAAGACAACAGCGAAAATGGGAAACAAATTAAAACCGTGGCCACTATTGTCAAATATTTTTGCCCAGAAAATAACTATATTTGTCAAGAAACGAGCTGGAAAAAATTAAAACGAATTTACCGGGAAAAAGTCTTTAATGTGTTTTTTAGAGTCAAACTTTTCTTTTGTCAGTAAGCAAACAACTTTTTCTAACAAAGTTAAGGCAAAGTTAACACATATTTTATCAGTAAAAACTGCAATATCTATCCCTTTCAGACCCAACCAAAAATTTATTGATTTATTTATTAATGTAAAATGGTATTAAAACTATAAAAATTTCTAAATCTCAATTCATATTTTATGAAATAAAGCGGGCAAAGCCCGCTGCGTTTGTCAGCGTGCCTTAAAGTTTATATAATTCCAGTTTATAGTATAAAAGTAGCAATTCAAGTAAATCCACAAATTTAGTTGGAAAGTTTACTGCGCCGGTTTCCACCGATATATGGAAATATATAAATTGCAGTCTTTTTATACGGTTTTTTGTATTTTAATAAATTTGTTTAACCTTTTTGTAGAGTGTGCTTCAATGCTGAATTTTATATTCCTTGCTTAAAGTGTTTGCACATGTAATTAAAAGGGGCTCTTTATCCTTTTTTGTTCCTCCCCGTATAGTGTCCGAAACCGTAACCGAAAACCGGGTTTTTTAATTTCATAAAACCGACCGGTTTCGAATAATTTCTAAATTCGAATAAACCGAACACCGGTTATTATTTGTCGGTTAACCGGTTTTTTTAAAAGATGTTTTTATCAAAACTATTTTTAAGCTAATCATTCGAAAATTATATATTTCGACCGCGTTTTATTTTTAAAGACTTAATTTCAATAAACGAAACTGCAGTTTTGTTCTCCTTTATATAAAAATAATATCTTTTCACATGTATTCAAACAAATTAGATACAAAAGTCCTTTGTGTGACTAATGAATGTTGCTACAAAAAACATAATTACTTTTTTTCTGCGTAATTAATTAGTTCTATTTAAGAAAAATATACGATTGGATGATGAAACAAAAACTGTTAAATCTACAAAAATTTTAGTTATATTTAAATAAATTTTAGTTGAATATAAATAACGTTCTATCCTGCTAAAACCGGTAGACTTTTTTACTGAATATTAGTAGAGTTAAAATAGCGAAAATAAATAGTAAGTACTGCTGTTTTTTGAAGAGTAGATTGTCTTCCCATTAAAAAAAATATACATTAAATTTTGGTAATGTAATTATTTTTCTGTGTTGTTATTAATTTACTAATTTACTAATATGACTCAAAACTTGCATTATTTACGGTTAGAGCTTTTTATAGAAAGGTGCTAGTTTGATCATTGGCGGACTTAGGCCGGTCTGGGGTGGGCAAAGTCCACCCTAGACTACTTTTTGCCCACCCCAGAATTTAAAAAAATTTACCTATAATTCTTGTTCTTTAATTTTGATGGCAGAAAGTATCACAAATTTTTTTTTTTTAATATCAATTAATTCCGTGTTTTTTGGTTGAGAAAATGTCTTCTGGTTTCCTAGGAAGATAATTTGTCAGAACTAAGATCGAATTTTGTCTTAAATATTTCTTAAATAAGAAATGTTAATTTAAAAATTCTTCTTCTGATTATAAAACTGGCCCTAAGAGTTTTTCTTTAAGAAAAATTATTAGAATCACAGACTCATTCAATAAGCATCTGAAGGCACTTGATACGAAAATAGAAACGGATTTTAATAGGAAAATATATTTTGTTGAAATTTAAATATGTTACAGAAATGAAAATTTTAAGATTTAGTTGATTAAAATATCCAAATTTCATACTAATCTGAGAGTATAGATTGGAATACAGTCCTTGTACGAGATTTTCTTCAAAAAAATGGATGCACTTTTCATAGTTTTTCTATAAAAACATGGAATTTTGAAAATTTTATCAGAAGGGATAGAGCCATTTTTAAAGTTTTTTTGTATGAAAAAATTGCAAGTATAATGTCGAAAGTTTTTTTTAACACTAAGCGTCTGAGAATGGGCAAATAAACAGCCGAACATAAATGGGTCCCTTGCCCACTCCAGAAAAATGATCTAGGTACGCCTATGAGTTTGATGTTTTTCTATTTTTTATTTAGCGCTTTATGGTGAAACCTTTATTTTGATACAGTTTTATCTAATTTAAATGTTTTTTTTATTATTTTCATAATAATGTGATATTAAATTATATTTTAACATAATAATGATTTTTAGCGCTTTTTAAATTTTTGGGCGCATAAATTAGTTGAAAACTACCCAGGTGGAAATTATGTGTGGCAACAAAAAAGAAGCACTGGCAAAGCGCAAGTAGACCGCGGTCTTACAAAAAGAAGTACTGGCAAAGCAATAAATTTGGACGCCTTCCCAACGCTTTAAAAGGGTGAATTCCCAGCACTTGTTTTCCTATAACATTATTTTGTTTTTGAAAAAGAAACTCCAAAAGAGTGAATATTTAAATAATTTTTGACTCCACAATACAATAACTCCAAGAATCGCCTATTTTTAGAGTAATTTAAAATTCTTCAGTGATTAGGGCTCATAATTTGGTGGCAGGGAAAACACTTGATTTTTATGTTTCTTGGTGCTATCTCAATACTTTGCAAAGCATTAAATAGATCGGTGTTATCATTTGGGTGTCAGGAAAGCACTTGAATTTTTTTATTTGAGTGTTGGCAAAGCATTTGATTTTTATGTTTATGGGTGCTTTCCCAGGGCTTGGTAAAGCATTGGCACCACCGTGGTGTTATCATTTGGGCGTTGGGAAAGCGCTGGTAACAAGCACTCATACCACCCATTTCGGTGCTTTGCCAGTGCTGGCCCCTTTGTATTTTTCTACCTGGGTACCTATTTTTATCACATTTATAACTTAGCGCTTTTTTGGGCCTGCCTGCAAGTTTTGTACTTAAAAGGTTGGCATCACTTCATCTGTTGATGTAAACGCAAATAGATTTGCGAAAAGATTTGTTTGGCAATCACATCATCTTATAGGATTTTTTGTTTGATTTATCAGACGTAAAATCAGATAATTTAAATCCCGCTTTAGAAAACAGATTCAGCTGATTTTAGTAGTTGTTTCTGCAGAGTGCTTTTGACTAGTTTTTATTAGCTTTTTCTGCTATTTGTACAAATTTATTTTCATAACAAAAAAAACCGAAACCGGTTTTAACCGGGTTTTTTTTAAGAAAACAGTAACCGAAACCAGTTTTTTCAAAATAGTAATTTTCGAACAAACCGAAAACCGGTTTTCCGAAATGACCGGGTTTTTGGACACTCTATCCCCGTAAAAAACCCAAATATATATAATCATGCCTTAGTGGATGTATGTCTATGTTAAAGGTAGTCACATGCGAAATTTTAAGTACCAAACTTCAGCAGTTTGAGTCATTCAAATTCCATTCCAATTCGCTCCAGTTATCTAATGTTTCAATTTCACTTGTTCCCCCTTCTATTTCATTTCGTTCCATTCCAGATTCCATTTCGTTCCCATTATCTATTATTCCAATCCCAATCGTTCCCCGTTTCATTCCATTTCGCACCCACTGTCTTGGTTTTCGATATCAGTCGTTCCTCTTTCCATTCCATTCCTTTGCAGCTGTTCCGTTCCATTCCTGTTTTTAACTGTAGTGTTTCAATTGCACTCGCTCGCCATTCCATGTTATATCGCTCCCTATTGCAGTTTGTTACATATTCCATTTCATTTCTTCCTTTCCATTTCCATTGCCCACTCGTTCTCCGTTTATTTCCATTTTATCCCATTTGTGTAGTGTTTCAATTCCGCTCGTTCCCCATTTTGTTTCTTAATTTTGGCATTCCAAATACAGTCGTTTTTAAAATTTTAGGTTTCTTTAAGGGGGGCAATTTTCATTTTTTTAACCCCCTTTTTACCACGTTCCTGTCCAAGGTCCCAAAAAATAACTTGTCTATAAGTTAGCCCAGACTCCAAGGCACACATATAAATTTCAGGTTTTTAGCCAAAGGAGTTCGCGCAGTCCAGCAAGAGTTCCCTCTTGATGGCCTGCGCGAAGTTAAAGTTAAAAAAGTGAAAATTGCCCCCCTTAAAGAAACCTAAAATTTTAAAAACGACTGTATTTGGAATGCCAAAATTAAGTAACAAAATGGGGAACGAGCGGAATTGAAACACTACACAAATGGGATATTATTTCCTTTTTGCCCCTCCTAGTAAGAATTTTCAAAAATGCAGTCTTAGCTGTCGTTTACGTTGCAGGAGGAATCTACGTACCGAATTTTAGCTTCCTAGTTTCAGCAGTTTGGCCAGGCCGTCAAAGGGGAGACTTTTTCCCTTTTTATCGTCTTAGTGGACGTCTACGTTGGAGGAGGAACCTAAATAGAAAGTACTTTTTTGGAAAAGATAGTTTTTTTTTGGAAAAGGCCGGACTTTTCCTTGTTGAAAATATACCGTTTCAGTGGAGATCTCCTGCGGAGGAGGAATCTATATTCTTTATTTATTTTTTTCTTTTTTGGAAAAAGTACTTTGTTTCTGGAAAAGTACTTTCCTTTAGAAAATGAACTTCTTG
The DNA here is from genome assembly GCA_949987735.1 of Leucophora obtusa. Classification (NCBI taxonomy): domain Eukaryota; kingdom Metazoa; phylum Arthropoda; class Insecta; order Diptera; family Anthomyiidae; genus Leucophora; species Leucophora obtusa. The sequence goes on from OX465296.1 coordinate 39,782,029, forward strand.
AAAATAATGCTATTTGTGAAAAAGAAACTTTTTGGAAAAAGGTAATTTTCTTTTATAAAACGTATTTGTTTTTGAAAAATTACCTTCAAACAAAGAGTTTTGTTTTTGGAAAAAGGAATTTCCAGAAATTCTCTCTTAGTGGAGGTATCCTTGGATGAAGGAGAAAAGTACTTTTTTGAAATTCAATTTTTTGCTCTTTTTTAAATGGTACTTTTCTTGACAAAAAAAATTTTTTTTTTGAAAATCTTTTTTTTTTTTTGGAAAAACATACTTTTTTGGAAGACGGTACTTATTTTGATCAGTGAAATGGGACGAGATCACTGAAATTGGACGTGGGATATTTAATATAACCTAAAATTTTAACGATATAAAAATATGTTGAACGATATTAAAATACAATATATACTTTAAAAGGTGGTGGGATGGGAAAACGGGTAGTGGCACATCTTATATAACCCAACATTTTTAAAGTGCAATTCCTCCTTTCTTATTGAACGATTTCGGAAAAAAATTTGTACTTTGTCTTTTAATCATGGTTGATAACCGAAACGAATAAGTTTAGATTAATGGATTTACATCAACATTTTAGTGTCAGAGATTCTACATATTTAAGAAAATTTGGTTACTTATTAACACTAATTCGCACAGCCTAAGAATATACACCGCATAAGTTCTCTTCATCCAATCAAGTCGGGTTAAATTTCAATACTATGGTGCTAAGTGCATTTAAGTATGAACTTTAAAATCAACTCTAATTCGTTTCGGTTGCCAACCCTGCTTATAAATGAAATTCCTCTAACTCAGCTACTGTTGAACATATTTCAGCAACATGCATATTTTAGCGAAAAATATAGTAGCTCCTATACAACATTAGACTTAACAAGCCAAAAAATTATAGTCGGTCAAGCCCGAACATGAAACAACCTATACCATATACAATTTGGGTCATATTCCAAAAAGTGACCTATACTTATTAAATGGGCAAAACATTAACGAGACAGAACATGTAGAGAAAAATCTGAATGAAATGACATTATTTTTGGCATTTATAAATATCGGTGCAAACCCATAATACCCTTTCCCCATGGTGGTGCAGGGTAAAAAATGTTTAAACTCGTCTTCTGCTTAACCAAAAAATTGAAAATTATAAGCCTGAATCTTAATTTTCACTAAATTTGTGATCATTTTCCACCTGGGGTCTCCGGAGCTTAAGACCGCTTTTTTTTATATAAGCTTCTAATAGGCATTCGCATCGAAAGTGGCTTTTGAAGATTTATACATTAACAAAAAATATTATGTTTTACTTTCATAGAATAGTTTTACTATCCAAAATAAATTACATTTTAAACTTTAAGATGTGCTAACTAATAAAGTTCCGGGCTTGCACGATACGACAAAGTTCGTTTTCGGTTTAACTAAACCAAGCATAACTGACATCCCAAAAACTAGGCCTAAGGCATGCTAACAACGTAGCGGGCTTTGCACGCTAGTATGCTATAAAAAAGCGCTAAATTAGCGATAAAAAGCACCAAGTTGGTACACTCAATAAATAATTACAATTTCTAGCATTCAGTTCCAGTAAACAAACACATTTGTGAATAGACATGGACAATAAATGCATTTTTATGATGATGTTGATGGTAAAGCCATTCATGATAACATGTAGTGGTGATGTTTACAACAGTGATGGACTAGATGGAGGTGGTAAAATGAGAATAGCTTGATGAAATACTACACAGTTAGTTTGTCATTTCATTTTACAAATGTTGGCCAGTTTGTTTAAATTACGAACATAAACACGTTGTTTTGCTAAGAACCACACATACTCGTATGCTAAAAACGTAAAATGTTAAATAGACCAAAAATTGCGTATATGTTGGCCAAAAACAACATGTGCTCGATGTTTTAGCAGACATACATAAATATACATAGAGAAAACAAAGCCTTTAGATGATAATAAATTCGGTTATCAGCACTAATCTGTTTTCTATGTGCATGTAAGAGCAGCATTTTTTTATATGAAGAAATATTTTTGCTCCCTATTTACATTTATTATGTCGATTATTGTAGCATAAACTTGTGTACCTGTTTAAAAAGATTAGATCCGGTCACATTTGTTTGGATTTAGGTATATGTGATTAAATCTAATTCTATTTAGTATCAAATCAGATCAAATACTGTGAGATATGGCATATGTGTTACGCTTAATGATCAGATCTGATCAGCGCTAGAGTCAAATCTGTTCATATCTAGGGATCTGGAAAATTGGGTGATTCCTATGGCCAAATATGGCTCTATCTGCATCTAGATCGGTTATAATCTGAAAGGATATGTAAAATTTCGCAATCTCTTTATTCAGATTTGTTTTCAAATCCACCAAATAACAATATATGTGACCTTCTCCGAGAAAAGGGACCTAGTGTGTCAAAAAACGGGTTTCGATAAAAATGAGAAAAACATTAAAATTTTATTTTTAATTTAACTTTAAATGCGTTCTTCTCAAAACTTCATTTTCACACACTAGGTCCCTTTTCTCGGAGAAGGTCACATATGAAAAAAAAAATTTAAAAGTATTACCTGCAAAAAGAATTTTTTTTTGTATTTTGATAAGATATTCATTTTTCTTTTATTGATGAGATATTATAAGTCCAGATCAAATTGGATCTGATTGTATGTAGTGCGCTAGATCTGCCGAAAACTGATCAGATCTAATGAGATCTAAATTCGCACGTAGTGCCAAAACAATCCGACTAATAACAGGGTGTTACAAAATACAAAAAAATGGAATCTACTTTTAAAATGAACTAGTGTAAGTTGTAGGCCTGGTTGAGTAAATCACTTTTTTTTAATTTTCATTGTTTTGAATATACTCTCAAAATCTGAAGTTATCGGCAAAAAACGTTTTTCAATACTTCACGGACACTAGGTCATTTATATTGTCACTACAACACCGTATAATTGATAAAAATCGGAAGCTGAAGAAAACATGCACTCTAATGCATATAGGGTTTATCGCCCGATTTCATTAGTGACCCGTAATTTGTCTCATAATATAGGTAGTAGATTTTTCAGAGTTTGTTTCAAAAAATATAATAAGAACAATTTTTCAAAATTATTTAAAAAAAATTTATGAAAATCTATTTCTAGACCACACTTTTTATACCCTACACCACTACGTAGTCAGGGTATAATAAGTTTGTGCTGATGTTTGTAACACCAAAAATATTGGACCCTAGACCCACCTTATAGTATACCGATCGACTCAGAATCACGTTTTATTTCGATTTAACGATGTTCGTCTGTCCGTCCGTCTGTTTGTCTGTCCATTTATTCTTGTGCGCACTCTATAGGTCGCAAATATTAAGATATTTTGATGGAATTTGGTACACCGACCAATGTCGGCGCAAGGACGAAGCCTATTATTTTGGTTATAATCGGTCCATGTTTAGACCTAGTGCCCATATAAGGGTCGCCTCCAAAATTGGCTTGGTTACACGTTGCAGGTCGCAAATATGAAGATATTTTATTGAAATTTGGTACACCGACCTAAGTCGCCCAAGAACGAAGCAAATTGATTTTGGTTAAAATCGGTCCAAGTTTAAACCTAGTGCCCATATAGGGGTCCCCCCAAAATTGGCTTTTGCACACGCTGCAAGTCGCAAATACGAAGATATTTCAATGAAATTTGGTTCGCTGACTCACATGGTCCCAAGGACAAAGCCTATAGATTCTAGATAGGATCGATCCATATTTGGACCTATCGCCCATATGGGCTATATTCACGATTTTATCATTTTATAGAAAATTTTGACACAAGTCCCATTTTAACCCATTCGAAGTTCGAATCCAAACATTAGTTGGCTTTTAACCAGACTGGTGTAGGGTATTGTATAGTCGGCATGGCCGACTTTAACTTTTTTGCTCATTTGATTTGGACAACGTTGTGGAAACGTTGGAAAGTCAGTGCCAACCAACGGTTGGCCGCTGATATAAATCGGGTAACAGGACAATACTGATAAGATTGTTATTTGCACATTTTTCCAATGCATAACCGACCATCGCCAACGATTTGCCAACATTGTGCCGATCGTATTTTTTTGTTTCTTCGAAAATGGGCTCACCTACGATTTCATTAAAGTGAGTTTGAACTCCGTGAAGAATTGTTTAATGAAATTATTTGTACCCTACACCACTACTTGGACAGGGTATAATAAGTTTGTGCTGGTGTTTGTAACAACAAACAATATTGGACCTAGACCCACCTTTTATTATACCGGTCGGCTCAGAATCACTTTTTGTTTCGATTTGGCTAAGTCCGTATGTCCGTCCTTCTAGCTGTCTGTATTTTTGTCCGCACGCTATAGGCCGCAAATAATAAGATATTTTGATGAACTGTGGTATATCGATTTATGTCGGTTCAAAGGCGAAGTCTACTGATTTTTGTTTAAACCGCCCTATTGCCGATATAAAGGTCCTCCAAATTGGCCTTTTCCCACGCTACAGGTTGAAAATACCAAGACATTTTAATGAAATTTGGTAAGCTCATTCACATGGGTTCATGAACAAAGCCTATTGGTTTTATGTACAATCGGTCCAGTATTAGAAGATATGCCCATATAAAGGTCCCCCAAAAAGGTATATGCTCGCACTCTACAGGTCGCAAATATTAAGATATGTTGATGAAATTTGGTACATCTACTTATATCGGCTCAAGGACGAATTTTTTAGATTCTTCAAATTGGCCCGTGTTTGGACCTAGTGCCCATATAAAGGTGCACCCAAAATTGGATTTTTCGCACGCTACACGTCGCAAATACCAAGACTTTTAATGAAATTCGGTACATGCGCCCAAAGACTTGGCCTGTTTATTTTAGATAGGTTGTTTGGATAAATCGTCCATATGGACTACATTTCCGATTTTAAAATTTCTTACCGTTTTTCTATTTTTTTACCATACTATAGACAAATTTGCGTCAAAGTCCGTTTCAAATTATCCAAAACGTGAGTTGGCTTTTAAACAAACTAGTGTAGTATCATATAGTCAACATTCTCGACATTAATTTTTTACTAGTTTCTTTTTAGCATTTTAACAAATTTTTGACACGAATCCATTTCAACCTATTCCAAATATTAGTTGGCTTTTAACCAGGCTGGTGTAGTCTACATGTCCGACTAACTTTTTTACTCGTGTAATTGAAACGACTATTCGTTTAGAATAATTATTTAAATTTTAAATTATTTGTTTTGACATTAGTTGTGTTTGTGCACTAAGCTATCAACGTTGGTTTATGTCATTCTCATACAAATTTGACATAAGGCAACTTTTAGTGTTAACTCTTAAAGTTACTGATGTCAAATTTTAATGGGAATGAGATAAGCAAATGTTGATAGCCGCAATCACTCACGGATTCAGAAAAAGGGTTGGGCTTGGGAAGTAAAAATGTTTTAATAACTTTTTTACTTCCATAATAACCATTTTTTTTTTAATTTTTTATTGAACATTTTTATTTTGGCTCAAGATAATATCTCAACTTTTTTATACGAAGACAATGTGGACTTACCTTTAGCCATATTTTTTGGTATAAATACACTTTCAATTCAATCGAGTTTTTTGATTACAGTAGTTTTGATTTAACTGCCTTCTTCTTAAGTGCACTTTTCCTATAAATGCACAAAATTTTGGTTTCGTTTTTATTTTAACAAATTATGTACGCACATTTTGTACATGTGCATTTAAGATAAGTGGCTCATATTTGTGGCAGTTGTACATTATTTTCATAAAAAAGATCACCGTTAGCTGCCTCTTGTGTTTTGCTTTATTTTGCAATTCTAGGAAAAAAAAAATACGCACATAAAATAAAAGTGTTATCAACTTTTTTTGTGACAAAAATATCATACTTTAGTCCTTTTTTAATCATAAAAATTGCAAGATCTAGTGCAAAGCACAAAGTTGTCATAATTAGCTTCATTTTATTTGTTCGTTTTCAGTCTATATGAAACCGTTATTTGTTGTTGTTTTATACCTGCACATTAAGGCCAGTAAACAATTTGACTTAGCAATGTTTTTGGCTTATCTGCACAAAAATTCGTGCAAAAGTTGGTTGTGGAGCTATGTCAAAACTACTGTATAAAATTTGTTTCTACCATGCTGAAAGTGAAAAATATTTTTTTAGCCATAATTTAAATTGCCATAAAACGTAATTTTTCTTTTACAAAAAATTAAAAATGTTGGTAACAACTAATATATGTGAAAATCATTAGGGAGTGTGTTTTAATTTGAATTAAAATGTTTTAGGTACGCTTAAAATATTTTGAATGGAAAGAACTCGGAAAATGTATTTAAAAACAAATGAAATTTCACTTGAAAAGCGAACAACACTCAAAATAATAAGTCTGTTGGCTGAACAGAAAAATTGTTTACTTTATAAAAATATATTCCTCTTGTTTGGCTAAAAATAAAATTAGTTTATTTTAAAATATTTTTGGTTAAATTCAACAAATCTAAATTTACGTAAAATATTAGTAGAACTACAGTTTAAAATTACTACAGTCGTAAAATTGTAAATACAATTTGTTAAATTTTATTAATTTTTCTCTTGATCCAAAAGACATATTATTTTGAGTGTATGTATTCTTAGTATTTTATGTTGTTTGTTTTTTATTAAAGTTAAAATTTACATTTTTCTACAAATGTTGATGCTGCGGAGTATTAACACACCCTATTATTTACATGAGGTAGGTTCGAGAGCGATTTCGAGGAAGCAATTTTTATGAACAGTCGCGGTGACCCACGTGACTATTTTATAGAAATGTATCAATCGGAAGCGTTACAAGACCTGGCCTATTTGTGTTATTGGGGTGTGTTAATACTTCATAGGATCGAAAATTTCGTCCGTTTTGCTCAATCTCGCTTAGTGTTCGAAAAAGTTAATTCCTTAGGGAATTAAAAGAAAAAATGTAATTCCTTAGGGAATTAAACGAAAAAATTGATTCCTTAGGGAATGAAACGAAAATTTTAATTCCTACAGGCAATTAAGTGCACATTTGAATGACTATTTCCATTGGATAATTTTGAATCAGCGATATCGCGAAAACCGTTCCTCTATTTGAAGTTTAGACTTCATATTCTGAATTATCCCCAAAATATTTAATAGATTTGATATATCGTATTCTATGGTAATAAATTTGTATTTTTTTATATTTGAAATTTAAAATTTTTATTGACTATAGCCGTAACTTTAAGGTCATTTAGGGACTTTAAGATCAAAACTTTCTTATTTTTTTTTGATTGCATAAACTTCTAAAAGGTAATCACATTGATGGGGCCTTAAGCAGCTGGAAAATTCGAACGTCCTGCAATTTGAAGCTCCCTAGTACATATAGTAATAGAAAAAATCTGTAAAAATTTTAGTTAAATTACAAAAAAAAATTTAAAAATTACCTTGCAGAAAAAACTGCTAAAATTAACTAATAACTTTGCTAAGGATTAGTAAAATAGCAACAGCAAAAATAAAACTGTTTATTGTACAGAATTTTAGTTGTATTTGAGTTACATTTTAGTAAATCGAAAATAACAATATAATCTGCTAAAACAGCAAATAATTTTTCTAAATAATTATTAGGATAAAAAAACCATAAAAAAAATTGAAAATTTTAAAAACCTTTTTTTTAAATTTTTTTTAATGCAATTAAAAATCTACCCTTCTGAAATCAGAAGTTTACTACTTTTTATGCCCTATACCACTACGTGGAGAGGGTATTATAAGTTTATGCTGCTGTTTGTAACACCAAAAAATATTGGTCCTAGACCCACCTTATAGTATACCGATCGGCTCAGAATTTTTTTTTAATTTCGATTTAACGATGTCCATCCGTCCGTCTGTCTGTCCATGCATTCTTGTGAACACTCTACAGGTCGCAAATATTAAGATATTTTGATGAGATTTGGTACACCGATTTATGTCGGCCCACGGACGACGCCTATTGATTTTGGTTGAAATCGGTCCATGTTTATACCTAGTGCCCATATAAGGGTACCCCCCAAAATTTTATTTTTTACACGCTCCAAGTCGCAAATACGAAGATATTTCATTGAAATTTGGTACACTGACCTATGTTGGCCCAAAGACGAAGCCTATTGATTTTGGTTAAAATCGGTCCATGTTTAGACCTAGTGCCCATATAAGGGTCCCCCCAAAATTGGCTTGGTTACACGCTGCATGTCGAAAATACGAATATATTTCAATGAAATTTGGTTCGTTGACTCACATGGTCCCAAGGAAAAAGCCTATTGATTCTAAATAGGATCGGTCCATATTTGGAACTATCGCTCATATGGGCTATATTTTCGATTTTCTCTTCTTTTATGATTTTATAGAAAATTTTGACACAAGTCTTTTTTAACACATTCAAATTTTGGATCCAAACATTAGTTGGCTTTAAATCAGACTAGTGTAGGGTATTATATAGCCGACTTTAACTTTTTTACTCGTTTTAGCAAATATTTCTGTTCATTTTAGACAAAACAACAAAAAAAATTTTAGAAACAACACTTTGGTTTTGCTATTTTTAGTCAACTAATATTTAGAAAAATTTTCTTCAGTTTTTCCAGTATAATTTGTCATTACTAATTAACTAAAAGTTAACTCAAATATGGCTAAAATTCTGTAAATTTAACAGTTTCATTTCTGGAGTTTTCATTTTACTAGTATTTAGCAAAACAAATCTGCTAGTTTGAGCAGTTTTCTGCAAGGTAATTTTTAACAAATGTATTAGTAGTTTTTTGTGCTATTTTTATAGGTTTATTTCTGTAGTGTAGTATATGCATTTGAATTTGAGTGTAGTATATGCATTTGAAAATGAAATGCATCATACGTTGCATATTAATTGTGGCTTATGGTCCGACAAACAATTATGACCTCTATACGTTAATTGGTCATTTTATGTGTGGACTATTTGTGTTTTAAATCCTTAGTTTTCATTATTCTGTTATGTGGCACCACGTAATGTCCAAAACAAAACACTTGAATGTTTAGTTTGATGGCAAACCACAAAATACTTGTGGTTAATAGTAAGGATCTTTTAAATATGTCATTTTATCTGGTTTGAATTTTGTTTATTTTGTTAATAATTCATGAAGTTGAAAAACACTTAAGACCACAATATGTTTTTTCTTAAAGCGTGTTTAAACGATTAATTGATACATTATTTGTTCAGGTTTCATTCATAAAACACTTAAAGAGATCATGTTAACCCTTTCATGCCCCAATTTTAATGGCTGGGAATTTTACGACCAAACTTCTTGGAAATATAGATCTATGCCAAAGAAATATTTTTTATTATTTTTATAGCTTTGCAGCATCGCCTAGCGGAGGTATTTGAAATTAAAGTTTAAACGTTAACATGCTGCCTGTTCCAAGCGGGTTACGAGTTTTTAGAAATTTTATTTTTATATTATTATATTATATTATTATATATTTCTGCTATTTGCATTCTACTAATTTTAGCTTACAAATAGCAAAAATTTTGTAGACTTAACAGTTTATTTTTGCCTTTTTTAGTCTACAAAAATTTTCTGCAGATTTTACAGTACAATTTGCTATTTTCAATTAACTAAAAATTAGCCTAAATATAAATAAAATTCTGTAAGTACAATTTGTCATTTTCAATTAACTAAAAGTTTACTTGAATATAACTAAAATTCTGTAAATTTAACAGTTTTATTTTTGCTGTTCTTATTTTACTAAAATTTAGCAAAAAAAACTGCTGATTTGAGCAGTTTGTTCTGCAACATCATTTTTAACTAATTTTTAGTTGCTTTTTCGGCTATTTGTTAGTTACTTCTTAAAATTTATTTAACTGTATTTTATGTTGAGTTAGACCTAGAAATTTATGTGTAAAAAAAGTATGTTTGAATGAATTTAGTGTTCTGATTCCACTCGTTTCCCGTTCCATATCGTTCCATTTGCCGTTACATTTTATTTGGTTTCTTAATTTCAGTGTTCCAATGACAGTCGTTCTTTAAATTGTAGGTTTCTACCCAAAGAGGTTCGGGAGGCAGTTAAGGGAGAAAATTACCACACTTGTACTACCATTTTCCCACGTTCCCGCCGAAAATTTAAAAATTGGATTACAAAAACCTAAAAACCAAATTTGAAATTCCTGGTTCAAGCCGTTTGGGGAGACCGTCAAGGGGGAGCCTCTTCCCCTTGCTGCCCCTTCCTGTAAAAACTTCCATAAACCCCGTCTTAATAAACGTCTATCACAGAGGTGGAACTTTGACAACAAATTTAAACTCTTTAGCTTCAGAGTGGTACTTTTCCCGTTTTTGAACCTCCATTTTTAACATATTCCTGTTCAACTGCCTTATTGTAGTTAGCCCATGCTTTAAAAACACATATTTTAAATTTTAGATTTCTAGCCAAAGGGGTATGGGCAGGTCGTCAAGGTGGAGACTCTCCCATTTTTGCCCCTCACGGTATGAATTTCCAAAAATCTTGTCTTAAAGGACTGCTGGGAGGAGGAACCTACATGCCAAATTCCAACTTCCTTTTTCCAGCAGTTTTGTCTGGGCCGCCAAAGGGGAGACTTTTTCCATTTTCCACTCCCGGCAGGAATTTCCAAAAATCTTTACAATTTGACAATAAGCAGTCAAACAACCTTTGTACACGTGGCGATACAAAATATCAGCATTTTTAGACAAATCGCACAACAATACAAAAGTAAAAACAAATGAGATATTTCCACAACGAGGGCATAACGAAAAAACATAAAGAATTAACCAAATATATCGCCTATTGTCAGTTATGATGGAGAGTGCATACAAAAATTATGATTTTAGCAAATTGTTCCAATTTAAAACTTCTTTAGGGCCATAATGAACAAAACGCATATCCAGCGTTCGAATCGTGAGTTATGGTCTTGAGTTCATACAAAAATTAAATCGAAAAAAAGAACCTTATTCGAGCTATTATTAACATTAAAAAAAGTTAGACAATTCGGTCCAGTTGTTACTAGTGGACTTATACCGACTTTACATACATATTTCGGCAAAAGTGGGCGTAAAAATTTGCGTGGTAGTTAAACTTGTACGTGACATTATCCGAGGATTAGAAATCATTTGTAAAATTTAAGCGGAATCTATGTATAAAGAAATAAAATTTTTTTTATAGCGCGAATTAGGGTAAATAGTAATTTTAGATATATCGGAAAAATGGGCGTAGATGTGGGCGTGAACTATTTTTCTTTCCCTAAAAACTTTATTCGCACTATTAGAAACATAAAAATGGATGGATTTTGTTTAGATTCGGTCAATGTTTTGACCTAGTGCTGGGCATGCTCGCAATTTATAGTTCGCAAATATTTAGACATTTTGATGATATATGGTGCACCGATTTACACTGGCCCATGGAGAGTCCGTTTATTTTGGTTAAAATTGGTCCATATTTAGAGCAAGTGCCCATATAAAAGTCAGGTCGCAGATACGAAGATATTTTAATGAAATTTTATACGCTGACTCACGCACGTCCAAGAACAAAACTATTAAATATATGAACTATATGTCCGATTTTCTCTTAAACACATCTAACATTAGGATAAATCAAAGTTTCTTACCGCTTTTATAATTGTGGATAACACTGTTCAAGTTTTTAACACGAAATTTGTGGTACTAACGTGAAAACTATATGGTTGTGTTTGGATGAGCCCCCTGACTACTACTCCACCGATGAAAGTGCCAATTTGGCTCATTGGGAAAAATTTATGGCGTTTTTTTTGAATTTCGGTCAATTCGTCAATTTTTGACCATTTTCAGCCCATTTAAGTCGCTTTTCCTGTATTCAAAATTTCTTGTGTTATCTTTATACGGCTCACAATAACTATTTCTACCATTAGAACGCACATTTCAACTGAGAAAATCTAAATTTTTAGCCTATTTTCATGATTTTTGCCCATTTTTCATCGATTTTCCCCATTTTTGTGCTGTTTTTATTCGCTTTTTTGTAGTTCTTGCGCAAACTTATCGACATAATTCTTACCGTTTTTCCTTTTTACAATATATTATGCAATATTATTGCCATTTCAAGCAACTCAACACACTTTTTAAATACAAAAACCATCGTTTTTTACGCTTTTTCGGATGATTTTCGGTTTTTTATTGATTTAAATAAATTTTTTGTGGTTGAATACATTTTTTCGGTATAAAAATTAATGGAAATGCGTGTTTCTCCGTATTAATGTAATTCATTTTAAATTGGCAATTGAAATAGAGAAATAAGCAATGGAATATCATTCGTTATCCTCCAATTCCATTAACAAATTCCAGCAAAGATCTGCCAAAAGTGAATCTAATTTTTTTCCACTATACCAGTGTTCCAACTGTGCTGATACCTGGTGGAAACGTTCCCCATGCTCGTTTGATTCAGACGGCAACTGACGCTCGAAGTGATCCTGGTGGTGATGCATGAAATGCACTTTCAACGACATTCGAACACCGATGTTTTTGAAAGATTGCAGCATATCATCAACAATGGCATGCCAATTGTCCACTCGATGAATGCCGAGAACTTTTTCGATCACTGCTTTCAGGCTATCCCAAGCGATGAGTTCCTCCTTTTGAAGGACATTGTTGAAGTCTTCATCCTTCATCAGTTTGCGAATGTCTGGGCCATTCAACACACCTGAAATAAATATATGATTTTATATAAAACTTTCAAGAATACTTCATCTTTGTTTGGCGGAAAAAGAATTCCAAATATTTATTTACCTTCTTTAATTTTCGCTTCACTCAAGCGTGGAAAAATGTACTCCAATCGTCCAAAAGCCAATCTATTTCCACGCACCAGTAACGCTTTGATGAAATTCTTCATTAACCCAAGTTTAATGTGCAATGGTGGCAGCAATACCTTTTCCATCGGCACCAACTCCTCGTGGATAACGTTCTGCTGCCCGATTAGACGATTTGTTCTCGGTAACCAATCTCGTTTTTGATACTGTGGTGTATATCGCGAATCCCACGTACACAAGTAGCACATATTTTTAGTGTAACCAGTTTGAAGGCCACAGATAAGTGCAACCACTTTCAAATCAGCGCATATTTTCCAACAATGTTCATGGTATTTCATAGAATCCAAGATTAGTTTCATGGAATCATACGTTTCCTTTGTTTTCACGGCAAGCGCGATTGGCACAGAGTTTTTTGTATTATCGAAATATAGCAGCACAGCCTTGAGACTGCTCTTCGATCCATCGATGAACAACCGCCATTGGTCACATTGTACGTGTAATTCATGGCCGACATCAAACCATCGATATCATTACAGTACGTAAATGAATTGTTTTCGTTGCTAATAAAAAACGGTAGAAATTTATGCTGTCGACCACGCGAACCAAATACTTTAACTTCTGGTGACAGGATGTTCACAGCTTTAAGATGTTGAGCAAGAATTATGGTTTTATTTTGTGACAACTTTAGTTGTCTTGACATTATGTTCAAGCGCTGTTGTGTAACTTCAATGTGTTTGCATGGTGGCGTAATATTTGATGGCTGATACACTCATAGAAAAAAGTTTGTAGAAAATTTAGTAAACCTGTTAGTACTTCAACTTAACGAATTTTTAACTAATTTTTAGTTAAAATTTAATTTTTAGTTAATTTTTTTGCTACCTCCACATTACTAACTTACAAATTTTTTTGCTATTTTTTTTTGCTGAATTTAGTTACTAATTTTTAACAATAAATTTGCTAACTGTACAGTATTTTGCTGAATTTTAGTTACTAATTTTTAACAGAAGATTTGCTAATTTTACAAATTTTTTGTAAACTAAACCACCAATTTTGGAGCGCTTATAAACAGAATGTTAAATGACTCATAAAAATTACTGTATATTTTTAACTCGCCAAAAATAATGCAAAAAGTTTTTAAATAAAGCTAAATTGAAATGGTTGAAAATTTGTCCTACTCATAAAATATCTAAATTATTAAAATTTATGAGAAAGGTTTCTATTTATCGTAATACATTAATTTTCAAAGATCAAGGTTTATTTTGGACGAACCATTTTAATATGAAAATTGTGATTAAAAGTATCTCTGGGGAGCAAGTGGAGTTTACGGGGATGACCCTAATTTGTTTCCCCCAATATTGTAGTTTTTAAGCTAATTTAAAGAATACGATATTTTTAATCGGCCACACCTTCTTTCCTGTGGGTGGAGCTTTAGAGGTGAAAATGGAAACTCAAATAAATGCGGAAGTACATATCCGATCAGCAAACAATGAAAATCAAAAGAAGGGTCTATGAAATACATTTTGTTATGGTTAACATACTATTGTCTATAAATATTACCACTTTTGCAAAAAATCATTCTTGGGAAATTTTCATTGGCATTGAAATATAATTGGCATTACTTTATCTCAATGTCAATGCCAACAAATTTCATCACCATTCAATGCCAATGAATTTTTTTTCAATTTGCATTAATGAAAACAATGGTAATGAAATGTACACATAATTGAAGAAAAAACATTATTAAAACATGAAAACAAATACTTCTTTCATCAATTATAAATGGGCATTTAGGCATTGAACAATGCCAATTGAAAAATTTCACTTAACTGACACATTCAATAAACTAGTCCCAAGTATGTTTTTACATACACATTTATTTTTTATTTATTAATTTTCATTTCATTTGCTCCTTTTTTACCTCTTTCCAGTCCACTAGTAATCTGCAAAAGTTTTGTTGATTTAGAAAATTTTATCAAAAATTTTGTAGATTTAACAGTTTTTTTTTTGCTATTTTCATTCTGATATTATTTAGCAATATTTTGCTGATTTCAGCAAGTTAAATTGTTATTTGCAATTAACAACAATTTAGCTCAAATATTACTAAAATTCTGTAAATTTAACAGTTTTTTTTTGCTGTTTTCATGTTATTAATATTTAGCAAACTGATTCTGTTAATATTAGCAGTTTTTTCTGCAGCATCATTTTTAACTAATTTTTAGTAACTTTTTCTGCTATTTTTACGGACTTATTTGTATGAATGTACAAAGAAAAATTCGATTCTGGCTCCGAAAAAAAAGATGGTGGGATGTATTCTTCAGTTGGACTCGGTTTTCTCGGGATTGGCACTGGCGGAGAATGGGGAATAGTGGTTTGTATTTTTAGTATTTTTACATACGTAGCACATGTTTTTTTCGTGGTCGACTGGCTCTGACCAAATCATCGGCATTCCATATGGCATGCTTTCCCGTCGACCTGTTCGCCAATCATACAAACGTGCTACACACGATGAACAAGCTATTTTAGGCACCCAGTCAACATTACGAATCACTGGATTATTGAAGTACTGCTCGCACAATGTTGCAATTTCATCAGTAATTTTTTTCTTAGACGACATAATGGTCCACTTTCCGCACATATAACAGTAATGATTGAAGTTTTTCAGGCATTCATCCATTTTTTACCGTAAAAATTAATCACTTTAAACTGGAAACTTTATTTATACTTTTATTACTTTTTCGTCACTTTAAAAAAATCGTACCTTACGCGTTCGGAGACACTTGTTGAATGACAAAAATCGATCAATGAACATCTATAAATACTACGTAAGTTTCAATATTTTACTGAGAGGTACTTATGAATTGGCGAATCTTTTAAGGGTGGCTATATACCTGATTCGTGTGTGTTTGTGTAAAAAAAATTTGTGTAAAAAAATCATGCAGGTAGCCAACGAAAAAAACCCAAATAATTAAAAAAGTACACTTTCCTTTTTTCCTTTTAATTGTCCACGCACATTACCGAAAAAGCGTAAAAAACGATGGTTTTTGTATTTAAAAAGTGTGTTGAGTTGCTTGAAATGGCAATAATATTGCATAATATATTGTAAAAAGGAAAAACGGTAAGAATTATGTCGATAAGTTTGCGCAAGAACTACAAAAAAGCGCATAAAAACAGCACAAAAATGGGGAAAATCGATGAAAAATGGGCAAAAATCATGAAAATAGGCTAAAAATTTAGATTTTCTCAGTTGAAATGTGCGTTCTAATGGTGGAAATGGTAATTGTGAGCCGTATAAAGATAACACAAGAAATTTTGAATATAGGAAAAGTGACTTAAATGGGCTTAAATGGGCTAAAAACGGTCAAAAATTGACGAATTGACCGAAATTCAAAAAAAAAACGCCATAAATTTTTCCCAATGAGCCAAATTGGCACTTTCATCGGTGGAGTAGTAGTCAGGGGGCTTATCCAAACACAACCATATGGTTTGCACGTTAGTACCATTTTACAATTTGAACAGTGTAATTTTATTGACAAAAACAACTGTCACGTAGAAACTATCAAACTTTTTTCAGTGCTTATTTGATTAGGATAACTGTGTTTGTAGGTACCACTTATGGCTAGCTTTCATTATTAGGGAAGGTACTTTTTTAGAAAAGGGTACTTTTTTGGGAAAAGGTACTTTTTTTGTAAAAATGCTACTTTTTTTTGGAAAAGAGTACGTTTTTTTAGAAAAGGTATCTTATTTTGGAAAAGGTACGTCTTTTGGAAAAAGGTACTTTTTTTTGGAAAAAGGCAAATTTTTGGCAAATGGTATGTTCTCTTTTGGAAAAAGGTCCTTTTTGTCCCCTTTTTTCCCCACCTGGAAGGAATTTCCAAAAATGCCGCCTTAGCTTTCATCTACGCTGGAGGAGAAATCCACAAAGGTACCGAATTTTAGCTCCCTAGTTCCAGAAGTTTGGGGAGACCGTCAAGGGGGAGACTTGTCCCCTTTTCGCACCTCCCTGTAGGAATTTCCAAAAACACATCTTATTGAATGTCTAACACAGAGTAGGAACTTTCATACCAAATTTCAACTTCCTAGCTCCAGCGGTTGGGGTCGTTAAGAGGGGCCCTCCAGTTTTGAAACGTCCCTGTCCAACATTCCAAAAAGTACTTTTCAGAAAAGTTAGCCCATAGTCCAAGGAACACATATTTTAAATTTCAGCTTTCTAGCCAAAGGTGCTTCGGCAGGACGTCAAGGGGAGACTTTTCCCCATTTTTCCCGTTCCGGTAGGAATTTCAAAAAATCCGGTCTTAGCGCACGTCTATCTTGAGTCAGTGAGTCAGTCACTCACGTTGTTCTTTTATATATAGAGATTAATTCAGCCTATTTAAAATTTGAAGTAAAAATTTCAAACGGTTCTCCAGTTATTACGCTTTTATGCATCGGAGACACAAATTGTGTTGCCACCCAGCAAAACCTTGGTAATATGTTGGTATTACAGAACACATTACCTGGTAATACCATACCCCTTACCATTGCATTATTTCATAACTAAAATGTAATGTCTTACGTATAATGTGCTGCATAACTACTGTGTAGTAATATCAACTTATTACCAATGATATATTTAAACACCTCAAAGAAAAGAGTTACTTGTAATACACAACATGAGTTCTAAATAATAGCAGCGACTTATTACAGATGGGATATTTTAAAACCGTAAAATAAGGAGTTACTTTTAATATGATACGTGATCACTTAATAGAAATATCCACTTATTACCGATGGTGTATTCAAATACCTCAAAATAAGGAGTTATTTGTAATGCGATACATGAGTGTTATTTTCTATTTAAAATATTCGATACAAATAATTTTCAGTATCGGTTATGTAAGTGGTTACGTAACTCCTCATGTAACATTAAAGTAACATGTTCTTATGTTGTTACCTAGCCCTCTTTTGGAAAGTACATACCTCCAATGACATGCCCTTGTTAAAATAATAGCTGTTGGAATAGCAAAGTAAGAGGTTACATACCTTAATTTCTTCTTACAAACCTTATTACCAGGTAATAGAAAGTTTTGCTGGGCAGGTTAATTGGGCACAAAATCGTCAAATATTTTTGAAAAAATCGTCAAAGTCGTCATTGCGTTTTAAAATATCGTCCAAATATTGTTAAAAATCGTCAAAACTTTAACAATCAAATATTTTTACGATTATAACCAACGACTATATAGACTAAAGACAAACCACCAGCCTCAACTGCTGTTAAAAAGTCTCTTTAATTTTATATGCAAACTGGTTTTAAGAGAAACAGTTTTTAGTGTTTTTTTTTAACGCGTATTTTTTAATATTAATAAGCAAAATTTTGTACTAATTACACAGTACAACAGCCAATCTGGGGGGTGAGAAATTCCAAGTCAGGGTGATGGTACTAGGTCAGTATAGTAAAACCCTCAAAGGGTTTGGCGTTCGTATGTGTCATTTTTTTTTATGACCTTTTAAATTTTTTCCTTATCTTGATGTTTTTTCGCTTAGTTATAACATTTTGGCAAAAACGTAGTTTAACATAACTCGAGAACCACTTGTCCGATTTTGATGAAACAAATTTAGAAAAATTTAGAATTACAATTTCTTTAATCCGTTCATATAACGTTTTTCTTTATAATCAACAGTTTTGCCGGTAAAAATAAATTTGTGAAGAAAAAAAAATATTTTTTTGCCTAAAAATTAAAATTTTTTTTTTTTAAATTCATAAAAAATCCAAAACGGAAAAAAGGATCAAGTGTTATTAATTTCATGTAAAGTCACATAACCTATAAACAAAATTTAACGCGTTCTGCTTTTATTTACAATTAAGTGAAGGTATCCCATTTTGACAAGAATATTGATATTTGTTTTTATTCAAAAAAGTGTCATTTATCGCCTTTTTCATAAATTTTCCCCAATAACTCCAGACTTCTGGCCATAAACTATTAAAAAAATTAAGTAAACATTTTTATAATTTTTTATTTTTATTTTATTTATTTATTTTTATTTATTTTAATAAATATTGCCTAGACTTTTTCGATGGTGGTTGTTCGGGACTAGTGGCATCGCATTCATCGCTATCATCAGTTTCTGAACCACACATAATGTCAATGTGTGACTCCACTGTTGGCCCTTCTGCATCTCCTGAAAATTCTTTATCATCAAGATCATCCTTGTCTTGCCACACTAACTTACTCCACCAGCAAATTTCCGCAATTATTGCACTCGGCGACTTTTTGCCTCTATATCTGTAAGTTTTTGTTTTATTAAAATGAGTTTGAAAAAATAAAAAATCAGTATTACCTCATTTCAAATGGCATAGCAACTTGATGATAGCGTTCACCGTGTGCTGTGTTAATTCCAACTTGGCAACAATTGAATCAAGCTTATTTTGATTTATTAAAATTGGCTCATTGGATACTGATGGCTCATATGGGGAATCATCACGTGCATGATATGTCGGAGCAGTCGTAGAAGAGAAAATATCTGGGCTAGAAGCTTTTGGCACAGGAATGTGGTCCGAATGAGGCAATGGTGTTGCGGCACTTGCAACACCAACGTAATTATACGATTTTCTTATCCTTTTTGCGGCTCCTTTATTCGCACATGCATAGCAATTCAATGGATTATGACCTTCGCCAGGATTAGTCCAAGTCATTGGGATACCGAATGGCATACTTTCACGTCTTCTATTTTTCCAATCCATTAGACGGTTGTAGCAGCTTTTACACACTATATTTGGTACCCAATTTTCGTTCACTATAACATTTTGGTTGAAGTACATCTCGTATGTTTGAACAAAATCAGTACTGAAATTTCCCCTTTTTTTATGTGTTGAGACATATTGACCACAGCAGTAGCATAAGCTATTTATATCTGGCTTGCACAGTTCCATATTCTGTTCTCTTTTGTTCACTTTTAAAAAACTGGAGAAAAATCACTTTTACTGTTCGCGTTCGTCGGCACTTGTTGAATGACAAAAATCACAGAACCAGTGTGAGAAAGAGAAGAAGTATAATGACAATGCATGTTTTATGTGAACATTACAGAACCAGTGTTGCCACATCAATATTTCTCTTTTAGTACAGTAGAAAAATATGAGAGAGTTCGGCTTGTGAGTGTCAATGTTTTCTCCAAATAATGTTGTGCATATCTGGAGCAAATTTTTGAAATTCATACATTTACCTAATTGTGAATAAATGAGAAACGCGTGCATCGATTTTCATGATCTATGCCTTTTTTTGCTCATGAGTTATGTGACTTTACGCGAAAGTAATTAGTTTTGGCACTTTTTTCCATTTTGGATTTTTTATGAATTTAAAAAAAAAAATATTTAAATTTTTAGGCAAAAAATACTTTTTTCCCTTCATACATTCATTTTTAACTTCGAAAGTGTTGCACATATAGGAAAACGGTATAGAAACAGATTAAAGAAATTGTAATTCTAAATTTTTCTAAATTTGTTTCATCAAAATCGGACAAGTGGTTCTCGAGTTATGTTAAACTACGTTTTTGCCAAAATGTTACAACTAAGCGAAAAAACATCAAGATAAGGAAAAAATTTAAAAGGTCATAAAAAAAAATGACACATACGAACGCCAAACCCTTTGAGGGTTTTACTATACTGACCTAGTACCATCACCCTGACTTAGAATTTCTCACCCCCCAGACAATAATCCCAAAAATGTTCCATAGTGTTATACAGAACTAATGCAGAGAACATATCAAACAACACAAGTGCACTTTACAATTTAATTAAAATTGCTTAAAAACAATAAAAATAATTAATTAAAAATACCACTTTTTCACGTTTTTTGTTATTTTACATTGAAACTCTCTTAAAACCAGTTCAGTTTTTCAGATGAGAGCCGTGGATAGTGCCTGTTATAACCCTAAAATCATCATATAAAATTTAAAAAATCACCCGGTTTTCGGTATCAGCTGTAATTTAAGAAAAATTCTAAAACTAGTTTTTTATTTGGTTGGTTAAAGTGAAGGAGACTTTCAATGTAAATTGATTTTGTAACAAAAAGAAGTGTTTAGAAAATAATACTTTAGTACTCGTATCTCCAAATTTCAACAATGTATTGAAAATTTAACATATACTGAAATTAATTGTTCGAAAGAAAAAGTCCACTTAAAAAACAAAAAATTCGTATCGATAAACTTTAAATTTTAAAGTACTTAGTCTAGACATATTTCACAGGTACCTACTAAAGCATTTACATGAAAAAGAGTCCGATATTAGATATACATCCCTTCGAAAAGCACGTTGCATTTATTAGAGATTTAGGAAAAACTATTTGAAATAAATATAGTTACCAGATTCTGTGATAGTTTTCCTACAAAAAACCATCAGATTCTAAATAAAGATTTAGATAATGGAAAAATAACGTATTTTTGAAGAATTGTTGCTATATTTCCTATTGAAAAAAATCGTCATTTTAAAGAAGAAAATCGTCAAATCGTCATTTGGCTATTTTCGATAATAAAACTCGTAAAAATGACGACAAATCGTGGAAACTGACAGCATTGGACACAATACAAGTTTCTGATTTTTATTTACAAACTAGCCCCTAAATTCATAAACGCTTTGTAAAGTTATAGCAGGTTTGCAAAACGTCATTTTCATACAAAATTTGTTCAATAAACCTCCTATAATTTTACAAAGCGTTTATGACTTTAGGGTAGAAATATATCAAAAATAACAACCAAATAACCCAGCAAAAAAATTGGAAGTAATGCTTTACAAACTACGTCTTTCACTTCTTCACAAGTATCCGTTAGTGTATTTTTACTACTTTTTTAGAAGTTATTTTGAACAACTTCAAAAAATCACTTCTTTCATTGCTTCCAAAGTATCCGTTAGTATATTTTTACAGCTTTTTTAGAATTACTTCTGAATTACATCCAAAAAATCACTTAAGTATTGCTTCTAAAGAGTAATTGCTCTAAAAGTGATCGTAATAAGTGATTTTGGTATCATTTGTCATTTCCAAACAGAAGGTCCCGGGTTCGATTCCCGGCGGGACTAATATTTTTTACTTTTTTAAAATTTTTTTTATTGTAGGTATTAATTTTTTTTCAATATTTATAATTAATTTGTTTAAATTCAATATTTTTTAATTTTTAAAAATATTTATATACAAAAAAATGGTGAGAAATTGCTTCTTGTGCACCTGTAAAAATAGTAGTGAAAAAAAAAATTGAATTGGAGTGCACCTTTTACACTTGTTTAATAAGTACTTTTATTGAAGAGAATAAGGAACAATATCTCGCAGTAACAAGGTGGTGTTTATATGCCAGTCAACTTTCATATCAAAGAATAGCTCAGCGGTAGAGCGCTAGACTAGCAAGAGTGAGTCCGCAAGTTCGATACACGGTGGCGGCAATAAAAAAACTTTTGTAAAATAAAAATATATATAATTTTATTTTAGCTTTTAATTGGTGAAAAAGAGCTTCCTGTGCACTAGTTCAAAAAGTACTGAAAAAATGTTGAAGTGGGAATACTTCCATGTAAAAATCATTATTGTTTATGTTAAAAAAGAAGTAAATCTAGATCATCAATTGTGGTACTTTTTATACTGCTACGTCATCCCTTTTTTGCTGGGAAACTAAACAAGACATTTTAAAATTTAAAGAAATTCAGCGAAATTTTGTTATTTTTTAATTAGCTAACAAACACAACTGTTTGCTGTAAAATTACTGTTTTAGTAATTACACTCTCAAAACAATTCCGTTCTGACAACCGAATTTTTTCCAATCGAATTCGTTCGGTTGCTGCAACCTCGTAATTCGGTTGCCTC